>JAZHEH010000564.1:624544-1249088 GCA_036589455.1 Ateles fusciceps | reverse complement strand
TGAAGCTCCCCAGATGATTCCAGTGTGCAGTCATTATTGAAACATATTGCTCCATAAGCACCCAGACTTCTGTTCCTTAGAAGACCTCTATCCTGGAGGCATCATGTTACCTGACTTCAAACTATACTATAAGGCTACAGTAATCAAAATAGCATGGTACTGGTACCAAAATAGACATATAGACCAATGGAACAGAACAGAGGTCTCAGAAACAACACCACACATATTTGAGAAATGTGACAAAAACAAGCAATGGGGAAATAATTCCCTTTTTAATAAGTGGTGATGGGAAAACTGGCTAAACATAAGCAGAAAGCTGAAACTGGATCCCTTCCTTACACCTTATACAAAAATTAACCTCAGATGGATTAAATGTTTAAACATAAGACCTAATGTCATAAAAACCCTAGAAGAAAACCTAGACAATACCATTCAGGATATAGGCATGGGCAAAAACTTCATGACTAAAACACCAAAAGCAATGGCAACAAAAGCCAAAATAGACAAATAGGATCTAATTAAACTTAAGAGCTTCTGCACAACAACAACAAAAAACTATCATTAGTGTGAACTGGCAACCAACAGAATGGGAAAAAAATTTTGCAGTCTACCCATCTGACAAAGGGCTGATATCCAGAATCTACAAAGAACTTAAACAAATTTACAAGGAAAAACACAAACAACCCCATCAAAAAGTGAGCAAAGGATATGAACAGACACTTTTCAAAAGAAGCCTACAAACATGAAAAAAGCTCATCATCATTGGTCATTAGAGAAATGCAAATCAAAACCACCTTCAGATACCCATCTCACACCGGTTAAAATGGCGATCATTAAAAAATCAGAAGACAACAGATGCTGGAGAGGATGTCTAGAAATAGGAACGCTTTTACCCTGTTGGTGGGAGTGTAGATTAGTTCAACCACTGTGGAAGACAGTGTGGCGATTCCTCGAGGACCTAGAAATAGAAATACCATTTGACCCAGTAATCCCATTATTGGGTATATATCCAAAGGATTATAAATCATTCTTTTATAAAGACACATGCACACCTATGTTTATTGTGGCACTGTTTACAATATCATAGATTTGGAACCAACCCAAATGCCCATCAATGATAGACTGGATAAAGAAAACGTGGCACATATACACCATGGAATACTATGCAGCCATAAAAAAGGATGAGTTCATGTCCTTTGCAGGGACATGGGTGAAGCTGGAAACCATCATTCTCAGCAAACTGACACAAGAACAGAAAACCAAACAGTGCATGTTCTCACTCATAAGTGGGAGTTGAACAATGAGAACACATGGACACAGAGAGGGGAAAATCACACACTGGGGCCTGTCAGGGGATAGGTGGCCAGGGGAGGGATAGCAGGAGGTAGGGGGGATTGGGAAAGGATAGCATTAGAAGAAATACCTAATGTAGATGACAGGGCGATGGATGCAGCAAACCACCGTGGCACGTGTATACCTATGTAATAAACCTGCACATTCTGCATATATACCCCAGAACTTAAAGTATAATAAATAAATTTTAAATAAAACAAATTTCAAAGAAAAAAAGAAACGAAATTAATTGGTCACTTTGGGAGAGTGTTAGGGAACCATTTCATTATTTGGATAACTAGTAAATAAAAGGCAAAAGTGAGAAAAAAAAAAAGAAGAAGAAGACCTCTATTTCGTCACTCACTGCCTTGGGCAGTCTTTGGAGAAGAGGGATTATTTCCCTTTGCTAAGTATTTTATGCACATTACCTTATTTAATCCTCTCAATAACACTGAGAGGCTTCAATCTTTGCTCTTCTGCCTGTGAGTATCAGCTAACTAAGACTCAGAGCAATTATACTGTTTGTGTAACATCTGGCAGCTATTTGGTAGTGGAGACAGATAGTGATACCAAATATCATTGACTAGGTGGCTATTTAAAAAAAATATATTTACTGCCATAGTTTCTGTGTATCTGAGGGCAAGCTCATGGGGGTCACATCTGAAACCAAGCATCACTTCCAATTCTCAGTCTATTCAGTTGCCACTTCTCTTTCTGCATTCTAGCTCTTAACTCTGACCTGTGCTATTTCACCTCTGCAAATTGTATCCAACATATAACCCCTTTGAGTGATCTGCTTCCCTCAGTGTGGACCCCTTTTAACTCCCCCTTCATCTTTCATGCTCAGTCTCCCTTCCCTTCTAAGCCTTCACTTTCAAATAAATGCTTTTACATTTTTAAACTTCACTTAAATCACTTACTTCAAGCATACGAATTTTATCTATGCTAGACAACTTTTGTGACATTAAGAAAAATGCTTAAATTCTCTGAGACCTATTTTCATGGTTAAACATCCACAAAGTTACTTACCTTGTGATTGTGTAGACTTAGAATAATCTAAGTAAAGAGGCTGCCACAGTGTCTTTCTTTATACATTAGGGAGTCAAAAATGGTAACTATGATTCTTAGTCTCTACCTCCAAAACATCTTCAACTCTCACTTTTATCTACAAGCTTGTAGAAGATGTGAACCCACAAAAGTGAATCTTGAAAAAACCAAGACAATGCAGCATAGTCCATGGTAAATTGTTGAAAACATTCCCACTGAGATTGGGAAGCTTCATTTCCATTTAACATTTTACTGGAAATCCCTGCTAGTAAGAGAACAGAAAGAATAAAAGGTATCAGAATCGTAAAAGAAGAAATAAAATTACTGTTATTTACTTTTATATGATTGCATAGGTAGAGAACCAGAAGCAATCAACAGAAAAAAAAAGTAAAATTACAATTTTTACAGAAATTTGTTATTTAAAAAAAAATTTACATTTACAAAAAGTGAAAAGATAGTGCAGCGAGTTTCTATATAGTGCCTATCCAATTTCCCCCTTATTAACATCTTGTTATTGTATGTCTTTCTCACAATTCAAGAACCAAAATGGATACATTATTATTAACTATATAGTTCATATTTTATCCAGATTTCCTGTTTTTCTCTAATTTTCTTTTTCTGTTTCATGATCCCACCAGGATGACAAATTACATTTGTTAGTCATCTCTCCTTTGCCTTCTTTCACTTGTGACAATTTCTAATAATTTTCTTGTTTTTGATGACTTTAACAATGTTGAGTACTGGTCAAGAAATTCGTAGAATGTCCCTTAGTTGAACGTTGTCCATTGTCTCATGATTAGACTGGACTAATGTGATTTGGGGAGGAAGACCATCAGATAAAGTCCATTCTCATCATATCCTATCGCTAATACATACTATCAATAGGACACCTGTCAATGTTAACTTTGATCACATGTCTGGAGGCAGTGTGCATTAGATTTCAACACTCTAAATGTACTCTTTTCCTTGTTTCTTTTGATACCTTCTCTTTGGAAGAAAGTTACTACACACAGCCCACACTTAAGTAGTAATGAAGTATCTTCCACCTCCATGAAAGTAGATTGCTACATAAATTATTTAGGATTCTTTGCAAGGGAGATGTGTCTATTTTCATCCACTCATGTATTTATTTAATATGTATTTTTTCCAGAATGGATTAATGATTATTTATTTCATTATGTAGATTATAATTCAATACTACTTTATTTTCTTGCTTAAATTGTTACAGGTTCACCACTGGGAGCACTCTGGCTCCCTTAAATTCCTTTGGCATATCCATTGTGAGGTTTTGTTTTGTTTAGTTTTGTTTGTTTCTGCTTTTTGCCTTTGGTTTTGTATTGTTGTTTGTTTGTTTGTGGAGAACTTTCTTATTTTCTGGACACTATAAACTGTTCCATGTTTAACATATATATTTCTGGCTCCTGTCTAGAATCTGTCATTTCTGCAAAGATCTGTCAACACTAGGTGTACTCATTGCAGTTGGAATGTCATTACTCTTAGGGCTTAAAAAGTATAGACCTATATTTAACTATCTGCATGTATCTTACACTAAATATGTGTTAATCTGATATCTCCAACAGTAATACATTTCCATATGAATTATTTTAGTTTATTCCCCTTGCCTATCTGTAAGCTCCAGCTTCACAGTGAGAAACCTCAATCCCACCACCGGTCATCCATTGACTTGATTGTTCAGCTGCATTATACAGGTTTAGTAATTTAAGAATTATTAATACATGTCCCCCACAGCAAACAGCTTATAGTAGATTTAGAGTACAGTATTAATTTATAGCAGTTTGTTTTGCTTTCAGTTTGATACACCCCACTCGTTTCCAAAGTTACTGAGGCCAGCATGTTATTCTCCTACTCTATTCAGTGATGTTCTTCTATGTGTTTTTAATACATTTAGATTCTTTGTCACACTCCACCATTCTATTCTGGGATCATCCAAATTCCTAAATAATTTTTTAAATTTACGTACACTAAAATTTACTCTCTGTGCAGTAAAACTCTGAAGTTTCAATAAATGCTTATATGTTTTAGTCACTATCACAGTGTCATAGGAAATAGTTTTATTATGGCAAAAATCCCCTCTGCCTTACCTATTCAATTTCACCTATTCATCTGTCCTATTCTAATTTTCTCCCAGTCCCTACTCTACTCCAACACATTGGCATACATTAATTTTTTCTACATTTTTGTCTTTTTCAGAATGACATATAATTTAAGTACATCAGTGTGTAGCTTTTCAGACTGTGATTTTTCACTTAACGTATATATTTAAGATTTATCTATATCTTTCCATGACTTGATAGTTCATTTATTGTAATCACTGAATCACAGTCCGTTGTATCATTGTTTGATGGACTGTTGTTTGTCCATTCACTTATTGAAGAATATCTTGTTTGCATTCAGTTTTTGTTTCTTTATGAATAAATCTGCCATAGACACTTATATGCAGATATTCATATGAATGTAAGTGTTCAAATAAGTTAAAGTAGTAAATACTTATAACCACAACTGCTAGATTGCATGCTAATTCTATGCTTAGCTTTGTAAGAAATTGTAAGAAACTATACCATATTGCATTCCCACTAGCAATAAATGAGTCTCTATTTCTCTGTATCCCAGCCAGGAATTGTTATGTTTCTTTTTTTAATATCAGCTATTGTATTGTTGTGAACGAGAATATCGGATTGTTGTTTTAATTTACAATTCCTTAATGACAAATGATATTGATCATATTTGCCATCTGCATATCTCGCTTAATGAGGTGTTTGTTCAGTTATCATTCATTAATTTTTTTATTTTTAAATTTTAAGAGTTCTTAGCCTATTTTACATAAAAGTCCTTTAACAGATAACTATTTTGCAAATGCTTTCTGCCCATCTGGAGCTTAACTTTTTATTCTCTTAACCATGTCCCTCCATTTCACCATATCATGGACTGTTCACTGCATAATTATTTCTGCATTTAAATCTTCTAAATGAATTAGCAAATCAAAGTGGCAATTTTGTTTTACTACCTAAAACAATTCTCTTACATTTTTGTCAAGTTTCCCCCTGCAGATATTATGAAATGCCTTTACCTATTCAATAATACCCTTAATAGGACTATTGACACCAGGTCATTAATTTTCCAGTGTCTTTGTAGTGCTGCTGGTCTCTTACAGTGCTAGAAGTGACTAGTTCATTTGATCGACACAGCTGTTTCAAAGGATCCAGAAACTCTTGTTTTTTTCTACTGTAGATACTACAGCTAAATATCACATGTGATATATGATAATCACACACCCAACCGTGGAGCAAGTCATTCCTCAGACTGACATGAAGAACAAATTGTGGAAAAGAACACAGTTACTGAAAATACTATGAGAAGCGCATCATATGAAAACAGACTTTCACTGAATAAATCACAAGGTTTTAAGGCCTGTCATCAACAAAGATTACCTTTAAAAATTGCACCCAAGTTGAAAGGGATTTATTTACACCATTATTGGTTTCTAGACAATTCAATTTCCAACTAGCCATTGAATTCAGCTGCCATCAACTCCAGCAGCTCCGTCATTATCATTGTCGTGTTTCTATTTATTGAGTGGTTTATTAGTCATATTTAATGTTTTCCAAGTAAGAGTCCTGTGAGAAGGGTAGCATTTTTGTTCCCTTATTCCATGTGGCTGAGGGTTTAAATGACTTAGAAATGTACATGTACTTCCAAGTAGTTGGGGGTATTATTCAAATATTGACTTAATCTGTTTCTAATGCTTTTGCTATTTTAACCATCCTGGCCAATCCCTCCCTGTGCAGCCAGTGGTAGAGAGATGGCTCAGTGGGTATAAATCCCACTAGAAGAATAGGGTTGCCTCTTCCTTGTAGCTGTCCATATGTAGAGTCGAAGTGACAGGTAATTAGCGTATCAGCAAAGAAGGCACTATGCTCAACTAAATTAGATAAAATGTGTTCATAAAAATCATTAAAAGCAAGAAAATGGAAGCTACAAGACTGAAAAGAAAAGAAAGCGACAAATGTAAAGGCAGATCAAGAAATATTAGAAAGGCTTTTGCTCGATTTCTTGGCTATTAGCAGTGGCTGGGTTATATCAAAGGCACATCAAGAAGACAAGTGTACACACTTTAGAAGCTTTGCATAAAAATCGGTACTAAAATACGTTTTATAGAGGATATGCACACTTTGGTTTATGTGAATTTGAATTTCAGTTTTGCGCTTACTGGCTGTGTATCCTTGGTAGCTTACTAGACATCCTGATACATCAGTTAATTAATTTGTAGCATAGGAATGACAACAGTAACCACTGCAGAGAGTTGAATATCAAATGAGTTAATACAGGTAAAGCACAGAAAAGAGCATAGTGAATAATAAATAAAAGTTAGCATATTGGCTTTCTAGGCTTGAGGCAGCGTAGCTCCAATCTTTTTATGACATTCTTCCTGTGCCTGTTTGTCTCTCTGTGTCCAAGATTTTCCCTTTTTGTAAGAACACCAGTTATATTGAAGTAAGTTCTATTCTATTGACCTCATTTTAACTTTATCATCTCCATAAAGACCCTATCTTCATATAAGGCCACATTCTGAAGTACTGGGTATTAAAACTCAAACACAATTCATCCCATAATGGTAAATTATAATTTTTTTGTGAGTATTTTAATTGCCAGTCATATTCTGTCAATGTTTTTCCTTTTGTAGAGTAAAAACTTACGAAGTTTACGTTTCCCTTGCCAGTGATATGGTACACTTTATACCTGACTTACCTTCTTGCACCTTCTCATTATAAAATCTAATAACATCAGGTATACGAAAAGCATGTTTTTGGTTGCACGATAAGCTTACCCAAAAAAAAGTCTTCATATGCCAAAGACAATGTGAAAATAAGTACAGAAAGATTCTCAGAGAACTGAAGAGGACTTTATCCACAGCCACTTACTGAACCACAACGAACACCAGCTTTCCTTCACAGATTACATATTTGTATAAAGGCGAAGAAGAAATAACCTATTTTTATTATCCTCTTCTTCTATAACCAGCCCCTGTCTTGAGCCTTAGTACTAGATATAGAAAATAGTGTCTTCAGTGAGGCCTATTCGCACATAATTTTCCAGCCTAAACTTACAAAACTCTGGTGGAAGGAGACGACCCCTCTCTGGTAAAGTATTTCATTTCAAGGGTCTAACATTGACCATACCCCACAAGAAATTGTCAGAAGCATATTTACAACGTCTCTGAAAGAACTCGCCCAAATATTGTTCACAGTTAAACTTCTAAGCAATATGAGTCAGAGATAAAATAAGTCACCAGCTCACAGAGGAACCAGGTACCATGAGAAAAAGCCAGCAAAAGCAACAACAGTATCGAAAGTGCCAAAATGTTAGAGACTGGGATTTATTTTAAAGACACACACATACACACACACACACACACACACACACACACATTCAGTACGTTCGAAAAATGTAAGAGGAGACTGAATATATGTCAAAAAAGTAAAATACGATTAATTAATAAAAGGGCAACTTTAAAAGGAAATGAATCAACATTTCCAAAATTAAAAATCTAATCATTAGTCAAATTTCATGAAAAAATTTAGGCCAGATTAGAATCACTGAAAAGCAATAAACTATATGTCAGTTATAAAAAAATCAGAATGCAATAGAAAGAATCAAATAGTTGGAAAACTTGAAAGAAAATTGCAAAGACGTAAAGAACAAACTAAAGTCTAACATGTGAATAAGGAAGAAGGCTTAATGAGGTTGTGGCCATCTTTAAAGATACAATGTCTTGGACTGTTCCAGAATTGGTGAAAGAAAGAAGATACTAATTCAAGTAGCCCAATGTTTGGGGTGGGGGTGAGAAAAGAAAAAAAAAATGAGAAAAAGAAAAGTAAAGGAAAAGGAAAAGATGTATAGACTCAATTGGTGGCAAAAAATGACTTATTTTTGAAATAATTCTGAGATAGAAGTGAGAGATAAGATTTTTTTGCACCTAGAAAATTTATTTAAACAATCAAACATTTATTTTACCTTTGAGCTTGAATCACTCCTCTTGTACTACTTAACTCCTTACATAGCTTTTATAAATACTGCTTCATTGGTCACTTTTTAAAGCAAATATAAATGCCTATTTTATTACTCCAAGGGAAAAATACCATTGAGTAGTAATTCTATCTTGTCTACCTTAAAATAGACTCCTTTTGGTAAATGTGCACTTAAAGTTTAAACTTCATATTAAGGCATTTTTCCCAATTAAAATGTGTGCCTAGCCCTTCTGCGCTCCCAAGATATCCCTTAGTGTGGGGAACTTAGCTGTCCTTAGTGGAGGCAAAGGAAGGGATCTCCAGTTATGAAACTGTGTTATAGGCTCTGGCTGGGTGTTCTGGTCAGTTGTCCTCTGGATAAAGCCAGGAAAAGCAGCTCATAGATGTCATCCACCCTAAAATACATAGTCTCCAAAAAGCATAGCCTCTGGTTGTGAAGTGTGTCTACCTTTTTCCTAAATCATGGCTTATTCAGTTCCACAGATTTACATGGCATTTTATCACCACACTTCCCTTTCACTCTCCTACCTGCCTTAATTTCTGGACCTCCCATATGATACACCCAACCTACAGGCAACCAACAATGCCATCCAGAAGATCAATCTGGACCCACTTCTGCAAGGGTGCACCATGATGGCCACTGTGCCATGCCAAATGTGGGTCTTCTCTGGGGAGGTTCCAATTTCAACACACCACAAAATGGGGGAGCAGTGCACTAACTTTGAGCTTCTTGCATCTTCCCAAATCTACATGGGTGATCCTACATGCCCCTTTCCTCTTCTGTCTCAGTGGGGTTCAGCACAAAGGAGGCAGTAGGAATACTCACATCTGACCTCCTGCTATGTTCTGCCCTACTTTGTGTCTGAGCTCCATCCCCACTCCGCCACTGGAAGGGCTATTTCTAATGACAAATTCTCCTATGCTGTATCATTTTTCTTTCCATTTGCCCTCACTCCCTTCGGGAGCAATAACACAAAGTCTACAAGAAATGAAACAAGATTATCAAAAAAGCAAAAGACATGGTTGGATGTTTCCAAACAATTACTCTTGTTTATATTAATTGGGCGATAATATCATTTATTCTTTGTCAGTTTTTGTCAGATTCCTACTTTTCTATATATCTTGCTCTAAGGTCACCTAATTTCATGATGGAGGGTGTTGAAGCACTTTCACAGTAGGAGGTATTCAAAGAAATGGTTGAGAGCACTGCATGAACATAGTTTTCCCTAAACAATTTGATCATTCTGTCCAAAAAACACAGAAGCCATATGGACACTCCAAAAATCTCTGTAGCACTGGTTGCCTTTATTATAGTGCTTATCACATTTTTATAATTGAATGCTTATCACATTCTATTAAAATTTCAGTTTAAGAATCTTGGTGAGGCCTTTCTGAAATCAGAGATGTCAATGTGGCTGAACCATAATGTCCACTGGCAAGAGATGCGAAGTGGCTAGTTCCAAGGAACTTATCTGTGCAACATGGCGCTTCCAAGGCCTTGCTTACCCTGAGCCTCTTCTTCCATATGCCTTCATATTCTATGTTCTGACTCAATATCATATGTTTCCTAAGTTCAGGTCCTGTGGTCACCTTGTCTCATTTCTTGATTTTAATTCTTGGATCATCTTCTTAGTTTGAATATTTGCCTTTTGCTTGACTACAGTTTGGATTTTTCTGACTGAGCTCCAGTTTGTCTTGAGTAAACTCACTACCCAATCAGGTCAGTTCCCAGCACCTTCTCCCAGTCATCGTGGTGAATGTTCCAACCTGTTCCCTCTACCTGTTAGCAAATCCCAGGTACAAAGTGCTCTACTATTTTCCTCTTTTATCTTTCCCTATTAGTGGTCCCTTCATATTTCCCTTTCAATTTTTTCCATATCACAAACCCCATAGAAAGATATGAAAATTATATGATTGTAATAATTATAAATTGTCACTTGTATTGCACTCAGCCTTCCATTCGCTCTCTTACCCTGCTTTAAATTTTATCCTTTAGTGGATAAAGAATTTCATATAGCTCATGATGTTTGTTTGGAAAAACATATTCAATGCAAGGATGCATTACTTTCGTACTGTATTGTTGCTATTTTACCTCATGCCTTCCCAATGTGAATGAAATATATAAAATAAAAAGTAACACATCAAGAGAGAAATTCTTGGAGAAAAATTACATAGCTTGAATGTCATTCCTCTTCTATATCAAGCAAGATGCTGCTCCCATGCTTAAAGAAAGCAGTGACTCATTTCAGGGCAGGAAGATTCAACAATAAAACAAGCGGAAACCTTGGTTGCCCCAAATGCCATTTTCAAGTTGGTGACATGCAAGATGGCTGGTTCAGAATTTTACCACTTCTCAATCTGCTTCTGCCTCAAAGGCCACACTTTTTTTTCACTACTCACCCCTTACTGTGGTATTATTCTATGGAGCAGTGGAAAGCTGTTTAGAAATACTCACCCATATATTTTTAGCAGGGTCAATAAAAATTTTTGACAATCTGTTCTTTACAGAAAGTTAATATGTTCTTAAATATGATTCATCTAAGAGTGAAAGAACTAAGAGTAGCAGCAGAACAGAGACATTCCTGAACAAACAAATTATAAAACATAATCAATTGCATATTTTAAAGTTTGCTCTAAATTAAATGAGAAGAATGATTATTAAATCTATAAAGAATATCAAATAATATCTCAAAGTTGTGTTATCACCCAATATTGTAACACATAAGTAAGATGGCACTTTAGAAAGGCATAGAAAATCTCTTGTCCTCCTTCAGAAATTACGGTCGCTTTCTGACTTTTGACTGATAATGTCTTTGTTGAAAAATTATTCCATAAATTTGAGATTTTATAGATGACCATAATGTATCCTTCTGTGCTTTGTTTAAATAATTCAGTTTTTTGCAGGTTCATATTCATATATTCTTTATTCTATGACTGAATTGTCACTTTCTTTGTCAGTTCTTCCAATTCTATTCTATTATTAAACATAGCAAAAAGACTCATTCCAAGACGCATATTTCTGCAAGTAAGAAGAATCACTGAAGTATCGTCAATAGATCTGTATCTTCAAAATAATAAATCTTACGTCATTAATGAAGAAATTGGAAACATAGAGTCTCTTATAAAGTTATTTTAAATATTCAATGCTTTTAAATGTACCAACAGTTAAATCTTCTAAGTCTCATAATTAAAATCTGATTTTATTTGCTTTAAAAGAAACACTTTATATTAGTCCATTCTCACACTGCTATGAAGAAATACCTGAGGCTGGGTAATTTAAAAAGGAAAGAGTTTCAATTCCTTCACAGTTCTGCATTGCTTAGGCGGCATCAGGAAACTTACAATCATGGCAAAAGGCAAAGGAGAAGCAGGCACCTTCTACACAGGGCAGCAGAATGGAGAGAGTGCAAGCACGGGAAATGCCACATGCTTATAAAACCATCAGATCTTGTGAAAACTCACTCACTATCACAAGAAGAGCATAGAGGAAACAGTCCCCATGACACAGTTACCTCCACCTGATCCTACCTTTGATATGTGGGGATTATGAGAATTACAATTTGAGATGAAATTTGCGTGGGGCTACAGAGCCAAACCATATCATACTTGTCTCCTGCAAAAAAAGGCAGTAAATGTAGTGTTCCATGGGGAATTCTTGAGAAGCAATCAAAACTAGATGTCCATAGGATATAAAGCAATCATGAATCCTTTCCGCGATTATGTCTGCAGTGGGATTTGGGCTTCAACCTCATACAGTACATCCACAGCCTCCTCCCACAAACACACTATTTATAATATTTCTATGTGAGATTTCTGCCTGACCCCTGAAGTTATCTACTTCACCAGACTGAGATCATGTAAATACAACCATAGACTATTACTCAACTGCAGAAGAATTATGCTTTTTATTGTGATATAGCAAATATTCACCGTCCCATGGGCATGTGCAGATGTGAAAAGAAAGAAGAGAAGGAAAACTCACATACTACTCTAAATGTTCACCATGCCAAGCATAAATTTTCTTGGCTTTACCCTTGAGTTTCAAACTAAATTCTTTTCAATAACCATTAGAGAGCAAATCTACTTTTACAACAGGCAAAGGCCCAGTGTATAGAAAGAGGCTTAACCGTGAAGTAGTTTAATCTTTATAATTCAAAACACTATAGGTAGAGGCTCAGTAAAATGCCAAAATGCCTTGGAGAGTGTCCAAGCAGGAGTCTTGCACTGATGAGAATGATAAATACCAAAAATTAAGAACAAAATGCAAAGATATAGTAAAACAAATAGGTTTATGGCCTAGTTAGGTATTTCAAAGTAGTTGATACTTTTCTCCTTGTATCTTTGTATATTTTTCTAAATAATCTAGACAGCCAAACTTAATGGCATATTTTACTCAAGAGAGACAAGAATGCTATGAGGAAATATTAAACATGTGGACTACTGCCAATATGAGTGATGTAATTAGATCATTGAATCTGGATCTTAATATTTCCAAGAAAATATTCAGCCTATCGTAGTCATTTGTTGCTTACAGCATGCTAAATGTTCCATTAATAATATGGGTTTAGTTTCTGGCAGGAGAGAAATAAATTCATGGGTGCAATTTACCTGGAATCATTCTGGGCAGATGCTATGCCTTGAATATGTCCCCTGCAAAACTCAGGTGTTATCAACAATAGCTACTCTCATTGATAGAGAGCAGCTCCTTCATTAATGATATTAAAAACCTTTCAAAAGAGGCTTCACACAACTTTTTTTTTTTCTGACAGGTCTATGCTTTATTTATTTATTTATTTAGTATGTTTTTAACTTGTCAGTTCAGGGGTAGAAGTGTGGGTTTGTTACGTAAGTAAACTTGCGTCATAGAGCTAGCTTGCCTTTCTGCCTTCCACCACGTGAGGACAGGTGTTCCTCTCCTCCAGAAGATGCAGCCATCATCAGACAAATGCTGCTACCAGTAGTGTCTTGATCTTGGACTTCTCAGCTTCCAAAACTGTGAGAAAATAAATTTCTCTTCTTTGTAAATTACCCAGTCTGTAATTTTCTGTTATAGCAGCACAAGTAAACCTAATATAGCAGATGCAACTAGAAATCTTTGATATTTCCTGATCACTAGTTTTTACCAGCCCTAACTAACTATGCAAATCACTAATTCATGTAATAGATAAGAAACATATTATAAGGGCTAATGATTAAAAATAATTGTTGAAATTCTTGTACTTTTAGGATATGAAAATAGGCATTTAGCAGGATAACATTGACAATGTCAAGCACCTAATCAAAGCTTATTAGATAAAGAAGCAAGAACACATGACATATACTGAGGAGAAAAATAAATCAATGGACACTGACCCAGAAGTGAAACAGATAGTAAGAATTAGAAGATAAGAACATTACAATTGTTATTATAACTGTATTTCATATATTCAAGAAGTAGTGACTTAAGAGACATAAAAGGAAATTCCGCAGATGAAACCTTCAATAATTGTGATGAAAAATACACTGGGCGAGATTAAAGGCTGATTCGATTTTGCAGAAGAAAAAGTTCATAAACTTGAAGACATAGTAATAGAATCTATGCATAATTTTAAACACACAGATAAACATATTTCAAAAAGTAAAAGAGCATCAGGAGGCTGTAGGGTAACATCAAAAATACAAATAAATGTGGAATCAAAACCTTCAAATAAGGAGACAGAAAATATTTGAAGGAATATTTGCTAAAAATTTTCCAAATACGATGAAACTATAAATTCATAGATTGAAGAAATTCGCCAAACCCAGGGGAGGAGAAATATGAAGAAACCCGTATCAAGGCACATCATAATCAAATTGCTCAACACCAATAATAAAGCGAAAATCTTAAAAACAGCTGAATGGGGGAAAATCAAACCACACTCAGAGGAAGAAAGGAAAACATGGCAGCATATTCCTTGTTAGAAAAAAAGGAAAGTAATATAGCAACGGAGCACATCTTTTGAATTCAGAAAGAAAAGAAAACTGTCAATCTACAATTTTATCTTAAGCAAAAATGTCTTTCAAAAACAGGGTCAAGAGAAACTTTCCAGACATTCAAAGATAAAAATAATTTATCACCTTCAGATCTATATTACAAGACAGAAGGAAAATGCCAGATGGAAGTATAGATCATCATGCTAATGAAGGGCTCTAGCAATGGTAATCAACTGGCTAGGTACATAAGATTTTCCCCTGTTGTTTAAATTCATTTAATATGGAGTCCAATAATATAAAAATAAATAATATATTATAGTCAAGTGTGTTTTATCACAGGAATGTTATGTTTTTAAGCTAAGAAGAAAACCATAAGATTATAGATGCAGGCAAATGACAAACTACAAAGCCACTCCTGGCACAATTTTAGCAAACTAGAAACAGAATTGAGCTTCTCAATCTGATAAATGGAATCTATTAAAAAACCTATAGATAACATCATACTTAATAGTAAGACCAAAAGTTTTTTTCCTAATGATTAAGAACAAGGTAAAGATGTCCTTGTTACTACTTCTATTCACCAATATACTGCAGGGAGTGGGGAGGTCTCACTGATGTAATAAAGTTAGACAGAAAAATAACAGTCACTCTGATTGGAAAGAAAGACGTAAAATCATCTTTATTCAAAGACATTATTTTAAGTAGAAAATGTATAAAAGTCAGAATCCACAAATAAAACTAGAGTAAATCAATTAGCAAGTTTAAATGAGGACCAACACACAAAAATTAGTAACACTAACAAAGAACATAGAGAAATCAAAGTCAAAATTGTCATTTTCATAATAAGAAAAAGTACGAAATACTTAAGGATAAACCTGACAAAAATGTGTAAGACCTGTGTGCTGAAAGCTGTAATGCTCTTGTTGAGATAAATTGAAGAGCACCTAAATATATGGTAAGGTACACCATGTGCATGGAGAAAAGATTTAATATACTTAAGATGCCAATTATCTTATAATTTATCTATAGGTTCAACATGATCTCAACTGAAATCTGGTCAAGTGTTTTTTACAGAAAGAAGTAAATTTTAAAATTTATATTGAAATTATAAAAACCTCTAGAATAGTCAAAACAACTTTGAAAACAAAGTTGGAGAGTCACATTATTTGGCTTAAAGACTTATCATATTGCTATAGAAATTAAGACAAGTGGGGCGCAGTGTCTCATGCCTGATGTGGTGGCATGCACCTGTAGCCCCAGCTACTTGGGAGGCTGAGGCAGGAAAATTGCTTGCAACTAGGGGACAGAGGTTGCAGTGAGCCAAGATCATGCCACTACACTCCAGCCTGGTGACAGAGCAAGACTCTGTCTCAAAAAAAAAAAAGAAGAAGAAGAAATTAAGACAGGATGATATTAGCATCCAAGCAGTCAAAGATCAATGGAATAAAATGAATAGCTTACCTATGCAGGCAACTGATTCTTAGTAAATGTTCAAAGGCAATCCAGTGGTGAAATTAAAACTATTTCAACAAATTATGTTGGGACAACAAAATATGCATATATATCTTTAAAAATAACTTTGACAGATACCTCAAAATACATAAAAAAATTAAGTCAAACTGGATCCAAGACCTAAATGTAAAACTAGAATGCTAAAACTGAAAAACCTAGGAGAAAAATATTTGTAGCTTAGGATAAGGCAAAGAATTCTTAGATATAACATCAAAAGCATGATCTGAGTTACAACTATACGCTATTAGGCTGGCTAAAATTTCAGGCTGGCTAAAATTTAAGTCTGGCATCACCAAGTATTGGTGAAGATGTGGTAGGAGCTGGAACTTAGGTATACCTCTGGAGGAAATGTCAAAGGGTACAATCACCTTGAAGCAGTTGCATCAAAGCTTGCTATTCTGTTTCAGGAAGACCCTGAGGACTTCATTATTTAAAAGTATTGTGATATGAAAAATGTCTATTTTAATTAATTCAATTGGAAGTTTATTTTCTAGGAGTAAAACAAAAGCTGTCAATATGGGAATTAAATATCTTTTTTTTCCCCCAGGCTGGAGTGCAGTGGTGCAATCTTGGCTCACTGCAACCTCCACCTCCCAAGTTCAAGCAATTCTCCTGTCTCAGCCTCCCAAGTAGCTAGGACTACAGGCACATGTAGCCATGCCCGGCTACTTTTTGTACTTTTAATAGAGACAGGGTTTCACCATATTGGTCAGGCTGGTCTCAGACTCCTGACTTCAGGTGATCCACCCTCCTTGGCCTCCCAAAGTGCCAGGTTTACAGGCATGAGCCACCACGCCTAACCTCTTCCGTATATTTTTAAGTTATTGCACGCCCAAAAACATGATCTAGATGGAAATCATTTTTTTCTGGGGGTTCATCATACACTTATGTTGGCCATGACAGCGCAGTTTCCAGATCCCTAGCTCTGGAGGGGGGCTCCAGTTGCTGAGCTCAAAAATTTAATACCAGGCACCAAGCCTGTGGTTCCTTAGGCTGCTCCTAGCCAGCAACTAAACACAATAGAGACACCAAGCCGGGCCCATTCCTGCAATACACAGTGGGGCCATTCTTGCGATATACAGTGTTCCTCTTAGGAGCAAACTCGGCTTGTGACCTGCCAGACAATCTTTACTTTTCCTGAGAACTGCACAGAAGTCTAAAATGCTCTCGTTCCATCGCCTCCTTTACTCATCGTGACACCTCCATCATGGTCTGACAGCCTTCCTTCTTCCCTGTCCTGGCTCCGTCTTTTTATCTACTTACAGGTGATGTCCCTAACAAATGTCTTGACTGTTTATTCTAGTCTTGGCATCTATTTCTTATAAGACCTTGACCAACACAATGACTCACATCACATACACTGTGTGGCATTCTATTTACGGAGTGTCCAATAGAAGCCTTAGGGCTACTTAAATATATTTCAGAATTATTTATTCAAAATATCAATCTAATCAACAACTTCAATCAGAAGTTGATATCCAAGAAATAGCCCCACCTCCACACTTGCACTCCTTTTCCCTCTCATCTTTGGACGATAATAAAATATTGAGCGATTTGGGGGCTTCTGTTTATTTATTATTTTAGCAGAAAAGTAGAATGGAATTTTACTTTAAAGAGTTTATATTAGGAATAAAATGAAAATAGAAGAGAAGACTGTTGTAATTTTCCAGGAACAACATATGGAGGTTGTCAGGTAGAGTAAAAAGTAGATATGAGAGATGCTATCAATATAAAGTCAGTGGGGCTGGGCAACTCAATGGCTAAGAAGAACAAGATTTTATGTTAATCATTTTTGTGCAAGTCCTTCAAACAGGAAGCACATTTATCTGTGCTTTTTAAACTGCGTGTATTGAACAAAACATACACTTTCTTTCATTGTAAGTGCAATGTATTTCAATGATAATCTCAGGGACACTGATCTTTTATAATTTTTGAGCCTTTGTATTACTTAGTAAAAACTTATTTTTCTTGCACTTATTTCAGCCACATTTTGCTCCTGCTAATTAAGAACTACACATGAAATAAGAGAAAATAATTTATAATGATGGACTAAATATAATTTCTATGAACAAATATCCTGAACCTTAATAGTACATAGAATTACCAACTAATCTGTAATTTTAATGACCTTTTTTCCCTTGGCCAGATTTTTCCATCTATCTATTTTAGTAAACATATTTTTGGGTAGGAGTTCTTTTATAAAGAGAAATAAAGGAAGGTAATGTTGGGTCATTCTCCTGAATAATAAAATAATATGAAAGTGACAAAACCTTATTGGCATTCACTCTCCATTCCAATTCCTTCTAAATGCAAGCTAAAAAATCAATCAATAAATAAATCTTGGGTGCTGAAATTCCAATAAGCTGTGTCTAGACAATGTAACAGGTGATTTTTTTCATTTTTTCAATGTATTCACTGATTATAAACTTAATTCACTTTAGATATGTTTCCACTATTATGTACTAATAAAAAAAAGTTAACACATTGTAAGTTCATACATACTAACCTGCATTCTCTCTCTTTGTGAATGTGTGTGAGTTCTCATACACACACACACACACACACACACACACACACACACACACACACAGAAGCACACAGGAAAGGCTCTCAATGCTGTTAAATTTGATTAAAGTTTTAAGTAATAGGATACAAAGAGTATCTCTAATACTATAGCATTTCTAACTTCAAAGAAGATAAAATAATCACTAAGCATAAAGCATAGTTATCAATTAATAATAAACAAAACACTTTCTTTTCAATGGTTAGAATTTGCATAGCTAACAGAGATGGCACATTTTAATTCTTTTTCTTAAGACAGAATCTCACTCTGTCACCCAGGCTGAAGTGCAGTGGTGCGATCTTGGCTCACTGCAACCTCCCCCCTCCCAGGTTAAAGCAATTCTCCTATCTCAGCCTCCTGAATAGCTGGGAATGCAGGCACCCACCACCATGTCCAGCTGATGTTTTTATTTTTAGTAGAGACAGGGTTTCACCATGTTGGGCAGGCTGGTCTTAAACTCCTGACCTTCGGTGATCTGCTCTCCTCTGCCTCCCAAAGTGCTGGGATGACAAGCTTGAGACATCGCGCTCAGCCCGAAATTATTTTTGAGGATAGCTAATACAGACATAATAAAATCATCTTCAAAAGATAATCAGTATTCAGCAAGGGTGCCAACACAATTAAATTGGGAAAGAATAGTCTCTTCAACAAATGGTACTGTGACAACTAGATAGACATATCGCAAAAGAATAAATTGGTATCCCTTCCTCATGCTACAGACAAAAATTAATTCAAAATGAATTATAGACCTAAAATCTAAAAGCAAAAATGATAAAAGTCTTACTATAAAATACAGTAAATTTTCTTCACCTTGAGTCAGCAGACTTTTTAGATATGGCACCAAGTATCCAAATAACCAAAGAAATAACAGATAAAATTTAACTTAAAAAAATTTGAAAACCAAATGCTTAAAGGAACCATCAAGAAAGTGAAAAGATCTTTATAATGGGAGAAAATAATTGCCAGTTATATATCTAATAGAGAACTTGTGTAAAGAATATGTAAAGAGCTCTTGCAACTCAATAATAAAACGCAAATTAAACCTCCATTTAAAATAGGCAAAGAATTAAACACTTCTTCAAAGAAGTTATACAAATGCTCAATGCACATGAAAAATACTCACCATCATTAACCATCAGAGAAATACAAATCAAAACCACAAAGAGAAACCATTTTATACTCACTAAGGTGACTGTAATCAAAGAAGATAAACAATAAAAAGTATTGATGAGGATGGAGAGATTGAAACTCTCATACATTGCTGCTGGCATTGCAAAACTGTGCAGCCACTTTCACAGAGTCTAGTGGTTTCTCAGAAGTTAAATATGGAATTATTACATGATCTAGAAATTCCACTCCTAAATATATATCCAAGAAAAATGAAAACATACATCTATACGAAAATATGTACGTAAGTGATCATACCAGTATTATTCGGTAAAACTATGAATGGCCCCTTTGCAGAAAATAACATAAAAATGTTGATACATTATGTGTGTGTGTGTATATGTGTGTGTGTGTATGTGTAAAGTGTATTTATTAGCTTTGCTTAAATCCTAATCTTATCATAAATCAGATTTTACTTAATACATCTCCTCCTGAAGTCTAACTCCACATTGTGAGACAAATCCATCCCATGGGTTATTTTCTTCTGTCATCTATGAGACTCTCAATTTCTTTACATTTAATACTTCTTATAAAACTCAATCAAACAGATACACGCAAAAACTTTTGACCTCACACTTTTTAAGGTCTTAAATCTTTTTAGTTTTGGGGAAGAAGATATGTATTACGTATCTTGTGCCTGGGAAGGAGACCCCACTCATTATAAGAATGGTTAGTACAGAAACTCCCTTAGTAAGTAATGTAACTGGGAAAAAATATATAAGCCTGGGTACGGTGTCTCACATCTGTAATCCCAACACTTTGAGAGACCTAGGCAGGTGAATCACTTGAGGTCAGGAGTTCGAGACCAGCCTGGCTGACATGGTGAAACTCTGCCTCTACTAAAATGCAAAAATTAGCCAGATGTGGTGGCAAGCACCTATAATCCCAACTACTGGGGAGGCTGAGGCAGGAGAATCACTTTAACCCAGGAAGTAGAGGTGGCAGTGAGCCAAGATTGCACCACTGCACTCCAGCCTGGGTGACAGAGCAAGAATCCGTCTCAAAAAAATTAATATATATATATATAAAGATATATATATATTTATGTATATATATATATAAAGATATATATATATATATATATCATCTCAATGGTAGAGACAAAGCTTAGGAAAGCATGTCATAATTCATATGACCTGGTTATTCTGTGATCTTTGAAATTTTTATACAAAATAAAAACAATATACATTTACAAATTAGTACATTCTTAATAAATAATTCAACTTAATACATTTTATTCAACAATCCTTAAATTGTGTAAATTTCTATTGAAAATCACATAATTGCTGTGTCTAGGGTTAAGTTTTAAAATAATTTAGTTCATAGGGATATTTTTATAAAACAATCTCACTAAAGACAGTGTGATAAAATATGAATGTGGCGATATAAAACATCAATAAAGTTTAATTTGAAAAGTTAACAAAGCTCATGAGGACTCAGCCACATTTTATAACAATTCACTGTAGTTACTGTTAATACTGCCAAGATCTAGAAAAAGTGTAATTCATAAGCTTTTCTCTGTTTTTGTTTTTTCAGAGTTCCCACTGCTGTGTCTATAAACACGGTAGTATAGCTATCACAGAATGAGGATCATAAAAGTCAGTGTGATCAAGACACTCAGATGAAGGAATGAGGAAAAGGAGAAGATTCAGAGCAGGCATGTCCTTTTGATCAGTTTGTTATATCTTGCAGTTATATTCACACAGGAAAACAAAGGCATGTATATAAGAAGTTCACAGCAACAATGTTTATAATGGCTAAAAGTTGAGGCCATAGAGAATATGGCCACAGGCCCAGTTTCTGTTCCCTAGATAACCTGGCATCAGCATTCTCAATAGGATATTGGAAGTCAGGAAATGATAGTCTGGGGTGGCCTCAAAGCAGCTTGCATAGGGTTCTTTACAAAGATGCAGACAATCTCTTATGAGCTAGCCCAGACACTAGCTGTGTCCTGCTGGGATCTGAGAGGCACTTATGGAATGCCAAACGGGTGCTCTGGCGGGAACTATCACAAGATCTTATTGGATCAATCACCAAAAAGCCATGTTTCTAAAAGAGCCAAGTGGGTCCCAGTGAGGAGGAAGAGAAAAGATTTTTCACTTCAGATGACCAAGTCTTCAGATAAATGCAGGTTGCTCTTAGTGAATACAGTAACAAGACTTGTCTAAAATGACCATAAATCAGCTTTCTCTCATGTTTTTCGTCCAGTGTAAGTGATCGACCAAGCACACCTCACTCGCTTCCAAGATTTTGCTTTCATTCCTCTCCTTTTCTTGAAATATCACAAATCCTTCTACACCCCGTTATGATTGCAACATTCCTTTAACCGATATTTTCCAAATCTTAGCTTCTAGTGGATGTTTAACAGATGCCAAGGGCACTACGTTAACTAGTATTCATTTCCATACACACAAAAACACACACAAACACACACACACCACTTATAAGTACTGGAAAAAAAGATGTTACAGATTAGCAAAAAATATATAGAAATGATTTTTATTTTTAATCTGTGTTTTTAATAAATGGTGAGAATATTTCCACATCAATAAAAAGTTATCTATAACATCTGTCCTGGTGAGTTGAGAGTATTCACAGTAGTTCATTGTTTAGACAGATGGATGCACCAAAATTGAATGACAATATTATTAACTACTAGAAAAGCAGTACTGAAATAAAGATACTTCTATATATGCCTAAGTGCATATGTTTTTTTAAAAAACTATATTTTACATCAATTTTTAGACATAAAGTATTAGCTCAAATATTCTACAGTATTTATGTAACAAATGCCTATAGAAAAAATGCAATCAATTTTCACATTCACATTTAGAGAAAAGATAATAGGCACACTATTATTCCAAAGTTTAGATCCAAGCAAGCTCCGCTCTTTTGACGTTGTCTATTTCTCCTGTTTCAACTACACTTGTTTTCTGATATTCCTGTCAATTAGACTTAATTTTTCAATACAACTTCTAAGTTACCTGCTATCAAGTTTCTTTCTTTTGATCATCTTAGCTCTCAGCAATTTTTCTTTATACATGAAACCTATAACTTTTTGAATGCATGCAAAACTCCTGATTTCACTCTATTTCCTGCCCTTTATTTTATATGGTTTCCAAAACTCCATTCATTTTAGTAACTGTTTGCTGAGTGTTCAGGTAGATTTGTTGTAGACCAGCTCACAAACCAATATCCAAGGTGCAATGAGAAAAAGTGGCCCTGGATCTTGTGAGTGGTGCCCAGATCATGCATGAGTCAGTGCTCATGTTGATACAATGAGAAAAGTGTGAATTTTCTACCTTTTCTCAGGTGCCACCTGTCTCACCAAAGTTTGGTCAAAGCCCGGTCAAAGCTGAGGTCAGTTTTTGTTTTTTGATTTTTTTCCCCCTACTTCCAGTTACCTTAAAATTCCTAAAACAAGTTTTCATGGTTCTGGCATTAGTTTTTCTGTGTATCAGTTTAGTTGAATTAAGATTTTCATCTTATTTCTTGGTCCTCATAATGATAAACTGGTAGAGGCTATGTTTTAGAATTTAGGCTAGCTCCATATAATCCTAAAGATATTTTGAATGGGAAAATATTAGGTTTTAAAGTTATTTTATCTTAAACTGGTTAAATATATCAGAATAATGAAAAATTTTATAAATTCACTGTCTGAGGAATCATAATGATCCCGAGAATATTCCTCAAATTTTAAGGATTTGAATTGAAATTCCAACTTTAAGAATTAATAAATGTATGACTTCAGGCGAATGACTTACTCTTTCTTTTTAATTACTTTTTTCATCATCAGCAATAATATCACTTCAGCTATTGACAGTTTGGGTTTTTTAATGTTTGCAAACACTAAAAAAATTACAATGGAAATTTATATGAATTATTTTAGAAGGTTATTTTCCATCATCAGAGAGATAAATTAATAATTTGATGAGAAATATGCTGTCTGAGATAGGTCCTTCTGAAAGTGTTGACACTATCAATGTGTTAAGTTTACTCTAAAGAAATTATCACTTTTTAGACAAAAGTATTACCTTACTATTGAATGACTATAGGGCTCCTGTACTGATTTGGTTTCATTTTGCTATCTGGGACCCAGAACCTTGGTGGGGGAGAAGAAACAGAGGTTGAGAGCTAAAAATTTATCAATAATCCACATTCTGAACACCAGCTCTTATTACACACACAGTGAAATACCACATCAGAACAAATGCTGTAGACCGCTCTTGAAAACACATCTTTGAATCCCAGTCTGGAAGACTGATCAACTTCTTTCTTTTTTTTTTTTTTTTCCTGAACTGTGCATGAAAGGATACAAAAGGCTGCCTGAAAAATTATGTTTTAACTGATGAAATAGTCATCGGACTGGTTAACAATACCTCTATTTTGTCTATAGTCCTAAGATTTAAGCGCCCCATACAGAGAAAAGGCTGAGAAATTTCACAAATATTCAGAAAAATCAAAGTTTAAATTTCCTTTGTAACCCGCCTCCAGTCTCTTAAAGGGATGCTTGAATTCTGCTCAGAGGCAAACGAGTTACTTGGCAAGTTGTTTAATAATGGTTAATGTTATTTCTCAATGTTAAATCTCTTGATTTTCATATGAACCTGACGCTGTCCATCTTCTTGAAATTTCGATAGAAGAGAAAGAAATTACCAAAGAAGAACACAGATGAAGCTTGATGTAGACTTTCCACATTTTGGACACAGACCTGTCAACGTGCTCTTCCAAAACACATTTTCACCTGCATGCCCACACTCGCGCATTCATCAAACTTATTTCTTGAAACATTCTTGATAGCATTCATTCTACTTTAAACCACCTGTCAAAACAAGCACTTAATTAGGTTAAGCTGTCTGGCTTTGTGAAAAGGTTTACTGTACTCAGTTGTCCCTGCCATAAAATTAATAGTTTGACCAACTTCTAAGGAGACGGATTTTGCACTCGTGAAAGTCAAATTAAATCCACCTTTGCCAAACGGGGGAAAAAAGTCGGTGTGTCTGAAACTTTGAAAGCAGCACTTCATTTATTATAATCTTTCGAGTGCCAAAGTACAAATTAGGTAGAACTGCAGCTGCAAGAAAGCCCAAGTTATAGCACACTGCTCTTGTGACCCTTTTAATAGGCAATGCAACTACAAGATGATGAACAGAGAGAATGACTGTACCAGAGTTAGCAGTGCCAAATTTCCGACCAAATTTGCAATAAGCAACCAATCATTCATTAAGTTAATATTCCACAGACTCAAATATTACACAGACTAGTCACTGCACATCATTTCTAAACCACAATTCAGATAATATTTTCCAGGAACTGGGCTCATTTTATTATTAAGACTCAGGAGAATAAAACCTGTTTAAAAATGCTTTATAATTTCATTCAGGTCCTCCTAAAACTGCTTTCGAATCAACATTTTTTTAGTTGAAGTAGTAAAGGAAATAATACTCAAGGCTCCTAAAGACAGGGTGATTCGGAGTTTTGGTTGGGGATTTTGTTTTTCCCCTCAACACATCACAAAGACGAGTCTTCTGTTGGCTTGGAGATAAAAATGATCCATGATTCCAATTATTATTTAAGATGTGTAAAGTCTTAAAGTTTCCAAGGCAGGACTCAAAATGGACTGCAGAATTAACTAAGACAAAGTGCTCTGCTATTTTTGGGACAAAAGGAATCATCCGAAAAGTTGTAAAAGCACAAAGTTTTATCTTAGAACATAGGATGGTAAGACTTAATGCAAAATTTTACTGATTACTTTTTCTTAACCCTTCATTTTTAATTCAGTAAGTGAATATAAGATATTAAGTGACTAAAACTGAATATGGTTGTTGTCTTTAATCATAGTGTTACTGAGTTTACTAGAAGTCATAAAACCTGGCTTCTTCTTTCTTCTTTTAGTATTGTTAGATGCACAGCCATAAAACACTCACTTAACCCTGAGAAGATTGGTGTAATCTCTCAATGTGATCCACAAGTGTGATTCTGAAAGGCTAGGAGCTCAGGAAAGAGACATCTTGATGGAGATCACCTTTTCACCAATACTCCTTAAGCTAATACAAAACCTTTTAATAACAGTATTCTAACATTTCATTTACTATTCTGAAATAAAATTAATGTGTAACACTTACACAGTAATGTTCTTAAAAGTCTATATAAAGCCGTGTTACATAGAATAACAATAAAACAACTTATGGTGAAAAATTCACTTCAATTTATAAATGTGCAAGCTGACTGTACTAGGAGACATAATAAAGTCATCAGATTATTTTTACTAAATTTAAGGAGTGTAATCTAGAGCAAAATAAGAAAGATCATCAGAAGCAATTCTGCACAAGTTTTACAGGAAAATGAAAGCAGAGATACAGGAAAATATTGGGATGAAAACCAGTATGAAGATAAATAAATAACAGAACAACTTAAGAGAAAGAGGAAAATTATATTAGTCAATATATGTTTAAAGCACCAAGAATCATTACAGATGGCAGAAGTAGAGAAAATGAGCAATTGAAATATTTGCAAATCAGTGAGACCTTATTCATAAGTATATTTTTAAAACTTCTCTATTTTCTTTGTCAAACATTTATATAGTGCCGTCTGTGTGTCTGGCACAGTTCTATGCTTTTTCAATGTTATTAACTCAGTCACTTATCATATGAATTACCCCATGTGGCTTGAAACATTATTTTACAGAGAAAACTGAGACAAAACGGGGGTAAGTTACTTACCCAAAAATGTAGAATTAGCAAACAGAAAAGCCAGAATTTGAACTCTGGCATTCAAATTCCAGTATCTATAGACTTGATTTCCATGCTATAGTGCAATGACCTGGGATAGAATTTCATCAAAAAATAACAAAATATATCTCCTTTTTCAAAACCTCACCATATGTTGAGATATATAAAGGGCTTCTGTTATGTAAAAAGACTTTGGAGACTATATTGATCCATACAAGGCAGGAGAAACAGAAACAAACTGGGGAGGGAAACAGAAACAAAAGGCTGTCAAGAAATGATGATTCCAATCTCTGGAGCATGATGAAAACGGGTTTTAAATACAGGAAACACAAAAATAGAAATTAACCTCAATATGGTTTCTCAGAAGATCGGTTTGTGATTGGGCTACAGAAAAACTCAAAAACAGAAAGTTAAGAACATGAATTATTTTTAGAGAATTCTTACTAACACAGTTTAATGAGGCATCTACATTTCATGTCTCCACTAATTCTGATAACATTTTCATCTCTGGCTGTGAAAGGAGTCTGAGATACCCTGTTACCAATTTGCGCACAAAATCTACAACTTGAGAATAATCCAGACTCAAATTTTATGAGAGGTGTGGCCACATGTAACGGAAGATTCAAAATGGTATGCAATTCTTGGTAAAGAATCTAACATAACAAGTTTTTCTTCATTTATACAATATTTGCATTTCTTGGTTACTCAGTTTGCTATAATATTATGCAAAAAAAACCCTTCACTTTGAATATATATGTGAAAATGGAGTTTTAATTTATAGGCTTAGGTATAAACAATGCATTTGGGTTACATTAAGGGCATTTAAGAGCTCTCAGGCTATGGATAATATGTTTTTGCAGAACAATCCCAATCATTGCAGGATGTCTAACCTTTGTGGCCTCACTCACAAAACTTAGTAGTGGCCACCCCCAAATGTTGTGATAACTAAAAATAAACCCCATAAATATTCAAAATGCACACTGGAGGGTGGCATCTCCCTTGCTGAGAGCCATCAATTTAAGGCTTTGCATATAGAGGTATCTAAAGCAAATTTCACAGCTTGAATGGTATAATTATGTAAGCCAATACATTTCTTTTTTGTTGTTTGTTTTTTCGACAATTTGCATTAGACTGATGATGTACTTTTTATATAATAAAGATAATTTTTATTAAAATAAAGCAAAATAAGTTTGCATTTTTGTTTCTGTGTCATTTTCCACAATTATTATTCTAAGAGAATATAGGAACAATAGCAACTGTGCATGAGTAATGTGGAATCTTTCTTTCAATTTCACCATAAAATGTATGGATTTTAATGAGACTGTTACATAGCATCTATCTTAGAAGCAAAATATGAACCAACCATGTGTATCAAGCAATCCGACTATGTATTAGGCAAATAAACTCAGAAACTTGCATTCTGGTTACAAAAAATAATATAAGTCTCAACAGAAATTCTTTTTCTAAGTTTCAGCAGAAGATTTAAGGAGTTTTGTGTAATATACCAAATAAGAGTGCTGAGATAAAGTAGGGTTTGCCCTTATAAAACCCTCTCTCTTAATTTATATGGGCTATCTAGACACATAGTTCCTGGGCAGAAGGATATAATTTTATTCAGGAAAATATAAGGAACAACTCAAACTACATTTTCAGCCCTAAAGAATGGTACTGATTTTGAGTTAGGGTTTTACATCGGAAATACTTTGTTATATGTTAGGAATTAAGGTTTATTAAGATAGAGTAGACAGATACCTGGCTAGATAGATAAATAGATATGCATACATATGTATACCTGCACATGACCACTATCTCTATACATACATATAGCTATATATAGACACACTCGCGCGTGCGTGCACACACACACACACACACACACACGTAATAAGGGAGACAGAATGAAAACAAGTAAATCAATTGTGGGTGACTTCAAAAGCCCAAACCAAGTTCAACAAATTATGATAATTGCTGGCATTTATTAGGTGCCCCATGTGCTATGCACCATTCTAATTACTTACATGTGTTAATAAGTATATATAATAACTTTATGAGACAGACACTATTATAACAACATTTCTATTTTACTGCTAGGGGAACTCTCAAGATGAAGACTTTAGTGGCAAGATTTGGATCTAATCATTTGGGCTCCACTATGGCCTCCTTCTAGTATTCTATCAAACATTAGTTTTAAAATAAGAGCTTGATATGGTTTGGCTGTGTCCCCCACCCAAATCTCATCCTGAATTGTAGTTCCCACAATTCCCACTTGTCAGGGGGAGAGACCTGATGGAAAGTAATTGGATTATGGGGGGATGGTCTCTCCCATGCTGTCCTGTGATAATGATTGAGGCTCACAGGATCTGATGGTTTTATAAACGTCTGACATTTCCCCTGCTTGCACTCACTCCATCCTGCCACCCTGTGAAGAAGGTGCCTGTCTCTTCTTTGCCTTCCACCAGGATTGTAAGTTCCCTGAAGCCTCTCTAGCAATGGAGAACAGTGAGTCAATTCAACTTCTTTTCTTCATAAAGCCTCTTTTCTTCATACCAAGTCTCAGGTATTTCTTTATAGCAGCACGAGAATGGATGAATACACAGCTGTTCCACATATATGTGGTAAACATCGATGAAATGTAACTTCAAATTAATGCCAAGTGAGAATGACCCTATTGCCTTGAAATCCTTATCCATGGAGTTGTCTACTTTGCTGATTCCTATTTCTTAGGGGCATATAATTAATAAGTGCTGATTTGAAATTCATTCAAACATGTTTATGCGATGCTCTCAACTCAAATATTCACAAGTATAACACGGTCAGCATATGGCATCATGATATAAGGAACTGACATTTAAAATTATTTTTTCTAAAAATAACCGGTTTTGTAGACCTTACCAGAATTCATATATTTCCAGTTCTCTTCCCCCCCCCACAGGAACACAGAAAGATGACACTTCTCTGACCCTTTAAATTTAGGAATAACTGAATGACATTTTTGCCCAATTAAACATGAGCAGAAAAGAGCGACATATGTAACTATCAGTAGAAATTTTATAGCTGGTATGTGACTTGATGCAGTACTTGTGGTCACAGAGGGACTATCAGAGTCAAGCCATTTAGAATGCCACAAAATCACACAGAAGTCAATTTAAATGGACAGTCATCCAGACTCTCTGAAGGCCTTACATAAGCCAAACATAAACTTTTCCTACGAGAAGTCATTGAACTGTGGGTATCACTTGTTACTGTGGTATAGCCGGGCCTCTCCTGACTCATGCAACTTGAAAAAAATACTATGGTCATTTTAGAACTGAAAAAATTAAGAGACAAATGAGTTACTTAAAATACCTTGACTAATTAATATCACAGAAACATTATTAGATCCAGTTCTTCCGATTTTATTTCCTATTAAAATATCTTATTTCTTATCCTTTACCATGTTGATTCTTGATGTGTAACAGAGAAAATCACATTAAATAATAAAACAGTCCATCATGGATAAGCCATAAGATCTAGCCAAACATCAGCATATGCAAAAATAAGCTATTCGATTCATTAGTTTCTTTGGAGATATAGATGAGTACCTAACTAGAACCTATCTCTTTTGCCTTCTATACAGACCAAAAAAATCCAGTATTTTGAACTGGGTTTTACACTTCACCTCTAGAGTCTGGGTGTCGCAGAAAAACAGTTTTGAAATAGGAAAAAAAAATGATAACATTCTGCTACTATAATGCTCTGTTAGCATACCTTTCCTACAGGTTTGAGAAATGCAGTGTTAACAGGTGGTTGAGTGTGACATTTGGGGTTTGACCTGACAAACGGCAAGAAAATCAGGTGGAGCCACTGAAAAGAATCAATGTGACAATTGCTTCATTTTCTTTAAGCTATTCCGGCAGAAAGGGAATCTGACATCAGCACTGAAAACAATGAGGTAAAAAATTCTATCACCTCGTTCATCTCTTGGCTCAAACTCCAGTCCAATTTTTTTATCTCTCTCTTTTATGCACACGCATTTTATAAGTACTATATTACCTCTCTCTTACCACTGTGTTAGGGCCTGTTATTCTGCCATTTCTCGCTGTATAAATGGAACTTTAAATGACTAACTTAAACCTTCTTTCCTGGCAATGGGCTTATTTTTTGCTTCTTTCTTCCTGAATACATGATAAATATCCCAAATTTCAGTCATTTATGAATTGCTTTTACAGTTTCTGCCATATCCACTTACTACTTACTACTTATTTTTTTTCCTTAATCTGTATTTTAGATTCACTAAATATTTGTTTTTATTTTCTGTTTTTATGTTTAATTTAACGTTGCACTATTTTAAGATTGTCTCATATTTGATGTGCTTGTTACCATGTTTTCTCAATTCACAAAAAAATGCGTCTATAATCATGAAAGCAAAATACGTTTGTTCAGATACCACCTGCACTTCTTTTGAATACCATAGGTGGTATCACACTCTGGGAACACTGATAAATAATACATAACATGGTGTCATTTACACATTAGGCATTTAAAAGGCTACTCGTGCTTTTTAGAGTCTATAAACTTTCAAAATTTGTTTCTTTAAAACTTCTGCCTACATTGATTTTACTTGCTTTGAGGTAAAATTATTTCACAAAGTTGTAAGATTTTTTTAATACCAATGACACTGAAGATTTTTCTGAAATACAAAGGTGGATATTTAAGTGAAAATCTTACATTTTCAGACTTTGAACATGGGTATTCATATCAGAACAGAATTCTTCATAATAGCCAAAAGAGGGAGAAACCCAAATATCCATCAATGAATGATGGATAAACAAAATGTAGTGTCTACAAACAATGAAATTTTTTCAGCCTTAAATAGAAATGAAATTCTGATACATACTACAGCATGGATGAATCTTGATGACATTACACTAAGTGAAATAAGCCACACAAAAGGACATATATTGTATGATTCAATTTATAGAGGTACCTAGAACAGCCAAATTTATAGAGACAGAAAATATAACGTGTGGCAATGAGAAGTTATTGTTTAATGGTTACAGAGTTTCAGTATGGGTTAATGAAAATGTTCATATATGCTAAATGTTGTAAAACAAAGTTAAAATATTTAGTGCCACTGAAGTATACATTAAAAATGGCTAAAATGGTAAGTTTTATGTTGCATATACTTACTACAATAAAAAATAAAATTACATGTATATAATACATATGACTTAATAACATGTTATATGTGTTGAATGTAAATGATCTTTAATTGACACCTAATAAATAATGTGTGGATTATTTTCAATATCAATATATAACTGCTTTTTAACTGTTATTATAACCACAGCTTATGATGATAATTTGTATTTATCACTACCTAATTGCCATATCCTTTGCTAACTTTCCCTGAACACTATATTGATCTATATTGATATTAAATCTAGGCTGGGCACAGTGGTTCATGCCTGTAATCCCAGCACTTTGGGAGGCCGAGGCAGGTGGATCACTTGAGGCCAGATTTTGACACCAGCCTGGCCTAACATGGTAAAACCCTTTCTCTACTAAAAATACAAAAATTGGCTAAGCATGTTGGCACATGCCTGTAATCCCAGCTACTCCAGAGGCTGAGGCAGGAGAATGGCTTGAACATGGAGGCAGAGGTTACAGTGAGCCAAAATAGCAAGACTCTGTCTAAAAGAAAAGAAAGAAAGAGAGAGAGAAAGAGGAAAGAAAGAAAGAAGAAAGAAAAAGAAAAAAGAGAAAGAAAAGAAGAAAGAAAGAAAAGAAAGAAAGAGAAAGAAAGAAAGAAAAGAGAAATTAAATCTATTTTGGAACCAAGAATAATATAAAACTTAAACTTTGAACTTTTTAAAATATTTTGATTGTAGGTAAATAAGTTTAAGAAATCATTTTATATCACTAAGTTCTTTACACTTTGTTACTGAAGTTCTTGTATTCAAGGTTCTATATCTATCCATCAAAATCTCTCAAATAAGTAACTTTGTCCTTGCTGTGAGAATATCTTGTTAAACTCAGCTTTAGCAGAGTTGAACACATTTCTAGAAACACATCCTCTTTATTTAAAGCAGAAAATATACATGTCATGTAATGAGAACACATTCTTGCTCTAAAATAAATGACCAACACTCCATAAACTGGCTTTCCTTTTGCTGATGTGTGGACCATTACCTGCATTCATTGACCTCAGGACCAGGAGTCTGTTTGCTTTATCTAAATCCATACTTAGCAAACATATATTGTTTATTCTTTTTTAGAATTTATCTTCTCTTCTGTAAATAACATTCAGGTTTCCCTTTGGAAAAATCCAAGCCCATCTCTCCTCTTACTTCCCCCTCATCTTCATTCCACTGGGTTTGTGTATGAAAACCTCACCCCGAGGTCCAGGGAAAACATGTCAGTCATACTTAGCCAGCAAGCATGTTCCAGCCTCCTGCCCTCTGTACTTTGTCTCAGTGGACCAAATTCATTCAACAAACTAATTCAATAAAATTAAATAAAGAGAAATGTGTTTAACTAATGGAAAATAGAAGTTATCTTTCCAATGGAGTTGCTAAGCTAGTATACTCTAAGCCAGACTTGCTACTACTATATTGATAGCATTTCCAGCCAAATCCTGCCTCAGGGTGAAGCCAACAAGCACAAAAGTAGAGCCAGAAGATAGAAAAGGTTTCCAGATGATACCTTTCAGCACCTGGATCCAGCTTCACCTTAACCTTGAAGATCTGCTTTTGAACATGTCAATTACTTGAAGCAAAACATTCCTGTTTCCTTTGCTTCAATAAATCTATGAAATGTGTTTCTATCACTTGCCACAAAAAGAGTTCAATTATGTATTAGCACAGCATTCCTCAAAGGCATTGCCCTTGTTGATGATGTGAATCAGAATAATTCTGGGTTCTTTAAAGCTTGCAAGTCTTTGTGGTCACCCTTGTCTAACTTACTGAATCAGAATTTCGGGAAAATGAGGACTGGAAACAGACATGAGTTATCATTCAAATGTCTAATAGTCACTGATCTGGAATCTATTTGCTCCTCTTCATTTTCTTGAACCACTAGGACCCCAAATTTTACTTCCGTGCCTCATTCAAATTAATTTCATGATTCTCATTCCAATTAATTTCATGATTCTCATTCCAATTAATTTCATGATTCTCACACTTTGGTCTTTTCACCACCAAAACAACAACAACAAATAAACCTGACCTTGGCCTTACTAATATTAATACCTATAGTAACTGCCATACTCTTTATTTTCAATCAGAGTTCAGGTCTTATTCTTGCTTGGTCTAGAAATTTTCCTCAGAAATCTTCCTTAAAGAAAAAGACATTTAACAATATTAATACTTTCTAAAAACAAAACTTTAAAGGGCCCTTTAGCAATTATTTCTATTTGATATGGAGTCTACAGTGCATCTAAAGTGATACAGTCTGGGATTCAAAGGATTCTTTTTGCCCTAATGCAAGTAAATCTCAATATCGTTGAAATAATTCTAGAGTTAGAACACAAAGAGGCAACAAGCAAATATAAGGCCAAATGCAATTCAAATTGGTCATGGATTATTTTAATGGACAGAAAAAGAAAGAGAGAAACATATTAGTGTTGGGGGCTGTAGCAAGACAGTGGACATCATTAACATAGAACTGGTTAGGCCATCTAGACAGTCTGGATTCAAACTTACTGTGAACTACAATTCAGCAGTCACACTGTTGGTGTCTAGTGACTTTTCCCAGCCATGTGTTGGAGCTGTAGATGTTTCCTCCTGATTGTGCCCTGGTGGTCTGTTTGTTGGAGGTCTTTCTTGTTCAGTCCACTTTTTGACTTACTTTCCACTTCCCCGGTTGGTTCATTTACCCTAATTATGATTAGCTGATTAAGAGTGGAGGTGACACATCCAAACCGCTAGTCCAAGCAGTCATTAGGCAGGAAACACTGCCATTTGTCTAATTTAAATTAAAAGGTGCGTTTTACACAGAAGAAACCAAAGCAGCCAGCCACAGAAATTCCTTTTATCCAATCTATTTACTTCTCTTTGGATTCAATACGATCTTTTAAGCCAAAGGCAGTTATAATAGGAGTTAAGTGGTCCTCTACTTTTTCAAATGGAAGTCAGATTTAGAAGGTGTCAGGTTTTTGCAGACCTGCTAAATTCCTAGGCTTAAACATTTCAATGGTTAATCATGAAGTAGCTTTACAATGTATGACTTTTTGGAAGTATTAAATAACTACAGAGGATGTTTTGTTATTTAAAAATGTCTTAGGAAACAAAGCTTGGAAAGCAGCTCGTGAATTTAATGCTATGGTATTATTTTTAAAAGACAGGTTAATAACTGAATGGCATTGTCAAGAAAGATGGAATCTAGGGAAGTTATGAATGTACTTTGTCAAATGAACATTCTCTGTTGATATTGAGATAAAATGCTGAGACTGGCAGACCTTAAAAGAGAACACTGAAAATGGCTGAGACTCAGGAATACTCCATTTTGGACTCAACTTCTGTCCTTTTGTTACCCAGATATCTGCATGTTAAGGGATCCAGGGCCTCTAGCTGTCCCCCTACACTGGCCCAGACCTTGGGAATGAGTGACCAGTTCTTTTCCATATGGTGATGCTGAGATGAAACTTCTCAGCTAAATCATCTGAATCCTAGAGTAACTGAAAAAGGGGTTTCTCCCCTCTGATTTCCCAGGCAGCTCCTCCAAAATAGAGAAACTATAGATATCATACTTTCATGATTCAAATACATGCTTACCACGTATTCTCAGGGGTAAATCTTCGATTGGATCTGTTAATACACTGAACCACAATTTTTTTAAATACAATCTGACTTAACGATATGCAGTACTTGGACTGCAACATAGCAATAGCATTCTCTACTTTTAATGACAAAAATGGATAGAGTGGTCATTTGGTCTTACTAACATAATTTCATCAACTTGACTTAAAATCACATAAGCAGAATATCAACTTGCCAGTCCCAGCAATCATGTGACGATTGAGCAGTTTCATGTCTCCATGTGCTTCTACATCAAGCTCTTTATTAGTTGCATGAAGTTGTTGCTTCCTTCTATTTCTAACCGAATTGCTGATTTTACTAGGGGTGAGTTTTGTTTCACTGATCTTTCCCATGCAGGGACATACACAATTAAACTTTCTTGGACATTTTGTAAGCTCTTTTTGTTTTTAATCTCTCCTGCTTTCCTATTAAGAACAAGGCTGTTGGTCTTCTTTTCTTTCTACGTAAATCGACCTTATAATATTCCTTAACAATGATAGGAAAGCTAGGGCCAATAAGACATTACCTTAGAGAAAGAAAGGAATTTGGTTGGCTATTATGCTAGGAGACTAAAAATGGGAGAAATGCATGAAGTTTTCTTGGAAAAATATAATTGATGCTGCTTCATTCATAGTACAGGGTAGACTAGGGTAGCAGAGTGGTTTGCTTGTCGGGTTTTGCCCAAGGGTGTCAAGAGAAGGAAGGGAACTGAAGAGAGAGATAGAACTAGTATATGCTGAATCCTTGAACTTATACAAAAACTTCAGACCTGTGATTTGGTTTTCATGAAATGCAAACATTAATAACATCCTGTCTCTTTCAACAGAAATTCAGACACTGTTAGCTCAACAACTACTGTTACCCAAATTAAAATTTGAATATGAAATTAGGCCATGAACTCAGTCTAGTTGCAATATAGAAAAGTGATCTCAAATTTGGTCTTTTGCGGTCAGACTTCAGGTGATCAAGGTTAACAAGACCAGTAATGAGTCATAGCAATGTCAGGTCCTTTCTGAGACGATGCATTGAGAAGGATATAACACCTCTGTGGTCCTCTTGCCAAAAATACAAACCTAAATTTATTCATGAGGAAGCATCAGACAAACCTACAATAAGGTCATTCTACAAAGTAGCTGTCCATCCTCTTCAAAAGGATAAGGTCATGAAAGACAAAGGACCATCCCATATTAGAGGAGACTAAGGATGATGACTAAATGCAATGTAGGATTATGCAGTGAATTCCGGACCAGAAGCAAACACATTTGTGGACAACTGGTGAAATTTTCACAGCTTTGTTAATTACTTAATTGTACTGAGTCATTGTTAAATTCTCAATTTGGATCATTATAACTGCAGTTATGTAGAGTTCACCATTTTGGAAAGCTGAGGAGAAGGTATATGGAAATTCTTTGTACTGTTTTTGCAACCTAAAATTGTTTCAAAATAGGAGCTAAAATTTGCGTTAAGTTTAATGAAGTTAATGGCCACAACTGATCATAGAAAACTAGATTCTCCAGTAGAGTTGAAAAATAATTTGTGTGGTTTAATGCAAGTAAACAGATGATTACAGCACTAAATACAATTCAACAAGTATACTTAGAGAAGTTACCCAACATAATGCATAAATACAGAGTCAAGTTTGAGAAGACAGAGTCTTTGCCTCTTTAGAACATATAAATTCTGTCAAATTCTAAAATCTTTCTTAAGAAAATAGATGGAAAACTGTTTGAAAATTTACAACACTAAAACCACAGTGGCATAATTTATATTATTCCCTGTACATCAGAAAGCACTTCAGAATTCTATAATTTTTTGACATTTTGGTTATGAATACAAGTCTTCAGTGTGTTGTAGACATGCAGAAGAGCCCATTAAAATAAATATATACTTATTAGAATGCAATATGAGATATTATCATATGATATTCTAAATGACTAATCACACAATTCTCACAGCAGAAAATCTGATTCTTGTGTCATTTATGCACTCAAAGAAGTGTAATATGGGAATCTACTTTATATACCTTTAACCATGACAGAACAGAAAAACTACCATACATGATAGTGGATCCAGGATGATGTATTCTATGATAATACTCCATTTCTATGGGCCACTTGTATGATGTTTCTTGTCCTAGAAAAACCTTCCCCTGAATTATACATATGGAAAACTCTTACTCTGTCAGGCATCAACCTCAGCAATATCTCCTCCAAGAGCCTTCCATCACTCCTTTGGTATATGTTTTCCTATGACGCCATAGTTTCACGTGTCTTCATTTGTCAACCATAGGCATCATCACATTTTCCTGTAGTTTTCTATTGATTGTATTTCCCCACTAGACGTTAACTACTCTACCACAATGCCTATTCCATTGCACCATCTTAATAAATATGTAAATAAATAATTTCCCCTGTAAATCCAGGATTCAAATGGATTATTTTCAGAACCAGTCACAAAAGATAAGTAGAACGATAAAAATTCGATAGTGACCTAATCTCATTTCATGGGAAATTGTTTATTCCGATGCAGATGGGCTGTGAAAAGGAATTCTGGCATTGAACCCTTGGGGTATAGATTTAATAACCGGCAGAAACAAATAATAGAAAATATCATGCTCCCACAAGTTATTCTTACTTGTCATGATCTAAAACAGTGTTGATTTGCTTAAAAAAATAAAAACCCCCAAACTCTCTGATGACCCATGAACTAAGAGTGTCTTCCATGGAGATTTAAGAAATGCTCACCTTTACTCTCACAATGAATGAGATCTTTGAGCAACATCGAGCCCACCAGAATCCTTTAAATACTGGTATTATCAGGGCCATGTGGCATTCCAGTTCGGTCAGTGTGGGAATCTTTGGTCCCAGAAGTCGCCCGGAGCATACCTCTTCTATTTGTGTCCCTGTTGTCTGTCTTGGAAACCAGTGCCCAAATAATGAAAGATTAATGAGATCGTCTTCAGCCCTGCTTTCGGCAATCACATTTGTCCCTCATCATCCTGCTTCCCTGGCCCTGACATTTAGCCTCTCCTTAGACTGCTGTCTGATATTACAAATTGTGCTGGGTAATTTCCCCCAGCCAAAATAGGAGATTTAGAAGCACCAGGGAGTTCTGGAAATCTATTCTGCACGTCACAAAATGCTTCCTGTCCTGGCTTAACAGCCTGAAGGGAGAAAAGAAATAAGTCTATGTCGGGGTGGTGGGGCCTCTACAAATAATAAAATTATAAGAATCACAGAAGGAAAAAAGCTTGGTTTTACTTGTAAGAATTACTATCTTGACACCCTATAACTAATATAAGTTGGGAAATTTTTTAAACATTACTTTGCCTACCTACCTTCATATGACAAGATTAGTTTCAGTAGTCTGGCTTTACAGAATTATTTCCTGAAAAAAAAATATTTTAGCTGGTAATTGATACTCTTAAGCTTGGTGGTAAAGAAGTTTGTGTGTGTGTGTGTGTGTGTGTGTGTGTGTGTGTGTTTTTAAAAAGGGGGGTAGGGTGTGGGTGGGAATTAGCTGACTTAATCCAGCGTGACATATGCATAGTACATTTCTTATGCGCAGGAACTCCCAGGATCCTGTGTCCTCATCAAATGCCAGAGAAAGTGGATTAATATGAAAGATTGGTTCTGTAGCTATGGGAACAGCTTACTGAATCTATTTCTCTCTCTTCTCTTCTCTCTCTCTCAATGAATTGCCTAATTTTTCTAGTATCACAGAAATACCGTTTTGGTTAAACTCTGCGTGGGGGTTAAGTTATTTTGTAAAATTTCTTCTGTGTGTTTAGCAAATAAACACTGTGCTATCCATTAGGATTTGGAGGTAGAAGTCTTGGGATCTAACCTCTCAGCTCTAAAACTTCATCCCTTTTGGAAAAGTCATTTAACCTTTTTGAAACTCAGTGTTCTTACTGGTGAGATAAGGATAATACCCACTACCAAATTTTTGGTGAGGCTCAAGTGAGATCATATACAGGAAATACTTTTGGAAACGAAAATGGCATTACATCATCGTTAGCTGCTATTGCTGCAGTTTCACAATCTTCTCAGAGTCCCTGTTTTCAACATTCAGAATGTTTGCATTTTAGTAAGTGATTTAGTACATATAGCAATTATTAGATTCAGTTGTGTCTGGATAGCAACTCATAGTCAAACAGATTAATAATTCTGAACAAAAATAGACAAATATTTCTACTAAGTGTGATGAATAAAGACAACGTCTAGCTTCTCGAACATTTAAGATAGGCTTTCCTTTCAAATCAGTTACAAAAGTTTTTCATTTTAATAGCTTTTCAGATTTTTGAATTGGATATGAGAAGCAGTCAATCTGCGCTTCCATGACTTCAATATTAGATCCCATTCCTTTTTGGGAAGTCCATGCAGACTCCATTTTTACAGAATATTTATAAATATCTTGGTGTCTATGTGAGACCTGCTCATCATGTTGTATAAACAATGGAAGAGCAACCAAAAAAAGAAAAAAGAAAGAAAAAAAAAAGGCAGGACAGCATCAAAATTTTAAAAACATTCGTGCATCAAAGGAAATTATCAAGGGCGTGAAAAGGCAACCTGCATAATGGGAGAAATCACAATATATCTGGTAAGGGTGTAGTATCAAGAATTTATAAATATTGGGAGCTCCTATAGCCAGAGACTTCTGGAAAATAAGTATCTTTCAGCTTCTGGACAAATAGTGGCCACTATGAAGTTATGGTTACAAACAATATAAAGAAAAAGAATTGCTAAATGAGAAATGTCTTTTATAGCTCATTATTTTGAAACACCTTGTGCCCTCTCTTCATTTTCTTTTCATTCAGGAATACAGTTGTTCATTTAACAACAGGGGAAATCTCATTCGAGCTGATAGGCGGCCCTGCTTGTGTTTCATTGTTCCTCCTCTAAGCATTGTTTTCTACCGTGTTTGTTCGGGCTTTTTGCGTCTGTTGTAGATATAAAGCATTTCCAAATCGCCTTTGAAGGAAGCAGTTTGACATGCTAAATTAAACGGAGCTCCAGAGACATTTGTTTTAGGCAGCAGAGCAAACTCAACTAGACAAAAAAAAATGCCGAGCCCATCAGATCTGAAACCGTATTTCTTCTTGTCTGCGCGTTAAATGGCAATAATGTAAATGAATGCGAATCGCTTGGCGAGGTGTGAGAAAATAAGCTGCAAATTACAAAGCTGGCGAGTGAATGTTGAAACTGGTGGAATGTGATGATAACGCAATGGGTGGGTATCTGAGCCTTCATTAGAGATCCTCATTTCTCACTCATTTCATTTCCAGTTATAAAGTCCAGTGAAATGGATCTTGGTAATTGCAAAGTTGATTGCTACATCGGTTTAGGGGAAATGAATACTGCAATTACTTTTTCTCTTTCTCTCTTCTCCCTCTCCCGCTCTTTTGTTATATCTATGGGATTTTCAGAGAGCTTTTTCAAGCTATCAGAAGGATCTTACTCTTTGGTAGTTTTTACGTTTCTATGGCCTATGGGCTCTGGCACAATTTTGTCTTTTAAAAATGAGACATGATACCATCACCAGACGACAAACCAGAGCTGCAGTCTTGGAATCTTGGACATATAACTCTTCATACTCCCAAGAAAATAAAAAGAAAACAAAAAAACTCTCTGCTTATGTAAGTAAAGGTTCTATAAGGAAATAACAGAGAAAAGCAGGTTTACTGCATATTAATGGTGACAGCAAATAGGCTCCAAAACCTTCATATAAAGGATGCTTATTAAATTGCATTCAAGCTCTTCCTAAATTCTACTTATTATGATTTGATAACCATTTTAAGCAGATTTAGTGGGACTGATCCAGTAGTCAGTTTTCAAATTAAACAAAGAGAAACACCTACGTTAGGTGTTGACATCTGCTTCCTGTCATGCTCAGAAAGCATGCTGAGAATTAGCTGCTTCACAGAAACAACAGTACCATGTGCTTTTTTCATGACAATTGGTCCAGTTTCAAAATGTCTGGCACAGCCCTTTGAAGGTCAGTTGAAGGAACAGGTAGGGAATGATAGAGGGAATCCTAGTGGAATCAGATCAACTTCCAGCCTAGGGTATCCCATTCCCCCATGCCCAAGTTCCACTCTAGGTCTGTGAGACTTGATCCCATATCCTTATTCAAGAAAGGCAAAGTAAAATTTTAAGATGAATGTTTACTATCATAACTCTGATGAGTTGGACAAGAGAATTTGACCTTTTGACTGCAGTCATCAGGTGTAGGACACAAGCAGAGCTCAAGTATCAAGGGATGTCACCTCTGATTCCAATGGGAAGAAATGAGCAGTAGTAAGCTTGTATTTGTCACCCAAGCTACAGTTATCACCCTGTTCATCTCATCTTTCTCCTGTTTACAGAGCACAATTTCACTTAGCCCCCTGTTCTTCTATTGCCCTTACAAACTCACAGAGAGAAATTCAAGCCGAAACACGTTGCAAGACTCTCTGGGCCATACTGGTGCTGTGCCTCAACTGAAATTTGAAGGGCATGGAAACTATCTCTACATATTTTTTTAAAGAGAAATTTATAACATATATGGGATTTGCCTTCTATTGTAATTGCCTCTACTCATGGTTTTATGTTGGGAGTTGGGGGGGACAAGTGAAAAGTAGAGAGAAATCCATGAAGTAATTTCACAATATCAAAGTCAATTTTCTATTTTTGTAGATAATTTGTCTAATTTATAAAATAAGAACTTTAAATAAGATTGTCTCTAATATTCCCTAGGATTAATGTTGTTTATATAGTTCTACTTTTTTTAATCTCACAAATATCTAAGATATTGTTTTATATTCCTTCTTCTATAATCACTTTTTAGCTGACTTTCTGAAACCTTCAGCAGTTGAAATTTATGAAATTAGGCCAGGCATGGTGGCTTATGCCTGTAATCCCAGCACTTTTGGAGGCCAAGGTGGGTGGATCACCTGAGGTTGGGAGTTCGAGACTGGCCTGACCAACATGAAAAACCCCATCTCTACTAAAAATACAAAATTAACAGGGTGTGGTGGCGCATACCTGTAATCCCAGATAATCCGGAGGTTGAGGCAGGAGAGTTGCTTGAACCTGGGAGGCAGAGGTTGCAGTAAGTGAGATTGTGCCATTGCACTCCAGCCTGGGCAACAAAAGCAAAACTCTGTCTCAAAAAAAAAAAGAAAGAAAAAAGGAATTTATGAAGTCTTTTAGGCTTCCAAATTCAAACGACTTTACTGAGGCCCATTCTTCTTGAGCCCCACGAGGTATATTTGTCACTGGATTCCACCCAAGACATATGTAGAAATGTGTTTTTATGCATTAGTGTAATGTTCTAGGGAGAGATCCTATTGATTTCATCAGAATCTCAATCAAATTTTATGGCACAGAAAATAAATCCTTTAATTGATATTATAATAGTAGAAATAAATACATAAAATAGAAAGTCATTGGAGACCATTATCAAAGTAGTTCTGTGAAGTGTTTCAGATAAAAACAACCTACTGTAAAAACACATTGAAAGGTAAAAGAAAACTGATGAAGTGAGAACACCAGATGTAGTCAATACTTTTCAGAGGGGAGGTCTCTCTCTTTTTTAATCGCCTTAATCAGATCTATGGCAATGATTTATTAGTTACATTCAGAACAGTCATCTGCCAGGATGTGTAATGATCGTCAATTGATTTCCTTTATTTTCCAGAATGTCTTAATGGGTTTATCTAAGTTGACACATTGAGCTGTGGTAGATCAGAGTCTACAACATGAGTTTCCAAATCCTTTTGTCCAAATCCCTGCCATGTTATATTGCTTCTTAATGCTTTATATATGCACTTAGCAAGTCAGAAGCATAATCTTTTATCTTTTAACATGATGTGACTAACAAGAGTTTGGGCTTTGACTCACAAGAACTAAGTTCAACCCAGTTTCTTCCTCTGTAAAGTAGAGCTAATATCACATTCACCTCACTGTGTTGTTGATGTGAGGATGCACACAAAGCACTTTACATCTCTTTGGAAGAGCACAGCCCACAAAATGAAGTCCATAAATACTGGTGTAATTATTATTATGATACTTGTATTGCTCTACACAGTACAATATAACATCATGGTAAAAAATGAGGGCTTGGCCGGGAGCGATGGTTCACATATGTAATCCCAGCACTTTGGGAGGCCAAGGTGCGCAGATCATGAGGTCAAGAGATCGAGACCATCCTGGCCAACATGGTGAAATCCCCATCTCTACTGAAAAAAAAAATACAAAAATTAGCTGGGCATGGTGGCGTGCACCTGTAGTCACAGCTACTCAGGAGGTTGAGGCAGGAGAATCTCTTGAACCCAGGAGGCGAAGGTTGCAGACAGCCGAGATTGCACCACTGCACTCCAGCCTGGTGACAGAGCGAGACTCAGTTTCAAAAAAATTTTTAAAAGTGAAAAATTAAGGCTTTGAGATTGCAAAGGGCTGAGTTCAAATAAGACATCACTCTTTCCTAGCTGTGGAAATGCAGGCAAATTTGATTATCATTACAGGAATAAGACCCATAGAACAGATGAGTACATGAATTGACGTTTGCAATTCACCATGCTTACTCACTTGGAAAATACTCTTCCATGACACAGTGACATTCTTTTTTTGAGACGGAGTCTCACTCTATTGCCCAGGCTGGAGTGCAGTGGCAGGATCTCGGCTCACTGCAACCTTGGCCTCCCAGTGAGCTGAGATCGCCCAAGAATCGTTCAAGTGATTCCCCTTCCTCAGCCTCCCAAGTAGCTGGGATTAAAGGCATGCACCACCAGACCCAACTAATTTTGTGTTTTCAGTAGAGATGGGGTTTCACTGTGTTGGCCAGGCTTGTATCAAACTTCTGACCTCAGGTGGTCTACCTCTCCTTGACCTCCCAAAGTGCTGGGATTACAGGCGTGAGCCGTGGCGCCTGGCCATGACTGTGTCATTCTGCATTTAAAGCCTATTTTCCCTTTTATCTCAGTGTCACAGAAAGAGTTAATATGCATGTCACACCTCCGCCTTTGCCTAGATCTCAGCAAGTAACTGTTGCTTTGGCAAAGACACAACTTCCCAGGTGTAAGCAGCAAATTGCCCCCATCCTTTGTGAATAAGCTTTTTGTAAACAAAAGTAACAAGTATCCAATGTCTTGGAATTCAAGAATGCCAAACCAAGGAAGATACAAAGTGCGATGAGGACTTGGAAGGATTCTGGGTAACAGAGCCTTCTTTTCTATTACTCTTTCCTGACCAAAATATCTTTTTTATCACCAAAATGATGCTGCATACTCCACAGTTGTGGCCAGAAGTTCATATCATACTGCTATAAATCCATGTGATAATTTGAATTCTCACAACATACTCTGTTCATGTAGAAGAGAATCTGTGAAAGAGCCATAGTAGTACTTCATAGATCTCCAGGAAAGGAATATTTTGCAAGTATGTGAAGAATCAGGAGAACAAAATCAGAAGTTCCCATTATCTGATTTAATAGCAGTAAAAACTTAGCTTCGAAAATGCTCTATTCTAAACATCTGGCTATAACTCCCTCGCTTAATCTTGATTAATAATTTCATGAGGGAGGTATTATTATGAGTCCATTTTATACATAAGAAAATTGAGTTGAGGAGAGTCTAGTAATTTGCTAACACCAGGAAGTGGCAGAGCTAGGCTCTACCTAGCATCTCTCTGATGCAAATCCTAGCCTCCTGAGTCTGGACTCTCTTACTTCTCGCTATGCTCTGTGCAGCACTGCATTGTAAAATCCAGGAGATTGTTTGCAACTGATAGCCCTTTTCCTTTGCTGATTTCTGATGGAGCTTCTTTAAAATATGCTGAATTTCGCTATCCAGGTCAAAATCCGTCAGGAAATATCTATCTTGATGCTGACGCCACCACTGCATTAAGTTGTTAGACATCAGAAAGAGACAACTCATCTATCAGAAATGAATCCCAGATTCTCTTTGCTTCCCTAATTCCTTAACTTTCAGAAAATACGTCCAGATTTTCCAGGCTCTCAGAATTATTCAAATAGAGCAAAAAGGATCAAAGAGCAAAATCAGGAGAAACAATGTCGTTTGGGCGTTTTGACTTTAAAAATACAAAGGCTTTCAAATCACTTTCTGGACTTGTGAGCTTGAAATTCTTTCTCAATAACAACTACAGGTAATAAAATCAAACCAGCATCACCTTCGGAAGAGTTTATTATTTCTCCTTCCCTTATGTGCTAGGAGGGAGCTTGCTTCCCTGATGCCAGCTGTTTCAGAAGCCTGGGGCCTGCTTCAGAACTCTGGGGACTTTAGCTCTAACCTTTCCATATATCTGATTTAATCACATAACCATGTAATTAAATTCCAATAGTCAAGTTTCATGGGGCAGGGAAGCAAGGGCTGGGCCAGTTCCATTTAGCCCAAGCAGATGGCAGACACTGCTCCTAGAATAGCATGCTCAGATCGCATGTTGCTAGCATTTGTGTTGAGTCCCAATTAAACATGAGCAACAAAAGGTACAGTCAGTCTGCTTAAAGAATGAAAGCCTCTTCACCTGCTTCTGTGAGATAAGGTGCAATGTATTTTCAATGTACACTTTTATCTCTTCTTGACAGTTAAGATGGTTTCCATGTGATAGCCAAACCATAAGGTAAGCAAAGCTAATGGATTTGATTTGTAGACAGCAGGTGGACCCCTAAGTTCCAATTAATGCGTTCTTCCTTTTCTCTTGCCTAAAGCCTTTCAAATGTTGAGGAAGAGCTTTCAGGATTGAGTTTAAAGATGCTTCTTCAATTTGTTTAACTGTTGTTAATAGCCAGGTGTTATATCAACATCTGGTTGAAGTCTGTTTTATGATTTTACCAAGAAGACATCAGCAACATCTCCTACCTTGTTAAATTAACAATGCTGTGTTGAGGATATAGTAAAACTGGGGTTTCCATACACTGCAGGTAAATCCGTAAGTCAGTAGTACAAATTTCATTGAAAGAATATGACAATGTAAAATAAAAGCTTACAAATTTGTTCCTTTGCCCAATTTTTCCACTTAATTGATATGCAAAAGCAAAACAATGTACATATTGCCTTATATATGATACTGAAAAAAAGACATCTAAATATCCTTCATTGGACCACTGATTAAATAAATGTTGTTACAGTAATAAGATAAAATATTACATTTAAAACGTATATTTTATAAAAACAAATTGCTCAAGTAGGATGCAAATCTGCTTAAATGTTTTCTACCAATTTTTATTAAGAGCATACACAAAGATATGAAAATGGTAAAATTAGTTAGATCTGGCTGATAAGAATATGAGTAACATTTATTTTGTACTTTGTGTACTTTTTTCAAACTTTCAATGATAAGTATACACCACAATTACATAGACATTTTGTAAGCTATTAACTTACATTTTGTAAGTTATTTACAAAATAATACCTTGGCATTTGTCATAGCTGTCTCAAATCCATGCTATTAGTCATAAAAAAATCACAATAAGAAAAAAGACAGTCTGTTCATTCCACCAGGAACTCAACAGAACAAGTCTGGCATAGACATAAACATCAAGGTATTATCTTTACCAATTTCTATTTTAGTATGCCTTGCCTTAGTGAAATCATTCTGATCATCAGATGACCTCAAAAAACAAGACTGTAAATGACACTAAATCCGTTAATACAAAGTGACGTTGACTTGAGGTAAGCAATACATTTTGGAACCACGCACTGTTAGTATCAAGAAAGCTAATTAAAGGTACAGTGTCTTTGTACTTCAATTAAAAAAAAAATAGGCATCATTTTTCTGTTTTCTTCATTCATTTCTTAGAATGTTTGTTACTCAGCACAGTCCTTAATGTCTCTAACAGCAACACACAGAGAAGGAGTCGTACACATCAACTTGTCCTCAAAACATCCCTGCAACGCAAGCCAGGAATGGAGTTTAGAAGAGCACAGAGGTCAAGGGACTCAATCAAAGTGACTCTGTGGCTGAGCTCTGAATAGTCTACGTCTCCCAGTCTCAGTGTGGCTCTCTCCAAGGTGGCTTTGGTGAAGGGAACAGTTTATTTGGACCGAGGTTTCTTTCATGTGCTTCTAGGAAAAGGCAGCAAGTTTCAGTAGCAATGTGGAGAATACTAATAGGTCCCCTAGCAGAGGTATTTTTAGCTTTGTCAGTTTTTCTTAAATCCCCAAAGAATACAGACAAATCGAGATGCTGGAGATCACTTGTTAGGGAGTTTAGTTTAAACGACTTAATGGAGCATCGTCAATGACTTGACATAGAACCTCCGGATATTCGTCACCCAGGTGTGACTAGTCAAATGGCATCCCATTGATGGCCCCAGAAGATTTCTCATCTAGAATGACAAAATTGGTACTTCTCCAAGTTACATCTGTTCCCTAGCAAAGCTATTTTGCATGTAGGGTTACAACTTTGCTCCAAACATTTCATTTAGATATGAAACTCAAAGTATCTTAAGCCTATCTATACCAAGTCCTCAAGTAGATCACAGATTGAAAATTTTTAAAAAGAAAAGGTGTTCTGAGTTCAGATGCATAATTACACGTGTCTGGAACCATTTGCTGCCTTCTTTCTTGTAGGTAATCAGCAATATCCCAGCCATTGCATGTCAGCTAACTTGAGTTAAAACCTTAACATTCCCTTATTTGTTTTCATGTGGTTAAAGGCAACTTTCCACGGCATGAACTATAACATTCCCCAAGCCCAACAAAGCAAAAGGCTAACAGTTCTATAACCTCAGAGTTCACTGAATGTAAAGTAAGGTGTTCTTACATTGATTAATGACCAAAAAATACTTTAATCTCCTAGAAGAGAAGATTTGCAAAGCAGAAACTTTTTAAAATGATAGAAAAAGACAACTCTTGACAATTTCTGGATTCTTGTAAATCAGTGAAAGTATTTTATGCTTATTAGTTTAGCTATATGTTCATTCTAAGCAACTTAATTGATATAACTTAATGTGAACAAAAGCCACGTGTGAAAATCTTATGATTGGCTCACTAATAGATGAAGCTTATATTTAACTATGGCCTAATAAAAGTCACAATCTCTTCTTAAATATATTTAAAGTTGTCTCATATTTTATTCAAAGGCTTTTGGTCTAAAAATAAAGATGGCTTTTTTGTTTGTTTAATCAGATGAAGAACGTAATAAAAAAAAAATTCCCATAAAAGAATTTTCCTATGGCAACAAATGAAAAGGCAAATGCAACTTCAAGGTGGAAGATGCAAATTACTTCTGAAATAAAACTTGGTATCTTGGATATTCCTTAATGAAAAGGAAGCATGTCATAAGAAACACAAGTCTTTTCCCAAACAATTAAAAATGTTGCCTCTCAATATAATTGTTACTGCATATCAGAGCACTTAATAGCACTATTTGGAAATTCTTCAAATAATACATCAACTCAAATAATTAAAACATCATCTGAGCTTATAAGGTCATTAAAAACAGAATTTTAATTGACTTTAAATAATATGTTTATGAAAGAATCTTCAGCAACATCAAACATACTTTTAATAATACTTTGTTTTGCCTCCTAGGGAGTCTTTGTTGTTCCTTGCTCATTGCTTCTTTTTATAAACAGCTGATTTAATGAGAATTAACTGATCTACACTATTTGAATCCCATGTTTTACACAGAAGACTTTTTTAGATGTATCTTCTACTAGCTCCCGGCTCTAGTGAGAAAGCATAGGTAAGTAGGCAGGTGATGATTACCAATAATATGCTTGAAATTCCTTTTATTGCTCAGGAAATTAAGAAAGTGTTAATTTTAGAATTTAAGTCAAATATGCATGCTGAGATTTGCAGGAAACCATAACAGAAATAAAAATATATCATAATCTTTCAAGTCAAATTGAGGGGGGAAAAATGAAACCTCCTCATAAGACACAAAATTTAATCATAAAGATATAGAAGGGCTAAAAATAAGAAAAAAGTAACAAAAAATCAACCAAAATAATAGTCTATATGATAATATTAATAACAATCAAAATAGAGTTTAAAGCAATAAAACAAAATATACTTCGGGGAAATTGAGTCACTGCTAGTCAATAACTATTCTAAAATCTTCCCAATTAATAATATAGAGTCATGATATAAGACATTATTGATATAAATGGACACAGGCACATTCATTTAATTATCTCGTTATCTCAATAATCCACAGAACAAACAAACAAACAAAAAATGTGATGAGCGATAAAATGAGGTAATATTAACTTAATCTAATGGAGCTGCATAGAATTCCATAGATAACCATTAGCCAAAATCTCTGGTTTAAAGCAATTGACCAAATTACCAAAACATAAAACAAATCACAATACACACACACACACACACACACACACACACACAACACAAATACTTTCCAGGCCATATTCTTTGACTCAAATGAAAATAATTCAGAAATATGTAATTAAAGGTATGTATAAACCAAAAAAAAAAATTGAGATATTTTCCTAAACAATTGATTAATCAAAAAACATAATTGAATTAGAAAAGTTTTCAAGGTGAATACTAAATTAATATTACATATAAAAGGTTGGGGGAGGCAGCTAAATTAGTTCTTAGAGAGAAATAGCCTTGTATTAAGAAAAGCAAAACAGACTAGGCACAGTGGCTCACGCCTTAATCCCAGTACTTTAGGGAACCAAGGCAGCAGAGTATCTCTTGAGTCCAGGATTTGGAGGCTGCAGTGAGCTATGATCATGCTACTGCATTCTAGCCTTGCTAACAGAGTAAGACCCTGTCTCTTAAAAAAAGAAAAAAAAAAAAAAAAGCTGGGCGCAGTGGCTCATACCTGTAATCCCAGCACTTTGGGAGGCTGAAGGGGGCGGATCACCTGAGCTTGCGAGTTCGAGACCAGCCTAGCCAACATGGAGAAACCCCATCTCTACTAAAAATACAAAATTAGCAAGGGCATGGTGGCACATGCCAGAAATCCTAGCTACCCAGGAGGTTGAGGCAGGAGAATCGCGTGAACCCAGGAAGTGGAGGTTGTAGTGAGCTGAGATCACACCATTGCACTCCAGCCTGGGCAACCAGAGCGAGACTCCATCTCAAAAAAAAAAAAAAAAAAAAAAGAGAAAGAAAAGGAAAAGACAATTTTAATAATCATTGTGAAGAATATAGCTAGCTAACACTATTCAGCATGCATGGATAACTTGAACCAATAAGAGAAAAAGTGAACAAAATCATGAACAGATCATAAGTAAGAAACTTAAACACAACAGGAATTGTTGAAGTACAAATTAAAATCAAATTGAGACTTCATTTTATCATGAATATAAATAGTTAAATGTTTTTCATATGGGAAATGGCAAGCATGTGAAAATGGAAACTCATATTTTACCACTGGTAAAGAAAATTTGTACACTTTGGAGAACAATTTTACAATATTTAGTAAAGTTAAACATGAAAATTGAATGTTTGATTTTAACAATTCAAAGTCTGGATACACTGTGTGTGTTTAGGAACTCACATACCTGACACCAGAAGAGATTAAAAGAGTGTTCACTGAAGGATAGTTTACAATACTAAAAATGTAAAACAGTGGAAATGTTCATCAGTATAATACAGTAAAATTAAAATACCTATATGTTTTAAATATATATGTATCTATACAATAACATATTTAACTGTATTGAACATGAATTAATTAAAGGGAGATGGAAACATTTTGACCACAAGATACTGAGCATAAAATAGAGAAATGTAGAATAATCCATAGAGTTTGAAATTGTTTATGTATAAATTTAAAACATGTAAAATAAGGCTATACTCTGCATCAATACATATGAACGGAGTAAATATTTGAGAAAGCAAAGAGGACAGGGTGACAGATGAGGGGCTCAAGGGTTTCAATTGTGGTTGTAATTTTTTTTTTTTTTTTTTTTTTTGAGACAGGGTCTCACTCTATCACCCAGGCTGGAGTGCAATGGTGTGATCTCGGCTCACTGCAACCTCCGCCTCCTGAGTTCAAGTGATTCTCCTGCCTCAGCCTCTCAAGCAGCTGGGACTATAAGCACGTGTCACCACGCCTGGCTAATTTTTTTTTTTTTTTTTTTTTTAGTAGAGATGGGGTTTCACTGTGTTAGCCAGCATGGTCTCCATCTCCTGACCTCGTGATCCTCCCGCCTCAGCCTCCCAAAGTGCTGGGATTACAGGCGTGAGCCACCACACCTGGTGTATTTGTAATTTTTTAATGAATAAAAGCTATGAAGAAAATTTAGGGTGATACTAAGTGCAGACAAATCTGGTTGATGTGTACATGAGTGTTCCTTTTATTCCTTTCCTTTCTTTCTTGTGTTATTAAAATGTTTTCTAATAAAAAAGAAAATGATAATGAAATAATATAGCAACAAACTTTGTAACCATCTAGGACAGAAATGTTACATTCTTCTTCAAGATATGAAAAAGTATTCCTTATGTGAATAAGGTGTACATTAAATAATAAAAGTAATTTATTGCCTTTACCCAAAACACTCTCTCTTCTTTGAAACTGTTGACACAACTCAGGTAAAGAAAAAAGACCTCACTGTTGACACAAAAATATTAATGCTACAAGATTCATTAAATTTTATAGTCAGAAAAAGTGTAGCTAGTATCACAAATTCCAATATGAGAGAATTTATATCTTCCAATCCTTTTCCTAAAACTAGTATGATCAAGACAACATTCTGGTTTTGATTACGAGCTTTTTATTTGTTTGTTTGTTTTTAGGATCAATCTGGCATCATCTTAGCACATCATTCAAAAACTTAATCCAATATATCGTGTGCTACTGATAACAAATGTGGTTAAGGAGTTCATCTGACAAAACACTGAACAATTCTGAATTAAGTTTTGCCTCGAGACGCACATATCCAACTTGGTTCCTGATTATCTTCTTGTTTTTCGAATGATTAAAGCACATAAACCAAAAGGCCAGTGGATGCAAATCAGAATGACAGCATCTGCAGCAGATTTTATCTGCCTCAGGCTATTCAATGAGCTATTAAATCATCAACATTTGCGTCAAGTGATCTCTACTCAAGTAAATTGTTACCCAGAATAAATACATCGGGGCTTTCTGGAATAAACTGTAGAAAAGAAAATTAATAGTTTGTAAATTTCCAGATTCAAACATCATTTCTAAAAGGTATATTTTTACACGTATGCTTCTGCAGTCAGACTACGGAATACTGATACTCTCCCTGTCAATCTTAAATTATAGTGAGGTAATAGGTATGTTGACAGGGACAGTATCAAAATTGGAGCACTGCCTGTAGGCAAAATATTTTGCATGGGTGCTCTGAGTTCAAAGGAATCAGTAAATTATAATAGATCAGTGAATTCTAGCCTGCTCACATATGATTCAAAATCGATTTATTCAAAAAAATGTTATTTAATTCCTCTTATGTGCCAACCACTGTGTTAAGTCCTTATCAAAATAAATCCTTAAATTCATGGGTCTTATCATTTAATGGGAGGCAGGCATTAAACACACACTTAGAGTTGGCATCCTTGATGGAGTCCTGTGGGCAGTTAGGGTAGCAGACAGGACATCTCATCTGTATCTGGTAAGACGTCCAGTTCAGGAAATAAAATCTACCTAGGTATTTAGGGAAAAGGGGAAATTATATGCTTAGAAAATTCTAGGACGAACTAAAGGAGCAAAGGAAAGTGATTGCCAACGGAAATGTTAAGTTTAAGAGCACATCTGAATGATTGCTCTCTGGGAACTAGGAGAACACCGCTGCACCATATAACCACCATCTTCACCTCATCTTCCCTTGACACTCGTGTCTTAGTGAACTTGCTAACCAAACCAGCAGCACGAAGATGGCCTCTGCCTCATTTTTGCCTTTCAAAATGTATGAGTATATTCAGTGGTGAAACCTCATTCCGATTCAGACCCCTAGCAACAAGGGACTCTGAGAAATGCATGCGTGGGCTTATAGCTCCTTTAGTACAAGATGACCCCTAGAAGGATATGAAAATAGATACAGTATGCCAAATACTAAATCTAGTACAGTGTACACCCATAACTTAGACTTCCACAAAGTAGCAATAACAACATGCACTTGCCTAATATATAGTAACTATTTGTTATGCAATTAGATTTAGGCTTACACTGGCCCCAAATTTTGTGAGTCACTATATCCATAGCTGGGTTATCTTTAGCCGTCAATTCCAGTCGTAATTTCAGGCTGATAGTCTGTAACTTGAGGGACAAATTACAAATGTGTCACGATTTATATAAAATTGTAGGAAAAAGAAAGAGGTGAAAAGTTAGTACATGAATAACAAGGCAAGGAAGAGAACAGGAGTAGTTATTAATTTCTTATTCTGCAACTGGCCATAAGATCACAGTTGTTTATAACACTGTTTATCCTCTTCAAATTTCATGTTACTTTTGACCTCAGCTAGCACCGTGACTAAGTAGGGCTCTGACAAGCAGGGTGACACAAATCCTAATTCTGAGAGGTCTTTACTCTTAGCAGTTCTGCCTATACTTGGTTGTTATAGTTGTCCATTTAACTTTTGACAGAAAAAAAAAAAAAGCATGGAAGTTCTTAGAAATGCTCCTGTAAAATTCCCTGGGTCCCATACATACCTCTCCTTGTCTCTAGGAACAACTTATTCTCTTTAATAACCAGGACCAATTTTTCCAGTTGACGCAGGTAACTTCTTTGCTTATAGGCGTGGAAAGACAAAATTATTCAGTGGTAATTATAGAGTTCGAAGGAATCACTGTTGTATCCTCTTGAAAGTGAAGCATTCTTCCTTTGACTACTAAGACCTCTAAGCCATCATATCCCAACATCATGTGGATGGAGAGCTAAATATTGTGAGTGATGCATAAGTGAAAAATGAGTTTCTCTCTCCCAGTTCCATCCCTTGAGTTCTAAACACATACAGTTTAGTATGATTTACGTGTGTTATATCTCTGGGCAACATTCAATTCTGCTGCAGAAAACAAGAAAACAAAACTCATTTAAGTAAGTTAGTAAACTGTAAGGCATATTAAGCATAGGTAAGATAAGTATGTCTTGTGCATACTAAGCATAGATAGGAAAGACCAAAAGATGCCTAACATTCATAATATGCTATATATACATGGGGTATCTCAGGCACGTTCATACACTAAATGTACATGAAGCATATGAGACACTAAAATTGTATGAGGTTGTAGAGCAGTTGCACATCAGTGACACGCATCCTGAATAGATGTGCACTGTATCTAAGAAAAACAAACAAAAGTCATAGCTGTTCATCAAGTCATTGGAAAGCTATAGCTTTGGCCAGCTGTGCATGTATGTGTCACTGTGTTTCTTGGACAGAGTATGTTCGTCTCAGGCAACTTCCATATCCTAAGGCCCTTCCTTAAACTTCAGGTCTGGCCCACATAACCATGCAATTAGAGGAAGGATGATAAAGTCGAGGCAGAACCTACAAATATTTCAACTCAAGTTTCAAGTACTACGGTCCATTCTTCCCACTTTTACCTTCTTCTAAGACGACTGTAAACCTACCCTCATCCTCTCCTCCCTTCCTTCTCAGGGTTTGTTTTAAATTGATTCACTAAGCCACCTGATTTAAGCATCTTAATTTGGTCTGCGAGCTTCTCCGTCCAATGACCTTTGAGATTACCACAAGCTTAAGTAATTCCTCACATCACATTTAACTATAGACAAAAAGGACCATGTATTGGCCACTAATTTAGATCATACATCTTATTCTGAATGACAATATCCTCAACTTCCAAAGACGGCTTCATCCAAGTGGCACTATAACTGATTTTTCCACAGTCCATTATAGTATTTTAAACGGCTGATTGCTTCAGGCAACCTGTGGTGCATGATAACAGTGACTCTTATTGGCTTGAATTCATTTTCTTAACCTCTGTGTCATAAATAAATCCACTGTTTTAAAGCAATGTTTTATGGGTCACCATAATAATGTCCCATTAAGTAAGTAAACAGACACAAAGGCATGGTTACAAGGAAGGTAAATCTATATACAGAGTAATTGTCGATTTCAATATGGATAGTTGTCCTTTCCATAAGAGAAGAAGTCCACTGTCACCACCTGTCATTAAATAGATTGCTGAACCTCCTAGTGAATGGTATAATATGAAGGTATCAGAATTTGGCCCTGAGTTTGGCACTGAGATACTCAGTACTGACTCTACCAAATGAGCTATGTCGTTGAACGTATATGTTACCAATGTCTCTGCTATCATAAACTACTCATTCATGAAGTCGTTGGGCAAGCAAGTGGGGAGGGTGGCTGGGAAGAGACAACTTGACATCCATATAATAGATCACCTTATCTATTGAATCACTGAAAGATTCCTCAGCTAGGACCATCTTCTGAAAAGAAATTTCATGAGGCATGAATATTCTCATAGGTACTGCCACTTATGAAGAGTCCATAACACATATTTCTTCCCTAGGTGTCCTTATTACCAATCATCTAAATTGTATCCATACTTAGTAAAACCTTTGTTTCCAAGTGGAGTGAACAAATAGATGTACCATTCAAAGACCTGCTCATTTGGAAGTTTCATCTTCTCTTATAGTTTCTCTGAGAAGTAGGTATAGGTTGAAGAAAAAGTAGCAATTCAGCAGGATAAATTTATGTGGGAGGGTGAACACCTGCTCAAGCAACAAATTGGAGCATCAGCCAATAATATATATAATTTTTACTTGACATAGGAGTTCTGCTGCCCAAGCTCAACTTTATGGTTGGTTGATCAAAAACACATGATCATAGTTGCAGTTGTATGACTTCTCAGGATCCAGTGGCCAACAGTTTAGCCTCTTTCAGCATCTGCTAACAAGGCAAGAACCGTTCCTCACAAGGAGATAATAATCTAAGAAAGAAGGCGTAATTTTGTTTCAGAACCACAGAGGTCTACACAGTTAATCTCCTAGCAGATTGGTAAGGTTTTACAAACTGCATGACCATCTCCCTGAAACACTTTACGCACCATTGAATTTGCTAAATAATTGCAACGAAGTAGCAAAGACAGCAGTTTACACCTTAGGCTGGAAAAGCTAGAGGGTCTTCTCTTCCTCAAGAACAAACTCAAAATTCACAGCTTTTGGGATTACTAAGTATTGAAGCAAAAGCATCAAAGCAGCACATCTAAAACTAGTATATGTTGCCATCAAACATCCAGGAAGCCCGTCAAGAACAGGGCCAATGTCTTTGGAAGGGATTTCCAGACATGCCCCACTGAACTCCCAGAAATGTGTAAAAGGTGGCACATCCCTGAGTTTTAGTAAGAATTTTCTCCTACCTTCTTGAATGCATGTGAATTACTGAGCTTTCTAGGATAACTTTTCCTTCCAGTTCTTCCATGTCAGCCACATGATGTTATTAAGCATTAGACCTATATATGACATCTTCTGGTATGGTGACAATCAAGGGTTCTGGGAGTAAATCATGATATCTCCATGGGGCATGTTAATGAAAGTAAAAGCAGACTACTTTAGTGTTCTTTGCATATTGAGATAAAAAGAAAGGAATTTCTAGATTGATAGTTGCATTGGAGATGCCATAGTTGAGTTGAATTTGTTCCGGTAGAGACCATATCTTCCACAACAGTGGCAACTGGAATTACCACCTGAGCAAACTTACATCAATTGCATATTCTTCAAAATATAGCCAACCTTTTCACAGGTAAAAAAAAAAAAAAAAGAAAGAAAGAAAGAAAAGCAAGTTAAACGAGGATATCTTAGGAATATCCACTGCTGCACCTCAAGTCTGGGAATTGTGTGTGTTAATGATACTCCATTGTGATAATCAGTCTGGCTTCAATTGGCCAAACCTGCGTCTTTCCTTCATTTGTAGAATTCAGATACAACTTAAGTTGACTGAACATCTATATTATTCATAAAGCTGTAATGAGCAATTATCCATTCTTAGAAAACAGGTTAAACCCAGTTTCCTAATACTATACCCTTGAGGCTTATTATAAAAACCACATCCACTCTGCTGCACCTGAAGTAAATGTTGTCATTTGTTCTCTGTCACTTCAGGATTCCATCATCCCCACTTAAACAGCAAACACATTTTGAGGGCAGCATCTACGCTTTCATCTCTATCTAGGAGAGGAGGGTCCTCATCAATGCATTAATAAATGCCTTAAAGAAACACCATCTTGGTCAGGATGGTCTCGATCTCTTGACCTCATGATCCGCCCGCTTCGGCCCCCCCAAAGTGCTGGGATTACAGGGTGAGCCATCGCGCCCGACCTATTCCAGTTATTTAAAGCAGGAGAGGTATTTAATATAAGTATTAGGTGTGCACAAAAATCGGTGAATGGATGGGGGACTGAGGATAAATCAGGAACTACCTCTTAAACTGTTGGGTCCAAGGACATACTACTGTAGCCCTTATCCAGAAATCAGGTCTCTCCTGCTATTAATATCACTTGACTCCGCTGAAGGTAGTGACCAGACACTAAAACACTGATTATGGCCACCCTGCCTGACTGCCTTTTGGGGCCAAGACTGACATTAATAAGAAGAGAGCCTCCACTTCACGTCTACCTTGAAAATTTTGCACATGTGTCTGTAATTGGAAGAACCTAATTTATACGTAGAATCCAAACATAAAGGAGTCCAGCCAATGTGATCAGTTCTGTCCAGAAACAAAGGTATATAGGAGGAACTGGGAATAATGAATACCAATAAGCCATATGCGGGGAAAAAGCTGACTCTCAACAGCTTCCCATCCCAGCATTAAATAACATGTTCTCTTCTTCAGTCTTTGGAGGCTGTTCGGTTTTTAAAAGCCTTCTCTATTGTTAGTTTTCACTTCCGTGGGTTTTAGCAGAAATAAGTCATAGACTAAATACTTTGTGGAAGGGATTAAAATAATTGCCACCCACATTATGGAGAACTGCACTAGATGTAGTACATGCTTTCTACGCATTTTAACTCATTGAGTACTTATACCAAATCTTCGAGGAAATTATGGCTACAGTTTAAGCAACTTGCCCAAAGTGATAGGGAAGAGAGGCCGGAAAAAAGCGAGGTCAGGAATTCCACATAGGCGATTAGCTGTGCTGCCGAAAAGCCTAAGGTAGGATCTGAATTTTAGAAACGTTTGTGTATATCAATTCTCTCAAGCTATTTAAAGGAGGGTGAATAGGAAGTTGTCTCTAATTATGTGTTTGCCACACTGTTTGAGTGGTTTCCTATGTTCTAGTCAAGGAGCTCAAATCTCTGCAGAGATGCTGAACTCTAATAGAGAAGACTGAGCCAGACCAGTGAGAATCTAGCACATATATGGAATATTCACAAAGCATGTTTATTAAATAGTAAAAAAGTTATGGCAGTAATTGGTTCTATCATGGCAGAGACATTGATGAGAGGAATTAGTCATTATTATTATTATTAAATAATTCAATGTCTCCTAATTTGCTTCTGGCTCCCAGAAGACTCCCAGTGGCTTTCCCATGAATTAAATAATTAAAGAAAACCTCTCAACATATTTAATACTTGCTAAATATATTGTGGTGACCAAATTTTACTTCCCAAGGGAAGCTTGGTCATGATCTGTATTAAGAACTAATAATTGCATGATTCTAAATGTAGTCAGCAGTTTGGAAGAGTCATTCCTCCACTGACTGCCTTACTGTCCTGATAAAATACACAGTTTTGGAAATAAAGCATTCGGGTTGGTCATTTTCAGATTTCCTTTGCTTTATCTGCAGAAGAAACAACCACAAGCTCACAGCAGAGTCCACACTAGTCAAGCAGTTAGATAACAACTGTCAAGAATTTCTGCCAGTGAAGCAGTATGGTGCAGGGAGGAAAACAGCCTGACTTGAAATCCCAAGCCCTGTGTTTCAAAGCTCACTCCATCACTTATTGGGAGATCTTAGCCAGTCCTTTCTGGGGGCTAATTTTAGCCAAACTCCTTTTCAGCTGCTACCCGAGAAGATTGAGACAAATTATTCATTGCTACCATCATTTGGGCTCATTAAAAAGTAGTAGAAAGTGGAAACAAGTCTTAAAATGACTGGTGGGGTCCCTTCCTCTACTTGTATTATAGAAAGTAAATGTGCTGCCTTGAATACCTAATGGCCTTTAATACTCATCCTCTTTTTGCCCATCCCGATAAACTACTTTCAAGAAAAGCTGCTTATTTTAAAACCATAAATCAGTTCACAAAGAGAATTCAGTTCTCTTTTACTGCTGTCAAAATTTTGTCAGCGAGATGGCATGCCCATAAACAATTTGCCGTCTGGGTAACTGAATTTGTCGAGGAGAAGGAAACAGTGCAACAGTGAATGAGAGTCACCCCTTTCCAAGCTTCCAGCCAATCACAGAAAGTCTGTGGGATCCTGCAGGTATCCTTAATATAACTGGATCACGAGAGAATATTGTTACAGAATAGAGACTGCTTGCTATGGATTTTTTTTTTTTTAGTTTCAGTTTAGTTTTTATCTGTCTATAGGAGACACTTATCCTAATGCACCAATTGCTTTGATTGTCATTTTCTTGGACATTTTAATTTTCAGATAGAGTTGATACACTTAGGTTCACTGGGCTTCATTCAAAGAATTGATTGTTAGCTAACTTTTGTTTGCTTTATTGCACTGTGTGTTTTTTAATCTTTTATTTTAGCTATACTTGGGAGGGTTTTTGCAACTGACACCTGTGGAAAGCATAGAAAAAACCAGAGCTGGTAGAGGGAGAAGTACAGCCATTGTGAAATCTCAAGGGAAGCCTAAACTGAGCCTGCAACCCATCAGAGCTGATCTGAGCTGGAGTAAGATGTCTAAGACTTCCTACCCCAACATCTATCAGTCATCAGTAAGTATTGACTGGAGAAAAGGACAGAACCATGGCAAAGCACTCTCTCTTCAGCCTGGGCAACAGACAAAGAGATAACAGCAAGTCTCCCTGCCAATAGAACCAGAGCACTTCCAAGAATGCCAGCCACACAGGCAAACCTTGCTCTCCGCAGTGGTGTCTGTCCATCCTAATGGCCCGTGCTCCAAACTCTTCCATATCTCCTTTCTCTCATACTCGGTTGTCCTTTATCCCATTCTCTACCTGTAATTGTTACACGTGGATAAGTCACCTAGTCCCAGTTTCCATCATAAGGGTTACTAAATATTTCACTTCTTGAAAATCTAAGTAATTAATGTGTATACACTTTGATAGTGATGCCTGGTATGAAAAGAATGAGGATAATGGTAGGCATTTCAAGCATAGTGGAGGATGGTGGAGGAGATAATTTAAATTCCCTTTAAATGACACCACTATATGGGTGCATATAATTAACACTTTTATTACCACTGGTGGGTGATTATAACATGAAAAATTTGCAAGAGTGTATGCTCTACCAGCTCTTCCAGAGACATCCACAGAAGCTCCAAAGGAAACTATTATGTTTCAAATCTTCCTTTAAGACAAGCGATAAATGAGCCTACTCAAGAAATATGGCAGGAATGGTGTAACCAGCCTCAAAGCTACTTCGCTCCTGGTCACATGAGAAGGCACCCTGCTCTGTCTGAGATTTTCTTGGAAGAGCAGACTGGGGATGTTTACTGTCATTACAGGAGCATGGAAAAGCACTTAGTTCTACCAGGAGTGACAGAACAGGAAAGAAAGAATGTTGGATGGAGTCCACATAACAAAGCAACTGTGTTTACTAGACACTGTGCTAGTAACTTTAAATGAATTCTCACACCAACACTGAGGTACATGTTTTTGTCATACCTTTTAAAAAAAATATGAAACCAGACATTAAAGAGGTGAAGTTATTTGACTAGAGGACACAGCTGGTAAGTGAACAAGTCAATATTTGAATGCCAAAGCTAATGCTATTCCTACCATGTCTACGCCATGGTGATTCTTAAATGACTTTTATGACCGCAATTCAACTTTCTAATACTTTTAGGGATAATATTTTCAACTATTTGTTAATGCTTTCAATAACTTCTTGGTCTAGATGAAAATTTTTTAGTTTATAAATTATACTTGATTAGTTAAACTTGTACCTATGCTAGAAATGATTTGTATGTTCAAAATGTGTTGCCATTTATCTACACAAAACGTGTTGCTTATTTTTCCCTAAAAATGTATGTCACACCACTATTTACTTGCCCACTTTATTGTTTTGTAAAATATGTTTTGTTTTGCCCGTTAAAATGTTAGTCTTTTTTTTTTTTTTTTGAAACATAGTTTCACTCTGTCGCTCAGGCTGGAGTACAGTGGCACGATCTCAGCTCACTGCAACCTCTGCCTCTCAGGTTCAGGTGAGTCTCCTGCCTCAGCCTCCTGAGTAGCTGGGATTACAGGTGCCTGTCACCACGCCTAGTTAATTTGTCTATTTTTAGTATTTCACCATGTTGTACATCTTGTATTTCACCATGTTTGCCAGGCTACTCTCAGACTCCTAACCTCAAATGATTCACCCACCTTGGCTCCCAAAGTGCTGGGATTATAGGCGTGAGCCACCTCACCTGGCCCAGAATGTTTGTAATTTTGTATAAACACTTTATTTGTCTTTCTTTTTCTTTTCCTTAAGATGATTTGTTGCTTACTTTTCAGTTTATGCTGGCTTTTTAAAACAGATTTCCTTTAGAGTAATTCCTTTAATAGTGACAGCTATATTTGCTGAAATAAACTGTTTCAAATACATCTCTGAAATTTTGAATTTCTATCACTGGAATTAGTTGAGATTAATAAGAATGTGTGTCTGTGTGTTTCTCACAGGTGACTTCACCTTTGATTTTCCTACATTTAAGCAATATTAGTGATGTTCTTTGAAATTCCAGGTAGAATTTTAATGTTTGCAATATAAATACCACCAAATACTTTTATTATATTTACTTTGATAAATTCCTTTTAAAATATTACTTTGGTCCTCTATAGGGGTAGCATAATATTTAAAACTAACTTTAAAAATTATTTTACTAATTTGGTTGCATTTTATTAAATTCCCTTTATGGAATTAATGAGCTTTTAAAGATTTCATAACAAAGAGCTAACTAATGAGAAGCATAAATAACAGCTTATAAAAGAATAGATAATGATACCTCAATCTGAGTCCCAAGGACCACTTTCCCATTACACAATTACAAGCCATTAATTTAAAATATCAATCATTAGACTATTATCAATTATTGGAAGTGTGTATTATATAAATATCTTAATAAAGCAATGTTGATTATATTCAGGTGTCTGATGTGATCAAATAAAACTAGTGTTTGCTGGCAGGTATTCTTAGACAACCACTTTAAACACTAAACATTATGAAATTAACATTCCATTGTTACCTGCTAAGTAGTGGTTTTATAAATGTATTGAAGGTCCTGGAAAGAAGAAATTTTCTAATTATTCTAAAAACTTGTCGTCTTTCTTTTTTTAAACCATAATTGTACATTTTTTCAAGGTTCACATAAAAGTGGCAGAAAGCAGGGTTAAAATCTGTTCTATTCCGTCAAAAATAAACTACATTTATTATTTAATATTTTTCTAGCTATACTTTTCATATTCCTTTTCTGTCAAATATTAGGGTTCAATAGCTGTTACATAAAGGCCTGAAAAAATAAAAATATATTCAATATTTTCAGAAACAATTTTTAAACAATTTTTATTGTAGAAAAATCCATCTTTGATAATTTTTACTGAAATAAAGTATTTTATAAATATTCTATTTAGTAATATAGTTTGCATTTCCTTGTTTTGAGGGAGAGGTGATTGAACTAATGAGTTTTGTTTTCACTTGCTTCTCTTTCTATTCATTTGTAATCTTTCAGCCATAATGGGTTTGAATATATGCCAACCACTGAAGTGAAGATGACATAAATTATCTCATCAAATCCTTAAAAATATTAGTATCTCATTTTGTGTACGAGAAAACTGGCAGCTTGGGGACATAAAATAATGTCACACAGATACAAAGTCACAGTTCTTTGTTATTCTGTAAGTCCTGCTTTTAATGATTATGCAGGTTGCTTCCCAAACATATCAAGCTTAAGTTTATTATAACTAATGAGAAACATGTTAGCCTTTATATTAAAGTTAATGAAACTGAGTGTTTATATATTTGCTCTGTCTCTCCTATACACGTCTTCCTGAATTTTAAAAGAACACAGAACATAAATCAGTTCAATGAACTAAATCAAAACTACATAGAAAATGAGCAAGCATAAAACAGAATTTAAGGTCCAGAATAACTTGGGAGATCAACTGAATGCCTGTGCTTTTGACTAGAAGAAACAAGCCAGAGAGAGAAGTGGTCTTACCCAAGATATAAAGGAAATTTGAATTATGTAGTCCAATTTTTTGCACACTAATTCCATATATTTTCAGAAAGTAGCCGACATTTATTGAGCACTTTATATATGTCAGGCACTGTGCAGTATGGTTACTGTTGAGGTGAGTATTGTTATTTACGCATGTACAGATGAGAAAACTGAAGCATAAACATGCCCAAGGACCAAGGTTAGTATGAGCCCAGATTTGAGTTTAGCTGTAGACAGCATTGTACTCAGAACTTTGGGAGTCATCATGTTTGCATAACATAGCTTCCCATCCAATAGGCTATAGTCTTAATAGACACTGTTGCTCTCTGTTAGATATAATTGGCCTCCATTACAAAACAGTTCACTTCCTGGATCATCTTACTCCAGATACACTAGTAAGCATGCTGTATTCCAACTAATGAGGGCAGATATGTGAAATATTTAAAAACAGGAGAGCTGAGGCCAACCAATCAAAACAGACACTAGTCCAAATAGAACAGAGATTGGCAGTAGACCACAGAAATGCCAGTACCCATTGATACTTGCCAAATAGCTGTCCTGAAACCAATTAAATCATGCAGTCAAGGACTGAGAAAGTATTTTTTCTCCATCATCAAATATCTGAACTTCTGCATTTATTGAGCAAGGAAAAGACATAAGTAAAAAGGAAAATAATGCTAATACAGACCATAATGAGTGAATTACTTTGAGACAATTAACTACCACAAAGTGTACAGAAAATAAACAACATAACCCAGCTGAAGAGGGTGCATGCCTCTTAATAACAACCAGATTACAAAGTTAATAATGATGTTGATTGCAAAAAGTAACTAACTGCATGACAGGTGGCAGACTATTGCATCCGCACTGCAGAGACATTAAAATGTTCTTCCATTTGACTGCTACCATACACACTCTCAGCAAACCACGTATGGATTTAGATGCCATACTTGGTGGTGTACTAAAATAAAATAAAACTGTGTCTTACTTAAAATTACAGATTTCTGAAACAGAAAATCAGAAATGTGTTACTTTTTTTTTTTTTGAGACTGGGTCTTGCTTGGTTGCCCAAGCTGAAGTGCAGTGGCACAATCAGAGCTTAATGTAACCTTGATCTTCCGGGCTCAGGTAATCCTTCTGCTTCAGCCTCCCAAGTATCTGGGACTATAGGCACATACCACCATATCTGGCTATTTTTTTTTTTTTTTTTTTAGAAAGAGATGGGATCTGGGGTGTGACTGCATTGCCCAGGCTGGTCTGGAAATCCTGACTTCAAGCAATCCTCCCACCTTGGCCTCCCAAAGCGCTGCGATTGTAGGCGTGGGCCACTGCACTCAGCTTATCTTGATTTTGTTTTTAGCATTTTGATTTCCAATGTCTTCTGAATGTTCATTCCTGATGCTCTTTTGACGCCCACCTATTCTGAATTAATTTTCAGCAATAACCACACCTATGTGTACTCTACCGACCAGATAGAATATATGCTACATTATAAAGAAGTCTGTTCTCTTTCTGTTCAACAATGTTGTTCAATGATCCCACTCGCCATGAGAAAAAAGCCCTGCCATGGTTGTGTGTTATCTATCCCACGGCACCTCGTCTTCCCCAGCTTTTCCCCCAGAAAGAACAGAAAATAATGAAACACTTTCTGACAGACTCGTCTTGATAATGGCTGTGCAAATTATTGAGTGTTATGAGGAATTCTGTATGCTAACTACCTTTAAATAGATCATCTCTACATGTAATTCTGACCTTAATACACGAGAAATCTGGTGTTCATCATAAAAAGGTGGCAATTTGTCACGATGTGCTTGTGAATTACATCTGCATGAAAAATACATGGTGCTTAATGTCATTTATTCAGTGTATATGCAGTACCAGATACTGTGTCAACTACGATACATGCCTTTAATTTTGACAACCAGCATTTGAGTTAGACATCATTGTCCCCATTTTAGGAAAAGTACACTGATAACCATAAAGTGAAAGTTATTGCCAAGGCCAATTGGCAGGTCAGTGGCTGAAGCAGGATTCCAAAGTCAGTCAGCTGATTTCCAACTGATTTTTCAGTAACTACCACTCTCCACTCCCTTCTTCTTTATGGGTATATGATTTCTAGGAAAGACTATTTATTCTCATGGCAATAACCAAGATAACACAATGTGAACTTTTAAATGATATTTGCTATATTTTTATATGGGATATGACATAGTGAATAATGACTGTCTCTTTTGATTTTACTGATGAAAATTTTAAAAAACTCTCTCTCAGCTTTTCACATGTGAAGAATTCATTTTGACTAGCAAACTGTCAAAATGTTTAACTGTGTCTGCTTGTGCTTTGTGGACTTTTCACGATGGTGATATTTTGTTGCAAGGTGATTTTTAAAGATACCTCTTTGTATGCTTTTCTGCAAGCTGGTTCAGTTTTGAGATTGTCTGTAATTTATAACAAGGATGTTCTTGCCTGAGTGTGGTGGTTCACACCTGTTATCCCAGCACTTTGGGAGGCCAAGGAGGGAGGATCACCTGAGGTCAGGAGACCAGCAGAGTCAACATGGTGGAAACCCTGTCTCTACTAAAAATACAAAATACTAGCTGGGCAGGGTGGTGGGCGCTTGTAATCCCAGCTACTAGGGAGGCTGAGGCTTGAACCTGGGAGATGGAAGTTGCAGTGAGCTGAGATTATGCCACTGCATTCCAGCCTGGGTGACAGAGTGAAACTCTGTCTCAAAAAAAAAAGAAAAAAGGATGTTCTTCAAGTCAAGTAATTGTTCTCTCAGCACACCCTGTGAATGCAGACATATCCTGATTCCATCTAAAGCTTTCAAATCAGCTGTGTGGCCACGAAATAATCAGAAAAACAAAATTTCTCTTAAAAATGTTGATGTGTAACCAAGAGATTGTTAAGAAAATACGTATGTTTGGGTTTTTCTCATAAAATGCATACTGTGGTGTTTTAGCAAGGCTAATTTTGCATAATTCAGAACTCCATACATTTTTCTGATTCTTTTTTTTTTAAAGCCATCTGGCCATAATAGACTGACAGTGTGGCTTTTGCCCCCTAGCTGGGTACCTACCAGGGCCTGGGCATGGCTCTCAACACTGGACGAGGTACAACAATTTACAGAAGACAGAGAACACTCTGTCTCCAGGGACCCCAGTGTATAGGCATGAAGCAGACTCTCAAAAAAATTATAATACATAGGTGCTAAAAATAAAGTATTTTAAAGTTATATCAACTGCACAAAGGGGTCAGGTGTGATTCCGGCAGCTTTAGAAGAGGGGCATTTGACTTGCATCTTAAAGGAAAAATATGTCATCAGGCAAAGGAGAGTGTCATAGGATGAAAGATGAGCAAATATACGGTGGTTTGAAGGAGCTTGAGATTCCAGGAAGATAAACTGAAAGGATTTTGTTTGCTCATATCAAATATGTATCTAATCTAGAGCATGTAATGGAGGAGGAGGCAATACTGGAAAGGGATGTAAGGGGGCAGTGTATAGTAGGATACATATGTCACACAAAGAGTTTGAATTCTACCTTGCAAGCAATACAAATGCATGTTTTCAAAGCACTACAGTATCATACTCAGGCATTCTTTATAGATTATGATTACCCTTTTGTAATCAAGGAAGGGTCTTAACCAAGTCAGAGTCAGGGAACGGAGAGGAGAAACCACGGTTGAGAGACCCTTCTAGTGCTGGAACTAGAAGAATCCTAGGCTGATTATTTAAATACAGTGGTGTGAGTGCTCAAAGAAAGCAAAGAGGCAGAAATAGCCCAGGCCGGTGTTAAAAACCAGCAGCTTCCAAGAAAGATTTTTGATATGCAAAATTTAACTCCCCTGGAAAACATTCTTATTCTGCACCAGAACTTACCAGGCCTCAGTAAATATTTGTTGAATGAAATCAAAACTAAACCAACACAGGCCTATCCTATCCCAACTAGGGAGTTTAGAAGACTTTCTGAGCCAGCATAGTTTTATATTAGGAAAAGAGTGACCCAATATGGAGGTTTATTATGTCATTGAAATAATAAGAATTACCCTAAGGATATATTGAGGTTATCATCTAATTTAGACTTCATACCAAAAAAAAAAAAAAGGACAGATGTGATCACCAATTGGTGTGTGTGTGCTAAAATGGCATATAGTCCGGGGTATTACCATGATAAACTTTTGTATCCTTAACTTTCAGTAGAGCCAATGAAAATAAATCTTATTTAAAAACTAGGAGGAAAATAGAGAATTTCCCTTTCTAGTCTTCCTAAAAAAAATAGAAAGAAAGAAAAAAGAAAATAAAGCTTACATAATATCCCCTAAAGCACACAGTCTTTATCTATGCTATGGAAAAAAATAAGAGCATAAATTCAGAAGCCTGTTTTCTAATGCCCTAATAGATTGTGACATATGTGCTTTTTCAGCAGAATCTACAAAATACTTAGAGCAACATCTCCAGTATGAAACAAATTTGTTACTAAAAATAACCCAACTCAAGACCTTTTAATAGTTCTTTCAGCTCACCTTATGGGTATAGACATAACTTGATTCCATCTGAAACTTTCAAATCAGATAAAAGTGCAGCCATCAAATAATCACAAACAGAATTTTTATAAAAAGTAGTAATGGATGACCAAGGGCTTTGAAAGACAGAAATTTTGAGGTTTCTAAAATGTTCCCTTGATTTTCCATAAATAATAATATATGCATCCAATGAGAAGTTATGATAGCTTCATCACGAAAAATCTGAAGGCTAGTCTGTCTCAGGGATACTCAATTTATTAAGTGGCAGAAAAACAATTAAAAGTCCATGGAGTCATGCTAAGGGGTAATTCCAAACTCTGCCATTGACAGGATTTGTAGCTATAGACTAATCACTTAATTTCTCTTCAAGCAACGTTTTAAAATCTAAAAATTAAAATAATGCACCTTACAGGGTTATTTTAAAGACAAAGTCCAAACATATGTATCACACAGTTTGCACGTGATCTTATATAAACATAGGTTGTTAGTAATTGTCAGGTGCCATTATTACTCTTTTAGATTGATTTCCATTGTGGTGCTTAATAAAAATATAAGAGGCTGCGTGTGTAATTACCAAATACAATTTCTAAGTTTTCAAATACTTGGTGGAAATTTGAAAATTTAATTCAAATTAAATTCTGACTTTATCAATGTACTCTCTCATTGCTGCATGTATTAAAAAGCAAAAACATGTAATATATGACAGATGTGTCAGTTTTACCAACAGGTAGAAACATCTCTGTTGTCACCTTAGATGTCCTGTTAATTTAATGATGTAAAGTGATTACATGGGCTCTGAGACACTGGAATGCATTAAGTGTTTATTACCTGATCTGTGAGTTCCTTAATGGCTCACAGACATTTTTCCTCTGAATCCCTGGAAGACCCTAACATAGTGCTGTAGAAAGTAGTTAAATAGTAAATATATCAGATGAAGAGGTTCCTTCAGGGACATAGTGAGGAAGAAGATATGCTCGATTTGGCTAAAAACACATTTCATTACTCTCTGAGGCCTCTGAACTCAGCCAGTCACTAGGCTTAGTGTTTGGAACAGAGTAGGAGGACACTAATGAATTATTTTGAATTAATGGTGATATTTTTTGACTAATGGTTTAGTCTGCATAGGATAAGGTCTGTAACTCTTGGCAAAAGTACCCAAGAATAGCATGGACGTAACTTTAGATAAAATCCCTCAACTGTAATATGCATTACCTGTTAACACTGTCTTTCATAGTCAATGTTCCAACAGAGATTTTTACAAACAAGTAATACTAGCTAATTGAAATCTCTTACATTTATTTCTTGATTCAATCTCTGTCAAATATATTATTAATGAAATGGCCAACAGGGGCTAGGAAAAGGAGTTCTGAAAAATCATATGAGACTAATCAGAATTGAACTTGAGGATACGAATAGATACATTTCCATGAGTGCCTATTGAAAGGATGGATGGATGTGCTATAAACAATTCTGATGAAGAAAAGTACTATGAGAATTCTTAAAGAAAACTGACATTTAAAACCAATAGTGTGGCTGGGCATGATGTCCCATGCCTGTAATCTCAGTGCTTTGGGAGGCTGAGGCAGGATGATCGCTTGGGTCCAGGAGTTCAAGACCAGACTGGGCCACATGTTGAGACCCTGTTTAAAAAAATTAAAAAATTAAAAATAAAACCAATAGCATCTTTTATGAAATGGAGAAAAAGACTATTCTGATTGGATAAGTACAATGGCATTATCTATATCCTAAACAACATAGATTTCACCAACATAAAATAAGATGCTCTGTGTATGTATGTATACCTAAAAGATATTCATAGGAACACACAATTTAGTTGGGAAATTTAAAAGAATGTGAGGATTGCATATAAACTCCTCACACAAAAAGGATCAAATGGCCTTTAGAAATGCAAGTCATCTTCATGATAGGAGAATACGAAAATCCTATTACCTCCTTTATTCCTGCCCTCCTGCATCAAGAAGCAGCCCTCATTTCTTTTACATTAACAGCACAAGTATTGACTGTATCCCAATGAACTTACTCAGATAAACACAATGTGGTTTTCTTTTAAAATAAGACTTTACTGAATATATCAACAAGGTACTGTATAGTGTAGAGTGAAGTTTGTCGTTAACAAAGTGTGCGACATGGTAGGTCTCAGAGGAGTGATGCGGAATCTTCCAGCCCCTTGTCAGAGAGAACACACTAAACAGAAACCAGAAGCAAATCAGCATATGGTTCAAACAATAACAAATCATCAGGTTAACTTTCAGTGAATATACACTAGTCCTGTGAAGGACACTCAGTTGGCGATGCCTTCACCTTGCCTTTAACAGTTATAAATCTTACATTCCAGGGACACCTTTACAAACGCCCCGTGTGTGTGTGTGTGTGTGTACACGCACGTGCATGTTTGATATTAATTTTAAAATGCCTGTTGCAATGGACTTGCTTTGTGCTCTTCTGGTGGGTATGCAGCTAGAAAAAAAAAAACTACAGTAAAAAAATCTGATTTGTTATAACAACGGTATCAGACATGTACAAAACTCTTTCTCCACAGTGACAAGCATTCCCCACTGCTAGAAACTGTCTTCTTTTGCCCCTGCTGAAGAAAACAGAGAAGGATGTAGGTTATACCTTCTTAGCATTCATATTTTACTTTAAAAAGAGCATCAGGCAAGGTTTGACAAGACCAAGAACTGTTTTGTTCTGAGTATCTTTTTCCCTTTGGGGAACTGTTTTCTGCTTTGCTTTCCCATGCAGCTGGAATGGTAAGTCGTGAGCAAAACTGCTATTCTCATGTTCTAAAAGTTAAAATGTCATGTCTCCTTGTTATAGGTTAGAGAAAAATGCTATAAGCAAAGACGCCAGTGGAAATTAACCACTTCACTTTTCAAAAGCTGCGATGGCCTCTGCAGCCGAGATCTGCCGATCAAGAGAAGCATCCACTCCCTGCAGACTGCAATATTGCCTCGTGTTCAGAATGGATGCTTTGCTCGCAGCATGAAGAAGTTGTCCTCCCCCGGTGGGGAAGGAAGTTCTGATTTGTGTAAAATGACTAAGACCATTATGATAGGTACTAGTAGAAAATGGAGCTGTAATATTAGCTACTTCATTAATACTTTTTACCAGACTGGTCACATTATACTTTTTGTTTAACCTCAGGGAAAATGTCTAATATATTTTCAACGAACATCCAGATAATTAGAAATTGCATTATTTCTCACAGGGGAGAATGTTTTTCATTTGATACACAAGGAAAATAGGCAGGGGATACACTCTCTGTATCTGCCTGTGACTGTCCCATGCAGTGGGCTGGTAACGCGTCTGACAGTGTTGGAGGGTAGCCCAGAGTCTCTCTATAATCAAACACACCCCCTAAACAGGTAGGTATTAATAACTACCCTGGCTACAGAGAACTGTCAATACATCCTTGTGATCATGACTCTGCCTCTTCCTTTTCAACGTCTTCTGTCAGCGACAGTTACCAAGCTCTGAAAGTGACCAGATTCTATCTTTATCACCTCATTTGGTCAGGCAGCATTAAGCTCTTTATCAGCCAGTGAGCATAGCTTTTTTCCATGGTCTTGGCCTGTACTCTCAACCTTGACTCTTGGCTAATCATCTCAAAATACATCATAATGACAGCAAGAGAGGCCCAAACACAGAGCAGATACATCAGCAAAAATACATTCCCATGACTACAAATGCCAATCAAAGCAGAATCCCCCAGGGACAGTGGTTCAGCAATTTTCATAAGACACATTAGACATCACAGATTCCATCACGTGCTTTCTATCCTGGTGCAGGTGAGGTTGTAACCAGTGGGAGACAGATTTTAATCTCAGCAGTCTTTGTCATGTTGTGCACAAGATGAAAATAAAGCCTGTTACTAGATTCAATCTCTTCAGGAACACCTTCAGCAAAGGGACCCTGTCAGACCACCTTAAAGCATTCCACATGACGGTCTCCATTGTACCACTGAAGCCCCAAATAATTCTGTAAACCCCATAAGAAATGACAGGAACCTCTTCATCCTTGTTGTTCTTCCTGGCCCAAAGCAGTTTCAGCAGCTAAAAATCCCACTGGGGGTTAAACATACAATACAAATAAATGAGAATGATTATTTTGTGAATAACAAAACTAAAAACCCTCAAAAGTCAAAGTACCATCATTTGAATGCACAGTTTTATCTACACAGCCAAGGGGAAGAGGACAGTGGAAAGGAATTATCCAGCTAAGTACACAAAACCCCCATGTCATTGTCTTGATTTTCAATGTCTTACTGCTACACTGATCACCTTCACAGACTCTTTTCCCTTCCCTGTGTGGACCTAACTTTAAAAAAACAACAGCCAAAATCCTCTAGCTAATAGACTAAAACAGAAACCAGAGTCACTTCAGAATTAATTTAAATTAATTCATAGCTAAGTTCAGCTCTACTGACTGCACAGTTTCAATTCTTGTGTCTATTACAGCTGCAGTTGTATTTTCTGCTTATTTGGAGGGACAAGGGAGATTAAAACATATAAGTTGGGGTATATTATGAAAGAGAATAAAGGTCTTACTATAAAGAAAAAGTTGCATAGCATTTTATACCTAAACTTTTACAAAGAAGACACATCACAGTTTTATTTTGCTGAGAGAGAGAGAGCGAGTAAGATGATTGTGACATTTACTTCATGGGTCTCTATAATAATGGCCAGTGGTGAAAGAAATATGCAGCACAGAGTGAAATGTTTAAATATGATTTTAAAAAGAATTTTTGTCTTAAGGGAGTCGTTTTGATAATGTATGTGATCCATAGCCCTTCTATATCTAAGGATGGAGAAGATTAAATTATGTGTTTTCTGAAGATGCTGCCTTAAAAATCTCTAGAATTAAGCATGGACATCCCTCTCTTTTCTATGCCCTACTCTGTGAGGATTAGGGGAACAAGCCTTCACTCTCTGACCTGTTTGTTTTTCATGGGTTGTCCTGCTAACGTAAGATTGAGTATCCCTCCACAATTCTCAAAGTAGAGGAACATCCATGATGGAAAAGGAACAAATGAAATTTCAAAAGTGGAACAGGATCAAAGTCAGTCCAAGGTGGAAACCAGGTATTGCTTTCAAAAAACTTCATTATTTTGGCCATCTTTGATGTGTCCTTAAATAATTATTAGCAGTGAAAATTAGTATGCATTTTAAAATGTGTAAGTACATACGGATATTTTGTGCAGCCAAGACTGGCATCCATAATTTTCCTTGAAATACTGAGCAGAGGGAGAAAAACAAAGGTGGCGCAAACAACTAATTATGAAAATATACGGGAGATGATTGGAAGACAAGAATTTGCCAGGGGATAAAGATATTACTTCGAGCTATTTCAACATGATACTAACAGAGTCAGCTGACATAATGGAACCACTGATCAGTTGTTTTTGTCTAAATAGCAGTTAGGGCAATTTTTAAATAAGTCTTTGTTGTGTTTTCCAAACATTGATCACCTGTTGGTCTAAATATCATGTTGACATAGCCTCAATGAATCTACCCAAATAATTCTCGTTATCAAAAATAACTCCATTCAATATAATTCTTCCCTTTATTTTATTAGCCTCTTCTAAAAAAGTATTCTAGAATATATCTCTGTTGAATGTGATTCAACCTGACATATGATTTGAATAGTAACACTTTTAAAGGGAGTTTTCTTTCTACAACATCAGACCGGTCCCTGAAGATGACTGAAATCAGACTCAAGTCTCTTAACTCTGTTATCACATAGGGGCAGGGAAGCACGAGGCATGATTTTTAAGTTCCCAGTCAGAAAGCCAACCCCTGTGTTTTCAGGTTTTTTCAAATTTCATCTCAATTTTCTTGATTCTGTCAGGCCGGGTTAACTTATCTCATGGGAACTGACTTCCTCTTGGTGCTTTCAGCATTTCCCACACTGGGTCAAATCAGGGTAACTACCTCCATTCTTACATGCTAGAATTTTTTTACCTGTCTTCCAGACCCGGAGGCATAGAAATCATGTGAAAATATCTGGGCCATTTCTTGTTTTACCCATATTATTCCTCTTACCCTGATAAGTCCATTTAATCTGCCCTTTCATCTAACCACCAGGAATTTATTCTGACAGCTTCAACAGCAAAGTGGTTGATGTGTATCCTAAGGAAGAATCACTCGTTCTTTTGCCTTGGCATTGGGTTCTCATTGTACAACCCTGTACAGTACTTCAGCAACTATTTTTTTTTAAGATTTAAAAAGCAAAGAGTTACAAAACTGTTTGTAATTAACTTGAAATAGAAAAGATAGCACTTTTTTTTAAATCCCATTATATAGTACACCGTATAAATTACAGAGTATTCAAATGCACAAATGCATCTGTGTAACATTTATCAAATGTAATCTGCGTGTCTTTCTGTGCACACACGAGTGTGTTCTCAAGAGTCTAATCGTCCTCCTTGATAACGCTGGGCCTCTAGCTGTCACGTATGGCAGTGCTCCAGGTCTGGCACGCTGCTGTTGCAGTATCGCATGTTGTTGGGGATATGGCAGTCCGTGTAATTAATGCCCCCATTTGGGGTGTAAATGGGCTGCAGTCTGAAATCTCCTTTAAGGAGCTGATCGTTATTTAAGGAGACGATCTGAAAACTGGTTTCTGTCATCTCCAGGATGGAGTTGTCCTTCTTGGTGCCTGCCTCGCAATAATCATCTTTCCGCCGGCCCCGGTTGTATTTCCACTTCTGGGAGGTGTAGCGCCCCTTTTGTGCATGTGCCAGCAAAAGACGCTCAGCAAGACCACGAGCACAAATATCACAGCGCCCCCGATCAAGCCCGCCAGCAGAAACGGGGGAGCCCATGCTGTGGGATGTCGTCTGCTCGTGGCTGGACGCTGTGTTGCTGCCGTTGTTCAGATAGGAGGCATGGGTGGTGGCCTCTGAACAAATGGTGTCTTCTACCGCGCGGTAGTTAAAAGCATCCAGCGGCACTAAACAAATCCGGTAGGTGGATCGGGGCTCTAGATTAACCAGGCTCAGGTGTTGCTTCTCACCGCTGACTATGCGCTCCTGAACGATGCCCCCTACTAAACTGTGGCCCATTTTCACCCATGTGAGTTTGTATGCCATCACGGTGAAGAGAGAGAGCCAGCTGACTTGAATGGAAGTGTCATTCACAAAATGGATAGAAAGCTGGATCCGTTAGAAATAGGCGGGGTCACTCTTTCTCTGCCATCCCAGTCAGGAATCGTGGGAAGTTTCGATGTGGTAGGAGTTGGAGGCGTGTAGCTTCTGCCAGGGTTTGGAATGGAGAGGGTGGGAGGCTGAGTGGTCGGAGAAGCTGTACTTAGGGCTGGAGTGAAGAGAGGCAGGCCGGGGGTCGTGGTAGGACACGACAAAAGATTCATATTTAATTCCCTGACGGCCATTCCCCGGACTTGTTCGGGACCTTGGCACATGAAACCCCGCACATTGAGAGATGAAGGGATATATTTGAGCCATTCCGTGACCCATTTAATACTGCAGTCACAAAACCAAGGGTTATTCCGAGCAGTGAGCTGCTTCAGGTTGGAGAGATTATCAAAAACCCCTTGAGTCAGCATCCGCAGTTGGTTGTTGGATATATCCAGCCGTTCCAGCTTGCGGAGATTTGAGAAAGCTGTCAAAGGGATGTGGTTTATCTGGTTGTCCTGCAGATAGAGCCTGATCAGATGTGTACCTGGGAGATCGGGAGGAGGGTGAGACAGTGAATTACGAACGATTGAAAATTCCTTGAGCTTGGTGAGATGGCTGAAGGTGCCCTCGGCGATACCCTTGTTGGTCAGGAGGTTCCCGTCCACAATAAGACGCTCCAAGCTCGTGAGATTCTGGAAGGCCATGTCTGATATGACAGCAATTCGATTTTCATCCACTCTTAGCTCTTGCAAGTCCACTGGAAGCCCAACAGGTACACTGCTCAGGTGATTCTTAGACAAAAACAACAATTTGAGGCTGATAGCCTCCCGGAAGGCCCCGTCTTCCACCCCGACTGTGGATATGGAGTTGTCATCCAGGTGCAGCTCTTCGAGCTTCAAGAGCTGAGCAAGAGCAGCCCGTGAAATGGTCTGAATATTGTTTTCCTGCAAATGGAGAACTCTGACATTCTTGGGAAGGTTCATGGGGAATTCGTCCAGTTGGTTGCCATACAGGTAGACCGTGTGCACCGACTGTACATTGTGCAGTTCCGCAGGAAATCCAGCATTATTAATTTGGTTGTTGTGGAGGTAGAGTACGGTTACGCCCTCCGGGATCCCAAGAGGCACTGAGGTCAAGCTTCGCTCATTACAGTAGACAAAGTTCCTGTCGCAGCGGCACACACTAGGGCAGGCCAGGAGTTTGGACACCTGTGAGTAGAGCCCCAGGGAAATGATAAGCCAAGACTTCAGGAAAAATGCCCCATGGCTGGGCCACTTCGTGGTCTGTAGGCCCATTTCTGAAGTACAGAAATAAAATACAATGTGGTGGGGGGAAAATAAAAAGAAAAAAAAATAAACAGATAGCAAAATCAAGATGACTGGATGGGGTTCTGTCGAAGTCCAGAACTCCAGCTAGAGAGAACGTCCTAAGGGCGTATGGTAAAATAATCTCCCTGCTGTCCCTGGTCTTATCAGCCTGTGTTGCCTGCTTTGCTGCTGTCCTCCATGTGCAAAAAAATTCAATAGGGAGAATTTTCCACACTGGCAACGGGTAATGGCAAGTTATCAGCTGTGTCAACACAAGCCCAAGTGGGCAGGCAGAACTCTCTTCTTCTGTAGGTCAAGCCAGGCTTGATTAGCCTACAAACTTCTTGGTTAAGCTCAATCTGCAATCTGTAGCAGGGAAAAAAAAAGAAGAAATGGTCAGTTAAGGGTAGTAATGAAAGAAGTGCCAGTATGACCCCGAGCCTTTCAAAAACAATGAGATTGGGACAGAATGTTAAGAGGCAGGGGGTGGCATTAAGTGGCATTTCAAATAACAGTAATTTAGTTGAAAAGGTATTCAGGAAATAATATAGTATCTTCAAAAGAATATCATGCTGTTACCTGTCACTATCAACAATCGTATTGTGAAATTTATATCCCAATCAGTACGTTCTCGTTTTATCTAATCTTTATCTATTTGCATATCCAAACACTTAATTGCAACAGGCACACTGCTGAATCCACTCAATCAGTTAATGATAATTATCTACAAATCCTACTGGTCATAGTCTTGTTTCAAGGCGGAGGTGATGACTGACAGCTAGCAAAAGTGAAGGGAAAAATGTGAAGCCCTGCATAGTTACGTATTTTACAAATGCAAAATGGAGACTAATAAAGTCACTTAAAAAGATGCATCCTTACTGAAAAATTATTCCAACCAGATTCTATTTCCAAATACATTTACTATATATGAACTTTCATATACTAGCTATTAAATAACTGTAGCTGAATAAGTTGCCATTTCCCTTTAAAATGTATTTTAAAACTCTGATACAAAAGCTTAGTCATGCCTAATGGAAAATTTTAGAAAATAAAATATAAAGAATACAGTATCATGGTGATAAAGATTATTCATTATGTTATCACCCAGAGGTAACTGATCTGATTTGCATACTTACTTCCCTTTTTCTATACATATGTATAGAAATAAAATTGGAATCATTTTATTCCAATTTTAACCAAATTGGAATCATTATTTATGTTTCTCTTTGTTACTTAACGTCATAACCACATTACCATATAATTTTTTAAAATTATTCAAAGAAAAAAATTATTTTAAAAAAGTAGTATAAACGTAGTAAACAGGAACATGTATGAAGGCAGAGAGACTTTTTTCTTTCCCACTTCTTGTCTCCCTTCCTCTTTATCTTCCTCCAAAATAGCTTGTGCTCAAGTCACCGAGGAGAATGACCAAGCTCCGGCCCACAAAACATTTCCACTTATCTCCTCCTTTGGGACCTCTAGGTCCAGATGAGATACACCATTGTGATCCCTTGAAGAGTTGCCAAGCTCAGGACTAGGGGTAAATTATTTTTCAACACTACCACCTTCCTTCCGACTGTGCTTTCCTGCTTTTATAAGAGGTCTTTTAGCAAATTTTGAAATGACAGAAGATACAGTTGAGGAAGTCAAGGCAATCCACAGATAGTAATCATGCCTTCTTGCTCCAGAATGTATTCCATCTGTTTTTAGATTAGAGAGGTAAAGAAGTTAATTGAAAGGTGCCAGATTTGATTTCCCTACAAAATAAGCTAACAAGACAGAACATGGCAAGCTGTGAGTCTCTTAATTCTCACCAATACATGGAGATTGAAACGACTTACATTTAAAAGCACAGAGGAACTATTTGAAATTGCTCCCTTAGCTATCTTTAGAAATATAATTAAAAAGAAAAAAAGAACACTGGAAGTGTTATTTAAGTGTCAAGGATACTGTAAATGTGTTCTATAATTTAAAAGATTGGATGCCAAAAAAAATGCCTTCAATGACCAGAAATGGTAAAATTCACTTTTTATTGTTTAGGAAATATAAGGTGTGTGGGTGGGGATCTTTTTTCAGGTAAAAATAGAGAGATGTGATGCTTTATTAAAAATCAAGCATGGCTGGGCTTGATTTCACATGGTGGCTTACACCTGTAATCCCAGTACTTTGGGAGGCCGAGGCAGGCATATGGCTTGAGCCCAGGGGATGGAGACCAGCTTGGGCAACATAGTGAAACCCCATCTCTACTAAAAATTAGAAAAATTAGCCAGGTGTGGTTGAAGGAACCTGTAGTCTCTGCTACTCGGAAGGTGGGGAGAATCTCCTGAGCCTTGGAGGCAGAGGTGGGCCAAGATCATGCTGCTGCACTCCAGCCTGGGTGACAGAGCAAGACCCTATTTCAAAAAGAAAAATAAAAGTCAAGGATTATTTAATTTTTTTACAAGACCTAATATACATTTTGCTGCTGAAAAGGGAGCCATTCCCTATAAAAGAAACATCTCTATAAACTTAAATAATAATTCATGTAACTGTGGTGGCATCTGAAAAATGCGTTTAATGCTATCAATCCAATGCCATCGTTCGCTTAGATTTCAAACCGTCTTAATGTTCCCTCACATCTTGGTACTCAAGTGTGGTCCTTGGTCCAGCAGCATGAGCCTGACCTGGTGAGATGGCAGAAAAGCTAAACCACAGGCCCAGAATCTGCCTGTTAGCGAGAGTCTGGGGTGGGCACATTCAAATTTGTGAAGCACCATGAATATCCTATTTAATTATTCATGTTTTAATTTATTAAATGTAAAATAGATGCAAGAGCATGCCACATGACTCTTTTGAGAAGAGTTAAGGCATAAGCCATACTAATCACTTTTGTCCCTGGGAGAGAGTCTCAAATAACATCTTCTATGTAAATTACATCTTCTGGGTGGAGCACTGCAACGACTATGCATGTCAGTTGGCCTTAACAGGAAACGAGTATCTGAATGACAAGTACTAATGTCTAGTAGGACCTTAAAGAGTTACTTGTCATCACAGGAGGCCACTTTTGTACAACATTCAAGAATAAAAATCTGGTGCTATTAATAATTACTTCCACAAGAGCTAGGAAAGTAAGACTAAAGAACAGAATATAATATAGTTTTTTTTTGCTTTTGTTTTGTTTTTGATACAGAGTCTCGCTCTGTTGCCCAGGCTGGAGTGCAGTGGCACGATCTCAGCTCACTGCAACCTCTGCCTCCTGGGTTCAAGCGATTCTCCTGCCTCAGCCTCCTGAGGAGTTGAGATTATAGGTACCCTCCACCACGCCCGGCTGATTTTTGTAATTTTAGTAGAGACGGGGTTTCACCATGTTGGTTAGGCTGGTCTCGATGTAATATGTTTTTGAGTATTCTACTGGAATCTTCAAAGTGTGATAGAGGCAACCATTTGAAGAGGATGTCCTAAGGGAGAAAAACAGTAGCACCAGGGTTTCTAAGTTCCTATGTAAAAAGAATAGATGCTTCTTGCTTGTCTTACAGGCCAAGTATTAGGGGCTAAGAAACAAATCAGTACTTGAGGATGACGGAGTTTACTTAGGGTTCAACAGCTAACAGCCTGGAGGACATTAACACTGGGAGTAAACCAAGTAAGCAGGGATGGGCCTAGAAACTATTATTATGCATCCAAATTGTAAATTTTCCACTGGCCTGAACTGTGTCCTCTTCAAGGAGAGAATAGATCCCTATCAGCCAACCCTTCGCCCCCGGGCCTTGCTCTCTTGCAGGCATGTTTTACTCATGAATGGCTCTTTTGTCATTATATAAGAAGATGATGTGGTTCTGAAGAAAGCTCCTAATAAGATTACATGGGCAAAATGTCTGTGTCCATACACCTTAATAGGAGAGGAGTCCCATCTAGACCACAGTGTGTTGATGGGCTATGACAAGTTCAATTTTGAATGAAAACAAACTCTCAGAGCTTTCTTTGAGCTTCTTGGGAATCCCACAAAATAACAGCATATAGCAGATTCGTTCTGTTCCTGTATCAACAACCCCTTACACTAATCAGTAAATGTACTGTATATTTGTTTCAATCAGTACAAATACTAGTAAAATTACAAACACCTAGGCCATAATGATTTTTTTAAATTTAAATTTTCTTTGCATTTCCAGCTGTGGTTCCTACTGAATAATGAAGGTAGAATCCTTTTAGACTTTAAGCTGGGAACCATATTTAAGGAGAAAGTATAGTGGTCAACAGGCATAGATCCTGAGTTCTCGTCCTACTTCTATCACCAGGTAGCAGCAGGCTCCTGAGTACACATTTCTTTTTTCAAGTCTTAGTCTCCTCATCTGAAAAATGATAATAATAGTTCCTAACTCACAGCACAGTTGATAGGGTTAAATAAAATAGTACTCATGAAAAGCGTATGTCTGTACATGGCAAGAACATAATTATGCTAATTATTATCTATGTAATTGCTATTATTAATGATATCCAAAGAGGCGAACTCCATCATGTAGAACAAAATAAATTCAGCCTTGACCTGCAAAAATCTATGCACTTCCAACTACCCCAGTTTCTCAGCCTAAGCATTACTGACACTTTGTGCCAGATAATTCTATGCTGTGGGGCTGTGGCGTGCATCCAAAAATGTCTCCAGATGTGGCCATATACACAGTCCCCTGGAGTGGGAAAATTGCCCCCTGTTGAGAACCGATAATCTACACACACCTTCTTACAAGTGCTTTAGAAAGTTGGCATTATTGCCACAATTTCCTAGAGGAAATTTAGATAAATTTCTAATAACCATAACCTAAAAATGCTTCTCCCACGGACATCAAAAAGCATGAAAATGTAACATACTTTCCATTCGTTTATTGAACTAGTATATATGGAGCCCTAGAATGAGGATACAGCTGTATACAGAGCTGATGTGGTTTTTGGTCTCATGAGGCTTAGAAGTTAAGTGAGGGGGAGAAAAATGAGTAGGCGGGAAATTAGGGTTTTATGTAAAGAGTTCTAACCCTGGAACATCAGGTAATTGTGGTCCTATGTGAAGAGGTCTACCCTAGCCCATGAAGTATCAGGAAAAACTCTGTAGGGAAAGGATGGCTCTGTGAAAATCGGAAGCACAGAGAGACCCAAGCCAGGGAATAAATGTAAGTTCTGCATTCAGATCCAAGCTGCTTATAATGTGAAGCCAGAGATGAATCCCAGCTCAGCTGAGAGAAGGAACAAAACGTTAACTGCACGATACTTTCTCCCAACTCTGTCTGCTTCTCACTGAGGTACTCATGCTTCTAGAAGATAAACAAACTCGTGTTTCAAAATCACTGGGCATTTCACTTATAAGCCTAAATGTTGGTGATAAAAAAAAATAATTGCTTTGCAAGACACATTTCAAATATCAAAAGAGAAAGGGTATTTTCTGTCTTTTAAATTCTTCCCTGTTTGTGTGAATACTGTATTGAATATGTTGCTTCCTCTCCAGGAAACTAGAGATTATAAAGAATGGCTTATTGGCAGGTGCTAGGTAAAAGCAGAAATTTTCATTTAAAGGAGATCACAGTTTCAAAACTCTAAGTATAAATCGACATGCAAAAAATGCTCTTTGGGGACAGCAAGAACCTGGCCTTGCCGGTCTCTTAAAGATGACAGTAAAAGCGGTGATTTTTCCAGGTTACTTTAACACTTTTCATAGGAACTGAGACTCAAACCACGTAAGTCATGCAAAACCTTTCTTCACAGTGTTCCTCTCCTAGTACTGCCTAAGAAGGCTTTTTTCTTTTTCTAATTAATTCCAGGAGCCTGTATTCCAGGAGCGCTTAATAAACTAGGACTATAAAAATCATAGTACAGAAAATAAGAATTGTCAATAAGCAATGCCAATCGCGTAACAGAATGACAAGGACAAACCTAATAAAATCTTAATGGTTTCAGCACTGGCTGAATTGTGGCAAGGCAGCACAGCTCATGAGGTGATACAAATGAGAAAGCTGAACTGAAGAGGAATTCTCCTAGAAAAGTTTCCCAGGGTCATATCTGACTTACAGCTTCTGGAGTCAAGCAGTTCATGCCGAAAATCAGACACATGCAGGTGCATAATCCACAGGCCTAACTACCCTACAAATCTGGAAACATGAAAGCAATTTATAGATCTTATGTACATTTCCACATTCTTGACTCCAGGTTATAAATACTGTTTGCACAATAATTAAGAGAGTCCTATAGTCAGCTGACCAAGGTGTGGGAATTATTGGCAAAGGAATTTGAAGAAACGTATATCAATAGCCATTCCCTAACCTGAAACCATTTTTCTATCTGATTCACTAAACTTCAATCAAGCCCCTGGAAGGTGCTCATTAGACAGATATTTCTCTTTACTGAGACAAAGAGAGAGAAACAAGGAGAAAGAGAAAGAGAGAGGAAGGGGCGAAGAAAAAGAAAGAAAACACTTTGTTTAAACAGTTGACCATTCCCAGGCTCTAGTCAGTCTAAAATTGAAAACATTAAAATCAGGCCAAAAAGGAAAAGCTATGCTCTTGGACAACACAAAATATTCTAAAACATTTGAAGTGTTGTTCTTATATGGTTTCCAATTGGTTCAAGTAATGGAGGTAAACTGAGAACAAATAACCAGTTATAAATTCAAATCCGTGAACTTGAGGTCACTTTCACTACTGCTACACACCTCTCTCAGCCCCCTAGGAGGGAGTTCCCACTGATCATCCCTCACTCTCTTTAAAATCTGGAACTGCAGAATTGGGTGGCCTCTTTCCACTGCCTGTGTGGTGGTTGGTTCCAGAAGAATAGCCAACTGCCTCCATGCTCTGAAAGCAACTCCTGATAGCAACTTGTTGGTTCGTTGGGTCCCAGTAGTGAAGGGAAGCTGGTAGAACAGAATTTCAGGGGGGGAAAACGAATTGAGAGAGTACTAATAAGATACAAAAGTATATGGTCCATAACAGATGGGTCTTCTATAGTGGATGTGTATATACTTTCAATCCATTTCCAAGGGAGATAATTCAGTTCATTAATAACATTCATTTGCTCAAACAGATTCCAACCATCTTATATTTCTTAGAAAATAACTGATTTCTTAGACTCTTACCTTTGTGAAGAATTTTTTCCCCCCTCATCCCTTGGTGCAGTGGTTCCCCAAACCCAAGGGTCATCAAACACACTAGGGGAAAGTGATGAAAAGTGAAGGTTTCTGGGCCCCACCCCTGCAGATGGTGTTTTAATAGGTCTGCAAAGGAGGCGGGTGATGTGCAATCTGTCAACTTTCCCAAGTGGGGCTGATGATCAATCACTTTAAGGTTTGACCACCCAGCCACTCCCTATCAGGAATTGCTTTCAGGGAATTGAAACAACTGGTCCTCTGTCTTCTGGGTCTGATTTGGTGTTGTGGAAGTTGTTGAGGGTTTGGAGTCAGAATTAATTTTTTATCTCAACACTTCTACTCACTAACAGTATGACAAAGGGCACCTGACAATCTCTCTGTATCTTCTTTTTTAATCTCAAAGGGGATAATCAGCTATGCTTATGAAGTTGTTGGGAGGATTAGTTGTAAATCACGGAAAGTGACTAAGAGTATCAATTAGGCACTCAATAAACTGGTTTTAGAGAGGTAGAAAAGGTGTTATGAACGGGAGCTGGGCTCTGGAGACAGGACCCGAACAGCTTTTCCACTTAGCATTCGTGTTAACTTGGGCACACTACATCACTTCTCTGTGTCCCAGTTAATTCACATAAAATGGAGAAAATAACAGTATTAATATTTCACAGTTGTTAGAGGGCTGTAAATCACAACATTACCTAATACGTGAAAAACACACACTCATTAGGTTGGTCATTCCTAACATCAGCTTTAAACAACAGCAAAAGCTCCTGTGCCAGGGAGCATTTCTCCCTAATCTGGTAGAGAGTTGGTTGTACTGAATCCACTGACTTTCACTTTCCTCGTTCATTCACTGATCACAGTTCTTTCTTTTGGTAATATACATATACGTCTTCCATCCACCCACCCTGCACATAGTGCAGACATTTATGAAGTTGGTCACTGAGTACGTGACAGGGCTAGGACTTGAACTCAGGCATGGGCTGCAGGGTCTGCTCCTAACCCGTGTCCTGCCTCTCTGCAAGCTCTAGGCAGACAGGCGGGTCTGTTTTCGCTCACCATTATTTCCCCAGAGCCCACAGCAGCCCGTGGCAGGCATTCAATAACTGTTGGTAGAAGAAATGAACGAATCAAAGAATGACCTTCAGATGATTACTTTGTTTGAAAAGACAGTCTGCAAAAACTCTTTGACATCTTCAATCAAGTCCCACAAGGAATCAGTGAGATAATACTTCAGAATAGCTTTCAAGGGTTTCAAGCTACCTTAAGCTATCTGGAAAGATGGAGGGACAGACAGAACGATGGAGGAACAGTCCCTGAGCATAAAGAAACTCGATGACCTTCATAAAAGGCATAGAACATGCAGCTAGGAAATAGTTGCAATTACTACAGCCCTATATTTGTTTTACAAAATGACATCAAATTACATGCTCTTATTGACTTGTAGTACTGCTGAAATAGGGCCAGTCAGAAACGTTGTAACATACTTGGTTTGTTGAGAGGCATGTCCGTACCTAACAGTTCAGTTCTATGATGGTTGTGATCTGAAATCAACTAAGTCTTTGTGATCTACCACAAAAAATATGAATTTCTACGTATATGGTATCAATCTATTTTAAATATTTATATAAAATTCAATGTGACAGTTCAATCAAACTTTAATTGCGTACGACTTTACTGTTCCACACAGTGAGAATCAACATAAAATAGGCCAGTATCTTTGAGAGCTATAAAAAAGCTTATGAAAAAAATAAACTGAATCTAAAAATATAAACATGGCCTATTTCTCTACCCTAATATTGCACATATATAATATACATAACAAAACAGAAAATCTTATGTCTGCTTCACAAGAGGAATACAGATTTCCGTCGACGACATTGATTAGGTGCATGAAATGAATTACATAGTGTGTCTTTCCAGGTGAGTTATCTGGTTTTGAGGCTAAAAAATGAAAAATTCACTGCTTAAGCCTATTTTGGTATCATAGAGATGGCTCTGCATGTAAATGGTATAAAATTTCCTCACTGAATAAATAGGTTTTTACAATGCACCTTCTCATCTTCAGCACACTTGTCATGCTGAGGTGTCAGGCTATGTTCAGGAGACTATTTCCAGATTTGGGAAACAAGAGGGAGAAGAAACAGAAGAAAAATTGGTGTTGCTTATTTTCCTTGACCGTCTTCTTCTCTCTAAGGACATTCCTGCCCCCTCGCCCCCGGACATGACTAGAAATGGGTTAAGATCAAATCAAGTCATTTCTAAAGCTTAAAATAAAACCCTAGATAAGCTGTCTTGGTATCATATCCAGTGTAGTTGCACAATACTCATAAGGAATAATTCGAAACAGAATATTGAAAATACACAGCAGATTTTAAAAGCTACCTTTAAAATAATCTATACTGGTGGCCTTGATCATGCGAATGAATTCTGAGCTACGTTCTCCAAACACAGAAGAATTTCAGCATACTGGCAGATCCTTTTACAGGTTTACACACAATCAAAATGCTGCTTTCACTGAGGGCCATGGCAGATTTCGAACTTTACATCAAAGGCAAAAAGCTCGTATTTTCTTAGTGCCAATCAATTTCAAGCACTTAGGTGTTTTTTTTTTTTTTTTTTTTTTTTTGGAAGAGCTCTCACCAATAATAATTTTAAAATATCTGGAGCAGATAATGACTTTGTTTGTTTGTTTTTGAAAAGCGAGTTACATTCTGACTCAATGTCACCAAGGCCATGTGCATATAACGGCCACCAGAGGGAGGCAACACAGCTGAAAGTGGTCCCAACACACACACACACACACACACACACACACACACTCTCTCTCTCTCTCTCTCTCTCTCTCTCTCGCTCTAGCTCTCTTCACATAAGAAGATAGTTTTGATTGACTTTTCATCCTTGTCTCAACCACGTGTTGTTTGTCCAGAAAAGGGTTCCAATCCTCAATAGTAAATAAAAATAACATTCATACATAAGAGAATAATGTGAAGTCTGTGATGATGAAGATTTAAAACAGTGAGAGTGATAAGCGAATCCTATGCTTGAAATGAGAGTGGGTTATTCACTCCTTCCTTAGCTACACTCCCATGGTTGACTGGACCGCAGGCCCTGGTCCTTGGGAGGATCACACTTGGTTCATCTCATAAAGTACTGCATCTCCAAGACAGGCTGGCTCTGAGACAATGCATTCTAGAACAGGTCAAGGGAAAAGACACGTGAGTGGGCAGCACCTGCTTTCCTGATGAGCCTCCATTTCCTCAAAAATCTTTCCTCGCTTCTTCTCTGATGCTTCAAATTTCATAATTATAAAGCAATTCTTTTGGATCAGCATGTAACCCTCTCTAGAAAAGCAATTTTTTTTTGGCAAACATTCCAAACCAAGTGAAGTATATCAGACCTTTTCTTTAAAACTACTATTTCTCATGCATTTATTTATCAGACCGTTGTTGAGTGGCCACTGTGTGTCTGATGCAGCAGGAGGCCCGTGTGATGCACAGGTGAGCAAGGCAGATGAAGTCCCTACAGTCAGGAAGGTGCTATGTTTAGAAAGCTAGATGGCCTGTCATCCCAGCACTCTGGGAGGCCAAGGTGGGTGGATCACATGAGGTCAGGGATTCGAGACCAGTCTGGCTAACATGGTGAAACCTTGTCTCTACTAAAAGTACAAAAACTAGCTGGGTGTGGTTCCAGGTGCCTGTAATCCCAGCTACTTGGGAGGCTGAGGCAGGAGAATACCAGGAACCTGGTAGATGGAAGATGCAATGAGCTGAGATTGCACCACCGTACTCCAGCCTGGGCAACAGAGTAAGACTCTGTGTCCAAAAAATAATAATAATTAATTAAAATGACAAAACTTGATATTAGAAATGATAAAATTCAAAGCAATATAATGAAGGCAACAAAGAAGTGTCAGATGATATGATGAGTGTCAGGTAGATTTAATATGGCGGTCACAGATGGCATCTTAGAAAATGGGATTCCTAAAGAATGAGGAGTTGCTAAGGATGGGACATCCAGGGTGCAGAATGATGGTGCACGGGAGAAGAGAAGGCAGTAATTAAGTCCAGGCAAGAGCAGGCACAAGGATACGAGGAAGGAAGAGCCTTAGCTCTGGCAGGAACTGAAAGACCAGTGTGTCTGGGAAATTTTATGAGAAATGCGGAGAAGGGAAGCTGCAGAAGCAGGGCCAAGAGTTTTAATGGACTTAAACAGGCAAATCTTTATGGCTTTGGTAAGCCATTTAGCTTCTGTTCTCATGGCAATGAGAAGCCTGCAGGAAGAGTATGGTGAGAAGGTGAAGATCAAAGACACTACCTAGATCTACCCAACCAAGAGACGAAAGAAGTTCTTGAGAAGTAATGATGAAGTAAAACAGGAAATTTTATTAAGAACAAGAGCTGAGAGAAGAAAAGTACGCTCTGAACTTCCGTTAGAATTCTCTCTTCAAATGTCCCATTTCAGAGTCTTTTCTCGCAAACAGCCCCACACATTTTTTTTTCCAGCTGTCTCAAATTCTCTTTGGAAAGGGAGGAAGTATAAATAATAAATAAATAAAATAAATACAGCTTTGACTAAACAAGGACTTTGATGAGAAAGCGAGGAACCCATGCTGGGTAAAGACAGTCATGTAATTAATTAGAAGGGTCTCTTGACTTCTATCATGAGCACTGAAGCCTGCCACCCTGCTTAGCATAATGTCCCTTCCACTGGGGAAGGCACAGGCCACCAACTGTTCTCTAGCAAGTAAATTCGTCCCTACCTATAAATTATTCTATGTGTGGTGAAGAAAACCATTGGCTTTTTTCCTTCTGAAGTTCTGTGCACAGCCTGGCAAACAAGCTCCGATAATTTGAAAAAGTGGCTTTTAGTGACCCTAGCAATAAAAAAGTTACTAGAGTTTGCAATAGAGTTTGACGTGTTTCTAGAAGGTTGCCTGGGTTGCATCAGTCATGAGAGGCAAACGGCTGTCTCACCCGAGAACAGAGGTGCGGGGCTGCTACCCCAGCTCATGGCTCACTGCAGAGGGCAGGCCCCATTCAAGGAACACAGGTGCTCACTTACTCTATGCTTCTTCCTGAAATCTGCTCGTATGTTTCTAGAACCAAGTCTCCTAAAGGAGTTTGGTCTTTTGGGGAACTCACAGGTGTGGAAACTAGGCATTTAGGGTCAAGATTAAATGAAGCAAATTCCCAGTGACACAGCCACTTCCATGAACTTTTGGATGCGGCTAAGCTCTGACTCTGGTGTTTTCTCCGAATGCTCTGCCTTCCCAACTCTCTTGACCATTCTACAGGGAATTCAGAATATGGAAATAATCTCAAAACCAGTGAGAGTTCCTGAAAAAGCTGAAATTGACCACAGTACCATCCTTAGACCTAGAACCCACACTCCTATCAGGGCAAGGAAGGCACAGAGTTATGACCATCCAAAGCCTACACTCCTCCATCTAGGCTCTGTCTTGTGTACCCAGGTTCCAGAATTTCCTGGCTCAAACTTTCTCACAGGGCCCTGGAGGATCTCTCCACTGACACCTCTGAGCTTGTTTAGATGAGGAAGGAGGAGTGCAGAGCTGGGGTGTGTGTGCAAAGCCTCTTGGGGTTCAGGACAGAACCTCAGTGGGAAGGTAAGAGACTTGGGACCGGTTTTCTCTGCACTGCCACTTTCCGTTCTGTACTTGGTGGAGTTTGAGAATTCTAAAGTCAAATCTGCCTGGCCTCTGGGACATTCTGAAAGGCAAATGGGTTACAATAGGCAAAGTGCTTACACTTTTTAAACAACTTGCTAATGAGATTTGTAACTTTTGAAAAAGTAGATCTAAAGCAGGCCTCTCCCCTTGTTCTTGCTCAGGACTCTGGCAAATGTTTGGGTGGACCTACTGAGAGCAGCGGCTTGTCACAGGAGGAGGGGACCTGCTTCCAAGGAGAGAAGAGTTGTGCACACTTCCTGAATAAACAGAAACAGCGCTGAATAATGTTATCTCTTAAGTGTATCTTCAGGGAGGAAGAAATATAAAAACTTTAAGAAACATTATGACTTAATTTACGAATGTTGCTAGAATTACTAATTCCACAGATTTACCACAATTAAATAAAAATCCATCCATCCATTCATCTGTTTATTCACTCATTCAATAATTATTCATCAGCTGGGCACCGTGGCTCATGCTTGTAATCCCAGCACTTTGGGAGGCTGAGGCAGGCGGATCGCCTGAGGTAAGAAGTTCGAGACCAGCCTAGCCAACATGGTGAAACCCCGTCTCTGCTAAAAATACAAAAATTAGCCAGGTACGGTGGCAGGCTCCTGTAATCCCAGCTGTTTGGGAGGCTGAGGCAGGAGAATGGCTTGAATCCAGGAGGTAGAGGTTGCAGTGAGCCGAGATCACACCACTGCACTCCAGCCTGGGTGACAGAGCGAGACTCTGTCTAAAAAAAAAAAGGATTTATCAAGCAAATACTACATGACAGGCAGTAGACTGTTACGGAATAAACTGTTCCCACCCCCAAATTCATATGTTGAAGTCCTAACTCCAGTATCTCAGAATATGACTATATTTGGAGATAGAGTCTTTAAGGAGAGCACTGAGTTAAAATAAAGTCTTTAGGGTGGGGGCTAATCCAATATCACTAGTGTCTGTACAGGAAGAGGTCAGGACACAGATAGACACAGAGCGAAGACCATGCGAGGACCCAAGAGAGGAGAAGACACCTATCTATTAGTACAATCTAAGGAGAAAAGCTTAAGAAGAAACTGACCCTGCTGACAACTTGTTCTAGCCCCTAGAATGGACAGAAAATACATTTCTGTTGTTCAAGTCACCCAGTCTGTGCAGTCTGTGGTACTTTGTTCAGGCATCTGAGCTGACTCATACAGAGACGCCTGATTTCCTAATATAGTAGAAAGCACATAAAATGCATAATACTTAAGACGAGCATGCCACAACTAATTACAACACAAGGTGATTAAGAAACAGCTCACTCATACCCAACTCTCATAGAAGGACTGCAAAGCAAATTGGTTTGTAAACTGAAGGCAAGTCCTTCTTCTAGACATTCACTTTGAATTTAATCTCAGCTTCCAGGCCTCCCCCAAAAGCATTTCTTCTTCTTGGAGCTGCAAACTTTGTTTTTCCAGAGACTGTGATCCCACCCCTGGCTGTTGCAAGAATCCACTCACTCCCTACTTTTCTGTTCAATGAATAATGACTTCGAATCTTCAATGACAATCCATTAACAAAAATGAAAACTGCTCCTAAGTGGTTAGTAAGAAAAGTAGTATCGCCTACCTCTAATTGCTTTCTCAGACTCTAAAAATCGCTGATGTGCATCAATACTTTCCTGTATCCTCTGCACCAATGCCTCCCAAATCTAAGCTTCCATCTCGGCAGGAAAAGTTCCAGGGGAGAAGGGAGCATGACTCTCGGGTCAAAAGTTGCTCGATCCCACATTATAAAGCCAACCCTCCTCTAACATGGTGCGCTGATGCCTTGGGTTGAGGAAGAACACAATCATCTGTTACCCAATAGATCGTGCGTTCCCAATGAGCATATGGTGTCTTCCCCAGTGGGATAAAAGGTGGTTCTTGGAAAAAGGAGATTTAAAAAAAAAACCTTAGCTATTATGAGAATTGTGTCCCTCCAGGTGGCTACAGTACATCTACAGATACATAGTAGTTCTGTAGTGTTAAAATGTCATGAGGGAAGGCAATCTTTAGGAAAAAAAAAAAATCTAGGCAATCTCCTTTGGATGGTGGTGGGGATGGGGTAGGGTTCAATAATGCAGAAAGTTTGAGAGACACTGTCATAGACTACCAAGCATGGAAATAAGAATAACAGCTGACGGCTGGCCGCAGAGGCTGACACCTGTAATCCCAACACTCTGGGAAGCCGAGGCTGGAGAATCATGAGGTCAGGAGATCAAGACCAGCCTAGACAACATGGTAAAACCCCGGCTCTACTGAAAATACAAAAATTAGCTGGGCATGGTGGTGTGTGCCTGTAATCCCAGCTATTTGGGAGGCTGAGGAAGGAGATCGCTCAACCAGAGAGTTGGAGGTTGCAGTGAGCCGAGATGGCACCACTGTACTCCAGCCTGGTGACAGAGCAAGACTTCGTCTCAAACACAAACAAACAAACAAAAAAAATGGCTAACGTGCAGAGTACCACGTGTAATGCACCATGCCATGTGCTTGAGATTTGCTACCTAATTTTATTCTTATGGCCATACTGTGTAGTAAACATTACATTGCCATTTTAGGGATGTAGAAATTGAGGAATCAAGTGTTTAAGTGACTTTCCCAAGATTACAGGTAGGTGGGATATATGTAGCTAAAAATTTCCTACCAATATGCTACTTAATGATAGAAAACACTGTGTTCTCACACCCTCAGCAAAATACACTGGCCCATGACACACTGCGTGTTAGCGGTTGATACAGTATTATTCTACTACCCCCAAACAGTTGCCTTCAGCATTGAGCTCTGTGCTCACCAAGAGTCCCCAAGTATATGATGCCACCTACACCTTTTAACTGTAATTATATAATATAAATAATTATTTGGTCAAGCAGTATGAGGGGTACAAAAAGGAGTTACTCATAATATGAAAACTTCCTTGAATGGTTCAGAAAAAATCATGAATGCAAGTTAGTTAAAGTTGCTGGTTATTTGGAGAGGGGTAGAAGAGGGAAGGGGGAAAACAGAATCTTCGGTAACATAAGAAAGCAAATTGGAAATCGGAGTTGACGTATTAGGGGGAGAAAATAATATTAATTCAATCAGTGCTATGGAAGTATGCAGAAGAAAACTGAGCTCTACGTCAAAAGATTGGCCAATTAACGTCCAATTGAATGTTTCTGTGTACAAGTTATTATTAAATATCTTTACGATTTCTTAATTTAACTGAAGTGACTGTCCCAATTATGTCTGATATTAGGTAACTTGTATACTATGTAAGTTTTCAAAGGTATATCATGGTTCTATCAGCCTTAAAATCTAGGAAAATCTGTGACTTTTTGAGGCAAAAACTCAAGTGAAAGTGTTGAGTACGACTCACACGAGGAAGCTGCCATTACTGGCTTAATTCTGCTCCCAATCTCCAACTATATTTCTGTGTTATTGAAAGCACAACATACCTGAGAGGAAACAGAACTCTGGGCTCCCTAAGTGATCTTTCCTGACAATAGAAAGAGGGGGTGTGGGGAAATGTAGGTTTCAATCAAATTAGTTGGAAAGGCCTGAGATGATATTAAAAGAAAAGATAAAATCACTCAGTTATAGTCTTCCACACCCAGGCACTTCTGACTCTCTGAATTATTTATCAGGTTCATTGCAGTTGGGTCCCAGAAGGGCTATGAATTCTTACTGGCATCTTCTCTGTGACCTGTGATGATTCTGAACTCTTCGTGTTAAAGAACCATGTCAGCACTAACAGGAGTGACAGCCAGATTAGGCTGAGAGGACCAAATGTCTTCCTATTTTCCCTCCTAACCCCCACCCACTTCACCCCCTGCCAACACATGCAGCAGGAAAGACTAATTTCTTCCCCATTTTCTAAGCTCTCTTTGAAGATATTTCTTTAGCACTGCTCTGAACTACAGCTATTTAGAGCAATTTAGTTTACCTGCATCCCTTTATTCCCTCTACCATTAGTCCAATTTCAAAAACAATAAGAACAACAAAAAAATCTTCTCAGTTTTAAAAACAGTCCTAGGCTTATTTATTTTGCTTCTGATTTTTTTTTCTCTTTTGGTGGAGTTTTCCAACTCTCTCTCTCAATTTCTTCACCCACAGCAATTTATGAAAACAAAATGCAGCCCACAGCAATCATGAATCCTTAAAGTGAACAATACCACTGTGAATTATAATGTTCAAAGACTTGGGCTAGATGGTGAAAGCTCAAAAGAAGTCAAATAGATGATTTGAGTCCTCAGTAAATTTGCAATCTAGTCACGTAAATAAAATGAGGATACTGGAGATTACCAGGCAATATATAAACGTAGAAAACAGAGGAAATAGGTATAAGTAAAGGAAGATCTGGATTAGAGCGAGGAAGTCAAGATTTTACTTCTAAATGTTCCACTGATGCAAACACATCACTTATCTTTCCTGGGCGTCATGCCACCCACCAGTATGAAAGGAGACAAAGCTGATTACAGTTAAGCACATTTCCAATCTTAAAATACGTGACAATTTCCGACCCCACAAGTAACAACACACCACGAAAATGTTTTTACTAACTAGTAAGACAGGTGGGGATTGATTGATTTAAGTAGGATGGCTTCCTGAAGTTCTTCAGCGCATCAAAAGGATATTGAAGAAAGCAACAGAAATGGGCTTCCATGAAAGCAGTCATGTTTTAACAAAGTAAAAATGGCACCCGCAAGACAAGGAAAAGTTATCTTATGTTACCCAGAAATATGTATACATTTAATCTCTGATCTGTTCTCCATTCTCAATCTAGGTCTTTTTTTTTTTTTGAGACAGAGTCTTGCTCTGTCACCCAGGCTGGAGTGCAGTGGCGAGAGACCTCGGCTTGCTGCAACCTCCACCTCCCGGGTTGAAGCGATTCTTGAGCCTCAGCCTCCCAAGTAGCAGGGACTACAGGCACACGCCATTATGTCTGGCAGATTTTTGTATTTTTGGTAGAGATGGGGTTTCGCCATGTTGGCCAGGCTGATCTCAAACTCCTGACCTCAAGTGATCCACCCACCCAGCCTCCAAAAATGCTGGGATCACAGGAGTGAGCCACCACGCCTGGCCTCAATCCAGGGTAATCCTTAATTACCTAACAAGGTGTGACAGAGAAAAGAAGAGAAAGAAAAGAAAAGAAAAGAAAAGAGAGAAAAGAATGAAGAGGAAATCCCATCATCTACTATCAGAAGTTATTTATCTGATCTTATCTTGTCCTCATCAGAAAGCCTCGCTTAGCAATAAACAGGGAGACACGGCTATTCTTTATATGCTGGTTTTGAGGCTATCAGTTATTCAGTCAATCCCATTATTCTAGAAAGCCTCATGACACATCTTTTTTCCCCTTCATAATCGATGCCCAGAACCTCAACTTTCCTCTTTCCCATAGACACAAAGGGTCCTCTATCTACTGTTCTCTGTAGATAGCTCTGTAGGCATTGTTCTCTGTCACAGCTTGTACCAAGTACCTTCAGGGAATTCAGAAATAAATCAGTTCAAGGACTTGCTTGCATATTATTTAGGAGAGAGGAAGACAAGGATGACGGCTCAATTAATAATTTAAGGCAGAGGTCATACATGCCATAGAGGTATCCATAAAATTATACCCAGGTACAAAAAGAGAGATCCTATTTAACTGGAATATCTGAAAGACTTGAAGAGAATGGGACATTTGAGATAAACTTCATTTATACTTTTCACATTATTCCCCATCAGTTGTAAAGAAGGAAATTATCCCCAATTATCCTCCAAAAGCAAAACAGAACAAAAAAAACCCCCAAACCCTAAAACAGAGGTAATCATTATTCCAGGGTTATGGTAGATTTCTCTGCAGTACCTCCTTCAAATGGTTTATTTGTTCCATTTTAAACAGAAATGAAGGGTCCCTACACAAAGAATTCACATGCATCAAAGGGTACACCAACCATCTGTGACATTCGAGCAACTTGTTTCCTAATAAGTTGCCAGATACATCCAGTTAACAGAGCAAAAGTCACTGATGTGAAGGTGCAGTTCCTAAAGCAAAATTACGCCCACTCTTTCCATTTCACTCTTCATAATTGGAACTTTTGCCAAATCATAATTCCCTGTGCTGAGCGCAGAACTCCATTCAGCTACTCTGGCTTTGAAAACTCTAACTTGGCTTTGAACAAACCCTGAGAAAGACAAAGAGAGCACATAATGTAATCAATCCTGATTTCTCCAATTTGTTCTTTGAGCTCCAGGGTGCTTTAATAAAATCGGAAGTGCCATCTCGCCTTCCAATTGAGAAGCTGAGCAGGGAGCCAAGCCAGTAGTGTACCAGGAATAATTCCGCAGTGGCAACTCCAAGTCGGAGCAAAGGGACTCTTCTAAGGTTGTGTTAGCAAAATGGTTACTTTGAGAAACTGAATTTGAATAGATTGCTTTGTTAGGAGACAGCAAAAAAAAAATCAAGCAATTATATGTGTATTTCTGTGTAATATACATGTATATTTATGTATGCATTCACAGGCTGTAAGTATGTATAAGAGTGTATATGTAAATACATATATGCAAATGCAGTTATAAGCCACTATATATCTAAGCAGACACTTTACTACCCTTCATTATAAATAATAACAAATTGTATTCACAGGCTTAGATATGGTTAAAAAGCAATTCTTTATTGTGAAAAGGGCTGTTCCTTCATACAGATCAATAAATCACTGTTGGTGGTAGGCAATGAACTCTTCCACCTGACTTCCAGGGGCAACTGTTTCTAGAACCTGATATTCCAAACATTCCACGGTGATCTCAAGGAAAAATTTCCCATTTTTGAGCAGGATACATCAGACACAGGGCAACTAGTGTGCTAGTACTTTTTCTTAGTATTCTTAGTACTCTTCTGCTAGGACTCTTTCATAGCCATCCACATCTCTGTAACTTTACTAGTAATAATTATAATTATTTTAAAAACTAATATTTGCAGAGAACTTACAAAGTTTTCTCTGATACATCTTGTTGATCCTCACATCTCTCTAAGGCAAGTATTATCATTGGTCTCATTTTATAAGTGACCAAACTGAGGCTCAGGGAGTAGAAGGACTTTGCTCAAGCTTGTCTAGTTAGCATGGAACAGAGGCGGGGTTCAAACCCAAGTGTTCTGACTCTAGTGTTGTGCTTTTTCCTGCGGGCTGGGAAGGTCTTCAAGGCTTTGCTCCCTAAGCCATTAATCCACTGCAGCTTGCCATTCACCAGCTGCTAGGACAGCCTGCTGTCTTCCAATATCCAGAAGCCTGTGGTCTCCCCAGGGAATTGGTGATGCTGGGCATAATTTTAGTCCTGGAAGTCTGGCTGTGTTCCAGAACCTCTTTATTTGGATCGTGCTGTGTCATTTAAAGTTCAAAGAGGCCTGTAAGCAATGCTTAAAAAACGGCTCAACAATGGTCCATGAGTCCATGGTGAGTCCAACCTGGCCCTGATAGCTTGGATTGCCAGTTTACGGCCTGCCCAGGACAACATTCTTCCACTTGGTTTCTTCCACACTGAGTCTCCCTTCTGTCTCATCCTGCAGCACGTCAGCTTCCATCCCTACATCTTTACTGCTTCCCATCTTTAGTCCCTACCTGGTCATCAACTAAACCTTCTCATTTCTGAGTTTAAGCTTGTGCCCCTCATCTAATCTCCCTCTCACCCTCCTGTTACTGCAGGACATGACTTCCATTTGCTTATTTACTCCTGTGATTTTTTAAAAAATATAAAATGAAAGTAATATCTATCTCCTGGCTTGATAAAGACTCAACTTGCCACTCAACAAACATCTACTGAGCAGCTGGAATGGATAACACAGTCTGTGCGGCATAATGCACAAATCACAGACTCAACCCCCAACCAGGTCTTCTCTGATGAGAAAGAGGATCAGGTCTTCACTATTCCAAAAACTCTTTCCCAGCACTGGAAGTTCTCCAAGCTCCCACTCCATCTTTATTTTCGCTTCCATGTAAATTATGTTGTCTCTATTTCTTACTCCCTGGCTCCTTATAATCCAGCTTACACTATCCTGAAATACCTTTGAAATTGCAAAAAAGTCCACAATATGATTTCATAATACAAAATCTAATGGTCTCTTTCAATTTTCCTTTGGCTTGACGTCTCTGCAAGGATTGATACTCTTGACCACAGTTCCTTTCCCCCAAGCTCTAACCTCCAGCAGTTTCTTTGATGTCCTGTCAGAGTCTTCCTTTTTCTGACCATGCCTTTCCCTGCACAGATAAGTGGGCAGTCCTCATAGTTCTATTTCCAAGCACCTCTTTCTCAGTACACAGATTAAATGTACATGATTAAATGCTACCACTGTAATCTTATAAAACTGGATCCCAAATCTTTAACCCAATTAGAACATGCTGATCAGAAATTTAACCCCGTATTTCCAAACCCATGGGTACACCCACACACCCATCTGGAACTTCAAACCAAACCTTTCAAGCTCTTTTCCGACTTCTCCATTTTGACCAATGGCATCAATATCTTTTATTACAGTAAAGAGGCCGATGCTGCTTCCTACTACTTCCTCTTATCACCCAAATGAATCATTAGTGAGGTCAATTCTCCTTTTACAACATGGCTCACATGCCTCTCCTCCTTGATTTATAGCTACCCCCATAAATGAGCTGAACTGCACTTGCCTTACATCTCTTTGTCTCCAGTCTCTAAATCACCATCAATTACTTACAGATGATATTCTGAAAGTATCACTGTGCCCATCATATACTGTCCTATTAGCAACTTTTATTTCTACTGCCTATGACAATGATGTTTAACATTTCCATGGCTGTATGCAGCCTTTTTATTTGGATCTTGGATTTAAATTGCAGACCTAACACTCCCTAGCTATGTGACCCTGGGGAAATTACTTAATCTTCCTGTGGCCTGGTTTCGTCACCTGTAAAATACACGTACAATTTGTTAATCAACTGATAAAGGGAAGAAAGGAAAGGAGGAAAGAAGGAAGGAGGGAGGGAGGAAAGAAAAGAGAGAGAGAGAAAGGGAATTATGAATTGAACTGATTAAAGATTCATTAATGGCTAAGGTACCACAAGTTTGTTTAGTTGTACATGGCATTATTAGACTAACTTAAAACTTCTTTCATCAATCCAATGTGGTATGGAGGGTAGCACATTAAAGAAATCAGTGTTCCATTTCTGAACATTCTAGTGAGTAGCTCTGTGATACTGCGGAAAGTAATTTAACTTCACTGGGTCACAGTTTTCTCCCAGTAAATATGAACAACAATACCTACTTTACAAGGTTGCTTTAAGAATTAGGAAGAGCAATGTGTTGTATCTTTGGTATCCCCCTACCCCATGGTCCTTACAAGATTGTTCTTGAGAGTGGTTTAGAGAGGAAGCAGCCAAAATATGGCCATTTCTGACCTTGCAAATACTTTTAGCCTATTGAGTTAAGAGTATTTCATAGGACCAAAAGCTGTTTGCAGCACTTGTCATCTTAAAATCCCATTTCTCTTATTTCATCCTAATGCACAGCTATATAAGATATGTTGCATACCATTAAAACTATCACACAACATAGCTTTTTAAAGAGAGTCTGTCTGAAGAGTAGAAAGAGGTAAACCCTTAATTCCAAAGACCTACATCTTTGTCTTAGTTCTGTCACTAACTATGTGTGGTCACTTCATTTATCTAGGCTTGCGTATTAAAATCGTAACAGGAAGAAGAGGAATTTTATAATGTCCAAGGTTTCTTTCAGCTTGAAAATCCTGAGGTCCAACTGGGAAGTAGTTCTATGACCACAAAAACTTCTGAAGAACTTCTCAGAGCAGAACGTCACCATCAGAAGCCAAGCGCTACGATGAATTCAGTGGACATGAAGTGCTGATAAGGGTGATAGAGAAGACTTGGTTTTCTGAATCTGCTCCCAGTATCTGGTATCATTTGTGCACTGCACCCAAAAATCACTTGAAAATCTAAGTTCAGAATTCCAGTAGAATGCCTTTATTCAGTTAAGAAATCTGCTTAATTCCAGGATGAATGAAACACTATTCACCCAACTCCCACTTCATCATTCCCTTTTCTCTGAAATGTAGTCAGACAGACTTGTATGTCCGAACACTTCCACTGCCATTAATGAGCTGTGGGCAAATATGCAGCAAATCATGTAACTACTCGGATCTAAAATCTCCTTGCAACAAGGTTGTAAAGATTAAATGAGGCTACTTACGCAAAGTTTGTACTTAGTAAATGGCCTGAATGGAGTAATTGCTCAGTAAATGGTAATCATTATTTTCATCATTAGACTCAGGATGTGTCTATGTGAAGCGACTAGACTGACAGTTTTGAGTGAAACAACTAAAGGGAATAGTGACAAGTATAGACAAGCCATTAGAAAAGAGTTTGAAACTGAGATTAGCTCAGATGAGTTCCCAACTGCAGACAATTAGGTTTATGACTGTAAATAAATCACTTTGCTGGTATAAAGGAATGCCAGCAGAATACATCATCTTAGCAGTCCCACTCAGCTGTAACATCTATCAGTATACAATTTTAAGCCACACGTTTCTACATAATTCACTCATGTTTTTATATTTCCACAGTAGAAATAATTGTGTCTCTGAACAGACTGGACTCCTCACAAGTCGTTTAAACCCAATAAATATCTTAAAGTTGACCACATCCTTAGCTGAGTGTGGTGGCATGTGCCTGTAATCCCAGCTACTCGGGAGGCGGAGGCAGGAGAATTGCTTGAACCCAGGAGGCGGAGGATGCAGTGAGCCCTCGGAGATCGAACCATTGCACTCCAGCTTGGGCAACAAGAGTGAAACTCCATCTCAAAAAAAAAAAAAAAAAAAAAAAAAATTGACCGCATCTTGTTACTTCCAGTATCAAGCTTCTAATCAAGAAAATAGAGCAACTTAAGAAAAACATTAGCTCACAGACTTCGCCATTTAGCTGGGAATGGCAGCCAGCAAAATCAGGTAGAACAAATAAAAAGACAAACTTATAATGACACCTATCTGATGTATTTTCTCATAAAGAAATCAGTGTTCTCTGAATCGCCCATCTCCTTTACTCACATACCTCTCTTAGCTAATAAGAGAATATGTATGGACTATTGTATAGGTAAATGTAGTTCATGCCCAAACAGCTTATATTTTTCTTCATCTTTCTCTCATGCCCTGATACATATTCTCTCATTTTCCAGCTCCTTGAGCTACATTTTTCCTTATTATATTTTAATTGACTTTTTCATATTAAATTTTGCTTGAAAGGATGATTTGAGTTCAAAAGCACCAAAGTTGTCATATCTTTTGAACAAAGCCTTATGTCCTATTTAATTTGATCCAAACTCGGATAGCAAACGCTGGTGTTCCTCTTTATTTTTTTCATCTCAACACAATAAAATATAATAAAGGTATAGCTAAAAATAATAAAGAAGAAATCGTTTCTGTCATTCAAACACCCAGCTTTTACCTTGACTTTGATGCTCAGGAAACGCTATCATTTTTAAATATTTGCTTGCTTTCTGAGAATCAAATCATTAAGACCATATGCTCTCTCCCAGCTCAGTATTCTCATTACCATTTAAAGTATACTTAAAATCAATTGAAAATCAACACACCCCATAACAAGGCACAGCTAGCAGTTCTCATGTCTGCCAGTTGCACGGTAACTGCTCACCTGTGAAAAATCTGATTTCTCCCAGGTACTATCTTGATAGGCAAAAAGAGTTTAAACAATGAAAATGTTTTTTTTTTTAAAAAGTCCTTAGCAAAATGATGGGTTCAATTACTTTAGAAATTATTTTATCTATTTGTACATTGGACAATTCCAGAAAATAAATTCCCACATTAAAATCCTCTTCCCACATTCAAAAATAAAAAACCTGCCTTACATTAGTGTCTAATCTCTGGTTTGGTCCATGATTGCAGAAGGCATAACATGACAAATAGCTAACAAATGTGCTGGAGCTCCTCAGAAAAGAAAACAGAATAACATGAAAAGTGTGTGTCCAGTGTTTGAATATTTACAGAAATGCCTGATTCTATTTAAGATTCTTATGAAGATGAGTACTGGTGGTAATTTAATGGACCACACCTAAATCCGTAAGGGCAGTTTCTGTGTCAGTCTCCAGATCTGGAAGAGGAAGATAACGTGTGAAAACAAACAATGGCAAAGGTTCAGGGGCGCCTGTTTCCTGGCCCTTGGGTGAGATGCGGCCTCCTTGCCCTATGCAGGGAGTCATTGTTTGTTTTTTGGGCATCAGTATTTTAAAAGACTCTTCCTGGACAGTCAAAAAATGAACTGTAATTTCCTGAGAGATGCAGCCACAGCCTGTCTGAATCGGAATGAAAACCAGCCCTATTCCGACTGCAGAAATCTCAAAGACCTCCAAACCTGCCCCAGGGGACTTGTACAGTTTAACTCCAAGCAATAGACCAAGAACATGATCACTTCTTGCCCGTCAACTAAACTCTTCCAAATCTTCTTCGCAGAACCAAGAAAATATATATGTGAAGTCAAGAAAACAAAGCAAACCAGAAATGGCCTAGTTTTCCCACTGAGCCTGTTACTCGATGTTGAGAGCTTATTCCCCTATAGAATGAGCTATGGGTTTTACTTCCAGGTTCTTCTGTATCAGGGCTTCAAAGAAAATTTTGAATATTAATCTTATCAATGCCTTTTGAATGTGGTATGCAGTTATACCTTAGATAAAGGCAGGACATTAATTCCTAAGCTCTTCACATATAGACTTCAAAAGATTCTTTCTTCCATATCTGTGAAAGGAATCCATGATTTCTCATAGCTGTGTGCGTATACACATACATAACAAACAAGCACACATATATACTTGAAATGTACGCGTATCAGTTTACTGAGCGCCTTCTCAATGCCAAGCACCTTTTCAGGCATTTTTTTACATCTTACTGCTAATCGTCACAAAATTCTTGTAGGTCATTATTACTAACCCATTTGTGAGATTTATTTTAAAACTAAAGTTATGAAAAGTAAATAAATTTGCTTAAATTTATACAGATGGTAAACGTGGGCACTTGATCCTGGGATTATGTGATTCCCAAAGCTCAGAGTCTTTCTAAATTTTAGCACACATCTCTTATTAGTTAATGACTTTGGGCATGTAAGGAAGTATAGTTGGCACTAGAACAACATGGTTCGAACCAACCAGGTCCACTTATATGTGGATTTCTTCAAATAAAATTTGAAGAAGTTTTTCTACAATGTACCTGCCTCTCCTGCCTCTCCTGCCTCCCCTTCTACATCCTTCATCTCTTCCACCTCTGCCACCCTGAGACAGCAAGACCAACCCCTCCTCTTCCTCCTCCTCCTCAGCCTATTAATGTGAAGATGATGAGGACGAAGACTTTATCATGATCCATTTCCACTTAATGGGTAGTAAATATATTTTCCTTATAATTTGCTTAATAATATTTCTTTTGTCTAGTTTACTGTAAGAATACAGTCAATCATACATATAAAATACAAAATATGTGTTAATCAACTATTTATGTTATTGGTGAGGCTTCCACTCAACAATAGGCTATTAGTAGTTAAGTTTTGGGAAAGTCAAATGTAAGGGCAGATTTTTCAACCGTGCAGAGGTTGGTGTTCCTAACCTCTGCATTTTTCAACAGTCAGCTCCATTAAGTAAACTTTAGTTTTTATCAGGATTATAGAAAAATTGAATAGGAGAAGGGTTTAGATTCAAAAGCACCAAAACATGTGTTTCTCAACTGCAAAGAAGTGAGATTAAAACAACTCCAAAGACACTCATTCTTTTAGAGCTCAGGGAGAAACTTCTCAAATGTTTACTGAGTACCTACTGGGGTAAGAGAAATTTAGGGTGTGTGGTGAAGGGCCAAGGGTTCAATAGCATGATGAAGCTAAGCCTCACCTAGGGTATGTGAGTTGAGACTTACAGGCATGAGGGAGCAGTACACACACATATCTGGGAGGAGCTATTTGATGAAGTTCTACTCACTCACACAAAACCAAACTCAAAGATACGTGCACACACATTCCACACACAACACAAACCTCCAGGCCTTCCTAGCCATAGTGACTAAGGCCTACACAATTTTCTCTCCTGTCCCTTACCTGAGATCATTTAATATTTAAGCAATAACAGTTAAACATTATATGCTTTGTGTATGTTTAATATTATTAAACAACACATTTTAATGAATTTGAAAACAAATTATTACCAAGTACTTGGACCTGAATATTCTAAATGAGTAGACAAATGCTAGGATCCACAATATATAAAGTGATTAGGAATTTTAAATATATATATATATAATATATATACACTCAAAATATATATACATATATTTTGAGACGGAGTCTCACTCTGTCACCTAGGTTGGAGTACAGTGGCATGATCTTGGCTCACTGCAACCTCTGCCTCCTGAGCTCAAGCAATTCTCTTGCCCCAGCCTCTGGAGTAGCAGGGATTACAGGCACGTACCACCATGCCTGGCTAATTTTTTTTTTTTTTTTTCAGACAGAGTCTCACTTCGTCCCCAGGCGCCAGGCTGGAGTGCAGTGGCGCAACCTCGGCTCACTGCAACCTCCACCTCCCGGGTTCAAGCAGTTCTCCTGCCTCAGCCTCCCAAGTAGCTGGGACTACAGGCGTGCGCCACCACGCCCAGCTGATTTTATTTTTATTTTTATTTTTAGTAGGGACGGGGTTTCACCATGTTGGCCAGACTGGTCTCGAACTCCTGACCTCAAATGATATGCCTGCCTTGGCCTCCCAAAGTACTGGGATTACATAAAAATGTAATTTTAAGAAATCGCATACTAAGTACCTTTAATGCTCAGAGCCAGGTATAAAATTATTTCAATTGAAGGGAAAAAAAATGCCCAGGTAATTAAGAGACAATGAACAATGCTAAATAACCAAAATGAATAGTTGAAGGTTGGTAATGATGTAAAGAGTCAAGAATTTGTAAAACATTATTCACTGGCTCTGAGGTAAACTATAAATACCCAACAATACCTTGGTTCTTATCCTGGGAAAGTACGTGACATTCAAAACCCTACTGGCACTTACAGATTTGGGCTCAACACATTTTCAACATTATCAAATCAACAGAGTTTCAATCACATGTAAGGAACAGTCGTATGAAAGGTATGACAAGCTCTAAATTAACCCTACTGGCCCTGCAGCCAGAAGCTGAGGTCTGAGAAAAAGAGATTAAACATTATGTGCAAGAGATAGCAGTCAATTTCATGGAATTTCAAAAGTCATACAGAACAGGGCACACAGACATTGTAGAAAAATCTGAAAATTTTCGGAAAAGTCTAAAATTAACCATTTCAAAGACACCCATGCTTCAAAAAAATTAAAAGTTAATCTAGAAAATATTATATAAACATTTAGCAAAATGTCCTTTTTTCCTTTTTTATTTTGTAGTTAACCTAAATGATCTTAAAGAAAGTTTAACCTGGTGGCAATTACTTAGCCTAAGAAGAAAAGAAAATGTGAGCCATATCCAAGTGTGAATTGAGATTTAGTGTGCAGTAGATGAAGATATCTTTTCTGTATTTTCATCAATCCACTAATTTGAAAATATTACTTGAAAATGTTGTTAAACATTTATGTAATCTGAAAATATTATAGATTGACTACAAAGAAGGCTGGGTGCACATGGAACCAACAATGTAGAATATTCTCCAGCTCCGGATATCCCATTATACTCTGCATGGTATCCTGTATGAACAGGTACAGAAATCGTGTGTTTCCAGGTTTTCTTTTTCTTTTTCTTTTCTTTCTTTTTTTTTTTTTCTTTGAGATGGAGTTTTGCTCTTGTTGCCCAGGCTGGAGGGCAGTGGCACAATCTTGGCTCACTGCAACCTCTGCCTCCTGGTTCAGGAAATCCTCTGGAGCCTCCTGAGTAGCTGAGATTACAGGCTCCCACCACCACGCCTGGCTAATTTTTGTCTTTTTAGTAGAGACAGTGTTTCACCATGTTGGCCAGACTGGTCTCAAACTCCTGACCTCAGGTGATCCTCTCACCTCGGCCTCCCAAAGTGCTGGGATTACAGGCGTGAGCACTCGGCCGATTCCAGGTTTTTATCGGGCAAGTAATGCTGGTACTTCTTTGCACTACTAGACCCCATTTGTTCTTAGAGTTGACATATTTTTATCATCAATCAGGACGGTCTACCAGTTCTATTTATCTAATAAAAAAAGAAGAGAGAGTGGAGGCTCCCATTTACCGGGTGTCCCACAATTTGCAGCCCAATTGCTACCAGATTAGGAGAAAAACCAGGATGTTGTTTTTGGGATGTAATGAGCACAAGAAAGAGGAGCTACCTCATTCCTTCTCTGGGTCATTTTCTTGTTTTTCTATTTTCTCTTCCGTCATCACAGAAAAAGCCATCTTTATCCTATTACTTGTTTTCTTAAAAAAAATTTATGAAATATTTTTTGTTTTCTTCCTGTCACATCTGTTTTAATGACCCACTGCAGGCAGAGTGAAATCAGCGACTATGTAAAAAAATATTTAATGTGACACTTTTAAAGTCAATTTGTAATTTACTTTGTTAATTTCAACTTCGTGGAGTGAGTTATTCATTTCTTGACTGCTTATCTGTTTAAAACAATGACATAAATGCATATTAAAATTATACAGCATTCCATATAAGCATAATGCCTCTTTATTCCCCACATCCGTAAGAGTCTAGGGCTTAGCTCATGAAATATTTATTAAGCAATAAATATGCTATGTGTTCACCAGACAAAACACCACCTCATTTATAAATTAGGTAGCCACGTACACCTGTCACTCAATAAATCAAGAGCAGTTAAGAAGAAACATTCAGTTGCCTACTGCCCTAGCTACATGGAGATTTGTTTTATTCTCAGCTGTTTCATGTACTAATTGGCAAAAGCAATTTGATGGCTATTTTGCAGGCTTGAGGTGATGGGATTCCCAGCCACCTAAGTTATATTTCAAGTGCTTAATAAGAACTTGCTCTGTAACTTTCTCAAGCAGGAGGCAGGGCTGTAATCTGTCCACTGCCTACGAATCTTTAGAACTTCAGAAGCCAAGTCTTTTTTCCATTGCAGAATTTCTAATTGGGAGAAGGCATTCCCACAGGACAATGTACTTCAAACCTATCTACCTGGAAAAAGGCAAGATATGTCACCAGCTTCTATGAAATGAATGGATGGCACCAACATCCAGTCACTACTGATGCATGCTTTCATTCAGTTTTTCTACAATGGTTTTGTATTAACCCAATCCTCAGTGACTCCAAGGCTTGAGAAAGGGTCTATCCCTGAGCAAACGTCTTGGAAAGGGGTTGTGTTGCTACCTCAACTTTCTTTTAATAGTATCTTGAATATTGATGGCTGACAAATGAACTATTTCAGCTTCAAAATTAATTCCAATGAACAATGTTTTCTTTTTCCAAAAATTGTATTTGCTTTTCAATGAATTAGATATCTTGGAATTCCTTTCAAAGAGTTTTGCAGTTACTATAATACCACCCTCCAAAGTCAAAAGTAAAAGGCATTACAGTAGAAGATGGTGTTTTCTCCCCCAAAAAAGACAAAGAAGAAGCACAAATGATTTACTGACTCACTCAAGGCCACTCAGCGATTTAGAGGAAATAGTGATTAGACGTCTGACTCAGTGAACATGTAACTACTGCATATCCCAAGCAGACAATTAGGAAAGTGAGGTGAGCAATTTAAAAAATGCTGTGGCTCAAGTCTGTAATCCCAGCACTTTGGGAGGCTGAGGCAGGTGGATCACCTGAGGTCAGGAGTTTGAGGCCAGCCTGACCAAATGGTGAAACCCCATCTCTACTAAAAATACAAAAATTAGCCAGGCATGGTGGTGTGTACCTGTAGTCCCAGCTACTTGGGAGGCTGACACAGAATTGCTTGAACTCGGGAGGCAGAGGTTACAGTGAGCCAAAATTGCACCACTACACTCCAGCCTGGGTGACAGAATGAGACTCCATCTTAAAAAAATAAATAAAAATTAAATTAAATTTTAAAAGCTTACTCTGTCCCTCTTCATGCATAATACTGTGTAAATGCTATTGCCTTCACAATATGTGGATCTCTACACAACTTTTATTTACAATACTCACAAAGAGGAAAGGAAGTATTTATCAATGCACTTCACCTATCAGCAAGATGAACAAGCAGACGTTAGTGATTGGCTTTTCAAGTTCTAAACTCTTATGTTCAGATGAAAAAACAGAAGGGACAAGACGACAGGTATTATACAGCACATGCGTTAAGAGGAAGGGAATTCCTCTAGGGCATTCCCAGGCTCTGTCACATAACTAGCAAAGTCATCCTAACAGGAGCAGTTTTGCCTCACTGTTTGCATCCCAAGGAAATTTGCAATGTTGGAGACATTTCTGACAGTCATGACTGGGGGATGCTACTGGCATTTGGTGGGTAGAGACCATGAATACGGCAAAATTCCATAAGATGTATAGCACATCACCCTACAACAAAGAACTCAAAAGGTCCATAGTGTTATGGAAAGAAAAAAAAAAAAACCTGAGCAAAAACAACAAAACTGGAGGAATCATATTACCTTCAAATTATACTACAGAGCTACAGTAACCAAAACCGTGTGGTACTGGCATAAAAACTGACACACAGACCAATGGAACAAATAGAGAATCCAGAAAAAAATCCATGCGCCTACAGTGTGTTCACTTTTGATGAAAGTGCCAAGAACATATGCTGGGGAAAAGACAGTCTCTTCAATAAATGGTGCTAGGCAAACTGGATATCCATAGCAGAAGAGTGAAAATATACGTGTATCTCTTGCCATCTACAAAAATTAAATCAAAATATATCAAAGACTTTAATCTAAGACCTCAAGGATGAAATTACTACAAGAAAACCTAGGAGAAAATCTCCAGGACATTGATCTGGGCAAAAATTTCTTAAGCAATACCCCACAAGCACAGGCAACCAATGCAAAAATGGACAAATGGGATCACAAGTTAAAAAGCTTCTGCACAGCAAAGGAAACAATCAACAAAGTGAAGAGACACCCCACAGAATGGAAGAAAGTATTTGCAAACTATCTATCTGACCAAGGCTTAACAACAAGATGATATAAAGAGATCAAATGACTATAGGAAAAAAGCTAATAATCCAATCAAAACATGGGCAAAAGATTTGGATAGACAATTCTCAAAAGAAGACACACAAATGGCAAACAGGTATATGAAAATGTGCTCAACATCACTGATCAATAGAGAAATGCAAATCAAAACAATATTGAGATATCATCATACCCCAGTTATATGCAGAAGAGAGGCAATAAAAAATGCTGGCAAGGATGTGAAGAAAGGGAACCCTTGTACACTGTTGGTGGGAATGTAGATTAGTACAGCTGCAATGGAGAACAGTTTGGAAGTTCCTCAAAATATTAAAAATGAAGCTACCATATGATCCAGCAATTGTACTATTGGGTATATACTCCAAAGAAAGAAAATGTTTGCCATTTCTATATCAGAGATATCTGCACCCCCATGTTTGTGGCAGCACTGTTCACAATAGCCAAGATTTGGAAACAAACTAAGTGTCCATCAACAGATGAATGGATAAAGAAAATGGAGTACTATTCAGCCACAAAAAAGGATGAGATCCTGTCATCCATCCAACACCATGAACGGAACTAGAGATCACTATGTTAAGTGAAATAAAGCAGGCACAGAAAGACAAACATCATGTTCTCATTTGTTTGTGAAATCTAAAAATCAAAACAATGGAATTCATGGACATATAGAATAGAGGGATGGTTACCAGGGGCTGGGAAGTGTAGTAGGGGGCTGGAGAGGGGGAAAGGTGAGTATGTTTCATGGGTAGAAAAAACAGAAGGACTAAGACCTATTTGACAGCACAACAGGGTGACTATGGTGAATAATAATTGCACACTTTAAAATAACTCAAAGAGTATAACTGGATCGTTTGTAACACAAAAGATAAATCCTTAAGAGGACACATACCCCATTCTCATGACATGGTTATTTCACATTGCATGCCTGTATCAAAACAGCTCATGTACCTCGTAAATATATAGACCTACTACGTATCCACAAAAAGTAAAAATTAAAAAAAAAAAAAGCTGAGCTAGTGATAGGACCTGGATCAAGTCACTGAATTTCTAGAAGGCCAAGTCTTTGTTGAGTAACACTATCAATAACACAGCATACCTACCTTGAAGGGTAGGTGAGGGTAACACAAGGGACAATCCAAGCAAAGCCCTTCATCCAGTTACTGAAATGCTTATTGAATTGGAAGTATTTTTATTATTTTTAGTAATATTAATGCCCATCTATCTTTCACTTAACAAGCTATGAGGAGAAGAAAGAAACTATAAGAGTCCACAAAAACAGGTTCCTATTTTAAGTTGATAATAGTATTATGTATTAAGAAAATAAAATTCAGTACTCGAATAGTCATACTTGGTTCATTCTACAATATTTTACTCTAATCCCATCATCATCAATAAGAAAGGAAGATGAAATAAAACCAGTCCCCCAAAACATTTCCTCATCATTCACCAACAAAGTTCCAGACATCTCACGCACTGGGTGATTAGACAATACAGCATTGTGGGTAATATTTAATCACAAGAAATTTAAGCTAAAGCAGGATGTGAAAAAATATTCTCACATTAATATCATCTTTGAAACACGAGCTCTTCTTCCAAAGATGAGTTTTTATGTGAAGGCTTCAGGGTTTTGATTTTGTTCTTTTGAGCTGTCAGTGGTGACCACATCTAAAGAGGCTGTTTGCATGTGTCTGCTGAACCTGCGGTAGGGTTTGAGGAACGGCGAAGTGTTCACTTAAGTCCTTCAATTTGTTGACAGAGTTGGAACTTGAAGAGCAAGTTCCAGTTGAAATGACCTAGGAATTGAACATGTTTTTTCTGTTTTAGGTGGTGAAGAGGGCCAAACCACAAGATTATACATCAAATGTGCAAACAAAACAAATCGGGAAAATCTCGGACAGCTGAAGTAGCTTTTGCGTAGGAATTCTTTGGAACTATTGGCACACTGGTGTCTGCTGTCGGTGCCAATTACAGTGATCAAGATGGGCTCTGCTTTCTTTTCTGTTTGTTTTTCCATTCCTTAGCCAGATACAAACTGCATGACAAAGCAGTTTCAAGGCTAAAAGCTACTCATGCCCACTTCCTGAAATGCTAAAAGAATGTAAGTGCTGGTGTGTGTATATAAGTGCTAGCGTGTGTGTTTTCAAGTATCATTTTGAAAACAAAGTAAAACCAAGCTTCCTTGTTTGATGGTGAAATGGGCAATTGCAACACCTTTGTCAAATATCTAGCCAAGGGCTAAATATTAAGTTAGATACTGGTTGTAGAAAATAGTATATAATTGTGCATAAAATAGCATATAATTTCCCTATGGCCAAGCAGAGGAATGTGTACTGATATATAAAGGAAAACCAACTCCACATAAGCTCGATGAGAACCAGCTTATCTTTCCACGTCAACCTTTTGGATGTGAACTTCTTTCTTCTGACTTTGAGAAATATCATGACCCCACTGTACAAATGACGGGATCACTACTCAATTGATTCCATGTCTACCGTGCCCATGAGAATCTGCCTGATTGGCATTAAAATTTCAGTTGCTAAACAAAAGGCTAAAAAAAGACCCTTTTTATCTTTTCCTTTTTACTTTAAGATATGTGAGTGTGTGTGTACATATATATTTACCTCATATATTTACATATCTGTATCAAAATACCATATTTTCAATTCCTAAACTGTGTAAGAATTGACACATAAATATAAGTGAGTTTTATCAGGATTATAAAACACTCATTTTAAGTATTCTTTTTTAAGTGTTCATTTTATTATAGTAAGAACATTTAATATGCTGTCTACCCTGTTAACAAATTAAGTGTTCAATACGGCACTGTCAACTACAGGCATGATGTCATGCAGCTAATCTCTGGAACTTTGCCACAACTGAAACTTTATGTTATTTACGTTATTGACTGAGCATGGTTTCTTACATCAGTATCATCAGTGCAGTAAGCAGAATAGATAAGAAAGCTCAGGCTCTAGAATGCCCTGGGATTGAAGCCTGATTCCAATGTTCACTGGCTCCAGTGTTTACTGCTGTGTGACTAGTGGGCAAGTTACTTCACTAACCTCCCCCTCAGTGCCTTCTTTTCCTCATCTGTAAAATGAAGATAGAATAATTACATATCATGGAGTTGTTAGAATTAATCTTATATTTATATTAATATGCAATATATATACATATATGTGTATGTATATAGTGTAATATATTATATATATACACTATATACACTGATTATATAAATGATAAACTGATTATATAAATGACACATAAATATATATGATATATATGATGTATATTTGATATATTCACATATATTTTTGTGTATAAAATAGATAAATGATATATACAAATAATATATATAAATGTATATATACACTGATTATGTAAATGATTATATATGATTATATAAAATCAGTGTATGTATATATATATATACACTGATTATACAAATGATTATATGATTATATAAAATCAATATATGTACATATATACACTCATTATATAGAAATATATATACACTGGCTATATAAAAACTATATGTAGCATATATAAATTAAGTGTAATATATATATAAACTAAATATATATTTCATTTAAAATATATGCTTTTAATGAAATATACATACATTTAACTAAAATATATATATATTTCATTAAAAGCATGTAGAAATGATACCAAAGAAGTAAATTATCGAAATATCTTCTATCATTATCATCTCGTGCAGCACTACTCCTACAGAACACCAAGAACAGAAAATTCAGCCGCTCACCTTTGGTTCCCCAGCTCTTCACCTAGATGGACCTCACGGCAGGTGCCACATGGGCCCTTGCAGCTTTATATCTCTTTTTACCAAATATTCTGTCATTTAGATTCAGCTAAATATGAAAAACAAGATTCACCCTTCATTCTCAAAAAAATCCTTTAATTTACAGTATCAACAACCCTAATCCATTAAGAAATATAATAAAAATAGAATGCCCTCTACACACACACACACACACATGCATATGAAATACACACACACACTCAAAATAATTGTGTCTGTGTGCTGAGATTACAATTAATGGTAATTTTACCCTTCAACTTTGGATTTTCCAAATTATCAACAATAAATTTGCTTTACATTAATGATCAGAAATAAAAAGGTTTTGGTGGGTTGGTGGCTCACACCTGTAATCCCAGCACTTTGGGAGGCTGAGGCGCGGGGATCACAAGGTCAAGAGATTGAAACCATCCTAGCCAAGATGGTTAAACCCCATCTCTACTAAAAATTAAAAAAATTAGCTGGGCATGGTGGCATGCCTCTGTAATCCCAGCTACTCGGGAGGTTGAGACTGGAGAACCACTTGAACCCAGGAGGCAGAGGTTGCAGTGAGCCGAGATTGTGTCATTGCACTCCAGCCTGGTGACAGAGCAGACTGTCTCAAAAAAAAAAAAAAGAAAGAAAAAAGTTCACATTTTTCAAAATGAAGATAATTTCGGTATTATCAGTATAAGTGAACACTGCTAGGCCCCGTCAAATGGGGAAGGCAGCCTTAACAGTGACAATATAAAAACTGCCCTAAAAATAATAGTCTGGAATGAACCAAACCTGCAAGAGATTTATAAGAGAAATAAAATATTTGAGCAAACCATCTTGCACTTTCAACCCAGAGGGCAGATCCGCACTTCTGTCCAACCTGAAGATGGATGGCTACGAAAGGAAAAAGCTTCTTGAGTGTTGATGACAGATGACTGGACACGCCACGCGTTATCTCCTTATTCCCACCCCAACCTTGAGGTAGTCATCAGGGGAGCTCAAGGTCACACGGCAGGTCAAGGGCAGCATTAAATGCCAACCTGATTTCTTGGTGCCAAGTTAATATCCTTTTCCTCATGCCACAAAGGCCCTCAACTGCCTCTGATTTCTCCTTAGCCCTCTTAAATCTTTATCCATCATCTCTACCTCCCCCCCTCCAACCCCCGCAACCTGCCTCCCACCCCCACTCTATGCCTTTTGGATCCGGCCCCATTTGCAATGAAAAATAAGTAAGAGTACAAAAGCCTCATATAGCTCTCATACAGAAGGCCTGGCTAAGGTAGAGCCAGCGATGCCTGAACCCACCAGTATTCTCGCAGATGTGCAGCTGTGCACATGCATACCGCCTCTGCAAGGCTCATAAAGCAGCTTTCAGCAGCACTTAGAACCCTGTGTCAGCCAGCATCTGCAGTGGCCGCCAGCAACTGCACAGGAAGTGATTCTCTGCTCAGCCCGGGCAGGACCTGCCCTGTGTGCAGAGGAGCGGGCATGGAGGCCCAGAGAAGGACGTCCATCCTCTGTGGCTCTGGGGGGCACACTGTCATGTCCTGAGAGACAACAAGGGGAGAAAAGAGCTGCAGAATGTCTAAGAAAAATCCTCAACATCTGACTGTATTGAATCAGGTATTCATTGCCAACTGCTTTACAGAAATAAAGAAGTAAGACGTAGCACAAGAAAGGCATTCACAGCTTTGATTGGCCATCACATTTTTCTCATTTATACCTTTCAGCATTTTTTATGTCATTTATTTTGCTAATTATTTAAACAAGGAAATAAGTGCAATGTCCTGAGTCAACACTATGCAGCCATATGTGCACATCTCATTCAGAAAAGACATTTTCTAGTTCTGTGCAAATATTAATCAACTTGTTCATTTTGCTAGGCAAGTAGCTAAGGAGCCCTAGTTCGCCAGTGCTTAAACAGAGAGGTTAAAACAACAGAGCAATTTAATTGTAGAGCTTTCCTGAGCTTGCAAACTTACTGTGAGGAAGTGCAGCAGCCCATATTCTCTGAGGGATAAATAAATTCTATTGCAAAAATAAAGACAGTCCACTGCACCACAGAGATGGATCTAATGCCAATCACCACCTATTCTTTTTTTTTTTTTTTTTTTTTTTAAGCAACACTGTCTTGTTACATTCCCCAGGCTGGCTTCAAACTCCCGGGTTCAAGGTATCCTCCCAGCTCAGGCTCCCAAGTAGCTGGGATTATGGGCACACCTTTGCATTCAGCCATCACCTATTCTTAAAACATTGATACATCCGTTGTCAGATTCTGATTAGTTTAAGAAGAGCCCATTTTCTCTTCCTTCTGCCTGATTTTCAGGAGGCTCCTGCCTCTGCTCTTTCTAGGGCATGGCAATCAACATGCAGCACTCCATGTTATATAAAGTAAGTTATATCTCCTTCTGTGCACAATGCCTTGAAGGAATATTCCTTAAGCGGACCAGGAGCTCCGATCCTGACTTTATCCCATAGGAGTCCGGGGATGTGCTAGGAGCGTCTCTCCGCAGCATCTACTGCTTAATTCTGGAAGTACTTGAGGCTTAAGTAACTGTTGCCAAAATAGGAGGGTTCTGCTCCTAAAATTCATTGCTTTAATCCACATTTGAATTCTGTCCATGGGACAGAGTGCTCATCAGTTGCTCAATGGATTAACTCCTTGACAGCTACAACTAGGAGAAATCTGGCCACTCCAGCACACAAGCTGCAAGGCTTCTGAATGGGTTAAGAGTGTTTCTTTAATTTCTGATTTAACAAAATGAATGAAATTTACATATTCTTTGCCAGTACCTGTATTTCTTAAGTTATTACAACACAGTATACAAATGAAAGTGGACATTATAAATAAATAAATGTCCCTTGTATATCCTATAGAAGCACTGGGAGAGACAATTTAACCTTCAGAGTTGATCCCTGCCAGTAATTTTCAGCATCCCATAAAGATTAACTTTCAATGATTTTCTGCACACAGTTCCTAGAGTCCTAACCCTTCACAAGGACAATTTCATTTCTCACATGGGAATTTTCCCTAGGTTCTTTTCTTTCAGATGGCTTTCTATTTTAGATAAGGGCAGGGAAAGGAGAGTGGGGAGGTAGCTCAGCTTTAACCTCCAGAACTGTACAATCAAACAATAGGGCAGAAAATTACAGAAATATATAGTAAACACACACACACACACACACACACACACAATATATATATATCCAACATACACAGAATCCTATAAAATAAGATCCTTTTTGCTAGCCACTATTTAACTCTCCAAATTAGGGGCTGTCATCCTAAATTAATAATAAAAACAGCTAGACACGTAATCCATACAAAAACTATATTAGTCCATAAGATGGACTAGTTATCATTCCCATTATACATATTGTAGTAATGATTATAATGGAAATAGCTATGGTTTACTGGATGCCTAACTACATGCCAGGCACCGTATTTGAGATGTCTTCATTTAATTCACGCAGTAGCGTTATGAAGTTGATGCTCCAGTTACTCCCATTACACAGATGAAGAAACTGATCCCAGAGAGGATATAATGCATCCAAAATCTATGCTAATAAATGCTAGGATTTAAACTCTGACTGGCTCCAATTCTAGACTTCTTGATCCCTTTGCTACGATGCCTCAGACAAACACTAAATACAAATCACAATCAGCGAGTGGGATTGAACAGAGTTATTGAACAAATAATTTCTACCTCTTCCTTAGGGTCTCCATTCAAGCTTTCTGTCACTTTCATAGAGGTTGTTAAATTGAAATAAACCACAGCTATATCCTGCATGCATACACAAACACATACATCATACAATCACAAGGCTGTATTTCATATATATCAAAATAACGCATATATGGCTACTCAACAGAATTCTATCAACACGCCATTTGTTCTGCCTTACCAACAATCTACAGGATCTAAGAGCAGGATCTATATATGGATTCAACCTCCTATATCACAGATTGTAAAGTGGTAGTTATTATTATGTAAGCACCTCCCATTGCTAGAGGTACTTTTCCATGCCTCTCACTATACAGAAAGACAATAGTTAATACCAAACTGCATCCGTGTTTACAGACACAGCTGTCAGCCACAGTCAAGACTTCATTCTTTCAAAGTCTAAGTAAGATCCAAGTTGAAATGAAATGACATAGGATCACATGTGTCACGTTTCCTAAGTGTGGGTGGGAAGATCTTAAGAAATAACACTACAAAATGACTCCAAACATCACATCAAGTTTTACTCAAATGAAACATGAGTCAAGAGCTTTGGGGCACCAATCTCATAAGCCCCATAAATAAATTCACATTCTCCCTGAATAAAAATAAATACTTTCGTTACATAAAAATCCATTTCTATAAATTTAAAATAATACTGTAAAACAAACTTTGTAAGAATGTATGTAGTGTTACTACTTTATAGAGAGAATTTAAGCTTTTATTCCAGAAGAAAATGGAAGTCTTCATCCTGGAGTCAACTTCTAACATTAATATTGGTTGACTTGTGCTATGAAGGCCCATGAAGACTCAGGCTGTGAACCTAGGGGAAGGGAACAACCCCCATATTGCTCCAAGAAGTGGAGATGTGGCAGTTTTCTAAACTGTTTGAACTAGGACTCAACGGTACCATCAAACAATCATTTGCCTTTCTTTGACCACTGAATACAGAGGTCAGGCTTCTCTGGGGTAAGTGGTATCCTGTCATGGGCTACGTGAAGCCACAGGCTTGTCATTCAGAGCACTGCTTGCTCTGTTCTAAAATCTGGAAGACTCAAGGACTGCTGCTGCCCTCAACCATCTCCAAACAAATGGAGGCTAATCTGCATAAGCCTCATTTCCATTTTATTCATCCTCTGCCCAAATCTAGATCAGGATGTTTTAATACCTTCCCACTGTGGGAGGTCACACAAATTTCAAGGGTATCCGTGGTCAACAATTAGAAGGCATGGGTTTCAGAGTTGAGTTTATGTTAGAAATTAAAAGCCAAAATAAGAGAACGCCTGTTGCAAGATAGAGAATAAGAAAAACAAAAAAGGCCAGTTAATACATAAACCATGAAAGAAACCCGAATCATCACTATGGACTTCTATCTCTTGGGATTAGCCAGAAAGCCACTATTTTTGGAATGCCGAGGATGTACACCAGGTACTTTACTTTCATTTCCACATTTATTCTTTAAGAGTACCTAGATAAATAAGGGCTTTCTTTCTTTACTCCTTGATATGTAAGTAAAAACGCAGAGGAAAAAGAAAATCAAAATGCAGGCATTTTTCTCAATCCTCTAAAGAGAAGAAGCAAGACTGAAATACAGCAATGTCTGGCTCTACACCCATTTCCTTTACTCACCAGCCCACATGACCTGGCTTCTGTTGACTGTTTTCTGATGATAGCTCTTCATATAGCAGGAATATGTCCTAATAAGTGTACACAAGAAACTTCAGCAATTCACTCTACTTTTGGGTGTTTTCTTCTCTTTGAACATTAAACAGACTAAGACAAACCATTAACTTTAACGAAACTCTATTACAGTTTATGAACGAGATGTTTAGGTATGTGTGAATATTATTTTCTAAGAATAAATTGGCTCAGTGCCATAATAAAGGTATCATAATAACGGGGCATGCTTGCACTCACACATATATGAATACATACTTCTTTTGCAAATGTAATCCCATTAAAAGGGAAAAACAAAATTACTTCTGAAAATCCCATTAAAAGACAAAAACAAAATTACTTCTGAAAACTGCAAAAATCTTGCAGTACCAACAGCACCTTCCCTGGCTTGATAATTCTGGCCTAAATTTGCTACTGTCAGGCAAAGCAGGCACACTGTCCAGCAGACACCCACCTGCTATTAGGCTGAATGTGCCTGGCATCTTGACATTCTATTGATTCCAATCCAAAGCTTATGTAAAAAAGGCAGCTCAGAGTCCAAAAGGAATTTCAGCCACAAATACTTTGGGAGAAATCCAAACAACTAAAAACAGAAAGAAAGACAAGATGCAAATCTGAGTGACAAAACTGAGACAACTCAAGCCAGACTGGAGAATATTCAAGGACAAATCTCCAAATGACCCAGGCATCAAACCTTTTAGACAACCACTTATTTAAAAAAAAGCTCCAATACCCTGTGCATGGAATGACAACCCCCTGACCCAATCTGGAGTATTGGTGGATGTATTCACAAAGAAGTATTCACAACTAACCCAATGGCAATGCTTTTAAAGAGAACCCTGTCATTTTCGCCCTTTAAGCCCTGATTATATATTCAGCAGAAACTTGCCATCTCATAAATACAGTCTTGATAATGACAAAGAATTCAAGTTATTAAGCAGTTAAAATGAACCAGAAACTATACAAAGTGCTTAAGAATATCAGTCCTTGCATCTTCAAAACAACCCCATGAGCTAAGAGTTTTATTTCCATTTCACATATAAGGAAAATTGGGGTTCTGAGAGGTAAATTACTTTGCTCCAAGTAGCTGGAAAACGAGATATTAGAAAGAGAGGACAGCAAGATTCATTTATAAATTTTCTGAGGCTTTCAGCCCCTTCCCCACCCCTCCCAAATAACCTAAGCATAAATGAAATGGGTATATGTCCAATTTCCAAATCCTGGTTAGTTCTCATGGCTTTGGTGGCGGCTACCTCTCACAGTCAACTCTGTATAGATAAGCTGGCTCCAGAGGGTTCTTTAAAGCCAGACCAATTCCCCCCGTCTTTATTTTAGCCAACAGAAGACACACTTTCAAAATAAAAATAAAGACATAAAAAGGAAAGAGAAGGAGAAACCCATAATCCCACTGAGCGGCATGGATTGCAGCTGGTCCCGATTCCCCCCACCCCAGCCTCCCACTCCCCACCAGCCCACTGCACAGCTCCCACTGACTTCAAAGGCAGCTACCAGGGGAAGGAGAAACCAAGGTCCAATAGGGCCGGCAGAAAGGAGGACCTTATCCATAGGGGAGGGTGGGAGAAAAACAGAGATTCACTGCAGACGCCAGTCATCTCAAAACGAGAATTCAAAGTGTTTCCCAAAGCTGATTTCTATCAGGGATGCTGGGGTGGGGGATCAGAAGGTGTGAAGTTCCAACTGGGAGAGATGTGTTTCTGCTACTCAGCTATTTCCCAGGGTTGCAAGACATCTTCAGCCTTTGGAGTGCCTTCTGGGTTTGAGGAGCAGGAGAGCCATCCAGGTGTTAGTGGGACTCAACTAACTCTTCCCATGACAAGGCAGCAGTATTTCACCATCCAATGGAGCTGCCTGTGATTTTTTTTTATTTGAGTGCACTGATTTAATTTGAAGCAATACTCCTTTTGTGAAAGAATGCCCCCTGGGTTGAGCTACATAAATACATGAAAAAAATCAGAAAGTTCCTTAAAAAAGGTTTATTATATCCCTCAACCCGTATCTCCCCATGATGCTATGATAGCTATTTTCTTTGCCTGTGTCGGGGGTTGAAAGCTTTGTCCTGAAGCCAGGCCTGTCCTCCTTCCCTCTGCTTTGCCTCTGATTTATGAGCTGTCTTCTCCGAGACAGCCACTTAGCCATCCGTCCTCGGTTTATCATCCATCGGTTACCACTGTTATTACTGCCATTAGTATTCAAAATGATTATAGACTTATAAAGTTGTTCTCTTCTGACAATAATGTTTGCAATCTGCTTTTACACTGCCTAGTTAATCTAGTGAGCCTGTGATTCTTTTGCTCTGGCACAAGTCACAAAAAAGCTGTTGCAGTGGAATATTGAGCAGCTTTCTAAATGGTTACATGTAGAACTAGGAGCTAAAAAACAAGTGTTGATGTATTCTTTTTCAAACAACAAATTAGGTGTCCTTTTGTGGACAGGTGAAAACAAAAAGGTGGCACTGAATGTAACATTGAAACCACTGGACCCTTTCCTGCTCAACTCACAGTTTGACACAATCGCTACAGACAGTGATAGCCATTTGCTGAATAAAGGCCAAATTCTGTCCATGACCTTCTCACACAAGTCCTATTGACAGTTAAGAAAAAAAAAAGTAAATCAGGCCTGTGTGGTGGCTCACACCTGTAGTCCCAGTGCTTTCGGAGATCAAGGCCAGAGGGTTGCTTGAGGCCAGGAGTTTGAGGCCAGCTGGCCAGCCTGGGCAACACAGTGAGACTCCATATCTACTACAAAAATAAAAATTATTACAATTATTTTTTATTATTGTACTTTAAGTTCTGGGGTACATGTGCAGAACGTGTAGGTTTGTTACCTAGGTACACATGCGCCATGATGGTTTGCTGCATCCATCACCCCGTCATCTACATTAGATATTTCTCCTAATGCTATCCCTCCCTCAGCTCCCCACCCCCTGCTATCCCTCCCCTAACCCCCCAGCCCCTGACAGACTCCGGTGTGTGATGATCCCCTCCCTGTGTCCATGTGTTCTCATTGTTCAACACCCACTTATGAGTGAGAACATGCACTGTTTGGTTTTCTATTTTTGTGTCAGTTTGCTGAGAATGATGGTTTCCAGCTTCATCCATGTCCCTGCAAAGGACATGAACTCATACTTTTTTATGGCTGCATAGTATTCCATGGTGTATATGTGCCACATTTTCTTATCCAGTCTATCATTGATGGGTATTTGGGAAAAATAAAATAAAAATTAACTAGGTGCAGTGTTGCAATCTTGTAGTCCAAGCTACTTGGGAGACTGAGGCAGGAGGAACACTTGTGCCCAGGAGTTCTAGGTTACGGCAAGCTACGATTGCACCACTGTACTCTGGCCTGGGCAACACAGGGAGACCCTGCCTCAAAAAAAAAAAAAAAAAAAAAAAGGGCAGGGAGAAACACACATTGAGGGTAGGACATAGTCCTCAGAGGTTAATTATCAGCCTAAAAGAGACAATATTACCTAGAAAGCAGAGTCTTGAAAGGGAGAATGGTTGCAGGGAATTAACAAAAATCCACGCATCTCCTTTTAGAGAGAGCAGCAGTGAGCTTGTGATTAGAATTCTCTTCTTCATGCATATGCTTAACTTTAATGTCAACAGGAATTTTGCAACAGCACTGCAGGGGGAAAATGGATTCATTTGTCATTTAAAATGAATCATTTCACTTCCTCTCCTCCATTTTTATATATATTGACAAAATATAAAAATACTTTTTTGAAAAATCAATCCAGCTTTGTAGTTTTCTACTCAAACAGCAAAAGTAGCCACCAGATTTATAAGATTCAAAAGCCTTTAAATATATTATTTAAATGGGGTTCCCCCGCAATGGGATTCCACGGCTCTCAGATTCACCAACCCCAAGTGAAAACTCAAGTGGGTAATGCATTACAAATCGCTCTTCATTTATTTTGAGGTTTGAATTTCCATTTTATTTTTAACAATAGCTTCGCAGTTCACTGACAAATGTCCTGAACTATATTTAGAAGAATAACAGTATTTAAGATCAGGAGCACACATGGGCAGAGCTGGCTTTCCACTCTTTCAAAATAGAAATACAAAACGTGCGCATTTTGTGAATTTCATGTCAAAGATTGGGGTCTGCCAGCAGAATGTCTGCTCCCCCTCTGATGGCCTTATGTCAATGCTCTCTCAGGTAAATCTGGAATACTTTCAAGGTGTGTCTGCAATATTTTTCTCCAATGCAATAAAACATTTCCAACACCAAGTAAGCAATTCGTTTTAATATGGAGAGCTGCAAATCCGAAATGAGTTTAAAAACAAATAGGACAAACAGCTTGTTAACCTCCCCCTAAAAGGTCCAGCCAGTGTGTACTGCCATTGCATTTGGAATTAGATTTTCAGAAATTGAAAAACACTGTCTTTGGCTTTCCTTAAAAGAATGCTAGAGGCAAGCAATATGCTGATTATTTTTCAAAGGAGGAAAAGAAGGTGTTGAAAACTCTTAATAACATGTAAAGCTCCCAGTTTGCAAGCACCAAACACAAAACAATGGTAACGTTTTAGCACTTCATAAATGTATGCCATTCCGTTTACTGTTTGGATGACAACAATCACTTTTGGACAGATTATAATGTCTCTGCCTTTATGCCTGAATAAAGGAAAACAGCCAAATCGGCATCAGAAGATAACCATGGTGATGGAAATACACAGCTCTTGCCACAAGAGGAAAAAATAAAATAAACACATAAAATTAAAACAGCACCAGATCTGAAAGAAACCTGGATAACTGAGGTCATGAGTTTCTGAGGCTGCCACTATCAGCCAGAATTTCAAATACAGCACACATTTTGAGTAAAGAAAGATCATTTTACCTCATGCTTGGTCATGGTGAGCTCCAAAGTAGGTTATTAATAGAGGAAACACAGCATATAAATAAACAAGTCTATGAATAATCTCTTAAGGAGTTAGTGCAGTAAGCACCCTTTCTAACTCTAGAATATATCCTTACAAACGGAGTTTTAAAGGCAAGAAGGAATTAAGGTTTCCTGAACTCCTTAAAAGCTACACCCCTCCCAGGCATTGTGCTGGACACTTAACATATATTACTTGCTTTAATCTTCTGTAGCCTAGCCAAGTAAGTGGCATTATCACTTCTTTACAGATGAATATTTGACACACAGAGGAGAAGGTGTTTAGCTGTAGACTAGGGCTTCAGAAGCTTGCTGAAGAGCAACAAAGCCAGGCCCATCCTGTCTTCCCTCCTAAACACTTTCACTGTCTCTGCAGCTCTTAGAGGTTTCAATTTCTCCCCATTGTTCTTTATTCATTAGTCCATTCGCCCTCTGGGGAAAAGAAGTACATTTGGAGAAAGGATTTCCAATGCTTGCTGTACCAAACAGTGGTTTGGGGCCTCAGGGAAGCAAACTGTTAAGCAAACTGTTCATCTCATTTCCCCACTGAGCTCCTGGGACCATCACTGTGCCTGACCCAACACAGAGAACTGTTTTGTTTGCCCAGGTCCAACCTAACATGTGCCTACCAGAAAGGTAAGTAAATCTGGGAACACTTCGTTTTTGAACTGCAGAACCCCTTAATTCCTTCTATGACAGTATTTTCAGGTGGAAAATCAGAGGTATTAGTAGATATTTTTGAATTAAAAAAATATATTTCAAGAACTAATCAAACTGTCCTCAGTGGCAGAAAGAGAGGAATGTAGGCCGGGCATGGTGGTTCAGGCCTGTAATCCCAGCACTTTGGGAGGCTGAGGCGGGTGGATCACGAGGTCAGGAGATGGAGACCATCCTGGCTTAACCTGGTGAATCCCTGTCCCTAGTAAAAATACAAAAAATTAGCCAGAAGCGGTGGCACGTGCGTGTAATTCCAGCTACTCGGGAGGCTGAGGCAGGAGAAGGCAGAGGTTGCAGTGAGCTGAGACCGTGCCACTGCACTCCAGCCTAGGTGACAGAGCCAGACTCCATCTAAAAAAAAAAAAAGAGGAATGTGGTTCTCAGTCTCAGAAGCCCTTATTCCATCCACCGACATCCGCTCCCAAGTACCCAGAAGCAGCAGATCCTTGACAATCACAACCCCCACTGCAGGTTCTGTACTAGTATATGCCATATTCACAAGATAAGTGTGCCTATTAGGGACCTAGAAAATCACATTTGAAAACTTATTAAATAAAAGTCAAAGCAAAAATATTTGCTTATCGAATGGCCACAGGCCTTTTTTGCCGAGTCAGTTTGTAATAACTGTGGGTGGTGCCCAGAGATCAATTTCGGTAGAAATGAATCCTGGCTTTGTTGGTGCTGACCTGGTTTGCTCTTGAGCAATGGCCAATGCCTTTGTTTCCTGCCTTGCTTGGTATGTCCTGGATAAATTTTTTCCAAAGGAGCCTAAAGAGGTACAATTTAACTACAGTAAGAAATACTCTATTCGAAAGAATAACTATTTGTGAAGACAACAAATTGGCAGATGAGGAGGTCTTAGATTTCTTATCTGCCTCACATCAAGATATTCTGCAATTTAGGAGAAGGTGGCTGTGTGTATACGAGAAAATTTGTAACGAATTTTTGTATGAAATGATGGCTTAATAGGAGCCATGTTGTTAAACTCCTTTTCACTCTAAAAAAAATCTTCTATTTATTTAAGAAATAAAAGTGAATGCTGCATTGGCAAAATGCAACAGAAAGGGAAAAAAAGGAACCAAAAATTAAAAAGGTATCTCCAAAGTTTCAATATAATGGTTCTAAAAGGACTCAGAATACATTTTAATGGGCAGTACCATAGCCTCCACAAACCTCTCTATCTCAAGGTCCTTCGTGATCTGTCAGCATTATTTTTTGTGAAAGAACCGAGATTTTCCTGGATCTATGGCATGAAGCATTGTCAAATAAGGTAAAACAAGATTTGAATATTGTGTGGGACATACATATGCAAGAATATGCATTATCATAAATTCAAATATAACTATATTTATCTTCTATTTATGTATTAAATATACTATAATATATATTTATATATAAAATATATATTTTATTTATATCTAAAATATTATTTATCCTTTATTTTTATTTATTAAAGCTATCAATGCGAAAAAGAAAATAGTGAAATAGTCATGGGGAAATTTTGAATGAAGTATTTTTGAGCTGGTTAATGGTGCAGCCCAGATGTCCTTTTATCACTAGCATGCTTCACGGTTTCCTGGGAAGTGCTCTGAAAATCTGAACTACTGGGACCTTCCCCTGTGGTTCCAGCCTCTCATGGGCTGAGCACCACTGTTTATGAGCTCCCACGTGACTCTTGATGCACAGCCATTTGAAAATGATCTGATAACTTAGACTAATCAAAAGAAATGAGGAAGACACAATAATCCAGATTTCTGTGATGGCTCAACTCACTCCATCAAGCCTGTAGATGTGGTATAAAAGCCTTAAATCTTAAAGCAGTGTTTACTTGAGAATGTCGAAAGGAGATCATGTAAACCCAAATACTGGCTGCAAAACTACTGTCCTGGACCACTTCATTCCCCAGATGAAGACGCTGAGAGGAAAACCATCCTCACCCTAAATTAGCAGTCCAGAAACAAAACCAAGAATAGAACCCCTGACACCTGATGTCAGAATTCACCCCATGCTGTCACTGTAAAACAATTCCTCCTCACATCCTGTGTCTTGAACAGCTGAAAGGGTTGGCACACCCAGCAGAAGGAGTTGAGACATTTTTCCAGGCTTAGCTGACGTGCAAACTCCTTCACTAACTGTCCAATCATGGTGGAGCATAAAGAAACCCACATCTGATTCAGAAATTACCTCAACAGATGTAAACTGTTTTTTCATTTTATCAGGGAAAGCTAACATAGCATTAAAAGCGAGTAAAGAAAAATCTAATTGCACTGCACTAAAAGTAAAACTCAATTACTTTTTTTAAAAATATATATATACATTTTATTGCATTTTAGGTTTTGGGGTACATGTGAAGAACATGCAAGATTGTTGCACAGGTACACACATGGCAGTGTGATTTGCTGCCTTCCTCCCCCATCACCTATATGTGGCATTTCTCCCCATGCTGTCTCTCCCCAACTCCCTACCCTCCGCTGTCCCTCCCTTTCCCCCTTTTGCTCCCAAAGATATGTGTGTGTGTGTGTGTGTGTGTGAGATGTGTGTGATGTATGTGATGTGTGTGATGTGTGAAGTGCGAGTGCCATGTGTGTGATGTGTGAGTGTGACATGTGGGGTAGGAGGGAAAGAATGGGAGAGGGAGCGTCTCCCCCTCTTATCGGCAGATGTTTTTCTCTGTGATATGTTGGCCTTTTAATAACTCGCCACCCATCCCTCTGTTTACATTGATAGGAACTTCCTCCAATGGAGGATATGACTGACAAATCTAGGTTGTTGACTACGAATTTCAGCCCAGTTCTACGTCCAAAATGATGACTCACAAGGAAAGGTATGCACACAAAAACTGTGGCTAATCAGCGATAAGAATGACTAAGAAACTGAATCATGGTATGTATGGCAGAAGCATGGCAGTAGAGTGGAAAGTAGTGAGTGATAAAGACTCTCTCCTGAGAGAGTTACTCAGACTTGTGTTCAAATCCAGGTTCTACAGGCCACGAGACCTGGGCAGGCTACTCAAACCCTCTAAGTCCCTTAGCCATGTGTAAAATATGAATAACAGCAGCTAACTCAAAGGGCTACTGTGAAGAGTAAACAAATTAATATGTTTGAAATATCTTCCACAAGCAGGGCACAAGGCACACTAAATGTATAGAATGAGAAGCATGAATGTGTGTTTCTGCGGACTCAGTGGGTCAGCCAGTCACCATATACTTACAGGGTCTAAAGCACAAAACTTGCTCTGTGCCTAGCTACATGCAGGACAAATGAGCTATAAAAGAATAGCAAGGCCTACTGTCTGTGCATAACTGTCTTATAATTAATTAACCAACGCATGCTTAGTAACAACCCCTGCCATGAATATGGGACCTGTATAATTATGCAGACAATACCAAAAAAATTCTTGGATATACGTCCTGCTCCCCATGTCTGGGTTGAGGAGATAATGCATACCTGCTTGAGAAGTTAATGAAAATGACAGTTAAATAACAACTACAAAAGAACATAAAAGTACACAAGACAGTTCCTGATGAGTAGCCCAAAGGAATATAATCGATAAAGACTATGAGCTCTGAGAAAAAGGGAACCACCATGAGTTAAAACAGTTTGGGAATTCTTCATGGAAGATAAGCCACTTAAGATTGGCCTTGAAAGAGGAGTAGGATTTAGATAAGCAGAGAAGAGGAAATCCTAGGTTTATGATCTAAGTAAAGACACAGAAATGAGAATGCACAGGGCTAAGTGATGCATGATTTGTGTTGTTTGTAGCACTGAATGCCAGACACAACAGTGACGCCACAGCTGTCTAGGCCCGGGGTTCTCAACATTTTATGGTTTGTCTCACCCCTGTGCAGCTGTCAGATAATAATGGTGATCATTCTCAGGCTCTAGACCCCCAAAAATTTGGGGTTGCATAGATAAGAGTGGTTGCAGATTACAGTAAATTGCTAGTAAACTTGCACTAGCAATCCTTCCAAAACACATACACACATACTCACATTTCCATTTCACTGAATGCAAAACAACGCTGTCTCTTGACAGATGGTTTAGGTCGCTGTGGTGGGCAACAAGAGCCAGTAAGAGCTTTGACACACCAAACCATGAGACACTTGATAAGGAAAAAAAGTGCTCACCGTGTTCTTCGGATGTCAAATACACAAGAAGTCACGAAACTGAGCCTCTCTATGGCTCTGCCCCTATACTGACCCACCATAGCTTACCTCCCACACCACATAGTAAGGAATAAGATTCCTCCCATTCCACCATGGTAATGAAGTCAAAGAAATATTCAATACTGGACAACAATGATTACATTTGATTCTAATCTTGAAATCAATCTTTGGTATAGCTAGTCTTTCAGCACATGAATAGAAGGGAAGAGCACAGATGATACAAATCATTTCTTCTTCCTTATGCCTGCATCAATCACCCCATCCACTGGTTACACTCTTCATGCTGCCAATTGTCAACAGTTAAGTGAAAATGTCATATTATGCATTATTTGACCACCTAATAATTCAATATTCTGCCCACTCCACAACTTTTCTTATAGTTTGTTAAACTTTCTGAAACTAATATATATGAATGTGATAATTTCCATTGTGAAAAAAATTCCAGAAGATAAAATCTTGATAGCAGACCCTAAGTTAACACCATGGGATTCTTAAAATGACATCATTTTCTACATTAACACATTCACAGATAGCAACCGGGGCTGAAGTAAAGTATATCCATTGAAACCATCTCAGCCTTGAGCCAAGGAGATGAAGAAAAGCTCTGAGTTTCAAATCTTCAGGATGTCACCAGGACCCTAAATCTACTGTCACCACCTAACATCACCCAAACACAACACTACTGAAAACCATAAACTTGAAGTAACAGAGGCTTTAAAATCTAAACTCTTGACTCAGTAAACTGCAAAGAAATGGAACGTATAATGGAAAATATTAAGCTACCAGAGCTGTTTAAAAAAAAAAAAATAAGGAGAATTTAAAGGGAAACACAAACATAAAAACTTCCGTAAAACTGTAGACTTCACTCTGCTCCTTCATTAACTATACAAATTGAAACCCACCTATGCAATGTTTTTAAAAAATAATTGATCGCGGCCGGGCGCAGTGGCTCACGCCTGTAATCCCAGCACTTTGGGAGGCCGAGGCGGGTGGATCACAAGGTCAAGAGATCGAGACCATCCTGGCCAACATGGTGAAACCCCATCTCTACTAAACAATACAAAAATTAGCTGGGCATGGTGGTGCATGTCTGTAGTCCCAGCTACTCAGGAGGCTGAGGCAGGAGAATTGCTTGAACCCGGGAGGCAGAAGTTGCAGTGAGCTGACATCGCGCCACTGCACTCCAGCCTGGCGACAGAGTGAGACACCATCTCAAAAAAAAATAATAAAAAATAAAATAAAACATAATTGATTGCTAAATGTAAAGTCATTTGGATACTTCTACTGTATTCAGATTAAGGTAAGAAAGTAAGACTATGAATTCTAATGCCTAAAATGAAAAGGAAGTTGAATCATTACATGTTCAATTTTCATAGGTGTTTACTGAGTTATTTACAATATCCTCACATAGAATCTAATCTGGAGTTGGAATTTGATGCCTATAAAAAACAAGGTCTTCCATCTCTAATATTCAAGACAAACTTGACAAGAAACAAGAGAACATTTTCGAATGTGACCAAAGTACAATTTATGTGTCAAAATAACAGCTCTATCCTCTTGGGTGATGGCTGTCAGTATCAGAAGCTAGAGAACGGGATGGTGGAGATACACAGGCTCACCTGGTGTGAAAGCTTGTCACTTTCTGTTCTTGATTGCTGTAAGGCTGAAAGACGATATGCCCATTTGGAGAAAGGCTGTTTAAAGAACTCTGTGGTAGACAAAAATGGCCACACCAACATTTACAAATACCACTAAGACCCACTATCACGTTAATGTGATCTTACAATTCAATCTGGCCAAAACTTTTAAAAGAACACAACTTGGTCATGACAATATTTGTGATCATTTTTCTGGCCAATGCAAAATCCCTCCAAAAGCACAGAAAAGGAAAATGCTTTAATAGCATGATTTCAGGATTGGTATTCTGCTATTGTCTCATCACTGTGTAGCAAGATAAATGCATTTTTTATTAGCTCTGCTAAAACCAAAACAAACGGTGGTAACCAAAGGACTAGGGGACAAAATAAGCCTCATCTGAAATTCTCACAGCACATTCCTCACTGTGACTGTCTGCTGACTTCATGAGAACTCTAAAGTACACGTCCAGTGTCCTGGTTCCTAATGATGTCTTTGTCTCCAACATTTATCTCTAAGGACCAAGTTGAATGCATTCAGTGTGGGTGGTGTTTGCTGCACAAGCTGATCTTTCCTTCCTGCTGTCCTTGTCCCGTTCTGGTCCCACAGTCCCAGCACAGAGGACTCCACTAGACTCTGCCCTCGCTGCTGCTCCTGGTACTGTTTCCTGGTCAGCTGAGGGAACAGAGGAGCACAAATTCCCCTTCATTCCATGCCAGGCTGGCAAAAGAAAACCCGCATTGCCCGTGTTAGCCCTGACAATAGATGTTCAGCTGCCAAGGGTATGGGGGGGATGGCAGAGCTGCTTTAGGCAGATACATTTCCTCTTTTCTTTCTAGAAGAAATTCAAGAACAATGCTCAAAGGCAAAATGGTAATCGAGAGTGGCTAAAGGGTCCTCCGTTGTCCCCCACGGAGCCCTCACAAGTTTGTCACAAAGCCTAAAAATCCACCACCTATGTGTGTTTTGTTTCAGTGAAAAGTTGCAGTCACTAGGAAACCGCTACTATGTATCATGAAAGGGTTTACCGATCCATCAGTACCACAGCTGGGATTTCTAAAGGATGGATTGGCAGGCAAATTCTTAAGAGAAGGGATATGAGGGAAAAGGGGAGACAGAATGAGTGAGAGGCAGAGAGGCGGCTGATACATCAGGCACCGTGCTACATGCTTACATACCCATGTTAACTTCTGAAGTCGGTAATGGCATCTCCAGGTTACAGAGAGTAAAACTGGGTTTCCAAAAGTTAAGTAAGCGAGAGAAGAAAGGCAAAGATCCCAGAACTAGGGGGAGAGAACAGCCAAGGTTGGGCTCCATAGTGAAGTGGCCTCATTAATTGTGGGGCGAAGAGTGCAGGATCAGGCCATTGAGTCCCTGAAGAAGTTCAAGGAAACAAAGAGAAAAAGAAAAAGAGCAGGTAAACTGGATTTGAAGCCCAAACGCCATCTCTTGTGCAATCTGGTCCAGACCTGGTCCAGGCTTCTTGAATGGGAGCACATGTTTTAATGAAAATCCCCAACTGCATGATATACCAGGAAAAAAAAATAAATTTATTCAGGAACATACCTGGCAATGACTGCTGTCTGGTACTCATGCCTTACACATGGTCCTTGAGCCTGTCCAATCGTTTTACGATTTCCATGTTCACTCTTCTTACAATAAGCCTTTCAATTGCACAAGTAGGAAAGTGAAACTTGGCCCATTAAGCAAGAGTGACTTACCTAGAGCAGAACTAGAGCCAAAACCATGGGCTCTGCCTCCAGGGCCCATGATCTTCCCCCAGCAAGTTTCCTCCCACAGATCAGCAAGGTTCTATGAACAAAGGCAGTGCCTACCCCACTACCCTATCTCGTCTTTATTTGTCCCCTTATAAAACAGGGGAAGGGTCAAATTTTCAAGGAACGTACCACAAGGAGAACAAAGACAACTAATTTCCAAATAAGTAGTTGGGCCTCTTTCTCGTGGTACTGTACAGGCCTTCTGTAACTCACATGCTGTTTCTAGGGAAAGGGAACATTCCCCTGATCTCTGTAGGAAAAACAAAAATCATATAAGTCACTTCCTGTGTGCTAGGCCCTCTTTTAAGCCCTTCACAGATATTAACTCTTTCCATCCTCACAACCACCCTAAGAGTAGATACTCTTAACTGTGTGCATTGTACAAAGAGATGCTGAGGCAGAGTGATGCAGAAACTTACCCACACTCCTAAAGAAGTGGCAGAACTGGCCAGGTTCACCCCTGTAATCCCAGCACTTTGGGAGGCCGAGGCAGGCGGATCACTTGAGGTCAGGAGTTCAAGACCAGCCCCACCAACATGGAGAAACCCTGTCTCTACTAAAAATACAAATATTAGCCAGGTGTGGTGGCGGGCTCCTGTAATCCTAGCTACTTGGGAGGCTGAGGCAGGGAGAATCGCTTGAACCCAGGAGGCAGAGGTTGCAGTGAGCCAAGGTTGCGCCATTGCACTCCAGCCTGGGTGACAGAGCTATACCCTGTCTCAAAAAAAAAAAAAAAAAAAGTGGCAGAGCTAAGATATGAGCCAATGGTAGTCTGGTTCCAGAATCCATGCTCTTAACCAGGATACTGTGGCAACTGGGCACACACACACATTGCAAACACAACAGAGTGTACGCTTTTCTAGAAAGCTTTAAGTTGGTCTAATAAAGAAAGATGCTAAGGGAAGCTCCGAGATTCCAGGTATCTTTACGGCTTCTATTATATGCAGGTACCCACCAGGAATGGGGCAATCACAGCATTCCAGAAACTGTCCAGTGTCCACAGGATTCTGAGGGGATATGTTAAACGTGGCAGCTCAACTATGATGCTTTCACCCTCTTTCATAAAGCCCAAACTTTATGCACGTGTTTGCAGGTACCTTCCCCAAACCCAGCCCCTCTGATAAAATTAGCATGAAGTGAAAGCATAAACACATTTTTTATTTAAATGGTTCTAACAGATGTGTCCTTCCTCCAACTTTCAATGACACTGTTTCAATCATGAGAAATTTTGTGTGACCTGTGGAAACTATGATGATTACCTTTAAGTCACAACAGAAATATTAATACTGCCTCAAAGTTCTATGCTGTATTACTCTTCATCTGGCAGAAACAAGCTGCTTTTTCATCATGAGTAATTCACAGATGACCAAACTGAAAAATATTTATGTTTGCTTCATTCCTGGGAAGCTGATACATACAAGGGGTACCCTTTTTTTCATGCTAAAGATTTCATAGTACCCAACACTGAGACTATTTTTCAGCCACGAGATGACATTTTCTTCCCCTGCAACTAGGCCAGGAATATAAACCTTGTATATTCTACCATATATATTTGGATCAACTACTGAACAATACTAAACATTGCATTTTCCAAAGTGCTTTCACCAAAATAGCTGCAGAAATTTCTGTCTTGCACACATGCACATACCCATGGGAGTGAAGAGGACTGACTGTTCCTTTAGGGTTCAAGCTGAGAATTTACCTGTGATTACCTTACAGGCTGAACATCAAGATAATCTTCTTGATTCCTTTAAGAAGTCATTTTATTCTCAGAAAAAAGTCCCTGATTTCAGTCTAAAGCAGAATAATACTTTGTTATGTTTTCTTTTTTATTTTTTCTCAATAAAATCGTTTCTTGAAATTCTCTACAATCAGACTTAACAGGCATCCAAGGAAAAGCATCTTCCCTGACTCATTCATGTGTGGCTCATCAGGGGACAACACTTTGACTTTTTCCCCCAACTCATCGGGCACTGTTATTTGTCAGATTGTGTGCATTCTTTAAGGCCCTCAACCAAAGTGAATTAGGCCAAGGATCGTTGTGAAAGTGGGTCTCTATCCAGGTAGAATCTATTTTGTCTCCTGATCTTCAGTGCATAAATCATCAGATTACTTCATGGAAAAAACTACTGCTGGAATAACAGCACTTGCAAATTTCTCTAATTCTGTCACTTTCCTATATAGGTTTACCTGTTAGCATGGTCTAAATCTGGCAGAGGACAAGATCCATCTTTCTTATTCTAATGACTGGTAGAAGCATTGAGGTGGGGGAGGGGGGAGTTTACCAAAAAAAAAAAAGTGTATTTTGCTTATTTGTCCTTTCATCCTCTACTGAAATTAATCCCCAAACAGTGAAGTTTCTGTCTGGAGGACTAACAACGCAATGTGTTTTCTCCGTTAAGATAAGACCTCATGGTAGGTATTTTATAGTAAATTCCATTTCAGGTTCCAAGGCCCCATGGATTCAATCGGTATGAAGTTATCAGTGTCACATCAAGCACATTTAATCTGCTCACGACCTAAAACAGCCTTCAATCTAGGGATCTTTTAATGCTACTTCCAAGTGTCTTTCAAAAACGACAACTCAAAATAGCAACTTTTATTTTAAAAGCAAACAATGTGTATTTTAAAACCAATAACCTCACCACAAGATACCTATAGATCTTAATACATCTCCATGCATCTGGTTTCTGAAATCATTCAAAAATTTAAATAAGTAAATAAATTTGATCACTAACCATGCCTGTAATACAGTTAGTAATATCACTATTGATAAGATTGGGAAACTATTGGGGTTCCAGATGCCACATTATATTCTGAATAGGAATCTCAAGGTCATTATTTCTACAATTGTAGATTCCACTTGTCGCATATCCACACTTTAACTTAAAAATGAATGTGACAGATTACTTATGAGAAAAGCAGCAGCACACAAGTGACATTACAACAAAAGCTATTTTTAGGACTCCGTACATACTGAGATTATTAATATCACTCCTACGCAAAAACAATATATGATACTCCAGGCTGGATGCCATTTGGGTCAGGAAGACTTTCATTATCTTCACTCAGAAAAAAAAACCCATTTTTTAAAGTAAAGTAGTTCGTTCCCTTTCCCAAGATCCCTGAAAGGAATGGAGGTGACAAAAATGGAAATCTAGTTTAAAATAAAACTTTGGGATTTCTGTGGCTTTGTACCCCTGACTGTTCTATATACTATCTTACAAATTGCATACCAAGACTGGCAGAGTTCATAACTCTGCTATTCTTTTCTTTCCCTCATAGAAAGGGTAAGGCAGAGAGCCAAGATAACTAGTGATCCTATGGTAAGTCTCTTATCTCCTTCACTTGATAAAACTGGTGATCACATGACAAATATCTTATCTCACATCACAACCAAAAAACCCTTTGAGATCAGTACTATTAGAATTCTCATTGTCCAGATGTAGGAGGTGATTTGCAGAGGATGTGGAGCCGCACAGTTTAAGAACTATTACATTAAATTACATATCATTTGTTTCAATCATGCTAGGTATAATAATAGTTTTCTGTAATAGTGTTGCCCATGTCTTCAAAAGACGTAGAAAGCAGTGTGCATGACAGAATCTTACTTTCAAATACTGTCTTTTGATGTTATTTGAGACTCTCATAACCCACCAGAAAACTAGCCCTTTTGCCAAAGTCAAACTATCCTTGAATAAATTTTCCACAAATACTTTTGGAACGATCTTGGTTGGTCCACTGGAAATGTAATGACTTACGCTTTTAATTACCTAAATATATTTCTAACCCAGGTTACTGGTGATTGTATGTACTTGTTTAATTTTTGATTACTTTCTATTTCTCTAAGATGATTCATTTGTACTAAAATGAGGGAAACCAGTGTTTCTGTTAATACTCCCAAATTGCTACTCAACATGTTGGCTAAACATTGCTAAAGCTTCTAAATTAATATAGGCAATTGAAGTCAATCCAAGCAATACATATTCAAGTAATACATAGTCACTGGCCAAATCAATTCATGGGTTATGAAAAAACAATGTAATTTGGCTGTAATACTCCCCATATACAGGCAGAGAAGAGCAGGTAGCCAAGTGCCACTTTGGTGTTCTGCCATGTCAACACTGAAAACAGAGCCGTAGAAAAGCAAAACCCTCTGTCCACCCTCTCCTTCCCTTAATAAGGTCACCTATATAGGAAGAGGACAAATGCCCTGACTTCTGGCTGTCCATTTAAGTGTCAAATATAGAGGTCCTTTCATGATAGGGCTTTTACATGAGCATCTCACTTTAAACCCTCATATCTTCACTGGAATTTAGATCAACTATCATCCATTGAGTCATGTCCAAATAACAGAACTACTCATGGTCTTCACCTAAGGGGCAATAGAACATTTCACTTCTCTTGAGAGAGAAGTCCACGTTATCTATTTTTGTTTGTTTGTCTGTTTTTCTTTTTTAAGATTACATAAAGTACTAGGGTTTGGAGATGAGAGATCTGAGCCATGTCATGGTTTGGTTCTGTGTTGCCACCCAAATCTCATGTTGAATTGTAATCCCTACATTGGAGAAAGGGCCTGGAGGGAGGTGACTGAATCATGGAGGTGGAATTCCTCCTTGTTATTCTCATGACAGTGAATGAGTTCTCAGGAGATCTGTTATTTTTAAAACCATGTGGCACTTCCCCCCTTCCCTCTCTTCCTCCTGCTCCACCTGTGAAGAAGGTGCCTGCTTCCCCTTCGCCCTTCCGCCATGATTGTAAGTTTCCTGAGGCCTCCCCAGCCACGCTTCCTGTGCAGCCTGAGGAACTCTAACTCAATTAAACCTCTTTTATTCATTAATCACTCAGTTTCAGGTAGCTCTTTACAATAGTGTGAGAACAAACAAATACAAGGTGTGTAGGACTCAATGCATCTGGCATTTGCTAGACAAAATAGACCACGGAGTCAGACACATCTAGTCTCATTCCAATCTCGCCATTAGGAAGTGGTTCTAAGGCCCTGGTGACAAGGGTAACTGCTGTGATATTACCTGGGAACAACTGTGATAATCCTTACTTCCCTAGGCTTCTGTAATCATTAAATTGAGTCAGGCAGCAGTGCCCAGAGAACCATAATTCTCACACTTAGTATGTGTTCCTTTTAAGGAGTGGATGTCCCAACAGATGCTCCTGGATGCCTAACTTTACGTAAGTTTAAAAAAAAAAGATTTTAAGATCACATAGCTTTATTATTTATTTACATATATAACTCTGTGGAAAGGGTGCTAGATAAGTAGAACAAGAAGCCCAGTTTCTGGTACACCCTGCTTCTCAATCACCTCTAGGTCTCTGGGACTTGAAAGCTATGTCTCTTCTTGCAGGGTTCTGTTACAATCCATTGATTTTCCCTCACGGTATAAAATTTCCTTTGCTTAGTTTCACTGGGCTATTTCCCCTAGGTCATTCTGGCCAATTATGTTCTTTGTTGTTTACACTGTTCAATAGATTTCATTTTGAAGAACATGAGGAAATCATGTGATGGCATTCTTTCCTGTTACTGAATGTGTGGCCTGAATAATGCCCTAAAGGACAGAAAAGAATTGATGCCCATGAGCATAGTCTTTAAGGCAATGATAAAATAAACTAGGTATCTTCAGTTTGGATTCAAAAAAAAAAAAAAAAAAGAAAGAAAGAAAGATGAGTTAAGAGGATATTTGGGGACTAGCTTCAAGTGACTAACATTATAGACCCACCTTCTCTTTCTGATATTTCTATTATCTCATCTGATGGTTAGACTGAGTCTCCATGAGTTGGTATTATTAACCTCAATTCTCAGAGGAGGAGACTGAGTTTTCCCGAGGTCGAATAACCTGCATTTGGTCTTCATGGCTAAAATGTGGTAGAGATTGCATTGAAACACACGTTTCCTTGATGCCAAATGCTACACATCCAATAAACAAACAAAGCAATATAAAAATTTTATATAACATTTCAGTTACTTTGGCTTTAACTTTCAGAAATGTCTATGTCTGTGTGGAAATGAAGTATTCTCTTGGAAACGTGAGTGAGTCCCATGGACTAAAGAAGCTGACCAGGTGTGTACTGAACAAGTGATGCTTTTCTTCCATGAGCATTGTTACTTACTTTCTCAGCAGCTGCCATTTAGCTTCCATCTCAGCAGATACTTGCATTTAGTCCAAGGCTTTACTCATAGTTTTAAAGTGTAAAAACTGTCAGAAAATGAACACTAAGCATTGGTGTTAGTCATATTCCCTGTAGTGGGAAAGAGTCTTTCAGACTAGTTTCATTGGTAAGAAAGCTTAAGGACAGAAGAGAAATGGATGGATATGTCCGTGGAAATGATGGAAGTGTCACACAGATGTGAGGATGAGCAGCTCTGGAATTTTAGGGGCACTAAAACCAAACAACAACCATAACAACAACAAAATACAAAGACAATGACAGAAATAGAATTTCATAATTTTACTAAAGGCTGGAGCTGTCTAAAGAACTAATGATTTTCAAGGTTACTTGTTATACATTTTAAAATAAGGGCAATTTGATATTCTAGTTGGAAAGGCTTCTGGTATGATTCTATTTTATCTTGTTTCTACTTGATCACTGTATTCCAAGCAGTCATTCTGTAACTTTATTGGTTGTCAACAATATCATCTGCTACAATAATGGAGAGAGAATTTCCACGATGGCAGGAGCCATGCATGAGGACACCTTGCCATCTACCTGCCAGGGTGCTGTGAGTGTTCTAGTATATTTCCAACATTCGTTCTGTACAATTCATAACCTAACAGATGGCACCATTAAGCAAGTGTCCCCAGTAGTCAGTCTCTTTGAAAATGAGGGCAAAGAAATGCAGAATAAAATTAAGTTGACTAGAATAATACACAGGCGTATTCCTTACAGTATGTTGACAATGGCTGACAAATTTCTAGTGGATATAATCTCACAGAACATGCACAGTAACGGTTTACAACGGCATAAATTGAGATTGTAAGATACCTTGATAAATAGCTACTTTCTTACCCCAGGCTGGTTCTCCTCTCTCCAGATACATGTACAGCTCCCATTACCATCAAACAGCCAGGGGAGAATTGCATACTGCTCAGGAGATAGCTTCTGAAACTGCGTGATGTTAAAAAGCTGTATTCAAATCACAGGCTTGTGCAACACAAACATGTTGTACAGAATGTATTAGCATTTTCTGAGGCAAAGAAATATAGACTGTGCAACAGAAAGGTAATGGGGAAAATGTAGTGCTCTACATACTGACAGTGAGCCGTTAACAAGGTAAAATTACCAAATATTGGTGCAATTTGGAGCATGCATTTTTCTGTTTGGGGAATTATGATAATGTGACAAGGTTATCGTTATAATTAGGAGAGTAATTAAAGTAACGGAGTAATTGCTCGTCTGCATTTTTTTCTTAGTCAAGAAGATCTAATTGTAGAAAAAGAAGAAAAGAAAATTCTTCATGTATTTTTTAAGTTTCTCATCAGCATCACAGAGATCCTAAAGCAGGAAGGCTAGCCACACTGGCATATTGTGCTTTCTGATTTCTTTTTTTCTTACGAACAACTATTGTTTCTCAGCTGCTATAAATTCCTGGTCACATAGCATGTATTCTATGTGTGAAGACTGCCTTATGAGGAGCCAGCCCTTTTTTGTGATGTCATTTCTAATTCTGATGTGTTTCTCCTTCAGGCTTCATGATTCTGGAGTTTCAATTAATTGTATGTTCACATCTTCTTACTTAGAGACACAAGGGAAAACAAAACTTCACCCAATAGAATGTAAATCCACGTGGAGTTGGAGACAAGAAAGAACCAAAAAATAAACAAGTAAAACTACTCAGCCCCAAAGAGTAAGAGCTGGGACAGACAACGTACGTCTGGCAGGAACACTTTGAAGTACACAAATGACAAAACAGCATTAAGGGATTTGTTGAAATTCCTGAGGGGAGTGAGATGGAGGACCTGGCAAAGCCTCCAGGAAGTCCAAATTTTTGCTTAAATTCTATGGCTTCCTGAGACAGACGATCACGCATAAAGTGATCCAGGCAGGCCCAGGAAAGTCACTGACTAAATGCTGCTAATGCCACCAGGAGATCCAGATATCAGAGATCTAACTTGTAACCTGTGATCTAACCTCAGGAAGGCAATAAGCAGCACAGACGTGAGTAAGAGCAGTGAGTCCCAGAAATGACTGGAGGAAAACTGGGCCATGTATCTCCATGCGCCTCCCTTTCCTTACCTGAAAAATAATGATCATATTAAACTAAGCTGCTGAGCTTCTATGAGGTTAAAAAAGAAAGTGTAAAAGGGCTTTATAGACAATATATATTCATGGGTAGACATATTACACATGTATGTACATATATGACATACATATAATCTTTACTACAAGCACATATGGTTCAGCTCACTCCCTTTCCTCTGGGCAGTAAGAACAGTGCCTTTAAAGAACATCTGAACCATTTGGAAACAAAGGAACTAATATTATTTTGGTGTAAATTTAGTCCCAAAGTGGTTACTTACTGCATCCAGTATTCCTTCTTTTCTGCTCAGCTAATCCATGTTCCTTCACCAAGGACCCGCTCAAAGTCATCCATCACCTCCTGGCATCTTCCAGGAGGGGGGCTGCAGGAGAAAGAGCCTCTCCTCTACTCTGTCCCCCAGGCTGCATTGTGCACATCTCCCCCATCATAGCATCTCTGCTCCCAAGTCTGTCCCCCTCCAGACTGTGAAGAAGTTGAGAATGGGGTCTGAGTCCTTTGTATGCTTGTACCCCACTGCTGAGCACATTTTCAAAAAGTATGTGTTGATAGGGCTGAATAACAAAGTATTCTGCATGGATAGCTATGACAGCGATATAGGTGTACGTACGCATGTGTGCCTATCTATGTGGACACATGGGCTTTGATGTGCATTCAACTGTCTGTGTTAATGTATTTAAATACAGGTTTAACTTGGTTAGAATGCTAATCCTTTAGGAAGCCACTAGTCACCTTGTACACATTATCCAATCCAAAGAAAACTATGTAAATAACTAGTTCTTCTATTTCAGAATACATTATTTCCTGAAGGTTATTATCTGCTCTGGCAATGGCAGTATCACAGCAATCACTCTAAAGACAAACTGTGTCAAATATGCATGATACAAAAGCATTCCCAAAACAGAATGTTGATCTAGAAAAGAATCATGTAGCAGGACTCCCTGGTGAATAAATACCTCAGTGCTGCTGCGATGGCTGCCCTTCATCGGAGCAATTGCATCTTTCCCTCTTTTTTGTGATATGATTTTAAACTGAAAGTATTAGGTAGCGAGGAGCACTGTAATTAAAGCTTCAAACAAAAAAAATGATTGAAGAAACACCGAAAGAGACCGCATTTCAATTCTCCTCATGTCTCTAGAAGAAAAATGCTTCTGACAGTCTATATTTTACCACTGTTTCATTTAATAATGCATATTGACATTTATCCAGGAACATCAGCCATTGCTTTACTGCTCATTTTAAATCAGCTGAACACCTGCCTATTCCCAAGACTCCGAATTCCTCCTTCCCTCCCGCCTACTTGGTTTTTCTTTCATCCTTATTGACTTTTTAAAAAAATATATACTTTTGATGCAAGGATAAGTGCTGAAGGATTAGGAAAAAAAATTCCTGAAAAACCTGACTAACTCTGGGGGCATAGGAGAGCCCGCTGCCTCTTGTTCTGCTTACAAAATAAAAATGTGGACATTTGCCCAAATGAAAATGAATACACAAGCACATGCACAGGCACATACATTCCAAGGGAAAACGGAATACATGGAGGGCTTCATTCTCCTTGTGGTCTAATTTGTAGAACATTATAAGTGCTTTCTACAGAAGTCTATGGATGCTTTCTATGGAAGTCTACGTTACGTGTTTCATTTCCTGGAAAGGATCCCAGGTTGACTATTTCTACTATCACCAATTTCCTTCTACCATGAACTAGGGGCATAAGCAAAGTAGCTCTGAGAAGTGTATTTTTATTTGCTTTTGTCTTTGTACTCTGTCTGGGCCTAGTAGAGACACCACCTGGTCTATCTCCTTTTTGAAAATCTAGGTGCCCTACTCATAGTACTTCATATTCCTAAGGTAAACTGAAGAAAGAAGAATTCCAGAAGATTTATTTATTCAGCACTTCAATACTCTCAATACTCGGTTAGGTGCGGCACAGGTATTACAAGATGAATATGACATGAACCTTGCTCTCACGGTATTTGCAAACTAGTAAGGTTGCTGCTTAATAAAAATACTTCAAAAAAAAAAAACTCACTGGAAATTAATCATGTTTTTTAAGTTTCCACCTTAGTAGGAGGGTCTCTGTGTTTTACAGGTTTACTCATAACATATGATACGGTTTGGTTCTGTGTCCCCATCCAAAATTCATCTTGAATTATACTCCCATAATTCCCATGTGTTGTGGGAGGGACCTGGGGGGAGATAATTTGAATCATGGGGGCAGTTTCCCCCATACTGTTCTCGTGGTAGTGAATAAGTCTCATGAGATCTGATGTTTTTATCAGGGGTTTCCACTTTTGCATCTTCCTCATTTTCTCTTGCCACTGCCATGTAAGAAGTGCCTTTTGCCTCCCGCCATGATTCTGAGGCCTCCCCCAGCCATGTGGAACTGTAAGTCCAATTAAAACTCTTATTCTTTCCAGTCTCAGGTGTATCTTTATCAGCAGTGTGAAAATGGATAATACAATGTGGTTTACCAGATCAATTACAAAAGGTACAGAAACTGTGCTAGTAAGGCATTACTTACAACTAATAGCAATGGCTAATACTTACTGTGCATGTACCACATGCCAAGCACTATTCTATGTATTAACTCATTTAATTTCTCAACAACTTTATAAAGTTGATCTTATCTCCAGGCGCTACATTAGAAAACTAAGGCATAGAGAGACAAGTAGCTTGTCTACAGTTAGCCAGTGTGTAGAAAAATGAGACTTTGAACCCAGGAAGTCTGGCTCCACAACCAGCTTAACTTTCTACAACTGCCTCTTGGCATAGGTACGCCCTGCAGAGTAGCATATACACAACATTACAGGGTTGAATGTGGCTTCTCTCCCAGGAACATGTGTCCTCCCCAGATCAAGTTCAGGCAAGCTAAAATATTTTTAGCAACAGTATTTTATCACTAACTTTTTTAAATTAACAGATCACCATTTGTATGCGAAATGGAGGAAAGAAAAGAAGGTATTTGGGATGTAGGATAGAACCCATTAAAGGCAAGCTAAAAATCTTAAAAAAAAAAAAAAAAAAAGCTTTTACCAATGAAATTACTGTCCCACGCATATACCCCTATAAGCTTATTTTTCAAAGACCCAGAGAGCATTTTCTCCCAATGGCAAATATTGCAGACAAAATCTATATAGTTGTCTCTAGGATACCAAACTTTTTTTAAAAAGTTTTAAATGTCTAGACAGCACTGCTTATTATTATTACACTGATTATATTCCATGTAGTTTTATGCAAGCCTAAAACAGCTGTATTCATGAGATAGGATTTACCAACTTAATGTTAAATTTCTTAATTATATGCCTTCCATCTGTATTATATACTAACATCTCATTGCTAGAAAACAGAAACATGTATACATCTTAATGCTTATTTCTTCCTCAATCCTTAAAAGTGTTTTCTAGTTTTTGATAGTTGGCTTTCTTCCAATTTTCTTCTTTTCTCACTAGATTCATTTTAAGATCTCAGATAGAGGCCAGGCAGGCACAGGGGCTTACACCTGTAATCCCAACTACTCGGGAGGCTGAGGCAAAAGGATCACTTGAGGCCAGGAGTTAGAGACCAGCCAGGACAACAGGGTGAGACCTCGTCTCTAAAAGAATAAAATAAAAATAAAAAATAAAAAAAGATTTCAGATAAGGGAGAAATAGTTATACTGCTTGATATGATTAGGCTGCGTCCCTACCCAAACCTCATCTTGAATTATAGCTCCCATAATTCCCATGTGTTGTAGGAGGGACCTGATGGGGAGATAACTGAATCATGGGGACGGTTCCCCCATACTGTTCTCATGGGAGTGAATAAGTAAGTCTCAGGAGATCTGATGACTTTATAAGTGGAAATCCCTTTTGCTTAGTTCTCATTCTCTCTTGTCTGCTGCCATGTAGGACATGCCTTTCGCCTCCACCATGATTGCAAGGCTTCCTCAGCTACATGGAACCAAGAGTCCATTAACTTCTTTTTCTTTATAAATTACCCAGGCCGGGTATGTCTTTATCAGCAGCATGAAAACAGACTAATACACTGATGATCTCCTGATCTGTAACATCTAGGAATCTAGGCACATTCTCATGTACTGACTAGTTCATTTCTAAATATACAGCAGGGTTACCAGGACTGCCAACCATTTTGGCCTCATAAGTCAGGATCTAAATCTACTGTGATATTTAAAGAAAGAAACTAACCTTTAGTATGCTGCCACTTTAGACTTTAGCTCTTTCTTTTCCATTAAAGACACCTTTTACACAAATAATACAATCAAATTTCTAACTTGCATTCCACATCCCTAAGGCCCAAAGTTATACTACCAAAGTGATGCCTATCTCCAATAGATAGGCATTATTAGATGATGTTATAGGTCTTTTTTTTTTTTTTTGAGATTGAGTCTCACTCTATCACCAGGCTGGAGTGCAGTGGCGCGATCCCAGCTCACTGAAACCTCTGTTTTCTGGTTTCAAGCAATTCTCCTGCCTCAGCCTCCCCAGTAGCTGGGACTACAGACACGCACCACCACGCTTGGCTAATTTTTTTTTGTATTTTTAGTAGAGACAGGGTTTCACCATGTTGGCCAGGATGGTCTTGATCTCTTGACCACGTGATCCACCCACCTCGGCCTCCCAAAGTGCTGGGATTACAGGCGTGAGCCACCGCACCCACCCGATATTATAGGCCTTTAATCCACATCAGTGCATTCTGCTGAAGTGGCATGTTACAGATGCCACCCCTGACTCTGTAGGACATCAAACCACCACCTTTAGCCACAGGGAAAAGGGACCTCAGAGTCAGCCTTTAACGAGCATCCTGTAATGACAGACAGAATTGCTCTCCTAACCAAGGTGTTTATTGAAATTTATAGCAGCAACCCTCTATTTTTATAATCAGAAAGGAAAAACTAAGAGAAGTACCCATTCTTTGGATTAGATTAAAACCTAGACTAATATTCATAACACTAATTGTTTAGATCAAAGTCAATGAATTCAATTTTACAAATAATGGATCAAGTAGAAATATTGCAACTTGAGAAGAAAGTATTCACAACCCTATCGGATGAGCTGAATTTCTAGGCAACTTAATTGGAATGTGAGATCTCAATTCAGGAAAGGAATAGAGGATTCCAAATAGGTACACAAACCACAGAGAAGTGATCCGAGGGGGATCTGAGAGCCATCTGTAGTCCACTGGCACTTAAAAACAATGAAAATGTTGTGTATCCTATACATCCTGGACAATACTTCTCAGATGTACTAACATGTCGGAAAACGAAGCACATATGTCCACACTGTCGTAAGGGCACTTGCTGCCTGTGACAGCTCACTGATAAATGTTTATCTTCTACAGCGTATATTGTAAGACGATTTTGTTAAATTCCTCAGGAAGACCACTTAAACTAGCACTTTGAACTTTCTGTTATATGAGGCTTCAATAAATACTTGTTGATTGCTGGTTCACTCATGAATTTCCTTTTTAAGTTAAATACAGGTAGTGTCCTGCAGAGTGTAACAAAGCCTTCTAATAAGTTATGTTCCTTAGAAAAAGAATAAAATGAGATGTTCTTCACTTTCTTCCAAATGAGAATGAAAAGAGAAGGGAGGCCTTGCTTCCTATTTCTGATGAGATTTTTCATTCCAATGTAAACCCTCAAAACCACATTTGACAAGTATCTACGATACCCTGTAAGCTAATGAATATAAAACTGAATCTATTGTTTTTATAGTAGTATGGACAACAGTGTCCATCATATAGGCAGAGTTGAGTTTTAAGACACCCGAAAACTCATCTGTTAATGCTATTTTTCAATGGCACAAAAACACTCTATCCTTTCCCAAAATGACGACACAGAACGAAAACTAAAAACAACAACAAAATATTTCTAATCGCCTACTGGATTTCCCTTTCTCCTTCTCCCTCAGTCTTTCCTTTCTATCCTCACCCTTTCCTTCCACACCCTTTCCTTCTACAAATATTTGTTAACGCCTGACCTGATGACTAATCAGTGCTTGGATCTGGGGATAAAAGTATGAATCTAATGTCTGTAGTTCCCATAGGATTCAACAAGAAAAAAATAACCCTTAGATCAAGCTTGTCCAACCATAGCCCATGGGCCACATGTGGCCCAGTGCAGCTTTAAATGCAGGCCCAACAAAATTCATAAATTTTCTTAAAACATAAGAATTTTTTGTGATTTTCGCTTAGCTCATCAGCTATCATTGTATTTTATGTGTGGCCCCAAACAATTCTTCTTCTTTCAATCTGGCCCCAGGAAGACAAAAGATTGGACACCCCTACCTTACACGGTCCCAGCAGCATAGCCTCACTAAGTGAGAGAGCACGTGGATTATTGGGCACAGGCATTTAAAAGTTGGCCACTACTAAACTCCCTGTTTGCATCCTAAGATTTTATCATCACCTCTTGTCCTCATTTGAGTTCCTTGGCCAATAAACCTTAACACTGCACTACACTGAATTATTTTGCTCCTTCTGAAGGCTACAAAGAAGAGGTAGGTGTGCATATCATAACAATAATGAATGCAGATATTCACAGAATCTTAACCAAATCGAAAGAAAAGGGCCAATGAGTAAAGGTGGCTGCTCCCTTAGGTATTCCTTGCCTTATTCACTGTAACCTGAAAGTCTTTAATTCACAAAAATCCCATAGTTAAAATTCAACATGGGAATCATATGCTGAGCACCACATGAAAAAATACCATTACTCTTGGAGTGTTCTACAACTAGATCCTGGGTGTCAGGCTGCCAAATGTTTCAGAGACTTAACACAGTGGCAGAAGCATCAGATACATGAGTTACAAGACTCATTACTTACAGCAGCTTAGGTGCCTTGGAAGGATTGCAGGAATAGTTCCTCACATCAAAGACTCCACAATCAGCCCTCCAAATCCTGCCAACAACCCAAAGGTCTCCCTGTCTTACCTATCTGCCCCGGAAAAGCCAGTGCTGCGATGGAATTATCAACATTATCATCCTCAAACAACTGCTGAGCTCCTAGAGGGGCGATTTTTCTCTTTGAAGAGGCCTGTGGGACATTGTGGGATTAGTTACGATGGCTCTGCCCTTTAGAAAGTTTTAACGATTTTGATTTGGGCATGATTCAGGCTGTTGGGTCTGTCATAAAGGAACATGTTAACATCGACTGCTTACATCAGTGACACTCACCTTAACTTTTTCTGAATAAGCCACAACAGAAGATCTGCTAATAATCTATTGAGCACTTAATTGCACCAGGCACTATGCAAAATGCCGCCTGTGGATTATCTCATTTAATCCCCATGGTAACTCTTCTAGGGATTTTATTACTGCTGTCCCCACTATGCAGATGAAAAAACTGAGGCTTATACAGGTTAAGTACTTTGCCAAGGTAACAAAGCTATGAAGCAGCGAAGACAGCCACAAAACCAAGTAGACTAAATTCAGAGCCACATTCTAACCACTAAAGCAAGCTCCCTAGATTCTGAGAATCAGAGAATTACTAGAACTGTCTGGCCTTGTATCGATGAACAAACTGTGCCCCAAGGTTCAGTAAATTTACAGAAATCACAGATTTTTTTAGGAGCAGCATCAAACCTAGAATTTAGTTCTCCTGCCCACCATCCTATTGATCTTTTGACTATCCCACATTGCTTGTACAATCCAACTCATGGCAAGAGTTGTTGATAAGATGTCCATCTGCTACATAGATGCACAAAACAGAAAGGAACATGACCTTCAGTAGTTCATTTTCCTCTCTGAGAATCTAGAAACAGGGATAAATACATATGCCTTACCTACTTACTATAGGAGATAAAGAAGTGAAATGATAACCAAAATGGAAACTTTAAGAAATAAAAAATATGTGAGTTACAAAAATGGAAATGATTATGGAAAATGGTTCTCACCTTCAAGTTGCTCACTGCCTGGCTACCTTTTCTCACTGGCAATAATTGAATTAAGTCATCAGTAATCTCAGTCAGGTCCATTAAAGTCTTAAATACAATAAATCTTAAGGTATTTCAGGGCGAAACCCCTATATATACTCATCCATTCCATATGTCCATCCATCCATGTATGCATACATTCATCCATCCATTTAGTAAAGAACTTAGGATACAATGAGAATTAGCCAAAAATATCATAGCCACAACAATAAACAGGACAAATGGAGGTAACACTGGAGCCATTTTACTTTTTTTATGAACACTCAATACACACGCCTTGGAGAAGGGTTAAGAGCTACTGTAAACAGAAAAGGAGATACTAGAAGGGAATTTCCACCAGTGACATGTCTGTGCCTTTCTCAAATTTCTCTCCCCACCCCTCCCATTTCTTAATTTTTCCAGACAATCCCATTCCTTACATAACATCAGTTATGATCAAACCGTCCCATGTACCACTTCGCACAGATACCAACCACTGCTCCCCCATCAGCAAGGTGCTTTTAATTTCAAAAAGAAAAGGAAATGGGATGTGAAGTTTAAATTCCTTCATTTTCTCTTTAGGAGTTCTGGTAAACAGGTGGAATCAGAATCACGTCTGAGCTACCGGCTAAATGAAATTAAATATTTCTCACTAGATATCATTATTTACAAATCTCTGTCAATTAAGGATGATGAATTATTTGAATAGTAATATTTTTTCAGAAACCTATTTGCTATATACTTTCATAGAAATTCCATTCATGATTTTGCAAGACAGAATCATAGAGGAAGACGGGGCAATGACAAGGCAGCTTGTGTGTGTGCCTGTCATAAGACCAAATTTAAGCTAAACCAGCAGATTAATTCTTCTTGTTATTTTAAGAGTAGCTAATAAAGGAAATGCTACAATTTTCCTATGAAACCCCTTCCAGATTTTCAAAGGGTGTTATACAAGGAGATCAATCCTTCAGCACAAAGAAAAATATAACCAAATATAAGTTCTAATATCCATTTAAGTTTAAAAAAAATGTGTTCTATAGCTCCTTCTTTATCTTTTAACATGGAGTTTCTAGATTGTGGATAAGTCTGAAAATGAAATGTAAGTAAAGGCTAAAACAACCCTAACTTCTCTCCAAGCATCAGAAAAAAAGTCTACATAATCTTGCAAGACTGTAGGGTTTTCAGATGGAAAAACACCTTCTTAACTTTGGATGATGTTAATCTTATGCAGAAAAAGAAAAAATACTCGTTAGCTGATTATAATTACATTGGTCGTTCACGTAAATGAAACGTGTCTCATATCGCATCACATTTTCCACAATGTGGTCTATAGTGAATTCATTTACTTGATCTGCCTTTTTTGCTTCCCTGTTTGAAAACCCTCTCATTTCTTGTTTACCTGATTCCTAATATCCATTCCCTACGGTTTTTGAAGAGTAGCTGCTCATTCTTAGAACCTCTTACTTGAGAATTCCACCTAGTAGAAACACTCACAGCACTGTCTCCATAGACTGTATTATGGATGTGGCTATTTTCTCGTTTATAGTGACAAGCGGAAATTTAGCAGAAAAATTCTTTTTTTGCCTGTTGATAAGCCAGCCTCCTCTACAGGAAGTCATTGTTAAAAGCAATTTCTGTGGGTAATTCCCTTCCAATAATTCATGATGCCTGCTGTTTTTGAGGTGATGAGATGGCTAAAAACATTTTTTTTTTCCCAGAAATAAGTGATTGTAAGAGTTCTTCAACAAGCATGTCCGAACTGAGATAGAACAGTGACTAATTCTAAGGTATCTTATCTTCTTCTTGACCACAGAAATAAATACTGTTAAAAAGAAACTAGGCAAAATGTACTGTGCCCCCATAGGGAGGTCCTTTGGGAGAATGATAACACAGACTTAGAGAATTGCCTTATCTATGCAGGACAAAAAAAAATTAGCTATGTGTAAGCCACAGAATTCATATTAGTTCACATTGGAGGGCAAAGGGATAGGGAGTTAATGCATACTAGTACCTCAAGTGTGGCAGATATCACACGATCTATTCACCAATTCACCAGAGTGGTCCTATGAGTACTATTTTTTTCTCTACTGAAAAATTGAGGAAGTAAACACGAACACAGCATGAAGAAACATGCCGAAGTCATCCTAGCTGCTTGAGACAGAACCGGGATTCAAATCCAGTCTGTCTGATTTCCAACTCCATGGCCTTCTCTTTATGTCCACTCTATATCTTTATGAAACGAGCTATTATTTCCCTTGACCCCTTCGCAAGACTTGCAAAGGGGTTAGTTTGTTTACTGAGCCCACAGCTCTCAACCCCTCACGGACAGGGGAGCACGCAGGGGAGCACACAGGTGAGCAGGTGCAGAGGCCAGGACAAGAGCTTCTGGGCAACTGGCAGAAGCAAAACTCTGTGCAGGCCCATGGCAGCATCTAGGGGTGGCCTGTGAGGGCGTAAGTTACAGTGTGCTCCTTTAGTTTTGCCATCCATGGATGGCATAAGTGTTAGACAGCTCAGTGGAGGGTCAGTGAGACAGTTTCTTGCACCGGCACCTGGGTCGTTGTCTGGCATCCAGGAGGAATCAGGTTGCACAAACAAATTAAAGATGGTAAATGCAGAGGATTTGATTGCCAATGACAGTGGCTCTCATCGAAATGGATAGCTGGAAAGAGGATGGAGTGGGAAGGTGGTCTTCTGCTGGAATTCAGCCATCCCCAGCCAAACTCTTCTCTGAGGTCCCACTGTCAAGCTGTTCCTCTTAAGTCAAGGTGCCTCTCTCCAACATCCAGCTACATATTCTCTTGTCTCCTCTGCTGCCCTGCCGGTGGGGTCTGGGGTTTTTATGGGTACAGGATAGGGGACAGGGCAGGCCAGGATGGTTTTGGAAAAGGCAACATTCAGGCAGGGAAAACAGGAATGCATGTTCTCACTTTGGGCCACAGGTCCAGGCTTGAATGTGTGGCCCTCGCCGGGGACCACCTTCTTCTACCCAGTATTTCCCTGCCTTCTGTTTGTACCATGTACACAGCTCCCTTTTAAAAAGAATATAATTATGGAGATAATAAAAAGCATGTGATTGTTGTATTTTCCAAAACATCCAGATGTCTTAGAAGATTACAGCAAGCTAGTCTATGGTTTTGCAATATCACAAGCATCTCTTTCAATATAAACTATAGCACAATTAATTTTGGCTATCAAGCCTCAGTTATAAGAATCCAATTCAACATAATCAAGTTCTAATGCCTCTGATTATTTCTCTTTGTTCTTGCCTAGAGGCTTGGAAAGAGTACAGGTTTTACAAACACAAACAGAGGACTCACGATGCTGTTGGAATGTTCCACCTTCCTGTTTTCAAAGCAAGAGGCTGCACTGCTTTGGAAAAGATTCCACGGAGGGAACAAAGAAAGCTTCTTCTATTAGATAATTTTAAAATTCATATATATCAGAGTTATTTGTGCAAACTTGGTAAATATTAATTCACCCAATATTTAAATCTAATGGGAAGTAGCATACATGGGGTAGACAGAGTGGCACTCTATGGAAGTTTCACAGAAGTAGGTTGGAACCACACACCTGAGTTCAACTCAGCTCCTCAAATATTTATTCAGCATTATTTTTGCCCTTGTGAAAGGAAAATAAATCCTAGGGCCCCCAAATCACTAAGCTAAAGGGAAAAGTCAAGCTGGGAACTGCTTAGGGCAAACCTGCCTCGCATTCTATTCAAAGTCACCCCTCTGCTCACTGAGAGAAAGGAGTATCTGACTGACTCATTTGGAGAGGCTCATTAGAAACTCAAAAGAACGATTTATAGTCTTTTGGATATATACCCAGTAATGGGATTGCTGGATCAAATGGAATTTCTATTTCTAGGTCCTTGAGGAATCGCCACACCGTCTTCCACATCGATGATAGACTGGACAGGGAAAATGTGGCACATATACACCATGGAATATTATGCAGCCATCAAAAACGATGAGTTCGTGTCCTTTGTAGGGACATGGATGAACCTGGAAACCATCATTCTCAGCAAACTGACACAAGAACAGAAAATCAAACACCGCATGTTCTCACTCATAGGCGGGTGTTGAACAATGGGAACACATGGACACAGGGAGGGGGAGTATCACACACTGGGGTCTGTCGGGGGAAAAAGGGGAGGGATAGTGGGGGGGTGGGGAGTTGGGGGAGGGATAGCATGGGGAGAAATGCCAGATATAGGTGATGGGGAGGAAGGCAGCAAATCACACTGCCATGTGTGTACCTATGCAACAACCTTCCATGTTCTTCACATGTACCCCCAAACCTAAAATGCAATAAAAAAAAAAAAAAAAGAAAAAAGAAAAAAAAGAAAAAAAAAAAAGAAACTCAAAAGAATGCAACCATTTTTCTCTCATCTGCCTGTGACCTGGAAGCCCCGTCACTGCTTCGAGTTGTCCCACCTTTCCGGACTAAACCAATGTACAGCTTACACATACTGACTGATGCCTCATATCTCCCTAAAATGTATGAAATCAAGCTGTGCACCTACCACCCTGGGCACATGTCACCAGGACCTCCTAAGGCTGTGTCATGGGTGTGCATCCTCAACCTTGGCAAAATAAACTTTCTAAATTAACTGAGATCTGTCTCAGATTTTTGGGGTTCATTCCCTAGATGAGTTCACTCTTAGAAAATAAAGTCACCAGGCACGGTGGCTCACGCCTGTAATCCCAGCACTTTGGGAGACCGAGGCGTGTGGATCATGAGGTCAGGAGTTCAAGACCAGCCTGATCAACATGGTGAAACCCCATCTCTACTAAAAATACAAACATTAGCCGTGCGTGGTGATGGGCCCCTGTAACCCCAGCTATTCGGGAGGCTGAGGCAGGAGAATTGCTTGAAACCAGAAGGTGGAGGTTGCAGCAGTGAGCCAAGATCACACCACTGCACTCTAGCCTGGGCAACAGAACCTCAAAAAAGAAAAAAAAAAGAAAGAAAGTAAGTAAGAAAGAAAGACAAAGCATTTGGTGAAATTTTATACCATATTGGGGCTACTATGAAGATAAAAATGGGGGCATACCCTACATTTAGGTCAGAAGGGAAGAATAACTTTCTCTAGAAAGATTAAGGAAAGTTTGAGAAAGAGGGACCTTGAAGGTCAAACCGGGGGAGTTTAGACCTGACCCTCTAAACAATGGAGAGTAATTCTGTCAGCACAAGAATGAGGAAGAGTAATGTAATTGGTGTGCAGTTCAGTAAAGGAAAGATGAAAGAGGGGAAAAATATGGGTTTAATTACAATGGTCCCAGTAGAACCAAAACAGAATTTTTTTTTAAGTGCCTATGACTAGTGACAGAACACATGAATATGAACAAAAGAGACTAATCAAAGAAGACTCAAACTACTGATCCTAGGCAGCATATTTCGTTTAATAAAGAAATGTTAATTTGGCACAAGTAGGACTTTATTGGGAATGTTTAGTTCCTTCTAAAACACACTGACACTGAAGTCCAGTGGAAAATCCAAGTGAGTTCAGCACTTGGAAGGAAGGAAGAGGAACACCATGCCATAGGCTGATTCTTTACAGATGCATGTGGTCCAGACAAACCAGGCAGCCATTTCTAGCAGCGGGGGACACTGGTATGTTAAAGTTTCTTTTACAGGGTATCACCATTTTTCAGTAGCAAATTGCAGAGGGCAAGTGTTTTGGTTCCACCTAATTCAGCTAAATTTGCACTTCCATAGACAGAAGAAACACTACAGAATTCACCAGGAAGCCAAATGGTGCTCATGCTTTCATGTGGTAATGGCACTGGCAGGCTGTGGAGACTTTCACCTAACTGCTACCAGAGCTAGGTAGCACCTACTTTCCTCATCAGCCCCATCAAGGAGTCCATTAGACTGGCCCAGGGCAGAAATAATCCACAGTTGCCTCTTGACAGATAATGAGCAGATGGTGACAAAAGAACACAGAAATGACAGAAGCCATGGTCTAGCTGCTTCAAGGGAAGTGAAGGAATTAAGGAACGGATCACATAATGTAGACAGTATTAATAGTACTTACATAGAAATACCACGGACAAATAACTGAAGGGTCTTAATTACAACCCTAGAATTCAAAAAACACAACTTTCACACATGTAGAGAGATGAATGCAACAACAGAAAGTGTAAAAAGGGAGGGATGGTGAAAAATCTAATTCAATAGTGCAAAGACTTGCAAGCACATACTATGCTTATTTTCCATTTATCAGTGTGGAACAAGCCTTTCCCAGCCCATCTCTGGTCATTTTTTCACCCAATAAAAGTCTACCGCCTGAGCAATTACATAGATTTAGAAAACCAGTGAAGCTGACCTATTAATAACACAGTCACTTCTTCATTTTTCCCAGGCCCTCTCATAGGCCACACACTTTATGCTATTATCTTCCCTCTGGTCATTCCATTGTCCATTATCACCTCCGCAGGGAAAAGAGGAGAATGTCAAATCAATCCATTTACCTATTTATTAGCAGTGCTGGTAAAAGGGTAAGGGGAAGAAATGGAGAATGTTCTCTCAACAATTATAGCCCGTAATCATTAGGCATGTATCCACAAGCTTTCCTTAGTATTGAAAATGTGCTAGAAATTGTCATGCTTTGTTTTCAAATTAATGATTCCTCACTATTTCCATGTTACAGAAATACATTGAGAGACTCATGAATCTCTCTCACTCAAAAGTGGCAAAGACTAATGATTTCTTAGGTAGTTATCTATTAGAAAAGTCAAACATAGGAAGTTGGACACCTGGTTAGCAGCTCATCATTTATACCTCCTGGACAGTGAGTAATCACTTCTGAATTTGATTTTTAAGCCATGGACAAACAAATTTAGAGTTGATTTTCAAAATTATCCAATGTTCACTTATCCTATGAAGACAAGTAATATAAGAACTCTAAAGGAAAATAAACAATCTGAGGCAACTCTCTCTACCTCAGTTTCTCTTTGTGTAAAATGAGGCTATTCACAACTTTAATCAACAGAACCTACAAGATTTAAATGAGATAATATACATGAACTGCATAAACAGCATTCTAAATAAACCTTATGATCAATATCATTATTAATATTGTTATTGTTGTTGTTATTGCTGGACTTCTGGATGAGAAATGTGGCCTTGCCAATACTCATTGTGATTCAAGAAATCAGAAGAGCACATTGTTTATAAACAGTCTCATAGATTCACATGAAAAGATCTGAGGTGGTGGTGTAAGCCTCCAGTATTAAGGGGTAGCGTCTTACCAAAAATCATCTCAGGTGTTTTCTACTCGTGTTTCCCACTGGCTTGGAAAGTATTAAGGGGTAGTGTCTTACCAAAAATCATTTCAGGTGTTTTCTACTCGTGTTTCCCACTGGCTTGGAAAGTATTGCCAACATGCAGACAGCCCAGTTGGAACCAAAGGCATATCAAACTATATGGGCATATCAAACTATGCTCTATATACTCTTCTACTTTTTTCAGCCACTGAAAGTTTTGTTGAAAAAAGGAGAGGAAGGGATTGGAGTGTGTTTAATGTGTGTTTGCAAAAACACCACTTGCATGCAAGTCACCTTTGTCCATCAGATGATAATCTACCAGGAAACTTAGCAAAGTACTGTTAAAATTTTCTTTGGCCAACAAGAAGAACCTAAAGTCCACCTTTCTGTAACCATCAACACATTAAACCATATAAATTTAGAATTTATTATAACCTTCCCATGCTCTTTGCTGTGCTCAATGTTCAAATCCTGAAGACTTGTTTTGTGGAGCCAAATTAAGGAGGTGTGATTTCTAGTCTTCTTTTCCCTTCTCTGGAGAGCCCTGAGTCCTCAGAGGCCTCCATCAGGAAACAATGTGCCTAGGATGAAATAAACAAAATAATAACAAGCAAAAAAATAAAAAAAGAGAGCAAACGCAAAAAGTTTCACAAGTGCTTTGCTTTGCTCTCATTAATTACACCAAGACAGATACAAAAAGTTAATGCTATGAGTTTAATTTCTCATTCAGTGGAAAGCCACATCTGTGTGAACATCTACTTAACCAACAGTTTCACTCAGCGCCAAGAAAGGCGTTATCATCAAGCAAAATAATTATTTCTTTAAACAGATCTATCCAGTGTGGTGTCTGAATTGCCTCACGGGTGGTTTGGAAAGCTCGCTGCTGATCAGGGTTGAGTTAACCAGCCAACATTTGTCTGACAAACCTGCTCAGAGTAAGGCAGAAAGATGGTGGCTGTATTTCCCCCTCCATTTGGCAATCAATCTATAGAAATAAAAAAGGACTTCTGAGGAAGCAGTCATTCTCACTAGATTATAAAGATCTTCTTGTGCTCCAGGTCTGGCCGGTGCTATTCCATTTCCTAACTCAGTTACATTTTTGCAGAATGTAGTACATTGGACACCTTTGTTAGCACCACGGAGATGAAATGAATGAGCCAACGTTCCTAAAGTCTAATGAGAGAGATAGACATGTAAGCAGACACATTTTATAATACAACACAAACAGGGAACTCATCAAGGTTCAAACAAAACGCTATAGAAGCCCAGAGGAAGGAGTGACCGGGAGGGAAAGTGTCATCCACGTGCGTCTTAAAGGAAGAGTTTGTCAAATGGAGAGTAAGCAATCATGTTCTAGGTAAATGGTATACAGATTGGGAAAGGCAAAGTTTCAAGAGGCCCATGCCTCACCATCTTTGACACGAGGGTGCAGGAAATGTGGGCTGAACAATGAGGTCTGAGCAGTGGTTTGAGATCCAGATTGTCATGGATCTCGCATGGCATGATAATAAGTTTTGATGGGCTTTATCCAGAGGTATAGGGGATACAAGAGGTAGGTTTCCAAAGGAGTATGATATGATTTATTAATTTTTTTTAGGAAATTAACTCTGGAGACACCAAGAACAGTACAGTGGTTTAGGGGATGCTGATAGTGGGGAGGAATATACAGGAGACTGCTGCTACCAAGAGGGAAGCCAGCCCTGATATCTGCCCTCTCTGAAGGTACTTTTCTAGAAGACGTAAATTAAGCAGTATTTTCTATGTGGCAAAATACACAGAAAAACGCTCAGAAACACACAAGTAACTATAAATCAGACAACTATAAAAACCACTGATTCTCCAGGTCAGAAAACAATTCAAAAAACTATCTAGTTCAGTGATTTCCAATAATGGGAGCTTTCAAGAACTCACATTCCCAGGTTTCATCTCAGATTCATTTCAGAATCTCTACCAAAACAAGATTCACCTTAGTCTTCACGATTTACACATTGAGTACAGCAAAGACCATGAGAAGATTACAATAAATTCTAAACGTATATGGCTTAACGTGTTGATGGTTACAGGAAGCTGGACTTTAGGTTCTTCTTGGCCCAGGAATCTGTGTTTCTAACCAGCTCCTTCAGTTAATTCAAGCAGATAGGTCAAGTTTACAAAAGAGTCACTATAGGCCAACCTATCAGATTTCTCTGTGAGGAGGGACGAAGTCTTGTCTGAAAGAGTATCCCAAGGGCCTAGCACAAAGCTTAGCATGGTGCCTGGCACACAGTGAGGACTCAGTCTTTGTTAAATTCTCAGTTACAGGCTCGTGACTCAAACGGATGTCTGCGTGGCATTCCTTCAGGAATCAGAGATTATTAGAATCCAGTTTTAAATTCCATTGCTGTCAGCACCATTGGACTTGTTCTTTACCTATCTGAGTACAAAAATACTTTTTAAAACCATTTCCCAAAGAATTTTAATCTCTCTTACATTTTGTAAAGTAGCAAAACAAGGTCTTTTTGTTTTATGTTGGGTTGAATGTTGGTTCGGAAGCTACTTACTAAGATGTTAACAGCTTACAAAATATACTCTAGTGCCTGCTTCTCTCAGGTCCAATTTGATTAATTATATGTATATATTACATTATATATTATGTGATCTTAACAGAAAAGCCTATGTGTTTCCTAGCTTGGAGGTCTGGGGCATGCTTAACATCTTGTTAAATATAGCTTTCCTACATCCATAAATTTACGGATTCATAGTGTTGAAAAAAACAGGAGCAAATCTCAAATGTTGAGTGGAACACAGAAATTATACTATACATACATGCAATTATAATGATAAATGAAAAAACCCCAGTACCATGTATTTTTACCAGGACATCTGAGCACTGCTATTTGTTCAGAAGTATCTGCAGTAGAAACAGTAAGAAGTTCCTTTACTTAATTGAAAATTATCTTCTCAAAGAAATAGTTCCACACTGAACTAATAGCCCAAGAGTATCATTCTGATGCTAACGTCCACAGCAAGGTATAATCATTCTAGAAGGATAGAATAAGGCTTAAGCAAGCATAACAATAATTTACATGTTAATCTTCTACAATAAAATATTTTCATGGCTCTGCTAAAAGTCATGTAAAAAGTGAATTGTGTGAGACAAGTTTTTAAAATTCATTTTGATAAAAATCTCTGTGCTGAGGCAAAGACATAATAACCACAGCTCACTGAGCTCAGGGTCGTAGTCTAGACATGGGACTTCTTGGAAGCTGCAAGCACTGGTCATTGGTAGAAGGATACATGGCTGTGAGGTAGAAGGCATAGGGGTGGTTATAAACCTCTTAATTGCCTCAAAGGCTATGCTTTCAATGAACAAATAAAGTCCAACTTAGGCAGGATTCCCCAAACTGAAACAGGTCAACTAAGGACCCAGCTGACTCCCCCAAACTGAGACAGGTCAGTAGAAGGTAAGGGTAACACAATGAAATCATTATCATTTTGGAAACAGAAGGACCTACCTGCAGTCAAAATTCATTAGGCCCCTACTATGTGCCAGAACAGGCAGACATTTTAAATAATTATCTCAATCCTAAGATGAATAGCTTTAGTATTTTCCTCCATTTTCTACTTGAGAAGACAATAAAAGACTTTTAAAAATTTGGCCAAGTTTACAAAATTAACAAGTCACGGAACTAGCACTAGAGCCCAGGACTGTCCATCTCCAAATGAAGAGCACTTTTCACTAACACGATGCATTTCTGGCACACGTAGTGTTGACTGCACTCTCTTCAATCTTGTATAAAACTGCAATGCAAGTAGGTTTTGTGTCTACCTTTCTGCTCACCAGCCTGGCTGGTCTCAAGTGGAGGGATCATGCCTTACCTACTTTTGGCCTGTGCCTTCTTACTCTACGCCTGGTACACCGTTAGTGCCAAAAATCATCCCCTGAATCAATGAACAAGTTTTCATCACCATTTGGTAAAGCCTCCACAAGAATATCTCCTTTATGAAGATCAGGCCAGTCATACCTAAATATTTTTTCTGATTGTATTTTGTAGCTTTTCTTCATTTACAGTTTCCTTAAGACCTATCTGGAAAAGAAAATCACCAATTAAGAACTAATTGGGTTATATCATTATTTCTATCACATTAAGGACCTACGGGCTAAACTGGCACCACCTAGCTTCAGGGTGTAACAGTACTTCCTCCCCATAGTACATAAGACTTATATTTGTTGGTGCATTTCAGAGATATAAACACATACTAATTCCCCACATATATACCTACAGATGCTTCTCATTTTATTAGTAGACCTCTTCAAAGTACTAGTAAATATTTTCTTCTTTCAAATATTATATCATTCAGCACTGCCAGTACAAAAAGTATTTAGATTAATTTTGCCAAACTATGCAAGTAATTTTTCACGTTAAAATACAGTTCTGTGGCCGCATACTCTATAATACACTGCTAAAATTCTAATCAACTTTAAAAAAACATTTAGAAAGCAAGTGTCAGAACTCTGACAATAGCAAATCAGAGACTGAAAAGAATGTTGTTGGATATAGACCTCATACCTCAAATCACTGAAAGAAATATTCATTTTGGCCAAGAATCAGGATCCAACCACATATTTTATAAATATAGATTTCACAAAGGCATGTGTTTTCTGAAGTCTTCAACTATGCAACACAAAAACAATTAAGAATTAACCTTTACAAAGGCCTAAATGTAAACGATTTAGCAAAATGAAATAAACATGCTCACTCTTGGAACATTTAAAATTAAGTGTCTCAGATCTGACAATAGTAAAAACAGAAATGAACAAAACATGCAGAAATACACTGCAAGGAACGGTTCCACAGGGTTTAATGACACTAACAACAGCAAAATAAAGCCAAGCTTTGGAATATATGTTGGTTTCATAATAAATCGTCTTTCTATTCACTGGGACTGGGTTGAGGAGGTTTGCCAAACTACTAAAAAGCCTCTTTGCACTAGCCTGCCTTATTTTGCAAAAGAGAATTTTTAAAAAATCATTATGTTTCTATTGGTGTGTGTTTGCAAAAGGTAATGTGTATAGCTAAAGTGTAAATCCATCCAAAAGAGAAACAACCTCATTTCAAAAAACTGATGATATTTCTCCCCCAAAAAAGTCCTCAAAATTCTATTTCCAAATGAAGCCAAGCTGTCAAAGGAAAAGTTTGACACTCGAACTCAACTCGCCCTAATTATCCTTTATCCTTAAAATGGATACTTTCATCAAAATAGCGCAAACCCTAGAAAGGAGATAATCTATCATTAACTGAATGGAAGAAACGATGCAGGAGCCACCAGACACTGTACTGGTTAGACGACATCCCTTGAACCCGTAAGAGCCAAAGCTTTGAAAGGCAGGACTCTGTCTTGGTTACCATCTTATTTATACAAAACCTAGTCTATCACAGCACAAGACAGGCATGCAGTGATAAATGTTATCAATTTGAATAATGCCTCTTTATGGGAATATAACACTGTATTGTTATCAAGGTATTTTCACGCACATTAATCTTATGTGACCTCTCAACAACTCTGTTGAACTCTGTAGAGAGGAAATTAAGTCTCCAGGAGATTAAGTAATTCATTCAAGGTTGAATGTAGAAAGAAGTATGTTGACATGAGAATGCAAGTTTTCTTTTTTTTCCCCCAAAGCAATCTCATTTATTTCTCGCTCCCCCACCACAGTTAAAGTGCCAAATACCTACATCATAGGATTATACTCATTCAGAACAGGCAAACTTGAAGTGCAATCTAATGCTGAAGAGTGAAATGCTATTATTTTAAATCTAAATATTTGTAGGCTTGTGATTTTTTTAACTGTTCTAACAAAAACAAAACAAACAAATCTCATCATTTTGGGTGGTTGCATAAAGAATGGAACTTCTCAACTGTATCTGCAGAATTCTACATCTATATAATCAAATGTAAAATGCACAGCCTTAATAGCCCTTAACTTCTTTGTAGCTCCAGTTATCCAATCAGAAGTGAGGCAGGCAGGATTCTTCTGTATCAATTCAGAGGCAGCTGTGAGAAATAAACGAAATCCTGGATGTGAGAACTTGAAAATGTAAGGGCCAGGAGTGGTGCGTGTGGGTATGAATGTGTTTTCAAAATCAATCTTAAAAAGAGCTCCCTGGAACCTCTATGGCCCATATGCACCCAAACTATTCCGCTAACCTCTTACCTCCACTTTGCCTAATAGATATCAGGAATATTACAATTTATTGCATTATTTCCTTTGTCTAAGTACTTGAGTACAATTTTGGGAGCAAAATGGGAGTGGAAACTATTAGATGCTGGATTCTGATGAAAGTGACATGTATAGGCAGCTGGGGCTAAGAGTGACACCAGCATGTGAACTTATTTCAGGATTGATATGCGTCTAATGTTTTCCATTCAGCCATATGACCTCTGTTGGCTTCAATGGACAGTGTATTTGTGAACCAATTTTAGGAGCTGCTGTTCTTTTGCTTCCTGCTGAAGGTGGTTTCAATTGTTCTGAGGCCTAATACCATCTATAAACTTTGGGACCTGATATTTTTTTCAGTGGGTTTAAATCCAAAAGCCCTCAGGTTCTTAAAGGATTCAGATGGAAGATTCTTTTATCTGTGTCTTGAAAGCTCTAATAAAGAGAACTGAAATGTAACAATATGACCTGTGAACCGAAGGGAAAAGAAGACCTTTTTCCAAGTTTCTTACACATTCCCTTAAAAGCAACCTGGGAACAAAGTGGGGGAAAACTGCTCGATTCTAATGAACATCTAATGATTAATATTAGCTCCAGAGATTTGTTTTGTGAATGCTTCAAAAATGGCTGAGGTCTTTAGCCATTAAAGTTCCAGTAAAAGTACACTCCTTATTAAGTATTAGTAGAATAACTGACCAGCGTTGAGAATCATGAACGTGCCCTTTTGACTTCCCAAATTATATAAAGATATTTTTTCTGACCTTCCCTTATTAACAGATCCGTATGTAACAATGACACTGCTTTGTTTGGGCAATTCAAGACACATGGCACTGCACACTTTTGCAGAAACACATCTACATTAAATTAAGTTAGAGGTGGTATTTGAAAAATAAATAAATAACGGAGTTCCAATTCACTGCAAATGGTACAGGAGGCCAGTAAGTGGGAAGCTTGCAAGAGAAGGACTTCTTTTAGAAAGATATTTTACAGGACTTTTTCTGCATCATTAACTCTTCTGGAATCCTGAACATAACATGATGAATTTCCCTGAAAAAGTAGCTACTGTTTAATTTTGAATCACTTCAAAGAGCCACAGTCGAAGGAATCAAAGAAAACCAAAAAGACCAGTAGATGTGAAATTCGCCAAGGAAGAAAAAAAGAAAAAACATGAAGGTTCTAACAGATTTTGACCATGTACTCAAAATACCACTGATTATTTTACTAATACAGTGTTTTACTGTTCCATGAGACTGAAATAAGTCTCTGTATTCATCAGAACACAGGATATTTTTATTACAATATTTGTTTCATAGCCTTTAAAAAAGGAACATACTTAAAACCTTGAAAAGAATCTCTGTCTTAAAATGGTTCTTGAGGTGTGTGTGTGTGTGTGTGTGTATGAATGTTTTATTATAAACAGATACTTAATTGGAGGTCCTTTATTACTGAAAAAAGTAAAAGCATACTGATACTTCACTCGGGACATACAGTTTTAAGGAAAGATATAATTGCACAAAAGCAATCTGGAGAGTAGAAAAGGTAAGAAAGTTGGCTGAAGTACGATAGTGATTGTTTAACTTAAATAATAATAATAGCTAGTCGTAAAAAAGTCTTTTGTGTAAAAATTGCCCAAGGGAAAAGAAAGAAAACCTCCTAAAAATTCCATATCCCCAAACACCACTAGATCAAAAACCATCTGGAAAACGTCAGATAATGGTATCCACCCACCTAAGAAATTCAGTAAACTTTGTCTTCAATTAGCATTTAAAATAATCGACTAAAATTGAAATTTCTATTTGAAAACCCTCACAAGACAAACCTGGATTAGGAATCCAATTTTTAAAGTCTCCTTAAAAGGACCATCTGTTTATAAATATTCTTTTCACACTCTTTGATCTGTTCCATAAGTTCAGAGTTGAAGCACAGCTGAATTTAAAGACATATACACACAGCTACCATGAAGTCTAGTTACCACATACATATTCTGAGCTTGTCTCAAGTTTCGCTTGTTATGTAAGCACTTAGGAGCAATAAAATTTCACTTACATTCAGCAGCATTGTGAATCCCAAAACAATAGTCAGCCTGACTGTACAATCCCTTCATTGGCAGTGGATAGGTCTGATGTTTTATTGATGTTGAGCACATTGTCAATCCTATATGGAATAACCATTTAGTTGCCTCTCTATTAGCACATAACATTTTTATTATTGTAATTAAATGTCATTATCCATATTGAACTCCATATTAGAAAAATCAAATCAGGTAAACTGAAATATCCAGAAAGAACTACAGAGCTGTTGGGTTTCATCCCCAGCACCCACTACATCATCTGCAGACTCGGATGAGAAGGAAAAAAAACAATGAGTATTCACTTCTCACAGATAGAGGTCACTAATGGACTGAATTTGAATCACTGTGGCAGAAACCACAAAGTTATTAAAGTAATCTAGTGAAAAAGGAGCTTGAATTGAAATTAAATATATCAAAAGATGATTATCCAGAAAAGTCTGACCTGAATACAAACATTACATCACCTTGACCTTTTTTGAATCTTCCAAACAGAGAGCAAAACCAAAAGCCGCTGGGCACCCTTGCTGTTTTTTAACATCAGAGGCTTCAGATCGCAGAAGCAGGAATTCTTCCTTGTGAAGTACAAAGCTCAAGAGTCAAACTAGATCAGATGTTCACACTGGGTCTCTACAGAATAAAGCTCCTGGACTTGTACATACTTCAGCCTTTCTTGAAACCACAGCTTCAAAATGGGAAAATAGAAAGTTGCTCTAGGGAGATATGTCTAAATCCTAAATCAAACTCTCCAGCAGGCCAAAATATAAATGTAACGGGCATCAGAGAAGGTTCAAATTAGATCCAGCCGGTCAAAGTCAAACACGGATAAGATCACATCATCTGAAACCTAGCATACAGGAAAAGCCAGGACTGCTTTAGGGACTCCAGGGTAGCCCAGCATGGTGTCACTTGGGAATCTACTTTCTTCTGCTAAAAGCATCCCCTGGAATTTCTAAAACTGCAATGAAACTACTGAAGTGTTAAGAATTGGGCTTAAAAACAAAACAAACAAACAAAAAAAAACACAGCATTCCTTCCATGTTAGGTTTGTAATAGGTTCTGCTACAGTACAGCTAGCCCAATTCTTTTTTACAATTTCTTGTATCTACTGGCAGAGACATGGAATAATGTTTGAAATTTCATCTTCCAGCCTCCTCCAGTCAAAGATATTTGCAACTCGACATGACAGTATGGTGTTGCACTGTATTCTGTGATTATCAAAATCCTTAAATGGTTGAACCCTATCCTGTTTTGGGCTTTCAAGGAGGGGGCAATAACGCTGAAGCAATAACGCTGTGGAGAAAGAAGCAACTTTTCATGGTATGCGTATTACCCACAGATTGATTCTCTGCTAATATGGTGGCTGGTGGCCTTCTCATCATAGGTAGCTGGCCCATGTTGTTCAGTAATGAAAATAAATAAGAATCTAGTTCTAACACGTCAAATACTGACCTAAAATTTTACATTCACACGGCAACAGCCTAACAGAGCCCTGGACAAACGCCAATCTGCATTCTATTTTACCTCAAAAATGTTTGGGGGGCCTTCTCATTGGATATTTAGTAAGGTCATACCGGTTAAGTCTACAGATGATATCGGTCTGATATAGAAGCCAGCCTTCGTATTAGCTTTTGGCTGTGAGAAGTGAGACATAATAAATTTAGCAATAAGCCTGTGAGCGAGTGGACATGCTCCAAAGCGCCCTGAAACCCAGTGTGATTAAAGAGCCTCCCAGCTGAGTGGGGAGCAATAGCTCCCATTTAGAAGAGGCTTTGCATAGCAAATACAGCATGTAAAGAAATCTAATCAGCACCTTGCACTCTTGCGAGAGCGTTTACACGGATTTGTGCCTTGCACTTGGTTAGCTAATTGTAAGCTTTACAAGAGATTCCCTTATTAAAATTAATCAACAGTTCTTCAAGACTGATTCCCATTCACAGGAGAAGACAGGATGAGTTTCCAGGTGAATAAATAATGATCATAATAAAGATAGCAGCAGCAAAGGCTGAGAGCTGCTTTGAAACTAAAAATTCAGTTGGGGGAAAGGGGGCGTCGGGGAGTTGGGGAATCTTTTTGCTTTTGGAGTGAGCTGCAGCTATTTTCTTAGCTTAAGTAATGCTGCTGTTCGGGAAACGTGATCGTCTTCTCTCCGCGGCCCCCGCCTCAATGCACACACGCGGCCACTCTACCCTGGGACGATTGCGCGTCAGGCCACCGAGAAAAATTCCGCCTCTCTGCAACACCACCAACCCCCTCCCCCAAACACAAGCACACACACAAGGACAATCGTAGCAAATTCACATCACCAACACCTAACACGTTTCACCTCACCCCTCAACGAAAATGTAACTTCTAAAGTTCCTATTTTAAGACGCCAGAAGCTGAAGGGAGGGAAGGTGGACTCCAGGGATGTCAAAAGGGGAAAGGACATTTTTTCCTCTTTGCTTGCAGTTTTTTCACCCCTGAAATTTGCTGTCCAGCTAAACGAAGCAGGCGAGTAGGGAATAGGCTCAAATTATTTTTTTAAAATTCTAAACAGGGGTGAGAGTGTGAACGCGGGGGCGGTGCGGTAAGTGAACGCCATGAACCGTTTCTCTGGACTGAAGAATACTAAAAGCCCCAGAATTCACATTCCAAATTTCCAAAGAGCTACAAAATGTGGCACCAGCTGGGACCGAGGGTTCTCATCCACTCCGGGGGGGGATTTACCTCTCCGTACAGCTGCCCCTCTAATGTGACTAGAGATCTGCCAGCGCTCGGTGCCCATCCCCGGGACCTTGAACTTCTCCTCGCTCTTACTTTCCGCCAGTCGCGCGAGGGCAGGAAAGGCTCTGGGAGGAAGCAGGAGACCAGCCGCCGGGCTTGGAAGGAGAGGGTGGGGGCGCGCTTTACCTGCAAAGGTTCTCGAGGTCTCCTTTCAGCCCTGGTGGTATTCCCGCTCAGCGCCGCGCCCTCCCCCAGATCCAAACTTTTGCTGGGTCCTCCGGGTGGCGGCGGCGGCGACGGCGGCGGCTGCTGGAGCCGAGCCCTGTCGCCCGCAGCGTCGAGGCGCGGGGTTGCGGAGGCCGGGGCCTCAGAGCGGCGCGCGCCTCCCCGCAGCGGGCCGGCGCTGGGGCGCCCAGCTCGCCTCGCTCGCTCTGGCCTACGTCCCCTACGGAGCTGCGGCATCGTCTTCCCCGTCCTCCGCCACCTCCGCCTCCAGGGTTCGGGCATGCCACTTTCTCTCGGCTCCGGCCGCTGCGGCCCCCGCTTTCTCTCCTCCTCCGCCTCCGCCTCCCCCTCTCCGCTTCGCCGAGCCAACGAGCCCCAAAAGAAGTACGGCGAGTACGGATAGGCGACGGAAAGCGGCCCCGCGGCGCCGGACCTCCTCGGATTTGGAGGATCCCGGGACTCTGCGTGAGAGGGAGGCGGGCGCTCCTCCGACGCGTGAGTGAGGAGAGTGCCGAGCCGGGCGTGCGGCGCTGCGCGGGGGCGGGCGCGGGGCTCGCTCCAAGTGCTGCGCCCGCCCGGCGTGGGTCTGGAGGCTGCTCTGAGCACACTGCTGCCTCAATCCGACGCCGCCCGGCTAATGTAGGCGCCGCGGTCCCCACCCCCACCCCTCCTGACACCCCTGGAGATGTTTACAGTAATGAATTCGCGGGATCGCCTCCGCAGCTCCCGCGCTCCTCCTCTCCCTCCGTCCCTCGCGCTCTGGCGCGCTCGGCTCCTAGAGCCCTCTTTCTCTGCCTCCCTCATTCCCTCCCTCTCTCCCGGAGTCCCTCCCACTTTTCTGGTTTAAAGAATGCTTGGGGAGGCGCGGCTGCTACCCAGCGATTTCCAAGAGGCGAAGTCAGACTTGGCTTTTAACCCTGTCCTTTCTGAAGAGTTGCAGAGCGCCGGGCTAACAGGGCAGATGCCACCCTGACCTTCTCTCTCTCTCCACCCGGCACAGGCTGTCCCTGCTACCAGCCCTTAGGGATAATGACACCATCTGAACCTGGAAAGGCGATTTTCCCCATACCTGCTTAATGTTGTACTGCCAAGCCGTAGGATCTATGACTTAGGCACGGAGAAATGATGGAAACGTGAGATTAGAGGGTAAAATCTAGCAAACCTCTCAACCAAAATGGCGTTATTTCAAATGCAGGCAACCTTGGTGCTGTGCTCCCCACTGCTCACCCCATCACTAGTTCCCTCATCCTGGACCTTCTTAAATGACTTTAACTGGGGGAATAATCCAGAATTTAATAGGATTATTTTAAACACCCCCCACTTTCCTCCTTCACCCTGGCTGCTTTTGGCAAGAGCGCTGTTAAATTTCCCCATAGACTGCAGCGGACAACCAGAGATTCAGCCTAAAAATTAGGAAACAGTCTTGACAGCTAAGCAGCCTGATTTGTGTACAGGCAACGTTCCACTTCGCAATCTCTTTCCAAAGATTAAAGTGTAATGTAAAAAATAAACAAACAAAAACAGGTGCACGTCTCTTTTTTCGGGAGGAAGAGATGCTTTTGGTTTTCTCGTCTCATTTCATGCTGCTCCTCCTGCCTCCAGTAAGTTGCTGTCATGTTGTAACAAGTCCGGTGAGGCTCAATCTGAACAGAAGAGGGAGAACGAGCCCGCGCCAAGAGCTATGCCGAGACGCGCCGTCTGTGGGGCCACGCGAGACGCAACCCGAGAGTTTTAAACTAGCCCAGGACCAACCCCCCCCAGGGATCCGCTCAGCTCTCCCCAAAGAAGAGTTGAACTGGGGCGTTGGCCGCCACTGGCAGAGGATGATTTCCGGACGCGCCCCAGGCGCGACCGCACTCCTCGTCCTCAGTTCAAAGCCTAAGTAACTTGCCACTACTTCCCCAATTGTTTTTTATTTCCTTCGCATCCCTGTTGTGTCTACCGCCTTCACGTATCTGAGAGTCCAAATCATGTTAAGAAGACTTGGAGAAACGCCCGATTTGCCTCCGAAGCCACGCAAGGATCCACCCAGACGCACGCCCGCGCGGAGACGCACGCTGGCACACGCGCTCACACAGGCGCACACACGCGCGCACACTACCCGGTTGGTGCGCGCGGGTCGCTGTTCCTGTTGCATTATGCAAAGGTGGCTAGGAAAGCGCGTAGACTTACATTTACTTAGCCCGTCTTCTCCCCCACACTGTGTGACTAATACACAACCCGGGAAGGAGGGGGGCGCGGCTGGGGGCGCTAATCCGAGGGAACTGACAGTGAGTGCCATCTTGCTGGGAGGTTCCAGGAGCAAAGCGCCAACGACAGTAGCGGTGGCCTCAGCTCCACCAGTGACTGCCGCTGGCCGGAGCCGCACACGCTGTAGGAGTTTCCCTGGTGTCAAGTGTGGATCCAGCCCGTCCCAGTCACCCTGTTCCCCTATGGCTTCCTTTCCCCTGGGGCTTCCTTTCCCCGACCTCAACTTGCAACCTTGATCTTGGGCTTGATTACAAATGAGAAAAGACCACGCCGGCGTTCAAAGTATGGGGGCGAGCCCCGCAGCGGTCAGCGCGGCGGAGGGATCTTTCCAGGAGGACCTAAGCCCCGAAGCCGGTGCAGAGACTCGGTGGCAGCTGGCTGCAGCCACCCTCGCTGGCTCCTTGCCCCTGCATTCAGCGCCTGGGGGGCGTTATTCACCGTCTCCCTGCGTCCCACGCACGCGGCTCAAGGAACTCGATCCCGATTCCGCCTCCTGTGCTCCCCTAGTCTTCGCCACCTCCGCAGACGCTCTAGAAAGGCGCGATGGCCCCAGCTCAGTGCCCGCCAGCCCGAAGAGAACAAGTAGGGCTGGAAGGGACTTGGTTTGGAAAAACCATCCCCCTCCCTCCTAACTCGAAGGAAAAGGAATTAGTATCCACCGCATCTGTTTAACTACTGATCGATCCCAGATTACGAGCCGGTAGCAGGCTGGTATCTTTAGATACAACCGCTTGATAATAACGCTGGTGGCATTAACAACAGCTTGTGGAGGGGGAGAGGCTTGTTACTCGTGAAAGTTAAGAGATTCAATCGGGGAAGTAAGAGGCTGGACTCTGGCAAGGTTAGGGGCTCTGGGAACCTCAATTTAGCATCGATGAATCTACAAGGCAAGCAAATTTCCGTTTTGACCCAGAACTCAGTTATGAAGCTCCTTAGAGGAGGTGAATTCGACCAGCAGACAGCTCTCTCTAAAGTCGAGAGAGAGCTAAGCTGCCTATTTTTTCTCCAGGTGAAAGACAAAGCCGAGAACACCCCACTTAAGATGACCACCCCCCGCTGTTTCAAAAAAAAAATCCCCCAAAGAGACAGCGTGGTGCCAGCTTAGCAGCAGCTCGGTCGGTTACTGGAAACTTCACCTGGCATCGCAGCCCCTTTTACCTGACGGCTGCGTCTTCTCCTCGCAGTGGGCTCATCCGAATCCGACAGGGTCAGGGAGGTGGAAAGGGAAGACGCTGGCACGGCAGCAGCTGGGCTCCCGGGGCATGGTATTGTTTTAGGGGTCGCCGCCGAGGTCCCTCCTGCCCATCGTTGAGAACTGCCACCCTGGTCCCGAAGCTCGGTGGACACGGCGGCGGCAGCGGAGGTGCCGCCTCGCCGCTGCTGGGCACCCGGGACAGAGGAGCAGAGGCGCACCTCGGAAGGGAGTAGCGCAGCGCCTTGGCGCGGAGATTTGCAGGCACTAATGTTATCTCGAGTGTCCGTTCCTCCGCGGTGACAGTGGATAATGCCAAACGCGCAAGTGACGGCGACAGGTTTCGAACGTACAACTACTAGGTACCCAGCCTGAGACAGTGTGCTGCTTTTCCCCTCCCCCTCCTCTCCCTCCTACCAGGGAGGGAACTAACTTAACCCTGTGTGCGCCTGACTCTCCCTAGAGAAGCTGGGATCGACTAGGAAACTGCAGGCGGCTGCTCCCGGGGGCGAGAGCTTTGTTCACGTGCGTTTCCAGTGGGTGTGTTGCTGTCTAGGGGCACTCGCGTGGCAAGGCGCCCGTGGCAGGCTTCCAGCGCCCAGACTCAAGGATGGGAAGGAGCCCTAGCGTTTCATCCGGACCAGACCCAGCCCTCGGAGTTTATTTTTTGCCTCCAGTTACCGGATTTATTGAAGTTGCCAGCGAAGTTGGTTTTATTCCTTTACTTCTCTGCTCTCCGCCCCCCTCCACACACCCCCGACCCTGTATTATTTCCTGCCCTAGCTGCGCTTTGATGATTCAGAACTCTTCGCTGGTTCTAGCTATAGATTTTATTTTAACTGTGTTCCTTGTGCGAGACGAGTTGTGGAGGGCGCCCACCCACCCATGCCAAATGTAAATGAAACCGCAAGGAAAGCCGCCTCCCACTCACCCATCCAGTGTCCGAGTAAGCCTAATGACACACACTCACAGAACTCAGACGAAGACACCGGAAGACGGGGGTGCGGAGGACGTAGTTTGATGTGTGAATGGGAAATGGAGAGAGAAGGGGAGAGCGCGCGCGCAAGAGACAGCGCGAGCCTGAGCCTTGGAATGGAATAAACGGGAAACACACACAAGAATGACAATGCAAAAACGTATCTAAGTCCCAGCATTGACAGCAGCGGGTCAGCTTTAAGCGCCTACATTTTGATCCACCAAATTTCCCAGCTCTTTTTTGGAGGCGGTTGCATAGAGAATACAGAAGACTCTGCCTTGGCCGCCCAGATGCTTTGCATTTTGTAAACAGCTTTGACTAAGTGCCCTGGACTTCCAAGAAGTTAACTGGGGTGGAAGCGAGTCATATCGTGGACGCGAAAGGGAAGCTTAGACAAGAAGAAACTGTCAGCAGAGCGCCTATGCTGTCACCGTCACACCCAAATGAGCCAGGACGTCGCTCAGAGCGCAAACTCAGATCCACACACGGACATCTTCAACCGAATCCTCTTCTGTCTCCATTCCGGACTAAGGAAAGAAAGAAACAAATACGGAGCCTTTATAAAGCATTCAGAGGGTAGACACATAGATCTTGCTGAAACTGAGTTATTTAAAAACAGAGAAAGTGTGTCTTCCCACCAGAGAGGTATTATAATTTCTCTCTGCAATATAGCCAAGTCTATGGGTATCAGTAATAGCCGTTTCAAATGCCTCTCTCAGCCCTGCCAGCCCCACGAGAGGCTGTGGGAATGCTGCTTCCAGCTCTCCCTGTGCAGAACTCCGTTGCAAATCCTTCTGAGTTGCCAAGGTGGCAGCAGAGCATAGGGATAGCTCCTCAAACTCCAGTTTCAACAAGGAAGATCACATTTTAGGACAAATACTCATCTACCTGCGTTTAAACAACCATTTTCGTATGTAAGTGTACCCAAGTGTCCGCAGGAGATTCTTCCTTTGAAAGCTGGATCCAAGAAAGCAACATAATTATTTCCTCTTTAAGAACACCATTTTAAAAAGGCAAAGCAGGACCTTTCAAGCAACAAAGGTTTTGCTTTCTGATTTATGCTGCTAGAAAATGAATGAGATCGAAAATGGGGGAGGGCTTGTTGCAGATGTACAGAAAATTTATATTTTTAAAGTATTGCTGTTTCCAAACTATGAGCAAACCGCATTATGAGTGTGTACCACCTATTCAAAGCTATTGGTGCAGCTCTTGTAATCAGGACAAGGAAAATTAAGTAAGAAAAAAATATCACACCGAAGTACAAGCAGAATCATTGTAACAAATTTCTTATGCACATGACCCATGAGTCAGCTCTAGAAACGTGAGATGATGGAGCCAGCGGAAGGAAAAGAATAGGAAATGTGGTTCAGGGATTCCAAAGAGCAATAATTTTGCAGACTCACAAAGCTGTAATAATTAGGTTACTTTATTTTTATTAGGAAATTCTCTGATACATAAGAGAAGTAGGTGAAAGAAAAAGAGCAAATCTGTGAGCTTCAAAAAACAGAGCATCAGCTCACTATTCTTAAGACTTCAGTCCTCAATAGTTTTCCTTTCACTTGAAATTTGATTGTCATCTCAAATTCTTTATTCCCCCATCCCCATGCTTCTTACATCATTCGCCATCGATACACACATATGTACATTGGCCTGTCTTTACTAATACTTTGTGAAAGTAAAAATAACACAGTATAATGAAATCATAATTTAAGTTCAGTTTTGATCAACTGAGCAGCCTCTTCATTTATAAACTGGACATAAAAAAAAGATCCCTGCTCTGCCAGCCTGCTAACATTGTCCCCCATGAGTCAGCATATCTGAAAGTGCTCTAGAAATTTGACTTGCTGTTATTGTTAATGATATTATCATTACATCACACCATATCAGCCTTCAAAATATTGACAAATTATATGAGTGTAAACGTTGTCAGTTTCCCCTAATATTATCATCTTACATTACCTTAGAACATTTATCAAAACTAAGAAACCAGTATTGCTACATTGCTATTAACTAAATCTTAAACTCCATTCATATTTCATCAGTTTTTCTACTAAGACTTTTTCCTATTTGAGGATCTTATCTAGGATACCACATTAGGTTTAAACATCCCATCTCCCGTGCTCTGTATAGTTCTTCAGTCTTTTCTTGTTTTGTATTACCCTGACAGTTCTGAGAAGTGATATGTATTTGTAGAATATCTATCACTTTGGGATCATCTAAAGTTTTCTTATGATTAGACTCTAGTTATAGTTCTTGGTAAAATGTGTCAGAGGTGGAATGCCTTACTGGTCACATCATGTCAGCTGGCACATGATATCAGCATGATGTCACTGATGACATTAACATTTTCCAAGATATTTCATACCAGGTTTCTCTACTATAAATTATTTGTCCTTTCAATACTCGGTTCTTTGAAAGTGAGTCACTAAATCTGGCCCACCCTCATGAATTTATAATTTTTTTTTTTTTTTTTGAGACAGAGTTTTGCTCTTGTCACTCAGGCTGGAGTGCAATGGCGCAATCTTGGCTTACTGCAACCTCCACCTCCCGGATTCAAGCGATTCTCCTGCCTCAGCCTCCAGAGTAGCTGTGATTACAGGCATGTGCCACCACACCTGGCTAAGTTTTTGTATTTTTAATAGAGACGGGTTTTCTCCATGTTGGTCAGGCTGGTCTCAAACTCCTGACCTCAGATGATCCGCCTGCCTAAGCTTCCCGAAGTTCTGGAATTATAGGCGTGAGCCACCATGCCCAGCCTGAATTTAGAATTTTTAAATGAGCAAAATAAGCATTTAGTATGACTTGTAAACATATGAAATATCAAATTTACTCAGGAATAATCTCCCACAAAATTTTTCCTGTATTCAATTTAGGGAAGTCCTCTCGTATTTTCTTAGGAAAATACTTGCTCGACAATCTCCTCTAGCTACCTATTTTGAAGCCATTTTCAATTAATCTGTATTTTACAATTCCCAAACCCAGTCATTCTCCAAATCTTGTTAAAGATTTTTTTTTTTAATGCTCCCTTTTGCCTAGTCCCATTGCCACGTTTCTGGATGGTTCAAAACTCCAACATCTCTATGAGAAGATAATATCCGTTACATCCTAACCTTCTCTCTTACATTTTTCAACCATTATGATACTCATTTTATTCTCCCTTAAAGTTATATTAGCAATCTACATGTTTAATCTCTTGATTACATCTTATTGACTCAAAGAATTAAGTTGGTTTCACTGTTCTATTCTCTTTGTGTCCAGTATAGTACTTTCACCTGGTTGATACTCAAAGCATGGTTGTTCAGTGCACAAATGAGCTCCACTGTCAGGTAGACAGCATCTTTTTCTCCAAGATGTGGACCAGTGTAAGGAAACCCACACCTACCACACTATGGAGAAGTGGCTTTTCTTTTCTCTCATGAGTATAAAATATTCAATCTGGCCGGGTGTGGTGGCTCATGCCTGTAATCACAGCAGTTTGGGAGACCGAGGTGAGTGAATCATCTGAGGTCAGGAGATTGAGATCAGCCTGACCAACATTGTGAAATCCTGTTTCTACTAAAAATAAAAAAAATAAAAAAATAAAATTAGCCAGGTATGGTGGCGCTCACCTGTAATCCCAGCTACTTAGGAGGCTGAGGCAGGAGAATCGCTTGAACTCAGGAGGCGGAGGTTGCAGTGAACCAAGATCGCACAATGCACTCCAGCCTGGGCAATAAGAGCAAGACTCCATCTCTAAATAAATAAATAAATAAATAATCTATGCTATCTTTTTGTGAGTGTGACTTGATTCACGTGAATCTGTGACACTGAAATGCATACCCTTCTGATTTTGAAACACCACTCTACAGTAAATGGCTCATTCATTTATCCAACAGACATCTGTACAAAACACATCTGTAGCAGGACCTTGATGAATAGATTCAGTTTCAGTCCCTATCTGTCAAACCTCAAAGTGTGGAGGAGACCATAGAAAAATAATTATCCTCTCTTTAGAGAAATATAACAATTTAGATACGTGCAAAGTACTTTTGTGCCACTGAAACAGCTTCTTTCTAGAGAAAAGGCTTCATTCAAATGATGATGAGGCTTTTTTGACAATGTACTGATTTTACTGGGGACTTTGTGGCATTATTTTACATCCAGCTTTCTGCGTACAGCAGCCCCAGCTACTGGAGTCCCCAGTCTCATGGAAAGTCTTTTGGGCCAAGAACTGGAACATCAGTGTGGAAGTAATTGCTTGAATAGCCATTTCCTCAAGCCTTGGTTTCTTTGCCTTTCTGAACAGGTTACAAGATGATTATGCGTGAACAAAAACAGAAGGTACATACTGGCAGGAAACAAAAGCACGTTAAACCGTGGAGATTTCCTCTTACATAAACCTGCCATTTGTTAAGCAGTTGCTCTCTGTTCCACAGGGAAGCTGGCAAAAACTCGATGCAAACATTCTCCAACTGTACTGGGAGGAATAAGTGAAGGTAACACCTTTTTAAAGATGGCATAAAAAGAGATAAAAGGTCTACCTAGGGACTTATTCAAACCTGGATGCTACCACTGTCGAAAATGTTACTGAGTCTACCTATATCCAACTATAGTTCTTATAAAGAGGGCAGTGATGTTTTAATCTTGGAAAACACACTTGATTAAACATGCATATGAGATTCTGAATTAAAATTGATATGTACTTCCTCTCACTATCAACATGCTAGAAAAATAAAATTGCATTCTTGGGAAGGACAAAGAAAATTTTCAAGAGTGCTTTTTTTTTTTTTTAACAAAAAACAAAAACGACAAATGATGAATATCCGCACTCAGACTTTATGCAGTTACAAAGAGCTCTGGGCTTGGTCTTAGAAGATCTTACTTCATGTCTACATCTTATCAGGGAAATCACGTAACTGCTCTGAGCCTCAGCATCCCTTCTATCAAATAAGAAAAGTGTAATGAAGAGCATCATTTAGGGTAGGTATGAAAAGAGCAAGTAAAATGAGGTGTTTCAAAGCTCAAAATAAGAATAAGCTGCTGTAATTTATATAATTAATGTGTTTTGCAGAACACTATTTAATGTGAGTTAGTCCATCTAACCTTAAGCCACTTAATTTTGTTGCAACTTCCTGCTTTGCTGGAAGCAACCTTGTTCCGTACAACCTCTGAGAGCTTCTGAGGTACAGAGCGGCTTAGTTCCTGCGCAGTTACTCTGTAGTGCCTTTAGGTACCAACATTTGCTGCCCTAGAAAGAAACTTGACCTACGCGAGAAATAAACTTCCTCAAACCTGAGAATTCTGAGCTTTTCTTTGCACTATATAGTTATTTAAAAATTCATATAAATTGCTTAGCCAATCTTCTTTCACCCTTCTTTTTCTTAGCTAATAGAGGTAACTGTAAAGTTTTTCAAGTGGTTCTTTTATTTTGCTTTTTAATTTTATTCTTGAATTATTTTAATGCTTGAGTTTTCTGGATTTAGTCATCTCATTTACTTACTTGGTTGGAACACTTAGATTTCATGTTTCCTTTTTCTCTACATAAAACATCTTTGAAAAATAAAATTAACACTAAAACTTGATAATAAAATTAAACAATTCCTCACAAACAGTGTGTTTCTCTGTCTGTCTTACCTTTGAAAGTTTCCATTAGTACAGTATTTTATAAATAGGCTGGACAGTTACCGTGAATAGAAGTGAGTTTATTAGTATTTGATTTTTGCGTTTTATTAATAGCATAGGGAAAGGAGTTAAATTCTTCCTAAACACGGAAGAGCTAGTCTGGACAAACTGCCTGTTTTGTAGGTTGACAAAGGCCTAAGGGCTCTTTTCTATGACAAAGAGCTGGATTTTGAAAGTCCTTCTTCTTTCCCCTGGTGTTTTGAAGAGACGTCTGTCTAGTCAATCCCAAGCACAATATCAAATCACAGAAAAGTCACCATTGTTCAGTTTTTGAATTATTTATTTATTTTTCCTTCTAGTAACTCTGCTGCATTTGCATGTTTATATACTGGGATTCCTTCTTCCTTTTCCTTTAATGCCTTATAAATAATATAGTGTTAGATTAAAGTTCAGTAGATACAAAAACATGGATTATAGATCAGGGTTGATAGAAAGTCAAGCAATGGCATTAAAATGCCTCTGTTTGTGGAGCCTTTATCCCTCAGAGCATTCCTGAATGAATTCTTTTACATGAGAGCCTTCCACCCCACATCCACCAAGACATGCTATTACGAGTTAAGTGTCAGCTCCTTATCCAAGGTCAGAGTGAGGCAGCTAGTAATGAATGCTAGGTCTCCAGAAACTTGTCCAGAGTCGAGCCCAGTGCTTTACTGTGCATCTTAATCTCTCATCGGCAAGAAAATTTGTTCTTGTCAACCAAAGGTACTTTCAAAACTTTCAAAATATCTCTGAACTAAAAGCCAGATTCCCTAAAAAGACAATGAATTCTTCATAGGTCTGTTTTAAGCAGGGGGCTTTAAAAATCATAGAACTCCTGGTTCCTTTTGTCTTAGAAAAGATAATCGGTAATAGAAAAAAAAATCATAGAAGTAAGCCTGTAATAGCTAAAGGGGCCTCAGCATCATTAAAGAAATGCAAACCAAAACCACAATGCGATACCACTCATATGCATTAGGAAGGCTGTAATAAGAAAGATGATAACAAGACTTGGCAAGAAAGTAGAGAAATCGGATCCCTCAATCATTCCTGATAGGAATGTCAAATAGTGCAGCTATTTTGAAAAAAGTTTGATATGGTAGTTTCTTTAAAAGTTAAAACATAAATTCACGATATGATTGAGCAATTCCACTCTTAGGTGTCTACCCAAGAGAAATGAAATTATGTTCACACGAATACTTTCACATGAATGTTCCTAGTAGCATTATTTGTAATAGTTAAAAATTAGAAACTACCTTAACATCCTTCAACTGGTGGAGAGATAGACAAAATGTGGCATATCCATATAATGGAATACTATTTGGCAAAAAAAAAAAGGAACAAATTCTGGATATATGCCATAACATAGGACCTCAAAAACATTTATGTTGGATGAAGAAGATGTATGCAAGAGACCACATATTGTATGATGTAATTTCTAGAAATCTACAGAAAAGTCTAAACTATGGAGATAGAAAGCAGATTATTGGTTGTCAGAGGAGTGGGCTTTGGGGCAGAGAAGAGGGAATGGGGTTAACAGTAAATGTGCATGTGGGATCATAAAGTCGTGTTGAAAAGATTCTAAAATTGATTCATGATGATGTATGCATAATTTGGTAAATTTACTAAGAAGAGGACTGGCACAGTGGCTTGCACCTATAATCCCAGCACTTTGGGAGGCTGAGATGGGTGGATCACCTGAAGTCAGGAGTTCGAGACCAGCCTCGCCTACATGGCAAAACCCCGTCACTACTGAAAATACAAAAATTAGTTAGGCATGGTAGCACATGCCTGTAATCCCAGCTACTTGGGAGGCTGAGGGAGGAGAATTACTTGAGCCCAGGAGGTGGAGGTTACAGTGAGCCGAGATTGTGCCATTACACTCCAACCTGGGTGACAGAGCAAGATTCCATCTAAAAAAAAATTTACTAAGAATATGTATTGAACTATACACACAAAAATGCTAACTTTTATGACATGCAAAATATATCTGAATAAAATTGTTTTTTAAAAAGCTGGGATGGAAGATGTGAATAGCTACAAATATTTCATCTTGGTAAAATTATTGTTAGATCCTCATACTTAATCAATAAATAGGACTCGATTTATCTTAAGAGGATAAATGAAGAATATGAAATGTATCAGAAATAGTAAACAAATATGCATGTCTAAACAATTTTTCCTGTGGTTCCCTAACTTTTCAAAACAGTAGGTAATTTCCAATCTGATTAAATACACTTTTGTGATCTGTAAAATTGAGAAATAAAATAAGCAAGATACAAAATGACATATTCCTTTTATTCTATTTTCTTTAAAAAAAGGTTAACATTTTTTAAAAGTTTATGAATCACCAAGAGTAAACAAATTTTCTGTATTTGTATTAAGTTCTCTGCTCACCAGGCTCCTCTGCCAAAAGATTCTTCTATTTTTACAACCTGTGGTATGTTTGTTCACTATGGCCCAAGTTAACATGATTGTTTATTAATAAAAATCTTATCTTTCATAATGCAGTTAAATATTTTAACATTTTCACAGAATGGTTTAATTCCTTCAGATATTCATCAGTCATGTGTTTTTTACTCTGTCCAGTTAGGGCAATATAAATACCATTTCATGAAGATGTCAAATTTTTCTTTTTTCTGGCAAAACAAGAAAGCATAAGACAGATGGGTTAAGAAGAAAGTCAGACACAGTATCAGTTGCTGAAGGGGGGAAAACAAATAAAGACAACATCCTGTCCATCAAGGAACTCAGATAAAGACTCTTTCTTCTCTCAAATGATGACAGCTCCAGAGCTGCGAGCAACCAGAAAATAAATAAGCAAAACCACCAAAAGTGTTCTCCACGGTTTCCACTGTAATATCTGGAACAGACAAACATGTCATTTTACTGGGAAGATTATCCGAAAAAAAGTGAACTAAAATGTAAAAGGAAAAAGAAGAAAACTGAATGTCATATCATGTCTATCACATCTGGGTAGACGGTGATCATGCTTTTCTGGGTGCAACTGATGAAAATGTCCAGGAAGAATAATCCACATCCCTTTTAACAATATAAAGGCATCCAAAGCACCCATGTGTGACTCTGACACGAGAACCTTCAGGACAATGGACATAGTCGCTCTCAGTTGAAAACAGACCCTGGTTGGTATTCCAGGTTTATTTTTTTCCAATAGAAGTTTGATAAAATCGAGTTTGTATGTTCTTTTATGGCCTTTTTACAGGCAGGAAGATCTTGTTTGTCAGGTCTCAGGAAGCTGTTGATAGAATGAAAGAGGTTAGAATTGTGACTGGATCTACTGAAACTGTGAGCAATCCATCACCCATTTGCAACGGTATCCCAAATGGAAGAGAGATGAGGGTGAGCACATTTAATGAGGTGTGAGCTTTGAATGGACAGAAAAACACAATTGTGAAGGTTTTGAGATCAACTTCTTGAGTTGACACAATGGACAATATTTTATTGTGGATACAAACTACCTTTTTTTAAAAAATTCTTTACATTACTCAGACTTTAGGAAAAGAATAGAAAGTAGAATCAAAGATACTGAGAAATTTTGTTAATTGCCTACGTTCTTTTGCTAATGTCTTATAGAGTGTGTTTAAGTATAATAGCATGTTGCAGTCTATTTGAAATAGAAGCAGGCTAAGTTTTAGTGTCGAATACGTTTCAAACTAACTAGCTGGGTGTTTAGGAAAGCCACTTAATCTCCTTATGCCCCAGATGTCTCATCCGTCGCAGGTGATAATAATTTCTGGCAAACATGCTTTACACCATTTTGTAAGTATAGGATAAAATGATAAATACAAAAACATTTAAGGGAAGAGCATTTCCCAAAGCAAAGGTGCCATTCTTATTAAAAAATGAGAACGGCTCCTCTTAACCCCTAAGTTTACTTGAGGATAAAAGCCAAGGTAACTCCTTTAGGAAATGATTAGGTTCTGGTTTACATTTCTTATGTTACAGGGGTGATAAAGGCTGATCTTTAGACATGACAAGTACAAAGTCCTATGCTTGAGCTAGGGTTTGAAGAGGCTCATTAATCATGCTCCATTGTGTTACAGGTTCTGTAAACACTGCAAAAGCATAAAGTACAGCCCTTCTCTTAGTGACATCTTTCCAACCTAACTCCAGGAAGCCTTTGAGATTTCTTTAAATGACTGGATTTCATTTCAGTCATTAGTTAACCCTGCCTAGTGGGTGACTATGAATCCCACCAGGCAGAAGTAAGGGGATATGTATTCAAACAGTTCAAACATGGCTTGTGCCCGTCATATAACCATTAAGAACAGTAGGAGGGCTTTCCTTTCTTGGGGTAAGTCAAGTCGTTTATGTGAATCAGATAATATTCCACATTTATTTGCATTTAGAAACCAATGCTATAAAGTTATAGTTAGAAAAGAATGCCGACAATCCTTTCTATGGATATTTTAAGATTAAAAGGCAAGTATTATTTCTACATGATTCATAATTTCTATTGGCAAAGTCTTTTATGTAGGAAGAGGCTGCTTTGAGACAAACAAGAGCCAGACCACTTTGGGACTAAAGGTCTGGGTACATTGTTTATTCACTAGGACTCATTTACACAGGGTTCCTTTTTATATTTTGGTTACACTTAGCTTTCCAAACCCTCTAAAATTCTTTCATTTGTAAATGTTTCATTTTTATTTATTTATTTATTTTTTTGAGACGGAGTTCCCCTCTGTCACTCAGGCTGGAGTGTAGTGGTGCAATCTCAGCTCACTGCAACTTCGCCTCCTGGGTTCAAACGATTCTCCTGCCTCAGCCTCCCTGAGTAGCTGGGATTAAAGGTGCCCACCACCATGTCTGGCTGATTTTTGTATTTTTGGTAGAGACAGGGTTTTTGGTAGAGACGGGGTTTTGGCCAGGCTAGTTTTGAAGTCCTGACCTCAGGTGATCCTCCCACCCCGACCTCCCAAAGTGCTGAGATTAAAGGCGTGAGCCACCGCGCCCAGCCAAATGGTTTATTATTTATTTTCTGATATTTTATTTATGTTTTTCTTCCTAGAAATATTTCAAAAAGCATCTATTAGTTGGAGCATAGTTTTGTTTTGTTGTTAGTTATACAAGCAAAGATTCCAACAGGATTAATGCTAACAAGACCATTTAAATAATTGTGTGGGTGAAATTTGTAGAGAACATATAAATGAATATTTTAATATAATTAATTTTATAATATTTTTGAAGAAGAATATATTTAGTCCCAATTTCCAAGTTGTTTTGGGAGGGCCGGATATACTAAGCTGAATTAAAACATTAATTTCCGGGCTGCTTATCTTGCCTGTGAACACCTCCATTCATTTTACTCCAGGTAAACTGATGGCTATGGTGGTTAGAGACTGGTCTAATGAGGCAAATGGAGTTAATGTGATAGGCAAGCTATCGTCCTTCCATTTAGGTAACATAGAAAACTTCAGGTCAGGAGCTGGTGACTCATGACTGTAAACCCAGCACTTTGGGAGACTTAGGCAGCTGGATCACTTGAGATCAGGAGTTTAACACCAGCCTGACCAATATGGTGAAATTCTTGTCTCTACTAAAATACACAAATTAGCTGGACACGGTGGCTCACACCTGTAATCCCAGCTACTCAGGAAGCTGAGGCAAGAGAATCGTTTGAACCCAGGAGTTGGAGGTTGCAGTGAGCCGAGATTGCATCATTGCACTCCAGACTGGGCAACAGAGTGAGATTCTGTTTCAAAAAAAAAGAAGAAAACTTCATATGTCTCACAGGATGATATTGATACATGTGGAAAAGAGATACAGCTGGATCTGAGACAATTCATTACCATGTATGGATAAACTAGTCAAGATACAGGATATGCTGGCAATGGGTCACTATCAGTAAAATGTGTTTATGGAAAATAAAGCATATATTTCCTATGCCTACACCTGCAACCTTCTTCAGATTCATCAGCAACCCTACATGATTCATAAATGTCATGTAGGGTTTCATGACATCATGTTTGATAATGTCTCTTCTTTTATCTTCTAGAAGTTTACCACTTTCATGCTACTACTTTTAACACATTCAAAACAGTGAGATTCGAACTATGCAATTATCTAGAAGAAGAATTAATCGAAATGTATATCTAAATAATTGCAGTGGGTAAGTTAGAATTGTTAATAACAAGATAATGGGGATGTGGAGACATCCACCTGCTTATGATGATGGATGAAGCAGTGTGAAATACAGATATGGAATTGTTTCCTGGTCCTTGTATATTATAATCCATAAATATGTCTAGTTATTACAGCATTATCTCTCTTGGCTATATCATCACTTTCTCAGATTTCCCTGATGTCCCAACCAAGATCCATGTTCATGCTACCACTCTTGGGCCTTATGTACTTCTCCCTAACAATTGTTTTCTTTGCACTTTTCCAGAGTAAACTTCACCTTGATATGATAGATTTTTCTTTTTTTGATTTAGTATATGAATGGTATCTGCACTTTATTACTTACGTTATTAAATATTTCTGAAACCCTAGTATGTGTCAGGTGCTGTATTTGAAGCTGTTAAATGTGGCAGTAAGGATGCTAGCTCTGCAGCAGATTATTGCAGAAGATTCAGACAAATAACACAATTACAGTGCAATTCTAGTAAGGAGTAGATTAGCAGAAACATAAGGTTTTATGTAAGAGAGTAGAAGAAGCACCTAACATATTCTTTTGGAGCCAGGAGCTTTTTCTGGTATGGCATGGAATACTGCAGAAACTGATTTAATGTCATTCACACTTTGCATGGAATATCTATGTGGAAGAAGGGGATAAAAGAAGAGTCAGAGGTAGTTAACAGGCCCTGCAGATTAAATTTAGAAGAGCAAACTTTACATTGAGGGAAATAGGCAGCACTGAAGGTTTTTAAATAGGAGAGTAATAACATCCAATTTGTACTTTTGCTACTCAGCTCTGTCATAAACAATATGTAAACAAATGAGTGTGAGTGTATTCCAATAAAGCTTTATTTACAAAACAAGGTGGGTGGCTGCAACTCACCCACAGGTCAGTTTGCAAAACCTAGAAAGCTGCTGACAAAGTAAATTGCAAGGGTTTGGTCACCTGCTAGAAGTAAGGGAGACGAGATGGTAAGTTTCTGGCTTAGTCAGTGTGTAGCAGATAATTACCAAGGAGTTATCCTAAGGCATGTGTGTTAATATACCATGTAGAATGTTATAGAAAAAGGCAATGATGCAATAATAGAAGTAATTATAATTTGGAGGGTACCGTGAAATGCCCCATGAGAACACAGAGTTAGATTAAGCGTTGTAGTATGAGAGTGTGAGCTAGCCATACTATCTTTGTAAAAATTATGATGTAACTTTACACCTATAAAATGTCTAGGCATTTTTAACACAGTAGTTAGACAGTATTTGTTTAAACACCAAGTCCTAAAAATAAAAGGTGCTGGATACAAGCAAAGTATTACAACGCAGTAACATGTAATATTTTGAAATGCTTAACAAAGAGTCATACATAAGCTGCAGAGACAGGGGGAAATATGGAAACATTTAAAGAAAGGATGTGACTCACAGGAAGAGAGCCAATCTGAAAATTCAGGGAACACAGGGAGGAGACCGAGGAGAAATCCAGAGTGAAATGAAATAATGGTTTGGGGGAGCAGATGGTGCAATATCTCATTCTTAAAAGATAAGATGAGTGAGGAATCTGCCTTTCTCCTTTAAAAGTTACATACCTGATAGTTTCTATTCCACTTCCTTTTCTTTTCTTTCTTTCTTTTTGCACTCGTTTCATCTGTAATTTATCTTTATCCACAACTGGATTTCTTCCAGTTTCCCAGATAATATCACTGCTGTCACCTTGATGACCTGGTGTGCTTATGCTATTTTTTCTTATTCTTTCCGTCTCCATTTTTGCTTCCATCCTTCATTTTCTGCAGATGAACATGAAGTCAGTGAGGCTGTGCCACAATGTGCCAAATGCGATGTTAAAATGTTTTGGCAACTCCTAATTACTGGGTTCTGCAAGACATTTGGGAGAGATTATATGCTACAAGGGAAGGAAATTTCTTTGCTCCACATTTTTGGCACTCTTCTCTGTGGGCCATCAGAGCCCATCAAATGGAGAAGATGCAGCTTTTAAATTTCTGGCAAATACAACTTGGAACTTCAAGCTTTCATTGGTTTTTAACATCCAACATCCAGAGATTCTGCCCATATTCCCACTACCTGCCACTCTACCGGTTCCTATTCTCTGAAAACGTGGTGTCAATATTTTCAGTGTCTGGAAACTTCTGGCATGGAAACCACCACCAAACAATGAAACATTTCCTTCTCATGTAGATGGAGTCACAACCATGTGCTTCAGATCTCCAGAACCCCTCCAGGAACTGTCTAAATGTCCCTATTTTAAAGGTAGGACACTGATACAAATGTCAAAACCCAGTGACAGCAGGGTTGATGCCATCTTGAGTTCTTAATTTCAACATGACAAGCCCTGAGTATGTCCAGATGTGTGTGAATAAGGTTTCATTTAGTGTGCCCAGAAAAGAATGTAGAGGCATACAGTTGAAGGCTATTCATTTGGAGAGTTTGTTTGTGTAGTGGGGTGGGGGGGTGTGTGTGTGTGTGTGTGTATAGTGATTTACATTTTCAGAGGGATCCATTGTCCAGAGAGCAAAAACAATTTTTAAAAACTACTGAACCCTAGGTTCCAAAAGCCAGAACCTAGGGTTCACTAGTTCTTAAAAATTGTTTTAACAACTTTAAAAGATCCTGTTAGTTATACTGTCTGTCATGTAGACACAACTACACAGGTTTAACAGCATATTCTTGAATTTTTTTCTTTAATGACAGGGTTCATTTTAATGAAACAGGGCATACATACATACACACACAAAAGAAAGAAAAAGTGTCTGCTTCTTACCAAGTATATTGCTAGAATAAAGCTAGGTCTAACCAGGTTCAAGTCCAAATGTCCCTGCAGATGGTTCATCCTATTCAAAATGCAAGGAATAATTCCATCTATTGTATCTAAAATATAACTGTAAAGAATATCAGATGTTCATTTCAAAAATTATGAAGATTCACATATAACATTGTTTTATTGTCTTAAGTTATACAAATACACACCTAGTTTGACTTAGTGATGAGGGTTAACATGGCTTCATTCTTATTTAATTTTTTCATAGCTAAGTGTTTGTACAGAGCAGACAAGTTACCATATCTTTTTATTAGGTTCATTAAAACCATTGAAAAGTGATACTTATAATTAGGTTTTTTTTTAAAAAGTATTGCTTTGGCGGAAACAAATCCAGAGTAAGTGGATTGTACCTCCTCAAAATTTCATAGCCACAGTGCATAGAATACATTTTAGATAATTTGAAACGCAAAATCAATGCTTAAAAAAGAACCTATTTTAAAAAGTCATATCTCAGCAAATAACTACCCAAGTCATGTGGAAAATCTTCAGAGATCACTTCTTAAAATATGCTTATTAATCTGTATTATAATAAGTTGTAATTTATAATTTAGCAAAAATTACCCCATCTTCTTTGTTAATCACAACACTCTATGGATAGAAATGCATTGAGAGTAACGCTTCTAGTCCCATTGCTCAAAAATTGTCAGAAGGCAGAGTTTTCATGCTTTCTGGACTTTGCAGCTACCTGAATACAGATTTTATACTCTCAGATGTTTCTACAAGGCCTCCAAGAAGAGGACTAGAGTTTTCCATCCTCCTTATTGTTTAAATCTCTCAGAAGTAAGATAGCTGTTGCACATTGTCTACATACTCAGAAAACAGTAACTTTGCATCAGCAAATAATAACCTGAGAACCTACTACATGTGTGCTGAGCATCTATGCTAGGTGTTGAAGATACAAAACTGAAGAGGAAGCTGTCCTAGCTGTGAGGCTTCAGCATTTACTTGGTTGCAACTAGAGAAGAGAACGTTAAGTTGCTTCACTTGACAAGAATGTATCAGATAAAACCTGTCAATTATTGTCTAATTCCAAACGATTGGCTTGCTTTTGTTCTAGATCTAATCTTTTTTTAAAAACCAGGTGTCTGCCAGTTTCAATAGCTATCAGAAGCTTGTCAAAGGGACAAATTATTCTTATAGTATTTCTTGGTTGATTCCAAGACAAAATATGATTTTAATACATGTTGAGCCTGCGCTTTGTACTTCACTGTGAGTTTATAGGACAGATAATGATGTTAAGAAATCATTCTCTAGTAATTAAATACATCTCAAAACCTCTAAGGTTCAGCAAGGGTAATTGCCAGAGAGACAGAGGAGATCCCTGACTCTGCTTACCACAGATACGTCTTCCTCTTAGGGTTTTCCTACTTCCAGTTACTGAAATCTACTGCTCAGCATTACCTGGGTCCCTTAGCTGTATAGCCAATCTTTTATCTTGATGTCCACATGTGAAATCAAAATCCCTCCCTTAAATAATCTATTGGTAAAACTGAATTACTCTGGAAATTCCCCAAATCTTTACTGCATATTAATAAAGAACAAATGGAAACTAAATGCTAGAAAAGAAAAAAAGAAGTATTCCCACTGATAAGGTAGAAATGTGTGTGTTGGTCCTATCTAGCTTTCCTGAGCATCTGCTAACCTTATCTTTCTCAACTAGTTAATTAACTGCAGAAGCTATCATGAATAGTAATGTCAGTGGGGAGGAAGGTAGAAAGAAGTAATAGAGTGGGTGGAGTATCCAGGCTAGACATTACATAGGCAGTTTCACTTTTATCTATTCTGTTTAACCTTTCTAGGTGAAGTTTCTTTTAAAGAAAATTTTCATGAGCTAAGAATGTTTAAAACCACTACACAAACTATCTGGGCTGGGTACCTCTGGTCTATATGTGACAAACATATGACAGGGGCACTACTTGTTACTTTCCTTGCCTCCATGGAAGGTTTCTGATACGGCTTGGCTTTATGTCCCCACCCGAATCTCATCCTGAACTGCAATGTGTCGAGGGAGGGACCTGTAACCCCCACAAGTGGAGAAAGCTAGGTGATTGGATCCTGGGGCGGTTCCCCCATGCTATTCTAGTGATCATGAGTGAGTTTTCACGAGATCTGATGGTTTTATAAGGGGCTCTGCCTGCTTCGCTGGCACTTCTCTCTCTCCCACTGCCTTGTGAAGAAGGTGTCTCCTTCCCCTTCTGCCATGATTGTAAGTTTCCTGAGGTTTCACCAGCCATGGGGAACTGTGAGTCAATTAAATCTCTTTCCTTTATATATTACTCAGTCTAGGGTATTTCTTTATGGTAGTGTGAGAACAGACTAATACAGTATGACTAGATTCATGTAAGCTCACATTGATTCCCAGTGAAACTTTAGAATCCTTCTCAATCCAGCATTTCATCCAGTTATAATAGTTGGTTAGTATGGGCAAATGCGTTAAGCATCATCCTTCTTCTGGCACTTTGTTAGAGTTTTTTACCTTCTACCTCCAGGCCTATATTGATGTGACAAGAACATCTTGATCCCTAAGGATTTTTCCTGTGTATCACTGTCCGTTCATTGTCTCAGCTGAAAGTCTAAAAGCTAATTCTGTCTTCCCAATAGCTCGTAGATTAACCCATTGTCATCTTTCTCCCTGCTAAATCTTACCTTATATTTCTTATGAAGTATTCTTTGGAACACATTTCTGTAGCATGAGCCATGAAAAATTTCTTTAAGCAAATATACTTGCAATGTGAAGGGTCACAATGTGCAAATAGCTAAGCAAAGATTCCAGGAAGTGCTATAGTAAACAACCTGGTCTGATTTAGTTTAACTAAGCATTGTTCAAACTTACTTGACCACAGAAGACTTTTATCCAATGACACTTCGTAACAAGTCTGAGAAATCATTATGGGAAATGCTCCAACAACTTTACTCAAACTTGTTTTTCCTTCAGTCCATTTTATTTTCTGACACCAGGATTATCTTTCTAAAATTATATGGCTGATAATATTGTCCCTGGCTTCAAAAACCTTAAATGGCTTCACGTTAGCTACAGAATAAATCCAAGCTCTTGACAATAGTATTCAAAGCTTGAGAGTCCCTCTGCATATCTTCTTTGCCAGTTGCACATATGATATAGTTTAGCTGTGTCCCTACCCATATCTTACCTTGAATTCTAGCTCCCATAATTCCAATGTGTTGTGGGAGTGACCTGGGGGGAGATACTTGAATCATGGAGGTGGTTTCCCCTATACTGTTCTCGTGGTAGTGAGTAAGTGTCACGAGATCTGATGGTTTTATAAGGGGTTTCTCCTTTCACTTGGCTCTCATTTCCTCTTGTCTGCTGCCATGTAAGACATGCCTTTGCCTTCTCCCATGATTGTGAGGCCTCCCCAGCCATGTGTAACTGTTAGTTCATTAAATCTCTTTTTCTTTATAAATTATTCAGTCTCAGGTATGTCTTTATCAGCAGCATGAAAACTAATACAACATAGTAGACACTTTATAAATGATTATGTCACAAACTTCTCCCTAGCCCCATGTCTTCCTGATTGTTATTTAACAGACATTGACATTCTCATTCACTTTTATGTCTCTCTGTTTTGAATCTTTCTTCACCTCTCTCAATCGGGGGAGCTTAAAGATCACTTGAGATCTAAAATATTTCTCTTGCCTACTCCACATCTCAAAATAAACTAATCACCACCCCAGATAAGTTCCCCTTGTACTCTGAATTCCTCTCTTCTTACTTTGCTCAAAGAACATAAACTGATGCCTCCTTAAAGATCTAGTCTAGGGGTTCTCAGTCTCTGTTCTGCTGACAGTTTGAGCTGGATGACTCTATTACAGGGAAACTTCCGCAAAACATAGTAGGATGTTTAGCAACACCTTTCGGAGACTCTATGCACAAGGTACCTGTAACGCCTCCACCAGTCATGATAATCGAACATGTGTCTAGATATTGTCAGAGGTCTCCTGGGACGCAAAATTGCCTGGAGGTCAAGAACCATTTTTCTAAATCAAACCTTTGCCTCTTCCTGGCTTTGGTCCCATGACCATCAAATAGTCACTGAATTCAACATAAATATGAATTGCCCTTATTTGCCTCTTGAAGGGTTAATTGTAGTTGACAAAGAAAGGAGAAAAAAGAAAAGAGAGAGGAAATAACATATTCTAAAATGCTGTCATTTGGCAAATCTTGTGAGCATCATTATTTTCTAATTTTAGGTTTATCAAAGCCAAACCTGAGCGAATGTAGGACGAATCCTACCTCATTGAAAGATTCTCCAGACTTTGGAAGTCTATTACTCATTTCTAGGATTTTGTAATTCCAAAATTGTCTTTTGTTTTGTCTTCTCTCAAGTGTTCAGATTTGGTGAAGTGAATATACAATTGAGCCATTAAGACTCGTTAACTGCATTGATTTATCTTTTTCTTTCAGTTTCTCTTTCATTAATGACACACAGTTATTTGTCTCCGGAGACTTTTTTCATCCTTTCAGAAAAAAATCTCATATTTTATTTCTTACAAAGCATTGTCTTGTGGCTTGAAGACTCATCAAAGTCATAATTACATTTCATTTGTCCGCATTGAACTGTCTGTCATCTGTAAGCATTTGAGCCTGGTCTTCCTGCGTTTGTACTGTTTTGCCTGGTTACTTACCCCCTCCATGATGATTCGTTAGAGTAAGCTAATTTTGGCATTCTCTGCCTTTCATTTTTCAGGCTACATAACACTGTTGTTTATAAGATTCTAGGGGTTCTCAAGCCAAGATCATGATGCTGTTTGTATTTTTATTTATAAAAATTGCTGAAAAGTACTCTTTGCCAGTAACCTTGATGTTTATCTACATACTCCATCTCTACCAACAATCTCTAGGCTTTATCCACAAACACCCAAACTCCCACGTTCGATGGAGGGGTTGAATTAAAGATATTCAAAAGCATCCAAATGTTAGGATCTTTATCTGAACCTTATCTAAATGATGTGGGCTTCCTGAATCTCACGTCTCAAATACTGAGCTCGAAATTGGAGAGCAAGCTCTCTCACTAGGCTTCCTGCTTTCAAGAAAAGTAGCTAATTGAGAAGGAATTTGTGCATGCAGGGAACTTCTGCTCCTGAGCCTTTGATACTTAATTAAAATTACAACCTACACTTTGTCACTTGTCTTTGTTTAGCATGACATGCTACTTTGGACCCAGAAAGAATCCTAATTTAGGATGCATTTGAGGGCCTGCAAATCTACAAATGCAGAAACTTTGACTGAGGGACATTAAGTAGTTTGTTTTGTTTTGTTTTTTTGGAGACGGCAGTCTCGCTCTGTCACCTAGTCTGGAGTGCAGTGGCGCGATCTCGGCTCACTACAACCTCTGCCTCCCAGGTTCAAGCAATTCTCCTGCCTCAGCCTCTTGAGTAGTTTGGATTACAGATGCCCCGACTATGCCCAGCTAATTTTGTCTTTTTAGTAGAGACAGGGTTTCTCCATGTTGGCCAGGCTGGTCTCAAACTCCTGACTTCAGGTCATTTGCCTGCCTCAGCCTCCCAAAGTGCTGGAATTACAGATGTGAGCCACCGCGCTTTTAAAAGAAAGATGATACTCAAGTTAAAAAGAAAGGCTTTAAAATGTTTAAAATGTTTTCTAATCCTCCAGCTTGACTCTTTAAGTTCAGGTTGAGAGTTGAAGATTGGGGTGGACACTTTTATTTCCTCTGATTTTGCTCTGGCCAATGTACAGTTGTTTAATTTTAACCCCAACACAAAATAATAGTAAAAGAAGGGTCATAGAGTTTATCTCTTTCCTCTCATCTCTGCTTTTACTTCTATTTTTATATAGCCCATTAATCCCACATATAAAGGCAATCAAGTATATCTTCACAGGTGCACTCAGTTATCTTGACTTTTATAGTCACTGGAAGAAGAAAGCATTAACCATAGTTACCACCTACCTCCACACTTACTACATTTGGAATACATTTCATTTATTCTGTATATTTTTTCTTGTCTTAGAATTAAAATGCAATAATTTTCTAGGATTTTAAAGAAAGAAATCCCAATTAAATTTTTCTCAGCATTGTTTGACATAAGGATTTGGTAACATTGAAATGATAATGATAACATTTGTAGCACAAATCATGAAAAAAAGAAAATCTGAACAGACCAATCATGAGTAAGGTGATTGCATTTCTTCCACGAATGTGCAAAATTTTGAAAACATCAACCCCTGTATAGAGATCAGTGTTTCTGTGAGGGTGGTTATGTAGACCATGTGTTCCAGAATCACCCACATGCCTGTCAAAAATGCAGATTCCAGAGAGGGCTCCTCCTGGAGGTAACTGAATGAAAATCTCTGAGCACAGATACCAGCACTCTGCATTGTAACCGGGTCCCTCCAGGGAGTTCTGGTATAAACTAAAATTTGAGGTGACTGCCTTAGAAGATCATCCTGCATTCTGAGTGTCATGCTTGGTGGCTTACGTGCACTTATCCTGGTATCCCTTTTTCTTTCACACTCTGCATCTAAATCTGTCAGCCTATTCAAAACAGACCCAAATTCTGATTCTCTATCTCTGCTCTACAAGTCTGGTCTGGTAAAACCACCATCATCTCTTGATGAGATCACAGCAAATGACTCTTAGCTTCTGCTCTGTTTTTGTTTTGTTTTGTTTGAGATAGGGTCTCACTCTGTCACCCAGGCTGGAGTGCAGTGGTATCATCATGGCTCACTGCAACCTCGATCTCCTGGGCTCAAGCCATCCTCCTGCCCCTGCTGAGTAGCTGCAACTACAGGCATACATCACTATGTCCAGCTCATTAAATTTTTTTTTTTTTTTTTTTTGTAGAGACAGGATCTCACTTTGCTGCTCAAGCTAGTCTAGAACTCCTGAGCTCAAGCTATCCTCCTGCCTCAGCTTCCCTAACTGCTGGGATTATAGGCATGGGTCACCAAAGCCCAGCCTAGCTTGTTTCTTTCTTCTACCTTGCTCTTCTGCAGCCTAACTCAACACAGTCGCCAGAAAGTTGACTTTTCAAGTAAGGCAAGTCCTATGACCTTCATATTCAGATGCCTTCAGGGGCTTCCTGTTCAGAGCAGAGGTCAAAAGTCATGACAGTGATCCACAAAACCCTTGTGATGCGGATGCTGAGCTTTTGCCCCTCACCCCTACTGTCTTCTCCTTCGCTCCCTGCGCTCCAATTATATTGAGTCCGTGCTCTTCTGCAACAGATCTTCTATCTCATGGTCACCAAGATTGATTGCCCTTCTCCCTGTTATCTGCATGGCCTACTCACTTACTTTTTTCAGATCTATGTTTAAACTTCTCAGCAAGGTTTTTCCCAACAATCCTATTTAGAAAAGAATTGCCCTACTTCTGGGCATTTTTCGTCCTCCTTTCTCCTTTCCTTCTTTTTGTTTCTCCTAAATTTATCACCATCTGCCATTCTGGACATTTTAGTTGCTTTATTTATTGTAGTCCCTCCCTACTGCCAGCTATGATCCATAAGAGCTAGGCATTTTTTTTAACTTGTTTTGCTTATGCTGTATTCTGGCCCAGAGAATACTAGACTATGACAGAGACAATAAATACTTGTAGAATGAAACGAATAAATTATCACATTGAAACAATGCCACACTGTAAGTGTCATTGTCTCTATTGACAGATAAGGAAACCAAGGCTTATAAAACAGAAATAAATAACTCACTCAAAGTCACATGGCCTGTCTAGAGCTGGGCAGAGCTTTACTCTGATACCAAAGCAGCCATTCTTTTCACGATTCCTCCATGTGCCTTAAGGATTCTCTTAGTTCCATTTCTTTGTTCTCCAAATGAGAATGTGCTTTCAGCCCTAACCCTCACGGACTGCACAAGGTTGCAGTGAATAGAAGGCAAAGCTCCTCCCTGTTTCCTTCTTAGACCCATGAGCTCTCTCAGCCCCCTCTCAGGGGTTCCTCATTGCATCAGTCCAGGTGTGTTTATCTGAATTTAGAGCATACATGCTGTTTTTCCTTTTGATCTTCAGGTGCAGCAATTTGAGATAATCATACTTTTCCATTTATGCCAATTATTATTGTGAGTTCAAGCGAAATATCTCTCTTACTTACATACCTTTAGTTTTCTCCCTCCATCCTGAATCTCCCCCTCCCATTGTTTATTTCCTGTAGACATTTACTATGGTGTGTTTGGTATATGCTATTAAATATATATGTAGCTTTGCAAAAAAGATGGATATGGTGGTGTTGTTGATGAGTGTGTGTGTCTTATTTTTACATGAATGGTATTGTGCTACAAATGTCGTCATTATCATTTCAATGTTACCAAATCATTATGTCAAACAATACTGAGAAAAATATTTCTATACCTAGACCCTTACCGACCCCTAGGAACTTGAGTGCTTGAAGGTCATAGGGTACACGCTAAGTTTATTTCACTAAGTATTAAAAAAATCTGCTTTCCAGATTGAATGCTGGTTTACACAATCAGCAGGTTGTATGGCTAAGTTTATTTCTACATGATCTCACCAAAAAGTAGGTTTTACAATTCTAACGAATATAAAATAGCACCATTATAATATAAATTTATCTGATTACTAATGAGATTGGACCTCTTTTCGTAGAATTTGTATTTGAACTTTCTCTTCTGTCAACTGCTTTTTAAATATTTTTGACCATTGAAGAAATTGGGATTTCTGTCTTTCTTTAAAATTTTGAGTTTTTTTGTAATTAAGGAGAGTATTAGTGTGTTTATTTTAGATATTTCAAATATCGTTTTCCAGACTCTTATTTGTTAACTTTGTCTATATTGTCCATTATTAGATTAAAAACCCACCTTATTTAAAAAAAATTTTCTTCTTCTCTAAGTCAGAAATATATTTTGGAATATTTTTTCCCATTAGTTTCTTGGTATTACTTCTTGAATTTTTTTATATAATATTTGTGGAGTATGCTTTTGTATTTTGTATATAGTAGAGAACTGTTTAAATTTTTTCTGTAGAGGATCTTGTTTTACCAGCACCATATGTGTGACAATCCATCCTGTCCTTTTTGCTTTGAAGTACTGATACATATTTCTTTGCATAACATATATTTCTTTGTCTAAATTGATCTATACATAAGCTGTGTATTTTGTTTCACTGGCATTTTTGTTTCTGCACTTATACCGTACTGTTTGTTTTAACCATGTAATATATCTTTTTTTTTTTTTGAGATGGAATCTTGCTCTGTCACCCAGGTTGGCATGCAATAACACAATCTCAGCTCACTGCAACCTCTGCCTCCTGGGTTTAAGCAATTCTCCTGCCTTAGCCTCCCAAGTAGTTGGGATTACAGGTATGAGCCACCATGCCCAGCTAATTTGTGTATTTTAGTAGAGACAGGGTTTCACCATGTTGGCCAGGCTTGTCTCAAACTCCTGACCTCAAGTGATCCACCTGCTTTGGCCTCCCAAAGTGCTTGGATTACAAGCGTGAGCCACCGTGCCTGGCCAACCATGTAATATATTTTAATAATTGGTAAATTAATTCTGCCTAACTCAACCTTAATTCTCCTTTTTCAAAACCAATGTAAATACTTGTAGACCGTTATTCTTCTATATGAATTTTAGAAGTTTTATCAGTTTTCTAAAAATATCAGCTGGAATTTTTATTGTGACAGCTTTGAATTTGTAGGACAATTTGGGAATAAAGACATCATTATCGTAATATATTGCCCCATCCATGTAAATGGTTTCTCTTCCATTTATTCAAATTTTCTCCAATTACTCTGTAAATAACTTTTTCTTTGTTTAGTTGGTTGTTAAAAATTTTGGTGTGATATTGAAGGCTACTTTATTTTTCTATTGGTTATTATTAGTAATTACTAGTTCTTTTTTGTCGTTGTTAGTAATTAAGGGATTCTTAAGGGGTAGGTAGGACTTCAGAAGGGTAAAGATGGGCAAAGAACATTCCAGACAGAGGAACAAACCTAAGTGAAAATGCACAGCCTGCAAAGATTGGAAGATAAACTGGCAATGGAAGAGTTTAATTTGTTTGGAATGAAAGATAGTTGAAGAAAGCTGTTGAAGAATAAGGATAAAATACATGGTGGAAAGACATAAATGGAATGTTAGAGAGTTTAGGTTTCAAAGGTAACCTGGATGAAAGCGTGAATTCTGGAGTCAGACGGTGCACATACCGGCTCTATGACTTACTAACTTGTCTGTGGTTTAAAGTAAATATTTGATTAAGAGTTTCCTTTTCTTCACAGTATAATAAATACATGGTGAAATGTTTGAATTGATTGCTTTAAAAGTATACCTAAATCAGGTATATTCTTGGCTCTCTAGGCTTGTTTCCTCATTTGTGGATGGAGATTGTGACAGTGCCCACTGTATTAGAGGATAGTGAAGATTAAATGAGTTAATAAGACATGTAGCACCTGGTATATAATAAAGCATTCAATAAACATTAACTTTTATTGTTATTATTGCTATTTTTATTAGGAAATGGGAAATCCTTAAAGATTTTAATGTAACCCTAGGTCAGAACACAGCTTAGCAATATAGCAGAGAGAAAGACTTAAGGCTTCTGATTCCCAGCATAGAACTCTGCTTCTAATATTTTGTGGAAACAAATACATGAATTAAAAAATCTTTTGAAGAAATGGCCATTTTGTACAGTATTTTACAGAGTCTACTAATATCGAAGTATGAATGCTATAGTACTCTTCATAAATAAACTGGCATAATGTACCCAAATGCTGTCTGCATACATTTTAGAACACAAATGACTCTTGTGCACCCAAGTGCCAAATTTACATAAAACACTATAAAAATAATTTAAAGCTGCCTTGTTCTGACAAGTAAAGATGATATAGGTATACTTTTAAAAAAATCAATTCAAATATTTCACCATGTATTATACTGTGAAGAAAGGAAACCCTTAATCAAATATTTACTTTAAATCATAGAAAAGATTTCATTGGCACCTTTGGTAGTGAGTGGCCTCTTGGAAACAGAACGGAGCAATAAAGAACGACGTAAAGGTGGAGTTTAGTCACCCTAAGCAACATAACCAGGTCATGAAGATTAAACTAATTATTACAGACATTTGCAGAAGGTGGCATATCAAGAAAAACTGGCTAACACTAGCTATGAAACAGATTTTTCAAATGTAAATAAAATAAGTTCTTTTAGCTTTCTTATTTATTTTTTTGAGACAGTCTTGCTCTGTGGCTGAGGCTGGAGTGCAGTGGTATGATCTAGGCTCACTGCAACCTCCACCTCCCAGGTTCAAGAGATTCTTCTACCTCAGCCTCCTGAGTAGCTAGGACTACAGGCATGTGCTATCACTCCTGGCTAACTTTTGTACTTTTAGTAGAGACAGGATTTCACCTCTAACCTCAGGCGATCCTCCAGCCTTGGCCCCCCAAAATACTGGGATTACAGAAGTGAGCCACGGCACCTGGACTCTTTTAGCTTTTGTAATGAGTAGCATAAACAGGCAGAATTAGTTTATCCTTTACTACCGTAATACCTCACATTCACTTACACATAAATTATGATAGGATTGAGGGATTGACAATAAGGGAACTTTTTTGCTTTTTAAGTCAGACAGTTTGTGCCATTCTATGCCTTTCCTCCCTCCAACTTTGTTATTTCTTAGTTGTTAGATCTGCTTTCACCACAGACTTGTAGATTACAGGTCTCTTTGAGGGCAGGAAATATGTGTTACAGACATTGAATCCCCGGAAGACACTGCACAAGTTAGTCACATGCTAAGTAGCCAATAAAAATGTAGTGGCTGATGTCAAAATGGTCTGAATTCATTTGCTTTTAGTGAAAAATTACTAACATTTTTTAGTAAAGGGATTGAATTTCATGTAAGATCTAGAGAGCATGGGGACTTACTTCTTTATTGGATATCACAGAAAATGTATGGAGTAATTATTGGTGGTAGCTACTTTAACCTGTAACTGATTGTTCACAACAACTGGTGTGCAGATCTACCAGATGATGCTTTGGGTTGTATCGCTAGATACTACAACATTCCGCTAGGTTTAACATTTCCCGAGACACCACTGAAATGAAGTTCCGGCAACTTCTCTTCCAGTTTTGTCTTTAGATCCCTCAAATCCCAAGTACCCCACCCCCACCCTCCCTCATGCACACACAATATTCATCCTTTTTTGTTCCCCCAAAACATTGATAAAAATAAAGAAAGTTATTGAAAGCCTGAATGGCTTTCTCTAAACAGAATAGCACAAATTCATACACAAAAGCTGCTGCCCTTGAATTCCCTCTGGGCCTGATTCTAGGACCTCTATTCTTTGGGTAATAACACTAATTTGGTTAATAACTAGGATAGAAATAGAAAGAAAAGAAAAAAAACCAATTCAGATAAAGCAACCACCTCCCTAAAACCTATCTTTGAATGGATTTGAAATCTGAAGGCCAATGACAACGATTTTTTCTTTCTTTTGCATAGTTTACTTCCTTTATTAACTCTCAACAGGAAATGTAAATCATGTGTACACAAAAATATATACCAATCTAGCCTTTACATAAAACTTATTTCTTCTGGTTTAATGTTTACCGAAATTTTAACTCAAGGTAACAACTAACGTCTAGAATTTTCCAAGCAGCATATCATGTTGTTTCAAAGATATGTGGAATAAATGCTACTGATCACATTTCTAAGATTTTCAACTTGTAGATTCATACAGAAGATTAGGGATTTTAGTGATCAGAATTGTAAAAATGATTTATTTCAAAGCTTAAACTAACAAAAAAATTTTTTAAGAAATGAATATAGTTCATTGACAAACGCCTTTGTTGCCAAGGGAGAAAATAGACCCTTTGTCTGTCTTGGCTCCACTATTTAGGAGTTGGCATCTAAGTAATTCGTTATCAGGGATGGAATCATACAGTGAAGCAATTCCCTTTTTTTCCTGATTATGGATTGCATTTTGATGGTAAAATTGTTGGTTGTATCCCTCCTTAGTGACAGATTTTGTGTGATTAATGTCTCAGGGGTCTATTTTTCTCTGTCGCCTTCACACAATAGATGCCACAAAATCAGCATCACCAAATCAAAATGTGCCTTCTGTCCCCTTAGAAATGAGCACCTTCCGTCTTCTCTTGTTATGGTTGATCTTTAGCTTCATGTATTCGAATATAAAGAATGAAATGAAAGACCGCACCGTTGCTACACCTACCTCCATCAGGTCAATTTAAATGACGGCTGCATAGTTCTGAGCTTCACGAGATTTTCACAGGGACAAAAAATCATTTGCAAGCAGCTCATTAAATGTACTAGTTTTAACAAAATGCCATTCAGCGAGACACCATTGTCTGCAATTACCCTAAACATTTAGTTGTTTAACGGTGATTCTGTACATTTGTGTTTGTTGATACCCTCAGGCAAACACACCTGACTTCACAAACATTTGCTCAAATGCTTGAGTAAGATACATTTTTTATATAGTTAATTTAAATATAACCTCCCAGTGCACTTAGCTGGTGAATTTGCTAGACTAACTTGTTTGCAAGGAAAAAAAAAGAATCAATTCAAGTTACCTTACAACAGTGGTTTATAGACATATTGGTATGTTTAGGAGGCAAGTCTTCTCTTGAGACCTTGATTTATTGTCACAGCTTTTGTGCCCTTCTCTTGCTATAGCTTTGTTCCCCTATAAAATAACTTCATCTGCATTCGTGTTGCTTCCCGCTGCTCCTCCTTCTTATCTGTGCTGTCCACATGGTCCTTCATTGCCATTCCTAGATCATTCTCTGTCCTAAGCCTATCCAGAGGCTCAATCTCTCAGCATTCCAAAACCAAATGCTGGAGAGAGGACTCTTACTATCTCACCTCACTTCTTTGAATGTCGTTATAAAGATAATAGGTTAGTTTACAGGACTGTGTATTTGTATTTCAGTGTCCTTCTGTTGTGGCTCATTTCTGGTCTCATCAGTTAGGCCCAGGAGAAGCATCATCATGTGGAATAAAATATGGCTTTCTAAGCCAATTCTTTAATGTTATGTGGCTGGAGATGCCCTCTTAGAAGGGGAGACTTATGTGGATGGCTCCATTTTGTGCTGTTTTAACAGAATATCTGAAACTGAGTGACTTATAAACAACAGAAATTTATTTTCTCTCAGTTCTGGTGGCCTGGAAGTCCAAGACCAAGGTGCTGGCATCTGTTGAGGGCTTGCTTGCTGCATCATCCCATGGCAGAAGGGCAAAGAAAGGGTGATAGAAGACAAGACTGTGAACTCACAGCCTCAAAGTCCTTTGACATTAATCCACTCATGAGGGTGGAGTCCTTATGACATGAAAATCCCCCATTAAACCCCACTTTCCAACATGGTTGCATTGAGAATTAAGTCTCCAACATGTGAACTTCAGGAGACACACTCAAACCATTGCATGTAACCTAAACTGTGTGTGATATTATTAATTGGTTGTTTGGTCTTTCCCAACTAAATTTACCTTCATTTTTGTAAACAAATTCAATGATATATTTCAAGGTACAGCCAACAGATTTGCTGATAGACAGGATCTGGATCATAAGTAAAACACAATTATTTTGCCTGGAGCAGAATTGAGATTTAATTAATTGAGATTTTAAAACTATAGGAGGCATAGGTTAGTTGGAGGTGATGGCAGATTTTTAGTTTATGATATGTTAATTTTGAGATATCCGATAGACATTCAAGTGTCAGTGTCTTGCAGAAAGTTGGATATTTAGATCTGGAGATCATGAGATTGTTTCAAGTAGGAGACACAAATTTGATAGTCATCAGCATACAAGTGGTAACTAAAGCTGGGAACCAGATGAGATCATCTAGGGACAAAGCATAATTACTAAAGAGGATGAGTTCACTGACTGGAGCCTACTAACGTTTAGAAGTAGATAATTGAGAAGGAGTAGAAAAAGGAGATGAGAAAGAGTGAGTAGGAAAATAGGAGAAAAACTAATTTGTTGTGGTATCCTGAGTGAATGTTCAGCTGTGTCAAATGCAGATAAAGTAAAACTGGACAATGAAAAAACTATCACTGAATTTGGTAATGCAGAGGTTGTATTAGTCTGCTAAGGCTGCCATAACAAAATTCAACCACTGAGTGCCTTAAACAACAGAAATGTATTTCCTTACAGTTACGGAGGCTGAAAGTTCAAGGGGCCAGCAGGGTTGGTTTCTCCTGAAGTCCTTCTCTGTGGTTCACAGACAGTGCCTTTTTACTGTGTTCTCACATGGCCTTTTCTCTGTGCATGTGAATCCCAGCTTTTTGTCTTTCTTTTATGGACACCAGTCATATTAGATTAGGATCCCACCCTATGATCTCATTTAACTTTAATTACCTCATCAAATGTCCTGCCTCCAAACAGTCATATTGAGGGTTAGGGCTTCAATATATGAATCTGAGAGGGACATAATTCAGTCCATGACAAAGGTCACTGATGAACTTGAAAACAATGAAGTTCTTGTCATGAACCTGTGTTGGAGAGAACCAGACTTTAGTGACTTCAAGCAAGAAGGGGAAGTGATACGGTTTGGCAGTGTCCCCACCCAAGTCTCACCTTGATTTGTAATAATCCCCCACATGTCAAGGAGGGGGGGCAGGTGGAGATAATTGAATCATGGGGCAGCTCCCCCCCCATAGCATTCTTGAGATAGTCAGTAAGTCCCATGAGTTGTGATAGTTTTATAAATGGGAGTTCCCCCTGCACAAGCTCTCTTGCCTGTTGCCATGTAAAACATGTCTTGCTTCCCCTTTGCTTTCCCCTATGATCCTGAGGCCTCACCAGTCATGTGGAACTTTGTCATTAAATCTCTTTCCTTTATAGATTACCCAGTCCCAGGTATGTCTTTATCAGCAGCCTGAGAACAAACTAATACAGAAGGAGAGACATGGGGACAGAGGATGCAGACAATAACTATAAGGAATTTTGCCATTAAGGGAAGACAAGAAGTAAGCCCTGAACAGAGAAATAGAGAGAAGGAAGAGTTTTGTAATACTGTTGTTTTATTAGGTGAGAAAGATACTATTAGGTGTTTGGTTCTTTCAAGGCTGAGCTGCCTCTTGTGTTGAAAAATTTTCTGCTTTTGTGTACGTCGACCTTGAAGTGACCAGCAGGGCTGCAGGAATCTACAGAGAAACTGAGATGGAGGTTGAGAGGGAGGTGAGCAGAGGATACTAGATGGATTTTATCATTAATTTGAGTATCTCCAATTTTAGTTATTTGTAGGACAGTTTAACATATTACTATGGTATAAAATTCTGTTTATTTATTTGTATAATCGCAATGAGGTATTTGTCTATATAAACATGTTCCTTTTTTATTATCATCTCTGGGGATCCTAAAGAATAAACATTTTAAAAATGTTTGGAAAGTTTGTTACCTATAGTCACCTCAACTCAAATAGGTGCTTAAATTGCATTCATTTATGACTGGTAATGAATAAGTCAATACTTGGTTAATTGTATACCCGATGGCAATTCTGAACTGTCATTACTGTGTGTTTCTATACCAGGAAGAGAAAGGAAGTGTCTCTGGCCTTGCATTGGGTACTGACTGTTCTAAGCACTTGCCTATCCATGAGTGCTCCTCTCTAGAATTAAAGTGCTTTGACAGCATGGTATGTTAACAAAGGGCACTGAGCGTGCAGTCAGCAAACCCAGATCTGCATTTTAATAGCCTTGTTGGCTAACTTACCATATATGTAGTCCTGGGTTTGCATCTGTTCAATAGAGATAATGGTACACGTTTTTATGAATTTTATTTTAAGTTACACTTAGGCTCACACTTACACTAACTTTTCTCTGAAATGAAACCAACCTTGACATATATTGGTTTTAGTATTGCAGATCCATTTGTCAATAGTATGGTTTGGGATTTTCTGTGAACTACTGGTCATTCCAGGAATATAAACCAGCGTCCTCAAGGCAGAAATTGCCATTGAAAAGTAAAAGAAAAGCTGAACGCTCAATACTTACTTTAGGAACAGGGATCTAATGGGGTCAGTGATTTTAGCTGTGGAACGCCAATAAAGAAATATAGACATAGAAAAGCAAGTCCTGAAATTTATGGTATATCTATAAAGACAAAGCAAACCAGAGACTTCAGCTAATTCTTCTACTACAGGCAGCACATCTAGATGGTTTTGCCCTTGGTTTTCCTATCTTATAAAACTACAGTAGCACGTTAGAAGAAATTGAATGGAATCAATTTTTTTTCTTTGCCTTTAGAGACAAAAGGGTGCTTGGCAGGGAAAAAGGTACCTGGGAAAATGTTCTATAACAAAGAGAACTCCTGTATTGTGATTTATCCTTCTTTTAGTTTTTGGATATAGAAAAAGGTAATTACAGAAAAAAGGCAGAACTTAAATTAATGGTGTTTTAGAAAATGCAAGTATTCAGGTTTTTCTGTTATTCCATCATTATTTTAGCTAGTTGCAATATATCAAGTTTCTTAATAATTGGGGTAGCTCTAGTATACACTTTATTCTCATAGACAGAATAAACGTCTTCCCACAAATAATAGGCAAAGCTAATTAGCAAGTTATCACTCTTATTTTGGCCAGAAGCCACCTTGACTGAGTTCTCTAATTTGCAAATATAACCTAGCTCTCAGAGTGTTAATTAATCCATTCTTCCAATAGCCATACATTTTCAAAGGTAAGGTTAGTGTACTGTCAAAGCCCAAAGCTTCTTGTTTCCCTTTCTTCAAAAAGGGTTAGAAGTATGGTATTGGATTTCTTTATAGGGTTTTGTTAGAGAAAAACTGTGTCCTTGAAAGGTGAAAATTTTGAAATGTTTTTAAAAAAATGTGAGAAATATAGAAGTTTCTGGCTCATATGTGAATGACAAGGAAGGAAAATGTCACATTTTAATGAGAGAGATCTTATGATATAATTAGATCTGCAATTCATCTAAATTCAATTTATTGAACACGACTGAACACATGTTGTATCAGGCACATGGGGTTGCAGAGGTGAACCTAGTTAATACAGTGAATACAGGGACATCTAGTAGAGCAACGGTTTTCACACTGGGCTACATGTACTTTGCAGATGTGTATAGACTTTCAGGGTAGTAAGAGCAGCCAAAGAATTCTACAGACATCACTGTCTAGACAGCCAACTCCGTTACTTGTTCCTAAAGTCAATCTACCTGAGATGGAATTTTCCTACCTCCCTTTCAGGGTAGCTCTTCTTCCAGTTACAAGAAAAAGGCAGGTCTCTGAGGTTCTACTTAGATGTGTAAGAACTTTTCACTTACAGAGCAATGGTGATAAGGAAATGAATCACTAAGAACCGTGTAGCTAATCCCTTTGCAAATCTAAATGATTTCCAATTATTTGCTTAGGAAAAACAAAGAATAGAAACCTAATACAGTGGAAGAGTGATGAAACATAAAAAATATTTTTAGGTGTTAGATTACAATGTAATTTCTGTGGCAAAACTCCAAAGGTGGGTCTATGAATTGAGTCTCCTAAAACTCTTTCATTTCCAACTTACTTATGATAACACATTTTCTCAGTGCTACATCTAGAAACAAAGACGATAATGAAAACTGGGGAGAAAAAAAACCTTGGTGCTGAGTCCTGTGCTATTCTATCAATAATTAATATTCATTCATGACATATGAACCTAGAAAAATAATAGATAAAAATAATTCAGTTTATCTCATTAAATATGCTTACATAATAACATTTTCCTTTTTATGTTTAATAATTGTAATCAAATCTATAAAATAATTCCATTGTCTAGTCAATTGAACATTATTAATCATTGTAATGAAAACTTGTTCTATGAAAAAAATAATGTAATATTGAAAGATTTATAGTTATGGAAAATTTTAAAATAAATCTTAATTTATCTGCATATTTTTGCTGTAGGCTATATGATTGAGCAACAAATAATAATTATTGGTGCAGAGGTGGGAGGGGAAAATGTTCCAAGCAGGTGACAGCAAAAACAAAAACTCAAAGTAGAAGGACATCAGGTTCTAAGTTCTAAAAATAACGTGTAACCAGGATTGAAAATATGGGCTGTGAAAGGGAAAGCAGAGATGTAGGAGTAGGGACCAGAGACAAGAGGGGTTTTCTCAATCTTTTTTTTTTGTTTTGTTTTGTGTTTTTGATACAGAGTCTTGCTCTGTCACTTAGACTGGAGTGCAGTGGCGTGATCTTGGCTCACTACAACCTCCACCTCCTGGGTTCAAGCGATTTTCCTGTCTCAGTCTCCCACGTAGCTAGGATTTACAGGCACCTACCACCACACCGGCTAATTTTTGTATGTTTAGTAGAGATGGAGTTTCGCCATGTTGGCCAGGCTGGTCTCAAACTCCTGACCTCAGGTGATTTGACCGCGATGGCCTCTCAAAGCGCTCCGATTCCAGGCGTGAGTCACTGTGCCTGGCTCTTCACCAATCTTATTAATGAAATTTACTCATTTACCACTGGGATCTACCTTTTCAGGAGTTATGAATGATTGGCTTGAAAAAGACGCTTTTTCATTTTTCTTTTCAGAGCAGGGGTCAGGAAATATTTTGTGTGTGTGTTACGTGCAAGATAGTAAGACTTTGCTGTCTCTGTTGCAAGCACTGCACTCTGCTGTTGCAGCAAGAAAGCAGCCATAGGCTATATGTCAATGAATGAATGTGGCAGTGTGTTGAAGAACTTTAGTTATGGACACTAAATTTTGAATTTTATATCATTTTCACATGTCATGAAATATTATATTTGTATGTGTTTATTTTTTATTCTAACCACTTAAAAATGTAAAAACCATTCTTAGTTTACAGGTTGTTCAAAAACAGGCAATTGGTAGGATTTGGTCCATGGCTGCAGTTTGTCCACCCCTGACCTAGAATTTTTCAAGGATTTCGTCATCTTCTAACTGACATCCTGAGCTTAGACCCCTATGAAGCCTCATTAATCTGGTGTTTTCTTCCCTCTTAATACCTGAATTGCATAAATCCAGGACTCCTTGACACATAGTTGTGTTTTGCATTTTGGAAAAATTGAGGCTTATTTACTTACTGATGATCTGTATAGGAAAGCATTAACAATTCTGAAGTTCTTCATTTTAGCAAAGATTTCTCAAGATGGTTATTCTTCTTAACCACTTGCGTTTTGAACCTAACAGCTTTTTATCTATTACGAGCATCAAAAATTTCATTTGAAAGTTTAAAAATGTGTAAAAAATGTGTGTGGGTTTTTGTTTTGTTGTTGTTGTTGTTTTTGAGACGGAGTCTCGCTCTGTCACCAGGCTGGAGTGCAGTGGTGCGATTTTGGTTCACTGCAACATTTGACTCCCTAGTTCAAGCAGTTCTCCTGCCTCAGCCTCCTGAGTAGCTGGGGCTACAGGCACGTGCCATCATGCCTGGGTAATTTTTGTATTTTTTTGTAGAGGTGGATTTTGACACATTGCCTAGGCTGGATATTAACAATATTCTTATAAATATTTTTACTTTTTGTTTTTAATTGCTAGATCTGGCTAAATCACAACAGATTTAAAAACTGGTCATCCTTTATTATTATTATTATTTAACTTTTATTTTAGTTTCAGGGACACCTGTGCAGGTTTGTTCTATAGATAAATTGCTTCTGACAGGGGTTATTTTATTGTTTTGACCCATAAATTGGAAGGTCAAAAAATCTAGCTATTCGAAACTTACTGGAGATTTCCATCTTCATCAGTATTATCTGAGAAGAGGAAAGTTGTTTTCTCTGGTACTGAGTTTTCCACACAACTGATGACATCAAACAGCCAAGGAATTTCGGAACACTTTTCCTGTTGATTTCGAGTTCTGCCTGATTCTCTAGCCTCTATAATCTCTCATGCCTCACAAGTTTGGCATCTTCATCCCCCTTTTATAAGCTAGTTCTTTCCCCAATTCCAGAATCAGTTTGAACGAGAAACTGACTAAGTTTGAAGCAGTTCCCAAGCCACTTCCTGGTACATACCGTTTAGTCTCCCAAGAATCACTTTTTCTCTATCCCTGAAGTGTTTCCCCCAAAGGACTCAGTTCTTAGACCTGCCCCTTATTTCTCATTCTAGTAACTTCCTCAAGCACCCAATTCCCTGCTTGGACCTGAGGTCTTGAGTTATTCTTGGAAGTCTCCTTTCCAGAGTCTTTGTATCTTGTTTGTTCATGAATTGTGCTGTGTAGTTAGAATTCTGCCATTTGCCAGCACAATTTATGTCACCTCTACAAGCTATTGAACCTCCACTTCTTGGTGCTGACTTTCCAAAATTTTTTTCTGGTACACTTTAATCCTGGGAATCATCAGATCATTCTAATTCCTGTTGTGGACTTGCTACTTTGCTAGGACTTAGACTTGATACTATATCATACTGCCGAAGTTTCCTCATCTATAATGTGAAGTAAATAATAGTATTTACCTCCTGAGATCCACACGAGATTGAAATTAATACACATGTATACTTAGGGAAGCAAGCACCTGCACAGTCAGTGTGCTATGTAGCATGCAATAAATAATCGCAATTGTTGCCATTGCTGTTATTAAAGCTGTTTAGAGCAGTGCTCCCAAATTTGTCACTTGAGTCATGTCATTATTTATCATCATTAGCATACTACCTGCACTACCATTTTTTAATGCATTTTTTTCATAGACTGCTCCTTTCACTTAAATAAATGTAGACTTCTCCTTAAGTAATCACTAGATCCAGGCAGCTTTGATGTGCTACATTATTTTATGAATCGAAAATGTCATTTATTATAAGAAACTATTATTTTTGTAATTTTAGGAAAAAGTACTGTCAACTAAACAATGAACTTCCATTAACTTTAAGATGCATTTTGATTTAGAGATGTCAAAATGTCAAAAAAATCTTTGAAATCGTTGAATTACTAAATTTTTCTTAGAATCACTTCCTAGCAATGTTTTGGGGGTGGAGGGGGACACTATGCATACCCTCTCTAAGAGTTCTAAATCACTCCTGCAATTTAGTAATCACTTGCATGCTGGTGACTCCCAGCTCTGTATGTTTGGGCAACATCTGTCTTGAACTTCAGAGTGTCTATTGATCAAGCTGCTTGACATCCCTGCCTGGATACCACAAAGGCACACCAGAAATCTATTCCTTACCTTTTGCCTCATCTCTGCTCCTGAGTCTCTATTCCTTATCTTGATGAATAGCAGCACTAGCCAATAAATGCCCAAGTCTGGAAACTGGGGCTCCTCTATGACTGCCTCCATGGTCTATCCCTCCATCTAATTAGTCCCAGGTAGTATGAGTTCTATTCCCCTGATTTGTTTTTAAATAATACCCTCCACACACCGGTGGCAGCTTCAGTTGTGCTCCTCCTCCTCTTTTTTTTTTTTTTTTAATAACTCTTATTTTTGGTTTAGGGGGTACATATGCAGGTTTTTTTATCTAGGTAAACTTGTATCACAGGGGTTTGTTACATGGATTATTTTGTAACCCAGGCACTAAGCTTGGTACCCATTCGATATTTGGCCTTCTCTCAGGATGGCGGCAGTGTTCTTAGACTTAGTACCCCAACAGAGAGCAATCTAAGACGCCCAGGCAGGAACTTCTCATCCTCCTGAAGATGTGAACTCAGAAGTACCAGAACATCTGCTGTATTCTATTGGTCAAAGTAGTCACAAAACTTGCCCAGATTTAGGGGAGAACAGCAGACTTCAAACACCCATGAGAATGTTGGAAAACCGTAATGCATCAGAGCACGTGGGGTAAGAGATGTTCTTGTGATTGTCTCTGGAAATGCTATCTACTATGACGGGACATTGACAGCAAACTCTGCCTTCCCAGAGTCAAGCACTGTGCTGGCACAGAATAAATGCTAATTTATTAACATACTGGTTAAAGACACAACCTCTGGAGCCAGATCTGCCAAGGTTGGTATTTTGGCTAATGTATTTTCCTGGCCCCAGGATGTTTGATGAGGCGTTCCTCAGTGATCACAGTGAGGAAATGGAGGCAGAAGCTACTTCATAGTGTGCTTGTGAAAACTAACCAGGCTAATCTATGTAAAGACCTTAGAACAGTGCCTGGAACAGTTATCTACTATGACAAGGAAGAGGGAGGGAGAAGGGCTGGCCCTTGCAGTTGATCTTTAATCTCCAGTCCTAGTTTCAAACCTTCCAAAGAAATATGTTCTCATAAACCAGTGGGCAATGCCTGCCTCAGCCCCAGGATACTGTAGCAACTAAGTTCCTACATGTGACAGCATATTTTGACAATCTAAAAGGTACTGTATATTCCTTTAGTGACATATCTAATAATGTCAAACATCTCGAGATTTGTTAGGTGCATGCTATTCATTAATTGTGTCCTTGTTTCAAAAGTTATTCAGAACTCTCAAGCAGTTCAGAATGTCTTCAAGGGCAGGTAAGACTATGCCTTGTGTTGCTTTGGTCTGACTGTCATAGAGTCTAATACAGTGCCAGAGATACACCAAGCATGAAGTAAATACTTATAATTACTTTATCAGATTATTGACATGCTGATAATTAAAAATTAAAAAGCATCTGAAAGGACAATTCCACTTATCACAATTTAATAAGGAGACAATTCTTGGGATTTTCCAAGAGAAAAGGGGTCACAGGACATCATTCTTAAGAAAAGACCAGAGTCATACATTCAGCAACATTTCCATAGTTTCTAAGAAAGTAGTGTCTCCTTGCTGGTACACTTGCTCACATCTGGGCTTTATGCTGGCTCTTCCCCAACTGAGTCACTGAGTGGAAACATGTAGCATTTGGCAAGGAAGGGTCATGGCTCTCAACCTCAGCTGGAAACCTTTTAAATAACTAGTATGTGGGCTTTTTCTTAAACTTAATTTCTCCAGGAGTTGTGAACACCCTGAAACCATATGCCAGATTTTATGTGCATGTGTAAAAGTGTATTTCTTCAGAGAAAAACTAATGGTTTTCATGAGGCTCTCAGAGTAATCCCTAAGAAATGAAAGGTTAAGAGCCACTGGTCACCAAAAGCTTGGGCAGGATTCCCTAATCCTTGATACAACCTAGAGGTTTCTTTCATCTGACCAAAGCCTTGACAGTGTATTTGCTTACCACTTCCCTCTCTTTTAGCATAAAGTTGAAGGACAGCATTTACAAAAATCCCATTAAATCCATTTGTGGTACTTCCCTATCCTAGAGGTCTGGACTGTGGGGTAAACAAGAATCTTTTGCAGTGTAATATTGGTCTATACTTGGAACCATGGGAATTTATGGGCAGAGTGTGTGTCTCTGACTTAAACATGTAGCTTTAAAAAATTTTGGTACATTTAAAATCAGGAGAGACAACTCTAGGCTACATCAATTTTAAAAGTTCTGTTTTTTCTAATACATACACATATATACATACTTGTGAGTCTACATGTATGTATATAGCCTTTTTCCCCTAAAATAGATGTAATCTTGTAAAATGTCACAAAATTGTTCATTATGCTTTTAAACTCTTCTCAATATGTGTGATTTATGGGAAGATAGATTTATTTGAAAATGATCAGAGACTTGTATTCTGCTAACTCAGAGAAAATTCTGTCATTACAACTAGAGAACCCTATCCTTATTATCTTCACAGTCAGAGGTCCTGGGGATTTTAATCCTTAGACAGGTTCCATGGCTAAAAAAACCACATATGATTGCAGGTCATTTCCTGAATTAAAAAAAATTAAAATCCAATGTTTATAATAATAGTAACAATAATGGTAATAGAAGCTGTCCATTGAGCACCTACTACGTATCAGATTCAATGCTAGACACTTCACACACATTTCGCAGGTAATATTTAGTCCTTTATATGTTAAATATCGTTCTGAAATTACTTCCTCAGATATAAAAAAGAATGACATTTTATTTCCTGCTTTTTAATGGAAGTTGGTTGCTGGTATAAAACATACACACCTCAATAGTAATGTCTCCTATGGGTAGGTGAAGCCTCCTATAATTTTCTCTAGGGTCCTTATTTTCCTAACATTTATTTACTATACACTGTCTTCTAGATGCAGTACTAGGCTCTGAGTTAAAAGAGTGAGCAAGATAGGCATTGTCCCTGCCTTCAAGCAGTTTATGTTCTAATCAGGGTAGAACACAGATGTAACATAAGCATGAGTTTGTGGACAAATTGGATATTTTAAACTATGTGCCTGGATTAAAATGAACAAAAAAAAAGAGCCCACATAGACCAGGTGTCGTGGCTCACTCCTGTAATCCCAGAGCTTTGAAAGACTGAAGCTGGGGAATCACCTCAGTTTGGGAGTTCCAGACCAGCCTGACCAACATGGAGAAACCATGTCTCTACTAAAAATACAAAATTAGCTGGGTGTGGTGGCATGCACCTGTAATCTCAGCTACTCGGGAGGCCGAGGTAGGACAATTGCTTGAATCTGGGAGGCAGAGGTTGTGGTGAGCTGAGATCCTGCCATTGCATTCCAGCCTCGGCAGCAAGAGTGAAACTTGGTCTCAAAAAAAAAAAAAAAAAGAAATATCCCCCATAGTCAAAGCGATGCTAAGCAAAAAGAACAACTCTGAAGGCATTAAGTTACCCAACTTCAAATTATACTGCAAGGTTTTAGTTACCAAAACAGCATGTTACTAGTATAAAAATAGGCACATAAACAATAGAACAAGAGTAGAGAACCAAGAAATAAAGCCAAATACTTATAACCAATGGATCTTCAAAAAACATACAAAAACATAAATCAAGGAAAGGACACTCTATTCAATAAATGGTTCTGGGAAAACCAGCAAGTCATATGTAGAAGAATGAAATTGAATCCCCATCTCTCACCTTATATAAAAATCCAACTTAAGGCAGATGAAAGACTTATATCTAAGACCAGAAATCATAAAAATTCTAAAAGATAACATCAAAAAATTCTTTGGTTTAGGTGAACAATTCATGATTAAGATCCCCAAAACAAATGCAACAAAAACAAAAATAAATAAATGGGGCCAATTAAATGAAAGAAAGCTTCTGCATAGCAGAAGAAATAATCACTAGACAGACAACCCGCAGAGTGGAAGAAAATATTTGCTTACTATGCATCTGCCAAAGGACTAATATCCAGAATCTACAAGGAACTCAAACAATTAAGCAAGAAAATAAAAATAATCACATCAAAAAGTAGGCCAAGCACATGAATAGACAATTCTCAGAAGAAGATATACAAATAGCCAATGAACACATGAAAGAAGTCTCAATATCACTAATCATTAGGAACATGTAAACTAAAACCACAATGACATACCACCTTACCCCTGCAAGAGTAGCCATAAATAAAATGTCAAAACACAATGGATGTTGGGATGGGTGTGGTGGAAAGGGAACACTTTCATACTTCTGGTGGAAATGTAAATTAGTACCACCGCTATGGAAAACTGTACAGTGTCTCCTTAAAGAACTAAAAGTAGAACTACCATTCAATTCAGCAATCCCACTGCTGGGTGTCTACCAAAAGGAAAAGAAGCCATTGTCTGAAAAAGACACAGGCACATGCATATTCATAGCAGCACAGTTCGTAATTGTGAAGATATGGAACCAACCTAAGTGCCCATCAACCAATAAGTGGATAAAGAAAATGTGGCAGGTATACTCCATGTAATATTACTCAGCCATAGAAAGGAATGAGAGCACATCTTTTGTGAAAACATGGATGGAGCTGGAGGCCATTATTCTAATCGAGTAACTCAGGAATGGAAAACAAAATATAATATGTTCTCACTTATAGGTGGAAGCTAAGCTATGAGGATGCAAAGGCGTGATAACCATATAATGGTCTTTGAGGGAGGGGAGTAATAGATAAAAGATTACATAGTGGGTACAGTGTACACTGCTCGGGTAACAAGTGCACTAAAATCTCAGAAATCACCACTAAAGAACTTATTCGTGTAACCAAAAACTACTTGTATCCCCAAAAGTACTTAAATAAAAATAATTTTTAAAAATAGTTATTGTATCCTGCTCTTGAAGGGATAATCACAAATAGAATTTTTCTTTGAACTCCACTACTTTTGGAGAATAGTGTTGCTGCTATTTCTTTTATTAAGTATGTCAGAAATACATTCAAATTAGTGCATCTAATTGGCTGTCACTGCTGATTAAAAGCTTGTAAAGTAGAGAGGACTGCCATACACTGGATCCTGGGGTTCATTGTGAGTAGGTAGGAGGAAAAGCCCTGTGATTTTGTGTTACCCTTGCAGCCACGTGGCTATGGCTGTGGTCGTGGTAGCCCAGAGTCACTTTTGCTGCAATAAAACACTGTCTTGTTGGTGACATGACTGTTTGCTGACTATTTCTAAACATTCTTACTCAACACAATACAAATACATTGGATTTAGGCCTAGGGAAAAAAACAATAGAGTAAGTAGAAGATAGCAAGACCAATTGATGGTAAGACTAGAGTTGTTTCCCAGGTTGTGGTTTTGAAACTATCTGTTTAAAATTACCCTGGGTGACTGCTAAAAAGGCAGGTGCCTGGGCCCCACCTAAAATATATTCAGTCTCAATCTTCTAAGGCTTCAGCCTCTAATTTTGATAATAGGGAGAGCTTCCTGGACCAGAGAAAGTGCCAGCGTAGCTCAGAAAGATTCAGCATGGTGATGTAGAAACCTTGTCTTACTGTCAGGAGAACTAAAATTTCAGTCTCACATCTGTTGTTAACTAACAGGACATCGTTGGGCTGAATCATTTTAATGACCTGGCTTCAATTTTTTGGTTCTCTCCTTCCTCCTCCTCCTATCCCCAGTAAGTTGTATCAAAACATGGCACTCTGATAAAGAAATATGAGTAATTAGGCAGCATGACTCTCAAACACAGTGTCAGATGAGGACAAATTCTTTAGCCAACCAATTAGCATTCAGTGGACACATAATGTAGAAGATTTGTGACATGTATAAGCCAAGGTCAGTGCTTTCAAGAAGTACTAAGGCTTTTTGAAAATAAATTTTGCTTAAGCCAAGACAAATAATATAATGTGGAAACAGTTAATGCAGACAAGTGCTATATGAGATCAGAGTCAGTCCTCAGTTAGAGTTCTCAGATAAGATTTCATCAAAGCAGACTCCAAATGACACTTACAGGGCGACTGAATTTAAATTGTTGAAAAGTACTGATTGGATATCCCTTATAAAAGTCAAGGAAGCCATGATTTGGTTCTCAAAGAGTTAAAAAAAATGTAGTGTGGGAAGAACACTCTTAAGTCAGTAGACCACAGTGTTAAGTCGATGGTCATCAAAGAAATTTTCAAGGATTATTATTCTAACTTGGCTGGTCATTACGTCTGTTAATGGTAAACCATACCTATGACATTTTAACTGAAAGAATCTGTCCTTGGGTGCTGGCTGTGAGAGAGTCAATATTTGCTCCTAGGCAACCAGCAGTATAAGAGAATAGGAAGGTGTATCTAAAGACCTCAAAGAACACAGCTGTCAGGGTCGGGGGTGTAGGGAGAAACACCCATTCTGGCAAGACGACAAATGCCAAAATTCATCCCAAAGTGCCCACTTGCTCAGGTGGATTATGCCATGCATTTAGATGCCAAATGCCACCGCCATGAACTACCTTGAATGAGTCCCTTTGAGGCCATTATTACAGTCTGAGAAACTCACATGGGAAATTATACTCATGCAAAGAAGGGGATAGATCACAGTATAAGCCATCCAGTGTCAGAGGATGAGAGTTTTCCAAAAAGTGGGCAACTGATTTTACAGCAGAGGTTATAAAAATCCTAGAAGATGCTGGCATTTTCATAGATTGATATGAAAGCTACAAATACCTAAGCCAATTTAGAAATTCAAGACTTCCACATGAGGAGGAACTGCTAAAGTCCAAAGATGCATATTCTCTATATTTGGTGATTCACTTATTCCCCATTTCTCTGGTTTCTAATGAGATGAGTGTTTTTTTCTAAATGTTCCCAGCCTCCTGCTTCACCGCTCACTTACTCTTCTCCCAGGGAAGAGGAGGGAGATGTCAGAATGCTGAGTTTGGGTAAGGAACTCGTAAGCACAAGGTCCGCTGCTCCCTCTCTTTCCCTTGGAAACTAGTATGCCCACAGAGGGGATGCATTCTGCCTGGTCCTCCCACTCCAAATGTGACAAGAACAACCTCAATGTAGGGAAGCTTGTGGTTGTTCAGTGCTGCCTGGGTTTAGGGGCATAAGGTTTATTAATAGTGTTCATTAATAGGAAGTCCATTGTGATCACATACATAAGCCACATCCTCAAATCTGATTTTTTATTAGTATAAAGCAGCTATTTTGATCTCTACTTGCCTAACTTCATTGTTTAAAAATTAGCCAGGAAGAATATTATGTATTTGGCCACAGATAATTTGAACTATAAGAAAAATTATATTTCACACAGAGAATTTCTAATTTTACATGTTTTATCATCATTCACCGAGGTCAGATACATGCATTATAAGCCATGTTACCTATCCACTGGGACCTACGCAGAAAGCAGCTTCCTACCAGGAGTTAGTGGTAGCACTGGCCAAGCTGAGTGAGGTAAGAGAAGCAATAATTCATGGTCAATAGTTTACAAAGTTTATGAGATAAAGTCCTTCTTTCACCATGTATACCAGGGGAAGGGACATTGAGGGAAAGACGGGGTGGGCCTTTGTGTTTCACTAATGTTTATACTTTTGAAGGTTTTGAATATGATTTGAAAAAAAATCAAATAAACATCTATACGGGAGGTTTATACTATCTCCAGAGTTTCTCCAGCAATTCAAAAATAAACTTAGTCCTGAGTTTTCAGGAATGGCAAACACTGCTGGGCCTTGGCATCTTTGCCTGCTTTCCTCCCCAACTCCCAACATAACTTAGAATCACCTTGCTATCATGTAGAGGGTTCTGATGAAGATCAGGCCTGAGGCAAGAACCGCAAAAGTTGAGATGGCTGGTCTACTTATCTTTTGATTGAGGCAGGCCACAGGCCCTCCCACAGGAAAAAAAAGAGACCTGAAGGTCAAATCCTTAAGAACATTCATGAGAGAGAGTTAAAGTGGCTTCACCATGGTAGGTTAAGTCTTGGATTTGGAGTTATTTTTTGATGAGTTAAAATCCCAATTCAACCTCTCCAGCTAAGAAGTGATCTCAAAGCAGATCTCTTAGCTTCTCTCAGTTTCGGAATTTTTAAAAAAATTACATAATATGGGGCTAATAATAACTCTTACAGGGACATAATCCATATGAAACTAAGTTTTATAACATAAATGCCCAATTTATTTGGTTGGATTAGACGTCAGAAAAGATGAAATCTCATACTTGGAAAAGCCTCTAATGTCCATCCCGTCCCTCATTTCCAAGGAGAAAGGATGGATAATAGTGAATTGGTTAGAGGTTATTGCAGAGATTCTGTGCTGGAAAATACTTGACAACATTTCTGATGAGGTCCTATTTTGAGAATCCATAGATATGAAGCAACTTTTAGTAGTCACACAATTCAGAAGTTGGAACTAGGCTGAGAATCCAAACTATTCCATCCTCCTCGAATGGCTTCCCATGGCTCTGTGCCTACACCTTTTATTCCATGGTTCAAACAACAGCAGAGGCCTAGACATGTGACATTCCTGATGAGTGAGGAAGAGTCCCAGAATTCTTTTCCCAAATTTCACTATTGCTGCCGCCAGTGTCAATACAGCGTGGAAGCTCCGGGGTGTCAGACAGATGAGAAAATCCCCTTAGAGTGCTCTTACTTTTACGGTCAGATCCTTGAATCAACAGCATTAGAAAGAAGACAAACTTTTAAATTTACAAACAGGTTCATCCTTAGAATATGGATTTCTTTCTTTTATAGGATCATACTAGGAATAACTGTATAACCCAAAACAACTGGTCCCTTCTTCATCATTTGGAAAATTAAAACCTAATGCATAGATATAAATCAAAGGAGGGCTTGTCATTTTTCCAACTAGAGAAGTTGATAGGTTTTCAAGGATAGAGTTTTAGATGTGCAGTGGAGCAACTAATATATGACTCTTGATGCAAAACTCCTACTATGCTGGCAGTTAGGCACATTTCTTACATTATCTTACATTTCTAGGAATTGTCCACAATGGTAAGATGTATGGGAGGAGGATCCTCGCTTATCTATGATGCAAATGACTAATGCATTTCCAAGGACTCTGAGACACTGAACACAGGGCGTTCTCTGTCACTGGAGATGGAAGTAATGATAAATGGGTGACAGTAGCCTAACTCCTACCAGATGCTGCAGAGTGTTAACCCAGTTGTCAGCCACTTCTCTTGGCATCTCTTGGGACTTAAAACCATCAAGTTCTAAATTCCATCTACCCCGGATTGTGCTGTCTTATCCACAATTCTGATAGAAAAGTCCAGAAGCTAGACGGGAAGGGCAAGAAACTACACACCCAGGCTAAGTACTGTAAACAGTTTTCTCATTCTCCTCTTTGGCCAGCAGCAAAGGAATATGATGCCTTTGAATCTGGCAGTTTCTATCATGCAGCCCCTCGCATTTGCTTATACACACAATAACTAGACTTATATTCTTTTCCAGGCTTTGGTCACTTTCACATTATTATGAATTGTGGCAGTAATATCAGGCAATCAGGTTTTAAACCTGTCAGTCCATGACATTTTATTTCCAATCTACAACCCTTTTGCCAGCTCTTCCCGCACTTCTAGGTGTCAGTTTGATGATGCATCTATTGACAGAGCAAGGGTCGTCTGTAGGCACTTTTTAGTTCCTTGTTAAAGCAGAGCTCTCATCTCTTCTGGGTTCCTGGGCCACAGTCTTTCTGTGCTAGGGATTTTTGTTGTTCGTTTGTTTTTTGGTTGTATGAAGCTGGAAATAATAGTTCTCAGAGAGCCTCTTCATGAAAGCGCATTTGCCAAATCATCCTTGGAGAACGGGGTGATCCAAAGAGAAAATCGCCCTTGGATCCAGTGATTATTGGAAATGTCTCAAAATTTCAAAGTTGTAGTAGGTCAGAATGTCATACAGGAGTCTACATTTGTACATATGCACGTAATGATTTCTGCCTCAAAACACACAATGGAGAACATATATGTGTACTTACTACGTTTTTCACCCCAAATGTAGGCAAGATAAAGCTCATTTTCTGGTGAATGAAGCCATTCTAAATGATAACAAGCTCGATGCCTGCAGTATATACTGGAAGGCTTCTGACTCTTACATTTTGTCAACAAGAAATAAAAAAAACCTTAGAGATTAACATATAGTGACTCACTTCAAATTTATCCATTAAAGACATTAGGAGTGAAAATAACATTTACCATCATCAATATTTCTTAAAGATAGGAAATACATAATGACAGTTCTTTAAATGTAATAGTTAGATTTATGAACATTATTTTAATTTTTCTCATTTTGCCATAGTTGGCTTAAAATTTAGCCACGGATCAGAACCAGGCTGTTGACCTATGCTTAGAAAATATTACTATATACTCTGTACTCTCTCCATTCACAGCATAACTAAATTTCTACCCTGCAAATTGAAACAGCAACAAGTGTTCAGAGAATGGCCATTTTCATCTTTCCTGATTCAAGTGAAAATATGCAAAACGTTTGTAGATATGAATTAGCTAGTAAAAAAAATTTGCTTCAAAACGTGTCATTTAAACATCCCTTTTGTAAGTCTAATTTTTTTCCCAAACTTTAAATTTGCTTTCTGGAGTTCCCTTCACACACACACACACACACACACACACACACACACACACACACACACGCGCGTATGAGATTTAGTTTCTGGGGAACAGGAACCCTCATATTCTAAATTTGTTTTGCTTTCCTCCTGGGGAATGTAAATCTGGTATTGAAATAACCTGGTCCTTCTAATGGGAAATCTTGCAGCAGAAGTTAGCTGAGTGCTTTGAAAATTTTCTCCTCCATGGTCTCCCAGTAGGTTATCATTTCCTCGGCACCAGCCAGCTTTCTTAGAGACAGAGCTCCTGACCTTTGTGGAATTATATGGCTCAAAGGACTGCAGGTAATTTCTTTTGACTAGCAGAAGTAGAAACTCTTAATAGTTTCTTGACTACAACCTGTTGGTAAATTTTTTTAATCATCTTTTACAGTGTTTCACTTGGTGGAATAGAGCTATTCCAGATTTGTTACAAATTGCCCATGAAGATAAACATATTGAGGGCATTTTATTTGAAATGCTGTCTTTCAAGTTTCTCAACTTGGGCTAGTGCTTGTGGGAGAAGAGGTGGCTAAGAAGTAAGCTTTTGGGAAATAGGTATTGCGGGCCAAGACCGTAGGAGGTTGAAACAGTTAAACAAAATGTTTTTAGTATTATCACAGCCAATGTGTTAAAACACTGCCATTGGAAGCACTGCCATTGGGATCTCAATATTTGTGACGAATTCTCTTAAAATTGCCTTAGACAGTGTTAAATTTCAAGTCTTTCATTTACCATAGAACAAAGCCTAAAATTAGCAAGGGTGGGGGGTTAGGTTTATTCACCATGGTTACCATTTCTATATCACATTTGTTCTTTGTTAGAAAGAAACTGTCTTGGCTGATAAAATACTTCAAGATTATCGCTTGTATCTGTTTGTTCTTAGCACGATATTTTGAGGAATTTTTGAGAATCTTGAGTGATTTTAGATCTTCACACTTTCTCACAGGTGCACAAATTATTAAGGAGTAGAATCACCCACCAAAAATTTAATAGGACCTATGATCTTATTATAAATTACCATTGTAATTATAACCTGGGGGAGAAGGTGAGTAGGAGGATAAAATACAGAATTTCAGTCCTTAGACATCACATCCCAAATTGAGGGTCTGAAAAGTTGCATGTATAAACACAAATGTACGCTTAGACCACTTTTTCCCATGCAATTTCCGGAATGCTACTGGGAACATAGGGGATGGATGGAAAAATATAGAGAACTAGGGTAGGAGGAGAGAGTTTTAGCTTTTGTAAACTCAGCATCCGTATCCACTGACCCTCCCTGTACCTCCCTTCCATTATATCCTGCTTATCGACCATGCTTCCGTGCATACCTGTCAGACATCTTTCCAGAGATCACTCTGCCTCATAAATGCAACTCTTCACCTTCCGTGTCAGCAACATAACCTCAATTTGCACTTAACATACAGCTTCAGAAACAGGTCCTTATTTAGTGAATACCACCTCTAGTTTCGCAATCAGACCACATGCTCTTTAAAAGCAGAGTCAAGATATTCTGTTTCCACAGCCTTCCCCTTGACCTTGACCACTATCCTGAGTGTTTAGTCCTAGGCTTAGAGCAGATTGTGCAATATGTACTTTCGTACATGTGATTAGTCTCAGACTCAGCCAAAGGGGATAGCCTTGAGTTTTGGCAACATGGATATAAGCTATAACTTCTCCATAGAAGTGCAAGGAAATACAATTTCTTAGAAGAACTTTTAGAAAAGGTGAACAATATTTCAGACTTGTGTGGAAAGTCTATTATCCAAAAGGCAGAATATTCCTTTCCCCCAACACAAAATGAGGAAGTGCTTGTTTCTTTGAATTAGGTTTTCTGATTAAAAAACATAGTAGAAAACAACTGGTACAAAGTCATTAAGTCAATTAAAATGCAAAGTTTTGAAAACTTCTGTGCTTACGCCTGTATTTCACTTTATGAATTTAGATAATACTGTTAATAATCTTGCTGTTTCATGTTAAAAATCCAGGCAAGTTTAACCAAGATTCTTCTCTTATCTCTCCCTTATCCAAATACTAAAAACAAAAAATAATTTTTAAAAAAGGAAAAAAAAAATCTTTGTGATCAGTTTTGGAGCCAATAGAAAAATATTCAAACAAGAAATAACAACATCATGAAGTACTGAAATACTGAAAGAGGGATTTTGCATTTCGGGATAAGCATTAAGGCTTTTGTTTTACTTTTAAATAAAGTTGAGCCAGGGCTCATGTGATTAATCTGCTGAGTTTCCTGAAGATATCCCCTAATTCCTGGGGAGAAAAAAAGTATTTCCTGTACAAAAGCATTTTTAATAGCTCTCCCAGCGAACAAAGAATGGTCACCCTTATTTCTCTGTTCAATGTGCCAAAATTTCTGGGAAAGTTGTTTCTCATTGTTTCAGCATGAAGTCAACATTTGAAAAATGGAGTCTTTTTAAAAAAAATTGTAGGATTAATATCCAGGTCATGGGTAATAGAAATTTCACCAGCTTTGGTGCACTGGGCTTATGAAATTGAAACAAGTGGCTCTATTCATTATTAATAAGAATATATGGTTGTGTTTAAACTAAATATCAAACTCCTGGTTGAGTCTTAGGGACCAAGTGACTCCATGATATAAGGTCCCCTTGCTGCCCTTTTATGATTTTCTGCAGAGCTCTTCCTACAATTTACAGCCTTGTAATCAGTGGGGTCCTATAGATCAAGGTGTAAGCAGGATAAAATATGTTTTGTTAAACAAAAATTGTGAAACACTCCATTGTGGCATATAAATTACTATTTCTTCCCTACTTTTCTGCTTTCAGATTTATAGCATTTATCTGGCACATTTTTTTTTAATATGGAAGAAAATCCAATTACTCACATTTGTTTAAACAGGTATGATTTAAAAATATCGTTGCTGGGATGTTAAACTTTTGAGCCCAATGCTATAGTTGTTCTTGAGCAATGTGACTCTTGGTTGTTACTACATGAAAAAGTAGTTTTCTTATCATGTCTTTGTACATAATTTGGCAGGAAAATGGGAGTATCATTTAGTTAGATGTATTACATAGTTAAATAGTTAACTGCATTTTATTGCAAGTAAAACTGGAAACCATATGTAACAAACTTTTATTTGTGAACTTATTTAAAAATTCTATGCCCTATAGATAGAAAGATAGATAGATAGATAGAGAGATAGATACCAGGTATGGGAAAATTCTTGGTCCACTTTTCCCCATATTTGTCAAACTTTGTTTGGACTCATTGAAAATCTGGTAAATTATTTGCCCAGTGTTCTGCACTATCAGATCCAAATGTTTGGAGACATGATTAATTTTAGGCTTTGAGTATATAAATCATTTTTAAAAAGGAGGATTTTCTTGTTAGCCTAACATTCTGGAGCTCACCCTAACATGGGATGCTATATTGACATCAACTTGAATGGATGCCACTGATTGTAGAGTTAGCTAAGAAATGAAGAACGGGGAAGTTGAGAAGATATTTTCATCGTCATGAATTAATATTTAAGAGATGATTACTGACACAGATTTAGATCTGTGGGAGTGTGAGAACCCTAACACTCTAAAAAACATCGTGGCATTCTCAATGACTTCAGAATCATCTCACACATAGTATTAATTAATATTAATATGAGTGACACTAAAATAGCATTGATTAAATCTGTCTCCTCTGCTAGGGTAAGTACTATACTGGCTTTATCTCATTTGTTCCTAGTAAATAATTTTATGAAACAAGTTTTATTATCTCATTTTACCAAAGAGGGAACTAAGTCCCGTTTCTGCTGAATGAAGTCCAGGGTTGCTCCAGCTCAGAACCCTCGTTGTTCATTCCTATCCTGTAACAGTTTGTCCTCGGAGCATTACCCCATACAATCCTGCTGTTTAGCATTTCCCCCCTAAACTTTCTAATAAATACATTTATTACTTTTAGAAATTCACCTAGATTTCTTTATATCTTTTAGTTGAGCAGTACCTGTTAATGTTTAACATCAGTTTTCTCTTCTTTTTAAAAGATAAGCTACCTCACAATGAATCAAGCTTTCCAAAACTTTCGTGAGTTAGTTTAAATTTTTCTCAAAGTAGCTTGAAGGTAAATTGGACTAAGGTGGACTCTTCAGTCAGTTTTACAAGCAAAGGGAAGAAGGGACTTTGAATGAATCTGGCCTTTGCTTTTTTAAAATTTTAGTCACTGTACTGGGTGGTTCACATTATTTAGACTACAGAAGATGGTTGGAAAGGTTTCATTAACCCCATTTGAAAGAAACTGAGATTCAGGCTTGCAGCTACCTAGATGAAGATAAACCTAGACCATCTTCTGACCTCAAGGACTCCTTCTATATCACAGTCCCTTTAAAGTACTTCCAAAGACACAAAAACTTTGAATATTTATCTTTTTATTGTTGTTCTCAGTAATCTACAATGCCTGTCCATCGACTCAATATTTTAAGCATTGAGATTCTGCTTCCTTAGTAGACAGAGGAAAATACCAAGAATTTATTATGTACGAAGGATAATAATGATTAATAACATTAGCATTCAGGAATCAATTTCTCAAAATAAGTGCGCTTCTTTTTATGCTTGAAAAAATTGTAAAAGTTTAAAGACCAGATTAAACAAAGTGTTAGACAGATAGAAGTGATTCTGTAATTCAGCCATGGTGTTTGAGATATTGAAAAAAATGAACAGACATTCAAATATACTCCATAAAGATTACACATTTCTGTTTCTCCATTTATTTTCTGCCTTTTCATACAGACGATGTAATTTCATTAATTAACCCAACTGGCCATACGAACTGTTACTTGCTATTGTGTTATTACTGTTTAATGTTTCTGCAATGTGGTGTAATGTGAAATTTTTGCACAGCAAAACTCAGCCAGGATGGTCAGCAGCTGAGTTTCCATGTGTTGGCAGTATCTGTTAAAATTTGATCAGTGTTAAGTCCTGTGAAAAAGATTTGTGAAACATACTATAAGAGAAAGATGAACTATCTTAGATAAAATACATTTACTTCTCACTTCTGCTGTTACTAATAGTATTTAGCCTGTCTCATGGTATTTATAAATAAGTGCCCTAAGGCATAGAATAATTAAGTATTTCCCTACATCATAATAAATGGTCCTGGAATATTTGCCTTTTATTTATTCTGTGTCTTTTGCTATTTTATCATGTTTATTGAATAAAAAGTTACCTTAAGAAAGAATAGAATGAGATGGATTGTTTCATATGAAGCTTAGAGAAGCCATTTAACGTATCTCAGATTTATGAAATTACCATTCCCAGAGTTAGCATGAATCCTATTTAACTCAAAAATCACTATCCTTTTGGCCAGGAGCTCTGACAAGCTGAATAAATACATAAAGAGGAATCTTGGAAGTGGGTAGACAGACTGGTGACTCATGACGGGGTCAGAGCCTTTGCTATTTGTTTAGAAACAGATCTCTCTCTCTAGCTGCCATGGGGAGGAAGTGATGATGGAGAACAGTTAGTTCCAGAGCGGCATGGTCCAGGCAGCTGGAGGGTCAGGGGTTAAACATGTGCTATCTCAGCTATGCTGGGTGCAATAACAACATGAGGCATCAGGAGAAGAATCTATCAGGGCAATTAGTCAAACAGGCCTTGTGGTAGCCCAGATAGACCTGGCTCTGTTTGCATCTGTTTATCGGTTTGAGATAAGAATCTCTGTGAACCTTTTTGTTACCTTGAGAGAGTAGACACCTGGATGGTAAACATATGACAACAATGTCATTAAAAATTGATTTTGAAAAATGACTGTGGCTCCCAGATGGGATTAAGTAATGTTTATTTCTGATGGTTAAAAAAAAAGAAGGGGGTGGTGGGAGAGAAAGACAGAGGGAAGAGAAGTAAGAAGAACAAGAACGTCTTGCGCGCGTGTGTGTGTGTGTGTGTGTGTGTGTTTAACCTGCTTCTCGGTCTATTCTCTAAAAAGCAGAAGTTACAGAACTGGACTTATTTGCATCGAATACAGAACTTGGCCCAGATGCTTTGGGAAGTGAAGATAATTTACTTTGTTGTGGTTTTTCTTTTTTCCCCAAAGATTTTCCTCCAAATGCCACATTTTGCTCTAATGTGTAAACAGACTCAGACATTCAAAACATTTGTTTTTCTTGGTTCACACTGACTCAACATTTCTTTCTGCTCCTCTGATTGTAAACTCCTGGAGGATACCATTCTTTTCTCCTGATGCTGTCACACCAAGTTACACTAAACTCAGAAACCCAGGAAGTGAACTTTCATAAGAACTATCTGTGACCAATTTTAATTACAGTAAAAACTCCGAATCAGAAGCTTTCACGATGATAAACATTTGTTTATTTTTATTATTTTTATATATTTTTTGAGATAGAGTCTCACTCTGTTGCCCAGGCTGGAAGACAGTGGTGCAGTGGCACAATCTTGGCTCACTGCAAACTCTGCCTCCTGGGTTCAAGCGATTCTCCTACCTCAGCCTCCAGAGTAGCTGGGATTACAGGCACCGCCACCACTCTTAGCTAATTTTTGTAATTTTAGTAGAGACAGGATTTCACCATGTTGGCCAGGCCAGTCTCGAACTCCTGACCTCAGGTGGTCTACCCGTCTTAGCTTCCCAAAGTGCTGGGATACAGGCATGAGCCACCATGCCGGGCCTAAAAATTTATTTTGAACAATAATTTGCGGTGCCTTGAATGCACTGGCTCATGTCTCTCTACTTTGTTGATATGTTTCTCCGTGCTTAAGAATATTCTACTTCTACCCACCTTGGCATGAAATTGGGTAAGTCCTAAAACTTATCCAGAAGAGGAAAGTTCTTACGTCTTCACCAGCAGCAAGAAAACTGATGGGTGCATTCCTGTACAGCTTTCCTAACCCAATTAGAGCTTACTTTATCATCTAATTTACTCATCTGCCATTACAATTTTTAGTCACTTTCAAAACTAGCTTCAGAGACTGCATTTACATTTCACTTTTTTCAGGAGAGTAAAGCATATTTGGGTAGAAAGGTATTCTTTCTTACTTACAACCTTATTCATCCACTCCAGAAAAAATAATAATAAAAGGCCAAGCAGAAGAATTAGCTACTCAGGCATGTGCCAGGTCTGTTTTTATCCCTCTGACAGCAACTATCTGTGAGACTTTGGAGTATTTAATCAATCTCTCAATCTCACCTTTTTCCTATTTTTTTTTTGTGAGATGGAGTCTCACTTTGTCACCTCGGCTGGAGTGCAATGGCAAAATCTCAGCTCACTGCAGCCTCCACCTCCCGGGTTCCAGCAATTCTCCTGTCTCAGCCTCCTGAGTAGCTGGGATTACAGGTGCCCGCCACCACGTTCAACTAATTTTTGTACTTTTAGTTGAGACGGGGTTTCACCATGCTGGCCAGGCTTGTCTTGAACTCCTGATCTCAGGTGATCAGCCCGCCTCAGCCTCCCAAAGTGCTGGGATTACAGGCGTGAGCCACCATGCCTGGCTTACTTGTTTCCTATTTATAAGTTGATAATAAGAGTAGGACCTATTTCCTGAGGTTCTTGTGAGGAATCAATGAAGAAGTGAGCAGAAGTGCCTCACACAGTGCTTAGAATACAAGAAGCATTGTAGCAACCGCCCAGCTACAGAATCACTTAGTACCTGCTGAGCAAGTATATTGACCTTGAGTTGGATGAAATGCCTTCTGTGAGTTGGATGAAATGCCTTATGTTCCTGATATTCTAAACCTAAACTTATATTATTTTAAAAATAATGGTTTCTATAACAATTAAAATTATTCGACAGATTGCTTTTTCATTTTAAAAAAAATAAACTTTATTTTTTAGAGTAGTTTTAAGTTCACAATGAAATTGAGTGGAAGGTGCAGAGATTTCCCATAGAACTCCCTGTCCCCACGCATAGGTAGTCTCCTCCATTATCAAATCCTTCACCAGAGTGATACATTTGTTACCACTGAGGAACCTACACTGACACATCATAATCACCCAAAACTCATAATTTGCATTAGGGGTCACATCCTAAAATTAAACTTTTAGGATATTGAGTACACTCTCAATGGTGTCTAGTCATTAATTCAACTATGAATTACTATTTTTATTCAGCAAATTTACTTTTACTAAACTGTGACATTTTCTGTGCTAATAAAATAGGATCTAGGCCTGCTAGAAGCTTCTCATCTAGTGTTTATCATTTTTATCCAAAATCTATTATAATTCATTTTGTAAAGGGCATATTATTCTACCACCCATGTGGAGCACAATTCTACCAGGCCCATGTCCTATAATTGCATACTTAAAAAGATTAAAACATGTAGGTTTCTGCCAAAATACTAAAAAATGCATTCCTGAACCTGACGATTCATTCCTACAGGAAGGAAAAAGAAAACTTAAATTACAACTCTGTTAATTTGCCATTGCAAAGCATTTTAAATATGACCCTTTAAAAGTTTTCCTAGACAGATGCTTGTCTTCATTTTAAAGTTATTATTAGACTCTGAGAACACATCAAAGGCCAGCTACAGTGCAATCTGCTTTAGCAGAGAATTTGGAATAATGTAGATCCGTTTTGGCCCTCAGATTCTCATTTAGAGTTATCTTTCCAGAACAGGCCTCATTATGAAATATTGTGCTGTCAGCTCCACTGTGGGTGACATAAGGACCCTGCAGACACTAAGGAAGTGAGTCTAGGCTAGGACAGGGCATCAGCATGGAGGAATGTCAGTTTTCATGTCTGAATCTGAACCTGCCAGGCCAACCTGCCAGTCTTACAGGGTAAGCCTTAGACCAACAGGAGATCTGGTACCTGTCTTTTCAGAATCAGCTGCGTTTTGAGCTTTGGTATAGAAGTGGGGCAAATGGAACAGACAATTGAGCAATACAGGTGAGAGGTTTGGCTGTGTCCTCACCCTAACCTCCTCTTGAATTATAATCCCCATAATCCCCCACCTGTCATGGGAAGGACCAGACAGAGGGAATTGAATCATGGGGGCAGTTTATCCCATGCTGTCCTCTTCATTGTGAGTGAGTTGCACGAGATCTGATGGTTTTATAAGCATCTGGCAATTCCCCTGCTTGCAGTCACTTCTCTTTCCTGCCACCCTGTGAGGAGGTGCCTTCTGTAGTGATTGTAATTTTCCTGAGGCCCCCTCCAAGCCATGTGTAGCTGTGAGTCAATTAAACCTCTTTCCTTTATAAATTACCCAGTCTGGAGTATTTCTTCATAGCAGCATGAGACTGGATTAATATAACAGAATCAACACATTGAGAGCACAGCCTCCCTCACCTTCTTGGCTCCGGTCACTCTGTCTTCCTCAGTGATCCTCTATGTGATATATTTCCTGCTACCCTGGGGTCTTAGATGTATCATTTTTTTCTTCCCGTTAACTTGATTAAATGGTTCTCCTTTACAGTTCTTATTTGAATTCCACCCAATTAAGGAATCCTGATCTCCGGACTAAACCTGGTGTTTAAATCTAAATCCAAAGTTAAATCTGGTAGATCTAAATCTAAATCTAAAAACTAAGTCAAAATTTTAAAATAAATCTAGCATTTAAACTGTTGTTGCGTGTTTTATCATAAAATATGAATGACGTTATTATGGTTTTCAATTAAGTCTTGTTTTATCTGGTAGACTCTACTGAGTAGAGTATAAGTTCTCAGGGCCCAGGTCTTGAGTCTCTTTGGCATTGTATCACTAATACCTGGCATGTACTGCTTGTTGAATGAATTAAAGAATATATGTTCTAGGAACATTAAAGGTAAAAAGGAATTAAAAGTTATTTAATACATAGACTTTCTCCGTATACAAAATGTTATATTAGCCTGATGTTAGAAATTTCAAGGATTCTGATAACAGCATGAAGCAAAATGAAAACAAATAAATTTTACCACAGAAAAGTGACTTTAATTGTGATTATGAAACTGTATTTAAATTTTTGTAGTTTTCATAAGGTTAAAGTCAATGTAGACAGTGTCATTTACTCTTTCATTGTAAGAATTTAATTATCTGGCTTTTAAGATGAATGAGGGCATCATAGCAGATTCCCTTGTTGCTCTCTACTTATCATTTTAAGGAAGTCAAGTGAGATATAAATAAGTGGTGGGAGCTGATGGGATTTCCAAGAAGAGCAAGGAAAAAGTCAGCAAATATTCAAATATCTTAAAATTTACCTATAAACTGAGGAAAGTACAGATACATTAATTTTTGCAAATGGTTTATGTTTTTACAGCTATTGAGTAATCTATTTATCAAACATAACATGCCTCTTGAAAATACTTACAGTTTCCTTGCATGACATTGATATGCAAAGACAAATTAAACTTTAAAAATTCATAAGCATTGGTTGCTTTAAGTTTTTTTTTTTGGTTTAGGTTATTGAACTGCTTCACTGAAACAATATGGAAAAACTGCTGAATATCAGATTTCAATGGTGGTTGATAAAAAATGTGTCCCTCAGAGATTTGGGATTAATCAAATTATTCTGAGTAGACAAGATAAGTTAAATAAATCCTTATCAAAATATTCTGACCTCTGAAATAATTTAACAGGCAGAAGAATCTGAAATACCTTGTGCTCTTCATAGCCGCTGTAAAGTGTGCCGTATTTTGAGATGGGTTATTAAGATTTAATATTTGCTAGGCATTGCCATGCTCAGGATGAATACTAGCAGAACCTGTTGGCTCAAAGGAGCATGAACTATTGTTGTATTAGGAGAGGAGGAGAGCACCAGATGATGGATAAAGTCTAGGGTGGCAAAGTGTAATGAAAGAAAAAAAACCGTGATAACATGGTGAGTCAGCTGGTGACCTCAGAGCCAGTCACCTTAGGAAAAATCTAGCAGATAGAATGGATCAGTCCACAGAGGCCAGGAGATAATCCATCAAGGATTATCCGTCAGCACTGCCGACACTGCCACAAACTTCCAGGACAAAAGATCAAGAGGCATTGGAAAACAAATTGCTGCCGCACCAATTCATTTTCATCTCTCTGTATCTATGTGCCTTTTCAGAAGTTTATTAACTCAAGTGAATTTTAATATTTTATAATTGGTATATTCACATATGTTTATATTTTAGGTTAAATAACACAAATATAGTAAAGAGTATGTTTTTCTTTTTATTTATTTTAAAATTGTGCTTTTTAAAATTGACATACCATAATTATATTCATTTATGGGGCATAGTGTGATGCCTTGGTATATGTATACAGTGTAGAATGATTAAATCAAGCCGATTGATATGTTTTTTGTCTCATCTGCTTGTCTTTTTTCTGTGATGAGACATTTGGAATTTACTCAGTTGTTTTAAAATTTATGACACATTTTATTGACTATAGTCACCCTGTTCTGATCTCAAAATTTATTCCTTGTGCATAAGTGAGAATTTGTATCCTTTTACCAATAACTCCTCATTCACTCCCTTCCACTGGCCCTGTCTCTGGTAGCCATGTTTCTACTCTTTACCTCTATGAATTTAACTTTCTTAGATGCCGCATATAAGTGAGATCAAGGAACATGTCTTTTGATTTTGCTTTAAGAATAGTGTATCAGCCCATGTGGTGTTGACATAAATACTTGAGACAGAGTAATTTACAAAGAAAAAATGTTTTATTGTTTCACTTCTGCAGGCTGTACAAGCAGGTCACCAGCATCTGTTTAGCTTCTGGCTAGGCCTCAGGAAGCTTTTACTCATGGCAGAAAGCAAAGGAGGAACAGATGTGTCATTTGGTGAGAGAGGAAGCAGGAGAGATGCCAGGCTTTTTTAAACAACCAGCTCTCAAGTGAACTAATAGAATTAGAACTTGCTCACTCCCATGGGGATGGCACCAAGCCCTTCATGAGGGATCTGCTCCCATGAGCCAAACACCTTTCACTAGATCCCACCTCCAACATTAGGGATCACATTTCATGACACTTACAAAGGACAGATATTCAACGTATATCAGTCTGTCCCTAGATGCCCCCAAATCTCACGTCTTTCTCACATTGCAAAATACAGTCATATCTTTCCAATAGTCCTCCAAAAGTCTCAACTCATTTCCTTTCAACTTAGATGTCTTAAGTCTCACCTGAAACTCAAGGCAATTTCCTTTCACCTGTGAGCCTGTCAGATCAAAAACAAGTTATTTCCTCCCAAGATACAATAGTGGTAGAGTCACTGGGTAAACATTTCCATTCTAAAGGGGAGAAATCAATCAAAAGAAATGGGCAACAGCCCACCCCATCCCCTCCCAAGTCTGAAACCCAACAGAGCAGACGTTAACCCTTAAGTCTCCACAACAACCCTGGACTCCATGTCTTGCATACAAAGCACTCTGGTGCAAGGGGCGAAGCCCTGAAGCCTTGGACAGCTGCAACTCCCATGGCTTTTCTGGGTGCAGCCCATGTAGCTGCTGTCAAGGCTTAGAGTCAAATGCCTGCAACCCTTTCAAAGCTGAGAGTGCTCTATCATCTTCATGTATGTAGGGCAATGACTTGGTTTCCACAACTCTACTAGGCAGTGTTCCAATGGAGACTCTGTGTGGGGGCTCCAACCCCCCAATTTTTTGGCATTGCCCTAGTAGAGGCTCTTGGTGGGTGCTCCAGTCCTGTGGCAATCTTCTTCCCAGGTACCCAGACTTTTAGTATTTATCCTCTGAAATCTAGGTGGAATTTGCCAAACCTCCTTCACCCTTGCATTTTTATGCCAGCAGACTTAGCACCACGTGGAAACCACCAACTCTTAAAGCTTGCACCTTCTGGAGTAATGGCCTGAGCTGTACGTGGGCCCTTTTGATACATGGCCAGAGCCAGAGAGGCCCAGATGTGCCAAGCAGGATCTGAGGTTAAGCAGGGAAGTGGGGCCCTGGGCCGGGACTGTTTCCAAGGCCCCTGAAATCACTCCTTCCTCCTAGGCTTTCCGGCCTGTAATGGGAGGTAAGGCGCTGTCTCTAAGATTTCTGAAATTCCTTTGTGACCTTTTGCTTGTGGTCTTGAATTTTAGCACCGGGCTCTCATTTAGTCACGCTAATCTCTCTAGCAAAGCGGTTGCTCTGCAGGCCTCTTGGATTCCCCTTCTGAAAATGTTCTTTTCTTCTCTATCACATTTCCAGGGTGCAAGATTTTTTACACTCTGCTTCCCTTTTAATTATAAGTTCCAATTTTAAGTCTTTCCTTTGCTCCCATATCTGACTGTAGGTTGTTAGAAGCAGCCACATCACCTCTTGAATGCTTTGCTGCTTAGAATTTTTTTTCCCAGATACCCTAAGTCATCAGCCCTAAATTCAGCCTCCCACACAGTCTTAGGGCATGGATAAAATGGAGCCAAGTTGTTTGATGGGGCATAACAAGGGTAATCTTTGTTTTATACAACCAGCTCTCAACATGAACTAACAGAGCAAAACTCACTTGTCACTATGGGGAAGGCACCAAGCACTTCATGAGGTATCCACTCCCGTGACTGAAATATCTCCCACTAAGCCCCACCTCCAACATTTAGGATCACATTTCAACATGAGATTTGGAGGGGATAAATAACCAAACTGTGTCAAATCGGTTGCCTAGATCTTCTTGTAATCAATAATTTCCACTCTAATCTATTCCCATGATTTTATTTCTAGATTTGATTGTCATTATAGGTGTGATCTTCCAACTCTCTCAATACCGTACATGCATTACATAACCAATATTCTATAATACAATTGGCCTTGATAATTCAATATTTATTATAAAGGTGAGCTCCCAAAAGAGTACTTTTAAATGCTAGCACTTTCAAGTGACTAATATCATTTTTCTTCACATAATAGACCTCATAATTATTTGGTTTCACCAGTTTCAAAAGGCACATACTCCTTGTAAAACACAGATAGTTGTACATTTGTACAAAGTATCTAGGTTATGATAAGAGGCTTATGGTCTCAAAAAGTTTCTAGGGTTAGAAATTTATGTAAGTTCATATTTAGATGATCTCACGAGTTTTAAAGAAATCTCTAAGGATTGAAACTTGAATTGCATGTACTTTTTTTCTAGGCCAGTTGAGAAATGAAAACATTCCTAATTATTTCAAGCCTATATAGTGGTGTACAGTGTAATTAATTCTGATGTGTGTTTCACACCCAATTAGAGGATATTTTAGCACCAGGATAATTGGACCCAGCAGTACCTGGGAACTGTAATCAAACAAGTTTATCACCACCTATTGCCCTATGATCTTCTGCACTTTTCAGAAATGCTGTCCATAAAGAGAATGGTCAAGACATGTGGTAAATTGATGCCTATTATTGAAACTTTACTAATGTCTAAATCCAGTTCAAAGTATTCCTGTTTATTAAAAAAATCCCTAACTTTTTTCTGTGGCTTCACAATCCTTTTGCAATTTCTACAGATGATTTCTTCTCTGCTTATCAGGATGATGACATTCATCCACTTACCTTGGCTGTGCTTTGTGATTTTTTTTTTGGCAAAGGGAGTAATCTGCTAATTTTTTTTTTCTTTAGGTAACTTGGGATCAAGTGCAAAATGGGAGTTGAGGATGTAATCCATGTCTTGTAATTTTCAGACACCACTAACTACAGGTTTAAATAATCTAACAAGAGGCTTGTATCTAAGAGTGTGGTCTGTGGACCTGAAGACTGGTAACTTGTTAGAAATGCAGATTCTCAGACTCAGCCCAGGACTGTTGACTCTTCACTTTAATGAGATCTCCAGATCATGCCTATAGATGTTAAAATTTGAAACACGTGGGTCTAGCTAGAGTAAAAAACCCTTTAGGACAGAGTACCTGGATTATTTTTCTTCATAGTCCCAGTAGCAGCAGAATGCATGACAATATGTATGGGAAGAAAGTAAGAAGGAAGAAAGGAGGGAAGGAGGAAAGCAAGGAAGGAGGAAGCAAGAAAGGAGGGAAGGAAGAGAATGAGGGAGGAAGAAAGGAAGGGAGGAAGAAAGGACAAAAGGAAGGAAGGAAGGAAGCAAGGAAGGAAGGAAGGAAAGAAGGAAGGAAGACTGTGTCCTGGTACTCATGGGTCAGATGCTTCAAAATAGATGGAGGAGGCTTCAAATAAATCTGAACACAATTGGTCTCAAAGTTCACCACTCTTAACCATGATCCTTGTTCTTTCTAGTCCTGATGTTTTCGTCTTGCTGCTGACTAGATGCTTCCCAAATCCAATATTTAGATCCTTAGCTCAGGCCTTAGCTGTACCTTGTGAATCCAGGCCCTCCATTATCAATATGCAGTGATAGGACTTTTTGACTTAAGAAAACATAAACAAAGTAAAGCCATGGTCATCATTTTCTCTACAGATATTCCAAAAAGCAGGGGGCAATACTCCAGCCAAGCCTGTCTAGATGAAGTATTTTTTTCTCTCCTTGGCTCTTCTTTGCTCCTGGCTTTTGTCTCACGTCATGAGAAAGTCCTGACAACTAACACTCACCTTAAGGGAAAATACAGCTCCCTACCATTCCTCAGGTGGAAAATCCAATTTCCTCATAGCCAGTGGCTTTTATACAAGGCAAACACACCAGATTCCTATAATCCTGGTTTTGTTCCTGTAGGCAAGGAAGATCTTTTTTCTTCTCTAAAATGTTTTTTTTTTTTTTTTTTTTTTGTGGCTGTACAATCACTTATAATTGCATTTGAATATTTGCCAGTAAGGTGACTTTTAATAATACATTTTGGTGCAACTTTAAAACATTTACATAGCCAAAAAATAGTAATACCAAAATGAAAGTTAGTGGAAGTGGAGGAATTAATTACTGTAAATTTAACTCCTTGGGCTGTTCATTTGTAATTTTTAAGTTTTATTTTTAAAAGAGAATTTAATAGGTGCTAGTAATCTTCAGCACTAAATAGATTTTCCAATTCTACCATATATACACATACATATGGGAGAGAGAGGGGGTAGGGGATGGAGAGAAGGCCATTACCTTTGGGAAAATAACAATGCATTTTTTTAAAAAAACTGGGGACATAAATTGTACATGTAAATAAGTGTCATGAGGGGCTTTCAGGCATCAGAGGAAAGGGCCACTGGCAGCTGGATTGATATATGAAGGTATGATAAAGGGAGGATAGTGGATACATGGTATTGAAGGCAAATACCATGTAATTGCCTGGAAATTAGATGAAAGACTTGCATGGCCATTTCACACTGTAAAAGTGATTAAGATATGTGAGAACAGTCACCTCTGTGTAGCTAAAACAAGCGACTGCCTTAACCATATTCCATCCCTGGGTGTGTAAGATGGACTTATTGCTGGGAGGTAGAAAGCAAAACAAAACAAAAGAAAATCTGCAATATGTTTCAACAGACTTACATCACCTCATGATGACCAGAAAACAAGGCAGCAAGAAATAGATTTAAATCTATGTTTATTTTAACAAAGTTGTAGAATCCACTTAGAAGAAGATAAAGTTTTGTTTCACATGACAATTAGGTATTCTGTGTGTGCACCTGTGTATATGTTTGTATCTATATAAAGCCCAAATATCTTTTCTGATTAAAATTTTTACTTTTCAATGGGCCCAGACTCTTATAGATAAGTTTTAAATACATTTATTGTCTTTACTCTTTACTCAGTAGCTACGTGTTTGGTGTTTGGCAAATTCTCATAGGTTAGCCCAGTTGAAAGAAAGTCATAAAGAAGTTCACCATTATTTGCTCATTGTACTGGAAGCCAAGATGGTGGTTTCTAAGCCCTAAAATTTTGTTTTCAAAAGCAAATTCCACTTCTCCAAATAAGAAGAAAGAAAAAGATGAATAAGAGAAAGAGGAAGAGGAGGAGGAGGAAGAAGAACAAGAGGAGGAGGAGGAGGAAGGAAAGAGGAAGAGAAGGAGGAGGAAGGAGAAGAGGAGAAAGAGGAGGGAGGAGAATTAAGAAGAAGAAGGAGGAAGAGGGGGTAGAGGAGGAGAAGGAGGAGGAAGAGGAGAAGGAGGAGGAAGAGGAGGAAAAGGAGGAGGAGGAAAAGGAGGAGGAGGAAGAGGAGGAGGAGGAAGAGGAGGAGGAGGAAAGGAGGAGGAGGAAGAGGAGGAGGAGGAAGAGGAGGAGGAGGAAGAGGAGGAGGAGGAAGAGGAAGAGGAGGAAGAGGAGGAGGAGGAGGAAGAGGAGGAAAGGAGGAGGAGGAGGAGTTGGAGATGGATCACCTGAGCTCAGGTTCTAGACCAGCCTGGCCAACATTGTGAAGCCCTGTCTCTACTAAAAATACAAAAAATTAACCAGGCATGGTGGTGTGTGCCTGTTATTCCAACTAATCAGGAGGCTGAGGCACGAGAATTGCTGGAACCCAGAAGGTGGATGTTGCAGCGAGCTTAGGTGGTGCTGCTGCTCTACAGCCTGGGTGACAGAGCAAGACTCTGTCGAGAAAAAATAATAACAATAATCTTCAGTGTAAAATGTTTAACTGTTGATTTCAGTATCCCTATCAGGAGCTTGTAATGATGCCATACTATGCAGATTTTGGCCAGAATGATTTCAAATTTAATAAGCTCTTGAATGTAGCAAAATGTTTAAATGTTAAAAGCTTCTTGAGAAATTCCCCATTTCCACCATCATTGTGGGTGTGCTTTCTCCCACAACTGTAGACTCTCACAGTTGAATTAGCGAAGGCTTTTTCCTTTGACTCTTTGCCTTCCATGTTCTAGCTCTTCATCTCTTGACTTTCCAGATTTGTGAACAGCCGGAGCAAATTTAAAAAACCCAACAGTGCTTGGCTAACATAAACTAATTTTCAAGAAATATCAACACGCTTGCTATGATCTACTCTCTGCTCCCCTTCTGTGAATGACTCAGGGCATAGACTTAATGCTCTCAGGCTCCTGGGATGCCATTCTTGGAAGCAGATGGGCTAATACATGTACATGATATCACAGAATCCAAACAGAGAAACAGGTTTAAATTTAGAACTCACTCCCCATGAAAATATAAGGTTTAAAAGTAGGACTCAGGGAAAGGTTTTCAGAACTTTAGTCCTTGAAATATTTCGGTGTGTATATGTGCATGTGTGTGTTGGGGGTGGCATTACCAGTAATAGAGTATTCTGGAATAAAACATTTATAGCAGGAAAAGTGCTGGGAGCTCAGACATTTATCTGAGTGATTACTGGTTGTTGAACACAAATAGGGGAAACATTTCAAACCATTGCAACACAGATAACTTCCTAGGGATTTTCTTTTGCTGGTGTGCAGTAGTAAGTATGAAGTGTTATGGCATTTGCGGACTTGCTCATGGTGAGGCTTACTGCTAATAGGGCAAGAGTCTTGGTGCATCTATCGTTTGAAATACAGCTGTTTAAATAGAGTGGGCTTAGACAAGTGATCTGAAGGAACATTTGCACTTGAGCTTGCTTCCTCAAAGGATAAAATTAAAGCTTTATTTTAACATGGTGGAAAAGGGTACCGGGAATGTTTCTTCGACAAAGGGAAATGAGGAGAAAAAGTAATTATATTGAACAGATTTGAGCAACAGCCTTCCAAAAGATAATACATTTCTTCTCGGCAGTAATCCTCTAATATGTCCACCTGATTTCAGCAGGTGCTCTGCTTGCAAAGGTGGAAAACATTTCATCAAGGTACTTTGAAAATAACCTGTTCCTCCCATAGTACCACTGATTCCTTTAGATTTTTATCTCCAAGGAAAACATTGACACTTTACTCTGTGTCCATGAACTTAGTCTAAATCTGTGCTTTTATACAGGTATTTTGCTTTAACTAAAGAGTTTTTGAGTCAAAATCTTCGGAATGGATAGCCCAACAAATATAGTAAAATGCAAATGGAAGAGACAGTACTGTACTGAGATTTCTATTTTTGTATTTTTTCATTACCTATATGTGTGCCAGTGAGCAAGCCAGCTCTCTCTTCTGTGTGTCCACAGATTGTAAGGTCACGCATAGGTCTTCAAGTTGATTCTTTTCCAGCCTTAGGGACCCAATAAACCCTAAGAACATACCTGAAGCAGGAAAATTTCTGTTGTGCTTCTTGCTATGTTGTACTTAAATCTTTAAGTAATTGCTCGTTGCTGAAGTCTTTAATTAATTCCTTCTGTGTCAGTGTCCTTTTCTCTGCCTAGAAATTTTTAAAGTTCTCTATGCCACTACAAACAATGTGGCTGTCTATGTTGTCCTCTGAGTGTTTAGCTGTGTGTTAGCTGATTTGGTAACTCCTCCATTTCAGTATACTAGGGAGTATATTGTCACATGAATGCTGACATCGCATCTCTTCAAATGAAATATTTGTCCTCAGAAAATAGAAGCTTTAATGTCTCTAATGGTGGGATTTGGACAATCACAGGAGGCTGGCAGTGAAAAGACCTAGTGAAGGTGCTTGAAATCCCAAAGAAGGTGTTGGAGACATAGTGTGATGGGTCATCTCATGCACTGTTGGTGGGAATGTACATTGGTATGGCTATTCCTAATGCAAATAAAACTCAAGATCTCAAAAGGTTCACTAACTTGGGTCTAGTTATTCCAATTCCAGCAGCCCGACCTCAGGAAATGATAAAAAGTTCAAAGAATTATTTATTTAATAAGGATGAAGAAGAGAAAATGAATGTGTTTAATCATACTAAGAACTCATTTTATTAAGTACCTACTATAAACTGCGAAAGGCACCTGGCATGCCTTGTCTCATTTAGTCTTCCCAGCAGGCCTCTGAACTAAGTGAAATAAACACAGCTAGGGAGTGAAGAAGCTGGGTCATCTGACTTAGGTCTGAAGCCCTTGTACAGTGCACAAAATACAAAATTGTACATGGAAGCCCTAATTTGACTCTAGGGGTCACGATCTTATCCTCCACCTCCTCTTACCAAACTGTCTTTTCAATAATGTTCATCCCACCTTTATTAAATACTCCTCTAAATTGTCCTGGTAGGATACTACTTTAGATGCTATAAAAATAGTTGACAGAAGGTTCTGAAAAGAACAGAGGACTGGGAAATAGAATTCCAGTGTGTTATTCTCTTGGGCACATGGTAAATTTTATTTCCTGGTCACATTGTGGTTGGTAGAGCTCCATGTCTATCTAGTCCTGCGTAATGAATTGGGAGTGGGCAGGATGTATTTCTTCTCTGGACTACAGAATCTAATTTCCATGGGAAGTTCTTCAAAGTGCTCTTTCTTGCAACAGCAACCTGCAATTTTCTAAGTTGTGGCTGCTCTGTTAGTCTTGGTGCCAATGTGAAGATGACAATGATGTTGAACAGAGCCCCAGTCAATCCACATGAGGAAGAAGGAAACCTTGTTCATTCAAACCATTGGGATTTGGGATTGCTTTTCTCACAGCATTGCCTAGTGTATCAGGCCATCCTTGTGTTGCTATAAAGAAATACTTGAGACCGGGTAATTTATAAAGAGGTTTAATTGGCTCACAGTTCTGCAGGCTGTGCAAGTATGGCACTGGCATTTGCTTGTCTTCTGGGGACACCTCAGAGAGTTTTTACTCATGATGGAGTGGACACAGGCACATCACAGAACCAGGGAAGGAGCAAGAGAGGTGAGTTTGGGGGATAACTCACTCACTATTGTGAGGACAGCACCAAGCCATGAGGGACCCAACCCCTGAACCAAACACCTCCCCACCAGGCCCCACCTTCAACATGGGGGATTACATTTCAGCATGAGATTGAGGGGGAACAAATATCTAAACTATATCATCTAGCTTATTCCCATGGAAGAAATGAACATTCTATTTCACTCTCCACTACTAATATTCTGATCAAACATTTATGAGCCTGTGATTTTTTGTCTATACAATGAGGCCATTACTGGCATTCTCTTCTCATAGGATAGTTGCTGAGATCAAATGAGATGAACTGGTACACCGATAGAAAATATTACTCTGAGATGCTTTGTTCCTTTGCAGTTTCTGGAATTGTATCCTACGGTAATAATCAAAGTTAGAGATAACTCAGGGAAGTATTGCAGTTATTAAGTTTAAAGCCTACATTGAACATAATTTTCTAAAGTTGAACACAATGTCATGCTACTTTCTTTTTATAAAATGATACTTGTTTGAGCTGTGATAAATAGAAAGGTGAGTTCTAGTACCTAGATAAGAATCTCAAAAAGTAGGGAGCTATTGTAAACCATGAATGGCTTCATGAACATTTGACAAATATCTGAAAGAACAGCTTAATATCAATAAAATTATAGTTAAAATTATTATACTTTGAAGATAACACATACACGTTTTAAAAAGATAAACTTTTTTTTTTACAATTTTATTCAGAAAGTTAATCAGTTATCTGAGGGTCGTTTTGCATCTTCACCCCATTGATGGTTACATCAAGAAGTTTTCCTATTTAGAACTGTAAAACAATTGAAACTTTCTTTAAAAAATTCTAAGATGATTTTTCTATTCTGTGGTACTGTGGATGATTAGGAAGTTCAAAGTTGCCTTTAAATAAAAATATAGTTAAATTGAATACAACAAATGTCTTTTAAAAGCCTAGTATGGGCCACATCCTTTGCTAGATACCAGGGATTCTACAGTAGAAAAAAAAATAGACAAAATCTCTCCCTTCAGGAAGATTACCTGAAGTTTATGGATACTTATTTATGTAGTAATTGAAACATATGTAATTAGACTGTATGTTACAAAACACAGTGACATCAGAAATTGTATCTATTATGGATAATCTTAGGGTTATTCTACTTAGTCTTGTAAATATCCTAATTATATCCATGAATAAAATTAAATCAGTAGAAAATCACACACAGGGATGACGTGAGTGATGCCCCTGATTCTCTTGCTTGTGCTTCATTATAATAGCCTTGGCCATTATCAACAATTGATCCTAGAGACAACTGAATGAGACTGGCTTTTGTGTTTCCCGTGAAACTAGCGTTAGTGACAAACCTACGTTGTTAATGGCACCTTCTGTTTATAATTCTATATAAGGAAATTCTTTCCAACAATTTTGTTTTTTGAAATACAAGGTGTGTATTCCTGGAAATTTGTAGTCAGTAGTTGATGGGTTATTTAACTGCGTATTTTGAATATAAGCTAATTTGTGTGTGCATTGGAATTATATGCCTTTGATTAATCCCCCTGTTTTAGAATATGACAGTCCAAAACATTTCTGTTAAACAAATGCTGTCTTAATTTTTATGAGGTATAAATTAGTATAATCTTTTTTTTTCTCCAGCTGCCAGGAAGCTCAAATTCAAAAGTCAGGTGGTTTATAATATTATTTCCTTTATCCTCAATGGCCAAAATACTTACATTATTCTTTAATTTATGAATTTAATTTCCTGTTCTTATTCTAATGAGACTTGTCTTCTTGAATATGCCTTTTATTGCATAGCATCTCAACTATTTTGTAGTGAGAAGAGTTATAAGGAAATAAAGGAAATAAAAATACAACAACCCAAATTTATATTATTTTGCCATTCAGTGGTTTTATGTTGGTTATTAACATCTGAAAGAGCTTTTGAAATATTTTAATTCACTGTGTGATTTAACATCCCTGTACCTCAAGGCATCTTAACATCCAGTAAACTTTTTACTACTCAATCATTTTGTGAAATAAATAAGGGAAGTCACAGCCAATCAGCTTAGACAAAGGTAAGCCAGAAACAAAAAATAATTTCTACAATAACACCTTCTCTTCAATGAGAGAAAGAAAATGCACCACAGATTTATTAGTAATTGATTTAAAATGACCCGGGGGTCGGTTCTGTTGAAGAGGTATGTTTCACAAGTAGAAAAGATGAAAGAAAGCCTTTCAGCTTTGGATTTATAGCTCTTCTCTTGTAACTCAAAGCAAAAGCATCACCGAGTCGCCAGCTGTTTTGTGTCTCACGTCGCAATCAATAATTCAGGTAAACATTAACTTGGAGTATATCTGGTATCTTGGTACCTTCACTTCTGCAGGTCTGAAGAGGCCAATCTTTTCCTAAGAAAGACATACCCTCTGTATTAGAGCTCTTAATAGAGCCAAAGCAGTCTTCTGAAGAGCCTTGCACAATTCTACTGAAAGGTCACCTGTATCCCCTCCCTTCTAGAGCAGAACCTGGATTTACTCTGCCCCCTCTCCAAGACCCACGGGCAGTCCAAATCAACTTTCAACTCTTTGGAAATACAAATTACCAACCCTGGAGAATGTCAAGTAGCGTATTTATGAATAGTTGGCACTAGTAAGGCAACTTACAGGGAGTTACATGGATTGGCATTTTATTTTTTAAATAAAATAAAGCCTTAAAAAGGAGAGTAAAAACATGAACAAAATTATTGGTTCATCCAAATAAATCCTAAATCTCTGTCTTTTCATATTTCCAAAATCAAAATGACATCTGCCAAGGATTTCTGTAGTTACTGCCCAAGCAGAGTCGGATACACTGCTGTTATTGTCTTAATTCAGCTCTCATAATTTCTGCCAGGGCTTCTCATTCGTGTGAACAGGCAGCCACCCACCCTGCTAAGCACAAGTTTCAGGAGAGAGAATTCAGCCTCTTTGAACATATCCAGAATTTGCCAAAGTGCAAATAGAAATGCCAAATACAAAGGGAATTGGCTGAAATATTTCTCTGCTATTGGTGTTTGAAGTGAAACTTTTAGCACAGTTGAAACCAGACGCTTATTATTGCTCTGATTAGTCATTGGTTAAGTGACATAACTTCTATTTCCTCCTCCTCCTCATCTATTTCTTTCTCTTTTCTTTCATAGTGTATAGATTATCACCATCTGGCTTAAAGTAAATTCTGCCATTCAAAAAGTAAAGGTTTTGCTAAAATCAACTTTGAATGAAACTCAAAGTAGATTACATAAGACCCCACGCAACCTCTGCCTTCTGGGTTTAAGTGATTCTCCTGGCTCAGCCTCCTGAGCAGCTTGGATTACAGGCGTGTACCACCATGCCCAGCTAATTTTTGTATTTTTGGTAGAAATGGGATTTCACCATGTTGGCCAGGCTGGTCTCAATCTCTTGACCTCATGGTCTATCCACCTCGGCCTACCAAAGTGTTGGGATTACAGGCATGAGCCACTGTGCCCAACCAGTACTGCCTGGTTTAAGCCTCAGAAGTTTTGTAGCCAAGGAATGGTGTTATTATTTCTAAAGTAAATAATTGAGCCATCCAAAAAAGAAAATAAAAGCAAGAAACCTAAACCCCCAGAGAGAAATTGAATAATGTTATGCTTGCTTCCCACTCTATTTCCATAGCTGCTGTTTATAGTTCTATGCCTCCTAAAGGATACAATGCGAACATTGTAAAACAATCATTATCTTTTTTTAAACATTTTATTGAAGTGTAGTTTACATACCATAAAATTCACAGATTGTAAGTGCACAATTCAATAATTTTTAGTGAATTTATAGAGTGTGCAACCATTGCCACAAGCCAGCTTCAGAACATTTCCATCACCCTCCAAAATTCAGTTAAGCCCATTTGTAATCAACTCCCTTGGTCAGCGCAAGGCTGAGACAAAATGAAGTTGTTCCTGGGTAGTAGGTCGGTGGCATTTTGGAGAGTGTCTGATGGCCAGAATGGATGCTTGGACAGTAAACTTACAATAAACTTGCAGCAATTGAAGATATCGAGATAGAGAATTACTTCTAGTGCACAATAAGTGACCATTCAAGGGAAGATGGGAGGGGCTGAAACTTCATGGGACACACTGATGATAGTAATGTAAGCAAATATTTACCTAGCGCAAATGCCCTAACATGTCTTATTCTAAGATCTTTAATATATGTTCCCAAATGCCCATCAATGATAGACTGGATAAAGAAAATGTGGCAATATATATAATGGAATACTATGCAGTCATAAACAAGGATGAGTTCATATCCTTTGCAGGAACATGGATAAAGCTGTAAACCATCATTCTTAGCAAACTGACATAAGAACAGAAAACCAAACACCACATGTTCTCACTCGTAAGTGGGAGTTGAACAATGAGAACACATGGACACAGGGAGGGGAACATCACACACCATGGCCTCTGGGGGTTGGGGGACTAGGGGAGGGATAGCAGTGGGTAGGGGTTAGGGGAGGGATAGCATTAGGAGAATTACTTAATGTAGATGACGGGGTGATAGAGGCAGCAAACCCCCATGGCATGTATATACCTATGTAACAAACCTGCACGCTCTGCACGTGTACCCCAGAACTTAAAGTAAAAAAAATAATGTTCACTTATTTAATGTAGATAATAATCCTGTGAGATAGTTCCGCTGCTACCCGATTCTGCAGATAAGGGAACTGAGGCCCAGACAGGTGTAGTAAATAAGCAGATAAGAGATGGGACATAGAGTCAAACCCAGGAAATTTGAGTCTAAAATCCACACTTTCACTGACTACCTTCTGCTTCTTCCCCCTCAGTGTTGCTTGGGTGACAAAACCCCAGTAAATCAATGGCTGACGCTGTCTGAGTTGGAGCCAATTGACCAGCAATAGTCAGTTTGGGGACCCAGAATACACAGACCAGGAAAGAGGCATCCTTGTGCCATGGTAAGTCTATTTCAGCTTGGCTGTTATACTGTAACACAAGCAGAGGTGTTGGTATAAAGTTTTTTTTTTTATTGCATTTTAGGTTTGGGGGTACATGTGAAGAACATGCAAGATTGTTGCACAGGTATACACATGGCAATGTGGTTGGCTGCCTTCCTCCCCCATCACCTATATCTGGCATTTCTCCCCCATGCTATCTCTCCCCCAGCTCCCCCAGCCCGCGCTCTCCCTCCCCTATTTCCCCCTGACAGACCCCAGTGTGTGATGTTCCCCTCCCTGTGTCCATGTGTTCTCATTGTTCAACACCCACCTACGAGTGAGAACATGCGGTATTTGATTTTCTGTTCTTGGGTCAGTTTGCCGAGGAAAAGTTTTTTTGTGAAGGTGGGAGGGGACTGGCTTAATGGGTAGCAAGCAGGCAAATACACTTGCAGCAGTTTTGTGTCTTGGAATGCGTCTTCTCTGGCCAAGGATCACGGTCTCCATTTTTGTGAACAAAGCAATATCCATTAATGACTTTGCATCCATGTCAGCTTGATATTTTTTCTATTGCTCCCTTTTTTATGATCCACTCCATTAATATTTCTCTTTTCCTAGACTCCCCTCCTTCCTAACTGGCCCTCACTAGACTCTTTTTCCAGATGTGGGACAACCACTTCATAGTCTCTAACATATTTTAGGCTAATTTGTTTAATAGTTATGTGTTCTTTTTGCTGATACTGGAGGATTTCAAAAGTCTAAGGAGACTTCCATGGATGCTGTTCCATGGTAACTTGAGTCCCAAGTTTGTGAATATATATCTTGGCAGCTTTGTAAATTCAAGTACTTCCTGAAGCCCAGGGCCAAAATGGGAAATACAGCTGGGGCAGATGTTCTGGGATTAAAGTTGCTTTCTTGGTTTTAAAATTTGAGAAATTCAGGTATTTTGAGGGGACTCTGCAAAGCTAAGCCAGGTGAACCAATGGGAGCAGCACCAATGCATACAATTCTGTATACTCACTGCCATGGGCTATTAGAATTATTTTGGCAATACTTTGTGAAGTAGTTAGCATATTTGATGTCTAATAAGTAAAAGAAGGAGAGGAAATGAAGATGCAGTATTATACACAGTAATAAATGATACGTAAACGCTATCCCTCTGGAATAATAAGCAGTCCCAGAAGAACTAGTTACTGAAAATTGATTCACCCATAAGAAATTATCTAAAAACATCATAACAACGGTGTGTGTTTTAGGAACATGCGGAATAGAATATTCATTTCAGTGGTGTTTCTTTTTAAAGATAAAAGTTTCAAGTTCTTGTTAACTTTTATCAATCAAACCACATTATCGTTAAATGTGTTTCTGAGATCGCTAAATTCCTCCACAGAAAATAGACTCCTACCCATGGAACATCTATACAATTATCTATTCAGCACAGTGCTTAATTTTTATCTGTTATTTTCTAAGACAAATATATCTTTTCTGAAAGACAAAGATGGTAAAAACAGTTTCTCAGGTTTTTGTTTATTCTTAGCTTTTAAACATTTTTCTAATTGAATGATTACACTATATCATGTAAAAACACTTTCATCAATCATCAGTTTAAAATTGTGGCTCTGTAGAAAGCATGCTTTTTGTTTTATTTTTTAAAAGTTATACTTTAAGTTCTGGGATATATGTGCAGAACGTACAGGATTGTTACATAGGTATACATGTGCCATGGTGGTTTGCTATACCCATCAAACTGTCGTCTGTATTAGATATTTCTCCTAATGCTATCCCCTCCCCTAATCCCTATCCCCAAAAGTCCATGGTGTGTGATGTTCCCTCCCTGTGTCCTTGTGTTCTCATTGTTCAACTCCCACTTATAAGTAAGAACATGCGGTGTTTGGTTTTCTGTTCCTGTGTCAGTTTGCTGAGAATGATGGTTTCCAGCTTCATCCATGTCCCTGCAAAGGACATGAACTCATCCATTTTTATGGCTGCACAGTATTCCATGGTGAATATGTGCCACATTTTCTTTATCCAGTCTATCATTGATGGGCATTTGGGTTGGTTCCAAGTCTTTGCTATTGTGAACAGTGCCACAATAAACACACGTGTACATGTGTCTTTATAAAGGAATGTTTTATTTTAGTTCAGGTATATACTCAGTAACAAGATTGCCAGGTCAAATGGTATTTCTATTTCTAGATCCTTGAGGAATCACCACACTGTCTTCCACAATGGTTGAACTAATTCACACTCCCACTAACAGTGTTAAAGTGTTCCCTGTTTCTCCACATCCTCTCCAGCATCTGTTGTTTCCTGACATTTTAATGATCACCATTCCAACTGACATGAGATGGTATCTCATTGTAGTTTTGATTTGCATTTCTCTAATGACCAGTGATGATGAGCTTTTTTTCATATGTTTCTTGGCCACATAAATGTCTTCTTTTGAGATGTGTCTGTTCATATCCTTTGCCCACTTTTTGATGGGATTGTTTCTTTTTCTTGTAAATTTGTTTAAATTCCTTGTAGATTCTGGATATTAGCCCTTTGCCAAATGGATAGATTGCAAAAATTTTCTCCTATTCTGTAGTTTACCTATTCACTCGGATGATAGTATCTTTTGCTGTGCAGAAGCTCTTTAGTTTAAATTAGATCCTATTTATCAATTTTTGCTTTTGTTGCCATAAGCATGCTTTGTCTTATATAAAAAAAGCCAATCACACCCAAAATAGTAAATTAAATGAATACTTACTGGGTATTTTCAGTGTACTGAGTAGAGTGCCAAGTTCAAAACTCTCTAGACAAGGAACAGTTGATCTCATCTCTTGTCTTGAATTTCTAGCTATGTTACTGTAAGCAAGTTATATAAGTTTCAGTTCCTTGGTCACTTTACCTGTTAAATTACTTTTCTGGTATTACGATACTTGTAGATCAGAGTTGTATGCAGCAGAAATGAACTCTGGCTAATTTAAGCAGAAAAGAAATTCATTAATGGTTATTACAGGGTAGTTCACAGATCCTTGGGGACAGCCAGAGACCCATTCTTGGAAGTCAAGGAAGGATACATGACATGATAATGAAGCCATGAGTTGGCTCCTGGAGGACAGAGTTTTCTTATCTTTGTGGACTTTCCCACTTTGAACCATTGAACCAATCAGAGGTTATTACTAAAGCCACCATCATTTCTGCCTCTGGAAACCGAGTGTAGTTACTATAGTTACCACCACAATTGCGTGTAAGGATATGGAGCATCTTCTCTGCTCTGCTTCTGTGTGTCCCTAGTTTGGCCCAAGAATGTCTGATTGGAATGGTCAATGACCTTTGCCTATGGCTCAGCTGCAGAGGGGCAGCACAACACAAAGATCTTGCATTGCTTCCTCCAAAAGGTGAGAAATGCTCTAAATATAAAAAGAGGGTTCCTATGTTGCATAGTCCAAAATATTGATGCCACTAAAAGAAACATTTCAAATTCTGACATCTTCTACAATACTTATTATAATTTGGGCAATGATTTGCCTGAAAAACTCTTGACAATTGCCTGTTGTATTTCTAAATACCACCTTGTTTCTCTCTCATTTACAGCCCTGATTTAAAAGATAAATTATAAAGTCAACCTATTTACAATGAATGCCATTATGTCACAAACTAGGAGTATATGTTTGCAATTCATTACCATATTTATATGGATCTCAACATCTATATAAATATTTGAGATAAAATCGTTATCTTGAATTGTGTTTACCTGTAGCATATATTGTTATCTTGACAGTGGTTCCATGGGGTAGCCAGGGCAAGCATTATCCATCCCTTTTATAAGTAAGAAACCCGTTACTTGACAAGGGTATGCCAATGCTATTTCGTGAGTGCCAGAGAAGGTATTAGACCCTGTGTCTTCTGATTGCTCTAACCTTTGGATCAAGCACACCAGCTTCACAGTTATTAAAGGGTAATCTCACCTATAATTCATTACATTGCCCCAGAGAAACAGTAAAGATGGCTGAACAAGTAAAAGGTTGAGATTTCAACTGTTATATTCTGTGCTCTAAACTAGAACTTAGCTCAGGAGAATGCCCCTCCATGCATGCATGTGCTGAGTGGGTGCTCCTTCAGTTCTCCAGGCTGTCAGGGCCTGTGGCATTAGCCTCAAGTGGACAAGCTCCCTCCCGCTCCTTTTCCCTATTGTACTCTTACTTGCCCTGATTGGAAAATGCTTGGGAAAAATGGCTCTAGCAATCTAGTACAAATGTTCCAATCCACTTGAAAGATATTTCTCATCTGTTTATTCATTCAACGCTGATTTATCAAAGGCTCTGATGTTCCAGATAAGGTGCCAGATGTGACAAATAAAAAAGGTAAAAGACTCAGCTCCTGCCCATGGGTAGCTTGTTGTCCAGCAGGGGAGGCAAGCAGACACAAGGGCAAACTCAGAGCAGGTAATAAAGGTGATCATTGGAGTAGGTACAAAGGCTATAAGAATACTTAGATGAGACTCTTAGAAGGGTTTGGTTGCAAGGGAGTGCATGGGAATCTTCTCAGAATGGATGATCTTTTCCTTGAACCTAAAGTAGTAGGTGGAATTTTCCAAGCAAAAGAATAAGTGACGAGAGACTGTGTCCTATGCAGAATGAGCCACTGTACAAAGGGTGAAGACCCTAGAAGTCGTCCTTCCTTTTAGGGTACGTGGACATTTCAATGCATCTGAAGAGCAGGGGCAAGGTGGGTAGGGCTCAGAGACCAGGTAAGGAAGCGCCAGTTCATGCAGGGCCTTCTAGGTCACAAAAGGTCTTCTATGCTAAAGTCACCATCTCTGATCTTATAACAATAATAATATGCCAAAAAATGAAATGTTTCTTCTCAAAGAGATAATGGCTTAAAAGTCAACTCAAATGTTTCCAATGAGGAATGCAATAATAGCTACTGTTTATTAAACATCGTCTATGTGTTAACCATTGTTCTAAGCACTTTCTAGCTATTCAGTTATTTGATCCTTCCAACAAGCATATGAGGTAAGTATTATTATCCTTGTATTACAAATGAGAAAAATTGAGACATAGAGATCTTGCTATAGGTAGCATGGAACTGGGATTTGAATTTACATAGTCTATTTTCCAATTTTTTTTCTCTTAATACAATAGTACACACTAGTAGAAAATTCCACTTTAGATGTTTCCATCATGAGAATATGTTTGCTGTAGGAGTTCGTGTGAATAATGTTACTTTGAATTATTGAAAATTGCAAGCAGTAGAATAACATTACTCATGTTTCAGAATCTTCAGATTTACTAATATTATAATAAATGCACCCAATAAGAAAGCATACATTCTTGCCTCCTAAAAAATTTGTTCCTCTTTATGGCATGTAAAAACTCTGAGATTTAGTTTTTCATCTGAAGACCAAAGATGGTAAGTTGATACAACAGTAATCATGGTTTTGCCATTAAAATAATAATTTGAATTCATTGGAATTCATTTAATGATTTTGCCATTAAATGTAATGGCAAAAACTGTGATTATTTTTGCACCAATCTAATAATATCCTGCTATTAAATGAGATGAATGGGGGCAAGTGACATGTATGCAGCTCAGCATTTAATATGAGAATCTGAATCTGAATCTGATACTATAAAGCTGGGCACTTGTAATCATCTCACACTGCAAAGTGATGGGACTTCTGACATGTATTTGTAAAACAATGGAGGCTGTGTTACCTTCTCAACAGATGTCTCAATGAACTTCAACTCATTTATTCATTCTTTTTATTAAAATAAACTTGCTTCAGGATTCTTTGTGCCTGCCTCTGTCTTGGGTGCTGAGGACACAAATAGTGAACATTAAGTGATCTCTGTCCTCGGAAGTCTTTCAGTCTTGTGGAAGTGTCCAATGCAGGCATAAACAGAAATTACAAAGCAATATGCCAAACACACGGATAGTGCAATGTATAGGGTTTAATAGCAGCCCCAGTCAAGGGGACTCAACTCAGCCTAGAGCTACAGGGGAAGATTTCACTGTAAAAAGGGTGCCTTCAGATTTTGTGCCAGAATAAGAATCAGCATCACTGTAGTTAAAGCAAGATAGAACTGGTTACAAGAACAGCAAGAGTCTAATCCTTCCCCTCTGCTATATTCACCAGGCAAGTTGGTGAAGCCATTTCTATTTTTAATTGTTTCTCCCTCCAGCCACATTTGCCATATTCATTTTCATACTATCTGAAAACTGAATTAGGTTCAATCTGGAATTGTAGAAGTCCCTGTGTACCCTCAGCAAAGCAGCCTTACCAGCAATCATCATTTCAGGCATATGGCTCTTCATTTGTTCCAAGCAGCCATCTCAAAGACATTTAAGCCCCTGAATGGATGTGAAAGTTTCAACACAAATGCCGTGAGCATTTCCCTTTGAGAACCTTTGCTGGATACATGTTAAAATAAGATTCTTTTTTTTTTTTTAACGCTACTGCTATTCCATCCAAATAATCCTTCAGGGGGTTTGTAGTCCAATGAGGGCTGCTAATACAGCATATATATTTGGTTTGTTGTCAAAAATGATATTTCAGAAACACATGTAAATAATTAGATAAGAGATTGTAACAGTATCTTCTCATCCTGGCCTTTGGGGAGTTACTAGAATTATATAACATTTCCAACAATGTTATTACGGTTATAAAAATACACAGTTATCTTCAAGCAGTCCCTTTTGTATTGAGAAAAAATATTTCAACTAAGTTCTTATTTCCCTATTTTCACACCATAGATCATTATTCCCTAAGTTCCAGTTACTTCATGATGCTTCCCTTGAACTCTTAAGAATTTCTTTGTGATCTTCCCAAAATATCCAGTACATTCCGTTTTTACACTTGGTTTATGTGCACAATTTCAAACTGCTTTTCTCTAGTCCCAATTATCCCACTCTTGAAGGCCATATCTTGTCTCATCTCTCTTAAAAACTGTATCTGTGCTCCATTGTGGGGGGCAGAGTAGACTTTGTGGTCCTCATTTCTCAGAGTAGATGAAGCTGTTCTGTGGAAACCAACAAACCCCAATCCCAGATGCTATTAACAATAAAAGTTCGTCTTGCTCCAGTGCTGCATCATGGCTTAGTTGGAGACTGGTCTTCTTTACCTCACTCTGGCACTCTGGCTTTCAGAGAAGCCACAAGCTTAAAACTTGCCTTGCAAGGGCAGAAGGAAAGAGAGCTCTGAAGAGGAAGAGTCTTGCAGTAGCAGTTACATGCTTTATCCAGAAAGGTGCACATGTCACTGTACTTGGAAATGATTGGCTACTGCTAGACCCATGGTCCCTCCCGATCACAGGGAGACAGGAAGTGCAATCATACCATGTGTCTGGAAGCAGAGATCCATAAATATTTGGTAAGCTGCACTGATGACACTTCTTGGGGGAGTGACTGGGGAATTTGGCAGTTACTAATGACTCTGAGCAAGTAGTGTAACTGCTGAACTGCGTTATGCCTCAGCTTCCTCTTTGGTAAAAGAGAAAAATCCTTTATTCTTTGATGATTTCTAGAAAACAATTATTGACTATATAACTCATCTGACAGATCTAATCTGCTGTTACTCGTTGTTACTGAACAGTGTGATGAGTGTGTTTGATATACTCCATAAGAATGCAAGCTTGTTCAGTTGAATTGAGCTCCTCTAACATTTAAGGAACATTAGGTGGAAACCAATTTACCGCACAGCGCTAGGCAAATGAAATTTGACTCTATGATCTTGTTCATTAAGGAAAGAAAGAAAAATTAGAAGGGTCATGAGTTAAATCCTCAGGGCTATTAGAAAATTACCTTTTTGTCTCAGAAAAAATAGTCTCACAAATATCTCATAAAATATCCCTTACAATTCAATTTTTTGAAAGAGTTTTTCATTTAGTTCAGTCTTCTCAATGAGGTAGTTATGTATAAGTCAATGAATGGTGTTGGGGTCTATGGATTTGGTAATCATGTACCAATTTCTGCTCAGTCATTTTAAATCGACACCTTCGTTGCATCTGTTGCTAAAGAATAGATTTATGCATTGTTTGTCATCAGGTCAATGAGCATTACAAGCAATCAGGCTGAAGAGTTACAAAGGCCCACTTTATTTCTGTTTTATTTCCTTAGGCATAAAACTGTCAGTCGGATTCAAGTCAGAGCTGGGTAAGTTATTCATTTTAATATTGTTGATTTAGGCCTACCTGAAGAGATGGCCTTGATGATGTACAATAAAACTAGTGTGATTAAATATTTCTCTCATATCAAATCTTCTTGCAATTTTTAGGTTTTTGTGTACCATGACCTCAATAATCTGTATGCATCAAAAAAACAGGCTGGGGGCTGGGTGTGGCAGCTCACACCTGTAATCTCAGCACTTTTGGAGGCCGAGGCGGGCAGATCACGAGGTTAAGAGATTGAGACCAACCTGGCCAACATGGCGAAAACCCGTCTCTACTAAAAAATACAAAAATTAGCTGGGCGTAGTGGCACACGCCTGTGGTCCCAGCTACTCGGGAGGCTGAGGCAGGAGAATTGCTTGAACCCAGGAGGCAGAGGTTGCAGTGAGCCAAGATTGTGCCACTGCACCACTCCTGCCTGATGACAGAGCGAGACTCTGTCTAAAAAAAAAAAAAAAAAAAAAAGAATAGGCTGAGTCATAAATAGCAGTCATGAATTGAAGATGCTTTTACACTTAGTTTGCAATTTCTCATCTCCATAATCTAGAAAATATGTATTTTTAAATCAGATGTGAAGTTTTATTGCAATTTATAGAACTATTTAATATTAAGCTTTAAAATATTAAAAATAATGCTTTCTGGTAACACTTGTCTTTCCATCTTTGAGCCGCATATTAACATATTTTTAGCTGCAGATAAAATTAGTCTGTGCCAATATTAGTATATTTTAGATGACATCTATTAATCATAGCCCTTAGACCAAGATGGCTGTGACCTGGTTAATTATTGAAATGTTGACCCAATGTGGACAACTAGGCAAAAGTCTTATGCTTTTTTCTTTCCTGCAGTCAGAATTAAATCACTGATCCCAGGAGAAAGGGACCACCCCAGTGCTGCAGAACACTGGAATTGTGAGATGTTATGGGATCAGTTTTAGTCTGATTTCCTCACAGCCCCCTTAGGCACACTTTGTAAGGTACTCACAACTATATTTTCCTTCCCAAACTCCTCAGGCTAGTATGTCTTTGCTATGCTGTGTCCTCTGCTAGGCATGACTGCCTCTGTTTCCTCTTCTAACTCTGAGTCATCAAAATTGCAAAGCTCAGCTCCAGCAATATGCCTTCCAAAATGTTTTCTCTACATGTATTTCAACTTTCCAGTTCTATGTTTCCATTAGATAGCTCAATAGTAAGCACCTATCATCATTTATATGTCTGTTTAGTCTACTAGAATGCTAGCTTCTGGACCATAGATCTTATGAATTATTTAAATCTTGGCTGGGCGTGGTGGCTCACACCTGTAATCCCAGCATTTTGGGAAGCCTAGGTGGGCAGATCACTTGAGGCCAGGAGTTCTAGACCAGCCTGGCCAACAAGGTGAAACCCTGTCTCTACTAAAAATACAAAAATTAGCCAAATGTGGTGGCACATGCCTGTAATCCCGGCTACTCGGGAGGCTGAGGCAGGAGGATTGCTTGAACCCAGGAGGTGGAAGTTGGCAGTGAGTTGAGATGGTGCCACTGTAATGTAGCTTGGGCTACTGAGTGAGACTCTGTCCCCTTCCCCTCCACCTAAAAAAAACCCAAAAAAAACCAAAAATAAATCTTTATTATCAGTTATTTGGCATGGCATAAATTTAATAAATATTTGTTGAATGAATATTTGTTGAGTGAATGAGTGAATATCATAGAACTATGACTTAAACTACTACATATATTGGGAATATTAATTACTAGCATATATGGAACACTTTGTGTGCCAGGCACTGTTCTTTGCATTATATGTTGTAACTCATTGATAGTGCGGAAAAGTCCTGAGAAATACTGTTATCCCATTTCACAGATGAGGAAACTGAGACACCAGAAGAGGAAGTAACGTGCCCAGTGTCACTCAGCCATTCAGAAGTGGCACCCAGCATTGAAATCCAGAACAAATAAACAATACCACCATATTGTTACCTTTTATGCTATACATTTCTATTGGCAATAAAGAAAACAAATTGAAAACAAAATTCTTTCTTCCTGCTCTTGCTATTCCTAATGGCTATTCTTTTTTAGCTCATGTAGAAACTAAAATAGTAACATGTTTTTTATTTATTGTAGCTTTAGTAATTTCAGCTTGGAAAGTTGCTTTGGAAGCCTTACTGTTTAAATATTAATCAAAGAGGTGAAACCTTCCAAGCAACTGTTGTCAGAGAAAGTCCAACATTAGTTAGACTTTTACCTACTAACAAGTTAAAAATAAGATTATGGTAGCTTTCCTACCTCCTGAAAATCTGTTGGTCTTTAAGCCCCTTGTGAGATTCAGAAGAAAAATTTGGCACTCAACTTTAAAGCAGAGATATATAAAGATCAGTAAATAAATGAAAAAGTGATTATATGATTATATTCTTCATTAAAGATTTACAAAAAAATAATACTTTATGTCATCCTACAATTGTTTTCAAATACAAATGATTTTCCCCATGTTTAGATGAATGTATTTAATGGATACAACTCAGTGCAGTGATCTTCCTAAAAATGTCCTATTGTTTCCTTTTCTGAGACTTCTAATACATTATAAAATAAATTATGACCCAAAGGTTTTATTAAACTGTGAAAAATTTAAAATTTTCATATTTGTTAAAGAAATACTTTTAAGCACACACATGTGCAATGATTTGCTTGTATTTTTCCCCTGATATTAACAGGATTTATAAAGATGTTATTTTGTAGCTCACTTTGCTAGTTATATCATTTGGGATGAGTTACTTAAACTGTGCATGATTCATTTTCTTAAACATAAAATAAAGGTACTAATATGACTTACTTTAAGAAATTAAAATACCTAGAACAGTGCTCATCAAGAGAAAAACTTCAATAAATTGCTACTATTGTTATTATTGGCATTGAGCAAGGTGGTTTCATAAAAGAACAAGCATTTAAAAAAATGACAAACATCATTTAACATGTCAGGTCATCTTGTGTGACCACAGCTATGTGTTAGTCTGCTCTGATTACCACAAGAGAACATACCACAGACTGGGTGGCTGAAGCAACAGAAATTTATTTTCTCACAGTTCTGGAGGCTGGAAGTCCAAGTCAAGGTGTTGGAAGCATTTGTTTCTAGTGAGGCCTCTCTTCCCGGCTTGCAAATGACCACCTTCCCACGGTCTTTACACAAGCTTTCCTGTGTGAGTGCATTTCTAGTGTCTCTTCCTCTTCTTATGTTAATATTAACATAAGGTCTATTAGATTAAGGCCCTATCATTATGATCTCATTTGATCTAAACTAACTTATATCCAAATATAGTCACATTGGGGCTCAGGGGTTCAACATATGAATATTGGGGGAATACCATAAAGTCCATAACAAGGTAGAACATCATTTGGGGAGATCTTTAATGTCTGAATTTGAAGTTCTTTATATAAAGTCTGGGTCAAACCCCTCTCCCTGCGCTGACTTCTCAGCCCACTGGAAGGTTGTAAGAAGTCATCTGATTCCCATTTTAAATGAATGCCTTCAGCTCCTGTTTGGAGTTCTACTCATTAATACACTTTTCTTTCTCTAGCCCTGTATCAACAAATATTTCCATGGGTTTTTCCATGGGTTTTATTTTATTTCTTACAGAACTGCTGGGGGAGCTTGATTACTACTTGACAACAGAAAATAAGAGATTCAGAAATCAAATAAATAGGGAACAGTGGAACATTTGTCTGGGCATGCCATCAGCCTCAAGCATGTCAAGAATGTTGTTGGAATGCCTTTACCATCAGAGGAATGTTTCTAGCACCACACATCAGTCCTTCACTTGGGGAAGTGTGAAATTCCTAAGGTTTTAAAAATAACAGAATGATATAATAGTTGTAACAAATTCAATCTCACCCACAATTATAATAAATAAAATTTGTATAATGATGACATTTTAAATTGAAACCAAAGTGTCTCTAACCAAAAAGCAGTAACGACTAATTTCACATTGTGCAGAAAAACTCATTTGTCAGGGAAAACCTAGCTCCTATGCTTAGAGTCTCATGCTTCTTTTTATGATAACTTCCCAGCATCTCTGTTTAGTTATGATGTCAGTTTGTTATTGCATGTAATATTAACAACTAATCACATAAAATGAATAGTGTGCTAATTTTCTGCATATGTGCAAGTAAATATTGAATTATGGTTAACTCTTAGAGAAATGCACTTGAGAAAACTTCCACTTTCCTTTCATGGTCTGCCAATCTTCAAAGCAATTTCCACCATCCCATGTGTTTGTACAAAACGTCAAAGAAACTGTCATTTTATTTTATTTAATATGGCTATTCTATTTTTAAGAACAATTTTTTTTGGGGGGATGGGGTCTTGTTCTGTTGCCAGGCTGGAGTGCAATGGTGTGATTTCGGCTCACTGCAACCTCCATCTCCCGAGTTCAAGGATTCTTCTGCCTCAGCCTCCTGAGTAGATGGGACTATAGGCGTGTAACACCACGCCCAGCAAATTTTTGTATGTGTAGTAGAGATGGGGTGTCATCATATTGACCAGGCTGGTTTCGAACTCCTGACCTCAGGTGACCCACCTGCCTCAGCCTCCCAAAGTGCTGGGATTACAGACGTGAGCCACCGCGCTTGGCTATTTTTAAGTAGAGTTGTGACCTGGATAAGCTAAGTAATCTACAGGCCTTAATGGTATCTTGCAGACACTAGATCTTCAGGTAGATTAGATAAAACATTAATTGTTACCTACAGGAAGTCCCTGGCTGGCTACATTTTCCTAAGTCCTAAAGAGGCGGATTATCTGAGGTCAGCAGTTTGAGACCAGCCTGGCTAACATGGTGAAACCCCATCTCTAATTTATAAAAAGAGATTAGCCAGGCACAGTGGCATGTACCTGTAATCCCAGCTACTCAGGAGGCTGAGGCAGGAGGATCATTTGAACCTGGTATGTGGAGGTTGCAGTGAGCTGAGATTGTGTCATTGCACTTCAGCCTGGGTGACGAGAGTGAAACTCTGTCTCAAAAAATAAAATAAAAAAAGAAAGAAAAGCTATATTAAAATAAGATTTTTTTGGCCCACATTATAAAAACAAAGTAGAGATATCTAAGATGGAGATGGTAGGAACAAAGCATCCCTGCATAGAAATCTAACTCATACAAATATGTGGCTTGAGTATTATTAATGGTTGCTGGTTTTTAACAATTCTTACAGCCTGGATCTTCAAGATATGGATCCTCTATTTTTTTCCCTCTTTTTTCATATCTGTCAGACCCAAGTAAGTAGGAGACAAGCCATGCCAGAAAAAAATCAGCCAGCACATTTCTGGCAGCTGGGTTTTATGGTCAAGCCCTGGGGAAAGTGAACCTACATTTGTCTTCAAGAAAAGATGAGTAGGCCATCAGGGGAGAAACTGTGTGTGAGAAAATCAGGGCAAATGTTAATATGACTCTGGCTATGCGTGGCTTGGTCTCTCACGGTGGAGTCCTAGTTTTTCTCTTTGGCTCACACTTAAATGACGACTGTCTCAGGGGGAAAACTGTCTCACACTACGTTTTTCCTCTGCTCTCACACCACCACAACATCATCAACACAGAAGACTTCCGTGACCAAAGGTGAGGGGGTTTGTCCCCACACACCAAATAGTGGGTTCTCCAATTCAGTTCCAATACTATCTACCCAGGCATGATGTCAGATCTCACAGATTGAGGGCTCAGTCCCACAAGACCACCCCCTCCTTCCTCTCAGTCATCAGTCCAGGCCTCCAGAAATCCTGACCAACTGGCTTCAAGTTGGGATTCCCACGACCCCTTATTTGAGTTCAGTTAACTTGCTAGAGCAGCTCACAGAATTTAGGGAAACACTTCCTTATGTTTACCCATTATTACAAAGGCTATTTTAAAGGTTACAGATAAACAGCCAGATGAAGAGATACGTATAGTGAGGACTGGAAGGATCCCAAGCTCAGGAGCTTCTGTCCCCGTGGACTTGGGGCATGCCACTCTCCCGCCAGGTGGATGAGTTCTTTACCTTCCTGATGGCAGCCATGTGTTCAGCTCTCCAGAACCTCCCTGAGCCTTGTTCTTCGGGCCTTTTATGGAGATGTCGCTGGTTATCTATCACTGAAGCATGATCATGTGGAAATGTAATTGGACAAAAAGGATATGATCTAAATCTAACAAGACCTGTCCGTTCAGATTCTTCTTGGCCTCCCTGTGCAGTATTCCCTCCCCCAGAATATGTGGCAGGACCCTCTCTGGGATGAGGGTCTTATGACCCACGATAGATGAGAATCTTGCCTTGGACAGGTGAAAGGAGGAGAAGAGAAAGTCAGAGAGAAACACTGTGCTTCTAAAGCCTAAAGTAACCCCAAGATTGTAACAAGACTGTAACAGTGGAAAATGGAAAATGAGAGTTATGAGCTAGGAACTTTGAGTAAAAATCTATAGGCATATATATGATCATAATGTCACATAACAAACCTGGCAGTGACTGTAAACTTTCATGGTTGGCGTTGAGCTTTCTGGTCTCCTGTGCCTTCCACCTCCTCTAATAACTGGGTCTTTGATCCAGCCTCAACCTTAAAGTTACCTTCTCCAAGAAATCACTCACCTTCCCAGAATTTGGGATCAGTGTTTTTATGACACAATAGATGGAAAATAATACATATACTATATGACAATCTTTGGGAAAAAAAAGAAGGCTGACCAAGCAGGGAGATTGTCTGGCTTTGGAAAGCTATCACGAGCTGGCAATTGTCAGAGAGTGACTCAGCTGTCTGGCTCTATCTACCTTTCAGACAGATTTAGGTGAACTGGAGACAGATTCAACAGTAAGGTTTATTCACACATAGGCATGCCTGGATCGGCCAAATCTCATCAGCATGCAGGAAGGGCAAATATCTGTGATTGTATTAGGCAAATCCTACCTTTTCTCTGTTGGAATGCCATAAATTTAAACTTTCTAAGCTAAGCACTGTCTAATTATATTTAAGCATGTATTTCTCCACATTTCTTCACACATTCATTATGTTTTTAGTTTATTCATTTACTAAATGTTTGCAATGTAAAGGTGTCAAATGCATTTAATGATGATTTAAGAATTTGTATACTCATTTTGCAGAGAAGATAGGCGCTTAGAAAGGTTAAATGGCTTTCTCTAAGTCACATTGCTGATTTATGCTAGAGAAGAGACCAGACTTAATACCTGCTTGTACATTTCCCAGTAAATTCTTACTTAGCTGTCGTTTTAAAATTCAGATGTTATATAATTCCACAATATTTAAGAGTATTGAGTGCCTTGTGTATACTAGGTTTCATTCATATATGTCTAATTTCTGAGACTGAGAAAAACACACACAGAAAATGGCAAGGAAGAGGAACGGAAACTCATGGGATCTTGATGACATCCCTGTTTCCTGAGCCCATCCTGGCGACATGAAACTCCAGTTTCTTGTCATGCAAGACAAGTATATGCCTTTATTTTTTTTTAAATCAATAGTTTGCCATTCTCTTATTTGCAACAAAAAGTTTCTAATAGAGTAAAACCATAAAGAAAATGAATGACAAAGTAATATAAAAGTTTTTTTTAAAGCCTTCAACTTAAACAAATTTACAAAAAAAAAAGTCATTAAAAAGTGGGCAAAGGACATGAACAGACACTTCTCAAAAGAAGACATACACGTGGCCAAGAAACATACGCAAAAAGCTCAACGTCACTGATCATTAGAGAAATACAAATAAAACCACAATGAGATACCATCTCATGCCAGCCAGAATAGCTATTATAAAAAAGTCAAAAGACAACAGATGTTGGTGACATTGTGGAGAAAAAGAACACTTTCACATTGTTGGTAGGATTGCAAATTAGTTCAATCATTGTGGAAGATAGTGTGGTGATATCTCAAATACCTAAAGACAGAAATACCATTTGACCCAGCAATCTCATTACTGGATATATACCCAAAGGAATAAAATTATTCTATTATAAAGATGTATGCACTTATATATTCATTGCAGCACTATTCACAATAGCAAAGACATGGAATCAACCTAAATGCCCACCACTGATAGACTGGACAAAGAAAATGTTGTATATATACAACATGGAATACTGTGCAGTTATGAAAAGGAACAAGGTCATGTCTTTTGCAGGGATATCAACGAAATTGGAAGCCATTATCCTCAGCAAACCAACACAGGAACAGAAAACCAAACATCGCATGTTCTCACTTATAAGTGGGAGCTGAATGATAAGAACACATGGACTCAGGGAGGGGAACAGCACACACTGGGGGCAGAGGGGTTGGGGGGGAGGGAGAGCATCAGGAAGAATAGCTAATGGATGCTGGGCTAAAACTTAGATGATGGAATGATCAGTGCAGAAAGCCACCGTGACACACCTTTACCTATGTCACAAACCACATCCTGCACATGTACCCTTGAACTTAAAAGTTGAAGAGATAAAAAGCCTTAAAAAAAAACCCATGTTGAACATATTTCAGTTTGTAAGGGTCATGTGTGAGGAGGCTGTTTTGTATTTGCACAGTGTGGTTCACTACCAGAAATGCTAGGAAACTCTTGTTATAAAATTATTCACTTTATAACACAAGGTCAAGTACAGGTACTTTCAAAACAGTTTTGTACAGGGACGATGGTGGTCGGATCATGGACTGCAGATGCTATCTATGAGAACGTGAAATTCAGACTGTGCCTGGGAGAGCAGCACATGATATGAATGGCTTGGATTTCTTACCTCCCAGTGTGAGAGAAGTAGTGCAAGGGAAAATTTGATTGTATTTTCCATATCAGAAACACCTTTGTGGACACCTGATTTCAACAATTCATAGCTATTAGGCTTGTGTCATAAAGAGTTTCTACAGGGTAAAATAAGATGTGCCACTGTCTATCCTCACCCTCTAATGATCAGTGATGTTGAACTTTTTTCATATGTTTCTTGGCTGCATGTATGTGTTCTTTTGAAGTGTCTGTTCATGTTCTATTGCCACTAATGAGAGCTAATATTTGCAGCATTTACTATTTTCCATGCACTGCGTAAAGTGCTTTTCATGTCTTTCTCTAGTAGAGCCTCAAATCCTTGTTAGATAGAATGCTTATAATCCCTCTTTTTATATACGAAGAACCTGCGGGTTGGTGTAGTGAAATAACCGGTGTAATACCATTAAACTAGTGAGTAGAAGAACCAGGATTTGAGCATAAGCAGAATGACAGTCTCTATACTCTTCCGTCAACTGCAATAAGATTATAACCATGTTATATTACTTGCACACCAAATAGAACATTTCCCTCAATGCTGGTTGTGAAGTTTCCTATCCTTGAAAGAAGATAGAAGCCACTTTTATTATGATTGAGATGAGAGACGGGGTGAAAGTAGGAACATTGTGTAGAATAGCTGAGGTTTCGCTTCAGTCTCCTCCCAGTATGCTATCATGGGCACATGTGCAAGCTTGGGTTAAAGGGAAAAGGAATTGAGAGGAGAAATTGAGGTGATCCTTCTCTTTGTCACTGGGCATTGTCACCTATTAACATTTGGTTATGTGGGAAGTAGAACAAATGAAATCTTTAGGATCAGATAAATCTAAGTTTAAATTCTATTCTGCCATTTTTCTGGCTCAGTCTTGGTTTCCCTATGTTCAAAGCTATGGGCTTAATGCCAACTTTATAATGTAATTGAGGGGGAGTTGTATATGTTTGTGATTGTGTGTATTTACCAAGCAAAATGCTTGGCACAGAGGTGAGAAAATGAACAATAGTTATAGCTATTATATCTATGATTATATAATAGTTATAATAATACAATTGTTTTCTATTAGCAGCTATTATTACCTTGCTAACTAGTTTATTTTCTCATTTTGCCTTTCTTATGTCACCTGGCTGCTCTGGCTCTTAATGACCTCTCCAGGAGTTCAGTTATTTTTCTTTTCATTTTCAGCTGAAAAGATTTATTAACTGTATCATTATGGTTTGAATTAAAAATATGTTAATGAAAGTGCTTCTAAGGTCAACCAATTTGTATTTCTAGCATGCTCCTATTTCCTTTTTAATATTACCACATTTTCTTAAAATGTGGCTAAGAGAAAAGACTATGATGTCCATATAAGCTGAGGCACATAGTCCCTATTAAAGAAAGGGACTGATTTCTCTGCTTGTTACAGGTGGTTTAGAGAAATATTGGGTAGGTTAGTGTGGTTTTAAAATGATGTACTTACAGACAAAGGACTAGACCAAAGTATGGCTTAAGGAAACTTCTATCTTAAAATTCATGCTTACAGTCAGTTTGGATAACTCAACTCATGGTCCACGACAGCTCCCATCTCATTAGATATGTTTCAACAATTAAATAAGATAACACATATATAGTAACAAGCCTAAAACCTAGCATGTGGTAAATGCTATTAAATGCTAGCAATTGCCAATATTGTTTTCTCTGTTATGGAACTACAAGCATAGCTTTGCAAACAGTAATGATAAGTGACAGGCAAATTAATACAGGTTGTTTTTCTTCTGCACCAGTTATTAAACTATTGGATTTCTCAGCTTTAAACCCACCCTGTTAGGTTTTGCTTTGTGTTCTGGAGAAAACCATACTTGTTTGACAGCTATCTTCTGCTAGGCGTTGACAATAGTTGAACTTACAAGAAGATTGGAAGGTAGGAGGAGGCATGGATCTCCTTCAAGGGACTCTCAGAGCTCTTCAAGTAGAAGGCATCTTCCCCAGTAACAAGGAGTGAGTGTTTTCTGCTCTTAACTGTTGTCCTTATTGGGGTCATCCTTGAAATAGCATTTCTCACTGACGTCAAAAGTAGATTCCAAAAGCTGCAATTGGTCCCCATTTATAGCTTATCCATATGCTAGAAATAGCCTCCTAAGGCCTCTTCAACTTTATTAAAGCCAGCTAATCTAGGTCCTAACTCCATGGGGGTCCTTTTTTGAACCCCTGATGTACCAACTAGCAGCGACCCCTCCATCAGAATTCTAGGTCCAGGCTCTGCAAGACTCTTCTCTATGCTTCCAAATTTTAATAATACTACCCTCATCCCATTAGTTCCTGAACCCTAAAGGAGACAGTTGTTCCCTCCAGTAATTACCTATGTGAATCCACAGTGTCCCTCTTTTGTCTTTCATTTCTGTAATACTTATTTGCCCATGCTTCATAACACATTTTTCCATTAAAATAATGAGTGGAATTTTTTTTTCCCTTGACAGGACCTAGACTAATAAGTGATCCTATATTCTGCTCAGGGCACCACGCCTGGACAGCAAATATTGCATGCCTAGGAAAGCCTTTTACTATGTGTAAGCTAATCTCAAATGGTGGACTTAAGATTATAGAATATTATGCAGCCATCAAAAACGATGAGTTCGTGTCCTTTGTAGGGACATGGATGAACCTGGAAACCATCATTCTCAGCAAACTGACACAAGAACAGAAAATCAAACACCGCATGTTCTCACTCATAGGCGGGTGTTGAACAATGGGAACACATGGACACAGGGAGGGGGAGTATCACACCCTGGGGTCTGTGAGGGGGAAAAAGGGGAGGGATAGTGGGGGGGTGGGGAGTTGGGGAGGGGATAGCATGGGGAGAAATGCCAGATATAGGTGATGGGGAGGAAGGCAGCAAATCACACTGCCATGTGTGTACCTATGCAACAACCTTCCATGTTCTTCACATGTACCCCCAAACCTAAAATGCAATAAAAAAAAAAAAAGATTATAGAACATTAGATTATTTAAAAATTAGATCTATCTTTCTAATAATGGTGGATGTGCATCCTCTCTTTTTAAGATCTATACTGGTGTGTGTGTGTGTGTGTGTGTGTGTGTGTACATATATCTTAAGATTACATATTATCTACCACTTAGAATCCTGTAATTTGAAGGAAAATTCTATGAGGTTATAGTTCCCATGAATATTCTTGGATTGGTGGAAAGTTTATGCTATTTATCTTAAAATGTCATGAAAGTAAAAATGAAGAACTTTGTTTTCCTACAAAATATTTGACTTAAACTTTAGCGTGTAACTTTAAATGTACATGTGGATTGTTAGTGACTTGGGGGGTCTTTCTGTTTTTAACTTTTATTTGCACATTTTTTAAAGCTTATCTTTCTCTTCCACCCCTCTGCCTCCACCTACGTTTAATCTACAGTCACACTTTTTTTCTTTTTAAACACATTCCTTTTATAGATTCTTGAGTTGTTAGAAACTAAAGATTTAATTCTAATCTGGAAACTGTAACCAAAGTAACGATTTCAGCATTACAAATAAAAGCATAGCAAATGTTGGAAAACATTAGGGAGGAGAAGGGGGAGCCGGAAGTTAACCATGTTGAGAATGACTGAACTCAACACAATCAAATTGGCCTCTCTTCTCATAAAGCTCAAATAAAGCCTAATACCATACGAGTTAAGACTACCATACCTACTGCATTGAGTATATATACATGCACACACACACATATATATATATATACACATATACTATACAGATATATATACACACACATATGTGAATATATTCAAAAAATTTGAAGAAATTGTATAGGTACAGAAGCAGTGCTTTCCCAAACTAAATCACATTAAAGTACAATATGCAGATATATATATATAAATGTATATGTGTGTGTATATATAAACGTGTGCATTTATTAATATCTGTATATGTATAGTCATTCTTACTTACAGAAGTAGTCGGAAAACTACAAATGAGTCTCTCAAGATGAGCCAACTGGAAGATAGAAATTGACTTTTTCTATCTCACGGGTAAAAATAATTTAGGAATAGACTAGATCTTTCCACTTAACTTGATCTGTTGAGATATGAATTGATCTGATAATATTTGGAAAATATTTACAAGTAAATTTAGTGGAAAGCATCAAGGTTTATTAAAGGAAATGAAAGCTATAATAGTAATCTCTTTAGTTAAGAAAATATGTTTGCACTCAAGTCGGCACTAACTGAGTTATAATTGTAATGGGAAACATAAATTTCTTCTTATGTGAAATACTTCAGTTTTAATTTAAGGCTGAGCCAAACAAAATTAATTACAACTACTTGGCAGTATATGCAACACTACATTCTATGTTTTCTATAGATACTATAAAGAATTACTATTACTTGACTCCTTCCTGAGTACCTTCTTAAAATATTTGAGTTTACTAGTTAAATTTGTGGTATAGCTTCCAAAGTCATTTGTCAGTTTACTGAACTTATCAGTGTACTTGTGTGTTTCCTAGTATAGATTAGAGAATTCACTGAGGTTCATTGCCTTATTCTTTTGTATTGGTTAGATGTTTCCAAAAGAAGCAGCATTTTCCAGTAGAAAGTTGGGTTTCAGTCATTAATATGGTTTATCTCTGTGTCCCCACCCAAATCGTGTCTTGAACTGGAATATGAAATGTCATCCCCAGGTGTTGAGGGGGGGGGGACCCGGTGGGGAGGTGATTGGATCATGGGAGTGGTTTCCTCCATGACAGTAAGTGAATTCTCATGAGATCTGATGGTTTTATAAAGGCGGTTTCCCCTGCCCTCTCTCCTGCAGCCTCGTGAAGAAGGTATGTATTTCTCCTTTGCCTTCTACCATAATTATAAGTTTCCTGAGGACTTCCCAGCCATGCAGAACTGTGAGCCAATTATACCTCTTTCCTTTATAAATTACCCAATCTTGAATATTTCTTTATAGCAGCAGGAAAACAGACTAATACAGTCATATTTCCCCCAAAAGAAGGTATATGACAGAATTGTTATGGGTCTTAAATGAAATGATTCTCTAGAATATAATATCCATGAGGACAGAAATTTTTCTCTGCACTCTATTCCAACAGCCTAGAACAGTGCCTGGAGCATAATAGGTGTTCAATAAACAGTTATAGGCTGGGCACAATCGCTCACACCTGTAATCCCAGCACTTTGGGAGGCCAAGGCAGGCAGATTACTTGAGGCCAGGAGTTCAATATCAGCCTGTCCAACATGGTGAAACCTTGTCTCTACTAAAAATACAAAATTAGCCGGGCATGTTGGTGCATGCTCGTAATCCCAGCTACTCGAGAGGCTGAGGCATGAGAATCGCTTGAACTCAGGAGGCGGAGGTTGCAGTGAGCTGAGATGGTGCCACTGCACTCTGGCCTGGGCAACAGGGTAAGACTCTGTCTCAAAAAAATTAAATAATAAATAAATACATAAATCGTTATGGAGTGAATGAATAATAGTTTTAAAACCACGTTGTAAACTGCAAAGCTCTGTGAAAATACTATTGTTCACTGGTACAGTTTGGCTCTGTGTCCCCACCCAATTTTCATCTTGTAGCTCCCATAATTCCCACTTGTTGTGGGAAGGACCAGGGAGAAGATGATTAGAATCAGTGGGGGTGGGTCTTTCCCATGTTGTCCACATGATAGTGAATGGGTCTCATGAGATCTGATGGTTTTAAAAAAGGGAGCTTCTCTGCACAAGCTCTCTCTTTGCCTGCTGCCATCAACGTAAGATGTGACTTGTTCCTTCTTGCCTTCCACCATGATTGTGAGACCTCCCCAGCCACGTGGAACTGTAAGTCCAATAAACCTCTTTCTTTTGTAAATTGCCTTGTCTTGGGTATGTTTTTATCAGCAGTGTGAAAACAGATTACGCATCCACTAATGTACTATGATGTCAAACCTGTTATCGAGTGTTATTGACACTCAATAGGTAATCCCTGTCCTTTATTATAAAATAAATCCTGCCTTGGATTTATTTGGTTTCGTGTCCTGCTCGGATATATAAGCATTTTGCTACAAAGAAGAATTTGTTTAAGTACAGAAGCAGTGCTTTCCCAAACTAAATCACATTAAAGCAAAAAAGAGTAGTAGTATGTATGTATGGTTGTATCTCTGTATATGTAAGTCTCTCATTTGTGAGTGTATGTGTACGTGTTACTACTGCTTTGATCTTTAGTCTCTCACACATATGCGAGGTGCTAGTTTGTGAGACTCTTAGAACTGAAGGACCAGCCAAATATATCGGACTTGACTTTGCCACATCTTAATTCAGCACTTTCCAAGACCACCTATCATAGAAAGTTTAAAACAGAGAAGGGAAAACAGGAAAGAGAACAAAACTAAAAAAGATTTGTGTGTTAGGTAGAACTGATTTCTATAAATCTTGAGGTAATAAAACAAATTACAAGATGAATTCACTTAGTCTTCTGTTTTTGTGGCTTGGCGTGAGCTGAGTCTTCTACCTTCTCAAGTTCCTACATGAGACACACGGTATTTGTGTGGAACACCACACCACTCCAGAGTCTATGAATCCTCCTTTGTACTTCTTGTAGAGGCTATATATTTTCTAACTCTGTGAGTGGGAGGCACTTCTTTCCTTATTCAATCTCATTCTATATAACTCTATCTAGAAGCCCAATATACTACTTTGCAGGCAGCTATGAGCAACATCCCTGTGGATGTAATGGATGTATTTTTTCATTAAAAAAAATTTTTAAAAACCATCTCCCCTTGTAAATCAGCACTCTTTGTCATGGTCTTCCAACAAGCTTATGACTACCATGTGGTCCGCTTTAATAAGAGATTTAAAGACAATTTAAAGATGAGAATGTTTGCTACTCTGCCTGAAAAAAAGAAAAGGGTCTGCACACCGACTAGGATTGCTCGCTACACTTATTGTTGTGAGGGTTCAATTTCGCTTCATAAAAGAGAAACACATTTAACTAGTTCAAGTCATGAAAAGGAAGCATGTGAAAAGAAATTGGGGAACGTCATAAAATCCACAAGCAGGTCATATAGGCAGTAGTACTCTTAAGTGTGGAGAATTAACAAGCCATTTTCATTCATTCTCTTGCTCTCTTTCTTCCCTTTCCACCTCACTCTTTTTTTTCCTTTCTTTTCTCTTTCTTTTTTCCTTCAACAAATATTTACTGAAATTCCTATCACCTCTTTAGGAAGCAAGGGAAACATCAGTGAACAAATCAAACTAAAAAATTCCCTCAATGGATTTTAGAATCTTTGTGGTGTATGCATGTGTGTGCGTGTGTGTGTGAGCACGTGCGTATGGAAACAGTAAACGAACACATATAATATATGACATACTATGTCATGACATATCATATGTTGGTTACTGATAGAATCTATGGAGAAAAATAAGACATGAATGGGGTCCCAGAAAGCAAAAGCAATTGCAATTAAGTAGACAGTAATTACAGTCTCACACCTCTATTTTAAGTCGTGATTTCCGCAGCTCTTAGCATTGGCTTTCTCTCAATTCACGTTACTCTCTCCTGCTTCCTCTCCTCAACTCCAGCTGAGTCCATGTGTTCTGTGGACTCATCTTGTGTCCACTTGGTCAAATTTCACATGGTCTTTTAACTCAGAGTGCCCACTATTAACTACATTATAACTTTGGTTTCTCTTAGTACCAATCCCTAAGAGGCTTTCAGGGCTTCAACTGGACTCTGTTTGGATGAAACACTTCCTAGAATCGCATCGGTCCATAGGATACTGTTGAACCAATGGATGAAAGCTCTTGGTTACATATTTTGACTCCATTGCATGGATTTATCTAATGAGTCTTGAGGACCTCAGGATAGAGTATAGTCGGCTTTTCTATCCGTGGATTCTTCATCCGTGGACACAACCAACTGCAAATAGAAAACATTTTTTTAAAAATTGTGCCTGTACTAAACATATACAGACCTTTTTCTTGTTACAATTCCCTATACAATGGAGTATAATAACTATTTGCATAGCATTTACATTTATTATGTCTAATAAGTAATTGAGAGAATGATTTAAAGAGTATGGGAGGATGTGTATAGGTTATACGCAAATATTGGCCACTTTACATCAGTGAATTGAGCATCTGCAGGGGTCCTGAAACCAATACTCCAGTGACACGGAGGGACGACTATACTCTACTTTGGATATATACTCTACTTTGACCTATATAGACTTTACTCTTCTGGAGAAATGAATTAAAGACAAATATCCAATTTCCTCTTCTCTAGAGGAGGGCAAGATAAAAGGCGAGACTCACATTCCTTTTTTGGTAGGCAAAGAATTATAGATGGAAGAAATAGTATTTTGAAATATTAGTATATAATATTTCCTGAAATTATCTGCTACTGTTTTGAGTACATATATGTTAAGCAGAAATATCAAAGAAATAAAAGGTCAGAACTCAGTTTTTAAAATTTTTAAAATATAATTTGAAAATACTATAGAGACAATTTTTATGAAAGAAAATTTTCGTTTTGGTTTAAAAGTCTGAAATATTGAATATTAAAAACCATAAGCGTGATGACGAGAGTTTTAAGTAACAGACTGGAGGTAAACTTTCTTTCTCTGTTTTCCCAATTATAGAACAGACACTGTGTATTTGGGTTGGGAGAAAGGGGGAGTGTCATCAAGGAGAGCAGTTGAGTGAAGTGGTTATGAAGATATCTGAGAAAGGGCTCCAAGCTCTGCTGTATCTTCCCTCTCTGGACCACATCTCAGATTGATGGTTGAGACCCAGAACTAACCGATCATCTATGGGTCAGTGCTTTACTTTCCTGGATGGAATGTGGGAGGCGAAAACTTGTTAGACTCCACTGTCTTCATCTCCTGTCCTGCCCCGAGTGATGTGGCAGCCACAGGTAGAAAGTGTGGTCTGTTCAATCTAGGCAGACTGAATAGTCCTTTAATGGTCTTCAAGTTGTCATTCACCAGACTTGTAACCAGAAAGTGGAATAGGAGAGCATCCAGAAGTTTCTTGTGGTTTCCCACCATGCTGAGGGATGTGAAAGTGACTGAGAAATGGCCACAGGAGATAAAGATGCTTCATGGTAGCGATGCCAGTGACTCAGGGTTACCTCTGAAATGTCAAAACACTGATACCACAGTAAATTGGATGCCTGGCTGGGGTTAGATGAGAAGTGCTAAGACAGGAAACCCGATAGGGTGGTACATACCTTAGTAGATGAAGGATTGTACAGGTGGGACTGGGCCAGGACCTGGACACTGTAAAAAATTCATGGAATTTAAATCAATACAGGGAAATAGGAGCAAGAGCAAAATCTGGAGCTAAATGAGTTTACCAAGAACTGACTTCAGGTTAGGATTTTTGATAAGAGAAACAGTGACGATTCCAGGAAAGAAATCAAGTAACAGAAAAATAAAGCTACATTCTTGGCACATCTGAGCTTGTGGCCTGGGAGGTTCATGCCCAATACACATGTCTAATGCTACACCAGCTTCACTTTAGGAAGAAAGCTTTTGGTATCATTTTATCTAGTGTGATTCATCACATTTCTCTGACAAATAGTATGTGTTTGATAATCTCCAGCACATGGCCCCCAAATAAATGGAGAAAACCCACATTTCTCTTCAGCTTGATTAATTTGGAAAATTATGTTTTTTATAGAATCATTCTGATTATATATCCCAAGTTATTGTAAACAGTTGTTTCAATGTCTTAGTCTCTGAGCCTTCACTGCTGATTTCCACATTACCTTTGATTCATATGTCTATAATTTACTCTGATGGGCTCTTCAGTGCTTTAAAAAAAATATGCTTGCTCTTCTTCCTTCCACCATTGTAACTCTGCATTCTTATTTCAGCTTTAATTTGTACACAGCTAGAATACACCTGCCTGACCAGATGCATGAGTTAGCTACTTCACGCGAAAATTTTGAAATGCTGCATCCACGTCAAAACGCTGTAATAAGCATTTAAGGATTCTATCCTCACCCCATACCACCAAACTCACAAAAGCAGAGAGAGAGAATGCCATGCTCCTTTTCCAGTAATTATTCTGGACAAGACCATGAATGGCCAGCAGGATATGTTGAGAATGGAAAACAAATGGTTTCCAAATTTCTAAAGCGCAGTGTACAAAGCATGGAGAAGCAAAGAAGCCAGCTCTCCATCCCCATATTTTCCCCCTTTTACTCCTGCCAGGCATTTCCTTTGTTCTATTTTCTATCTCACTGAGATTAAAGTGCTGATCTCCCCCTTTTTGAAAATGATGTCACCTTTTTTTTTTTTTTTTTTGCCTTGGCAGAGAGCAAGTTCATTGCAAATCTGCTGTGTGACTGATGGCTTTGAAGAGATAAGGCAGAGGGGGAAAACACATTTGGGAAAGGTATGAACTCAAGAGACAGGTTGACAATTAAACAGGCAGTCAGAGAGATGATGAAGGATAAGGAGAAATAGATGCAGGGGTAAATATCTTTTCCATATTCTCTTTTATAGCTACTGAAAAACTATTTTTATTTCATGATAGTTTTACCTGGAAGTAATGCCATGGACTAAAATTCATTTCATGTGTTTTTTGGTGTGATCCATGCACTTTTGATGACATCATTTCACGCAGGTCATCATGGATGTATTTGATGTTCAGGGGTGGGGAAGACATTTCCTTTTGCTGTTAGAAAAGGTAAAAGAGTTTGGTGCTGAATTTGATTTACTATAATTGCTGATTATTGGATGATGTGGTAGTGTATATAAGAAACATTTCAGATGTAAAAGCAGATTGAAAGTGTAATGCACATTCTAATGTCATGTGTATTATTTACAACTATTAGTGACAGATGCAGAGCCTGGGAATCTAGAATCTTTGTCCCCCAGGTTTAATCATACTGGAGGTGGTGGACCATATACATGGTTTGCATAGGCCAATTTACTGAAGTGTTTGACATCTAGAGATCAGACGCACACACAAACACACGCACACACACACACACTCCCCTAAAGCTGTATTTTCACCACAAAGGATCTTGTGTAAATTACTTTGTCATATGTATATATCTAAATGAATATTAAAAAGTCCTTATTTTGCTGGGCATGGTGGTGCAAGCCTGTAATCCTAGCAATTTTGGAGGCCCAGGCCGGCGGATCACTTGAGGCCAGGAGTTCCAGACCAGATTAGCCAACATGGCGAAATCCCGTGTCTACAAAACATACAAAAATTAGCTGGGCATGTTGGCACATGCTTATAACCCTAGCAACTTGGGAGGCTGAGAAATGGGAATCGCTTGAACCCAGGAAGCAGGAGTTGCAGTGAGCCAAGATTGTGCCGCTGCACTCCAGCCTGGCCAATAGAGCGAGACTCCGTCTCAAAAAATAAAATAAAATAAAATAAAATAAAAAATAAAGGAAAAAAAAGCGCTTGTCTTTCCCGCGGATGGATATTTCTGTACAGTTGAAAAGATTTTTAAAATGTGATTCCAGGTTATGATGGAAGTAGGATGTTTCAGAGAAGTAAGTAGTGGATAATAAAACAGAGGACGGGCCCCAGAGACAAATGTTTGACAGGCTACAGCATATCTGAGGAGAACACCAGCCGTTCCTTCTCGTCTTCGGTGGCTCTTCTGCTCCTTTCCATCACCATCACTCACCTCCCGCCATTGCTTTTATGTCATAGCAGAAATATTTATGATTGCATCCCATGTGTCTGAGAGGGAGGGTGTGTAGGTGGTAGACGTGCTTGTTACTCCCAGCCCTGAGGCCCAAAACATATTGCATGAATTTTCCTTTTAGTTTCCCATTGGTCTTGAGGAAACCCTTCTAAATAACATATGCTATGCTGTTATTCCTCTGTTCACACCTCCCCAGCATCTTCCTGGGCTCCTGCTGACTCCAGAATAAAATCCTAGCTACTCAGGTCTCCACCTTGTGGTTCCTGCCAATCTCTCCACTCTTGCTTCTGGCCATTGTCTTTTCTTTCTTTTTTTGAGACGGAGTTTTCCTCTTGCTGCCCAGGCTGGAGTGCAATGGTGTGGTCTCGGCTCACTGCAACCTCTGCCTCCCAGGTTCAAATGATTCTCCTGCCTCAGCCTCTGGAGTAGCTGGGATTACAGGCATGTGCCACCACGCTCAGCTAATTTCGTATTTTCAGTAGAGACGAGGTTTTTCCATGTTGGTCAGGCTGGTCTCGAACTCCTGAACTCAGGTGATTTCGCCTGCCTCAGTCTCCCAAAGTGCTGGGATTACAGGTATGAGCCTCTGCGCCCGGCTGTTTCTGGCCATTTTCATTACACATTTACTTGAGTCCTAATGAAATGTCTGGTTCTTGAAAGCACTTGGCTGTTTCATTCCTTTGAGCACACTCTTTCTTCTGACTGAGATGCCCTCTTGGCTTTTCACCATCTAACAAACATCTATCTCCATTTCCCTCTAGTCTTGGGTACAAGTATGACATCCTCTGTGAAATTTTTCATGTACTCAGAAAGAATTGATCATTCTTTTCTTCTGGCGACATCTTACCTTCTACTCCTACTTTGAGTTTAGCATCTTTATCGAATTTTTAAAAATGTATGTGTCCTGATCTAGGTGATTGGGTACACCCAGCATCTATAAACCTGCCCAGCTAAAAGCTAGTAATCACTTTATAAACGTTTGGTGAATAAAAGATATGTACATCCTGGTGTTTGAATTCAGGTTAAAGGATTTCAGGACTGCATATCTGCTTTCTCAGTTAAGGATGTATGCTTTTCCTTAGAAAATAAAACCCCAAAGAGACGATGAGTTAATACAAATTCATACGAGATTTAAAATAAAAAGGCACCAGACAGAAAGGTGTTGTGGAATGGCATACCTTATGATAAGAGCAATGCAGTTTCTTGTCACATGTTATCATTTCCTTCGCAGTTCATTGTTCACGAACATTAACATTATGATGTATAAGCAACGGGTCCCTCTAAAATCTACCCTATCATTCTGATTCTGTTTTTAAGCACAAATGAAATACTTTAAGGCAAAGCAAAAGTGGCAATTAAAATGTCTTTAATACGTACAAATGGATGCATCATTCTAGAATTGGAAGTTACTATCTTCTTGATAATCTAGAAAGCCCCTTATGGCTTGTGCCTTTCTTTTTGTGTGTTTGTTTTTAATTTTTTTTTTTTTTCCAGTAATGGCTGGAGTGGCTGTGTTAGGTTTGAGTCTGAAGCAGACGGTATTTGAAACTGAGTGAGGCACAGGACCTTGCTCTCCCACTTGGGCAGGTGTGTTACAGCGTCGAACCAGGGATGAGGTGAATGCAAGGAGTATGGGTAATAGAAAGTTAGCATCCATCTACTTTTTAAAATTTCACGTATTTCTTATTGAGTCAAACAGTCAGCTTATCAAAGTGTTTAAAACTTTTTGATTCTCTCAGCTTATGTTAGTACCGGAATCACCACATCAGTGACAAGTATCACATGTGAAATTGCAGAAACCAAGGGCTTTCTACCATTCTGAAAAAATAGAGGGGTAATAGAAGTCTCAGTGCTGCTGGAGCAACGATAATTATTTGATGATCCATGCATCAGAATAATTTAGGCATTTAGTGAGTGCCATATATTTTTTATAAAACTAGCATTTCTTTTAACATGAGGCATTTTGAGGGGTGGTAGGTATTGAAATTCTCATTTAAGGTATAGAAAATAATTTCAAAATGTAGCATTAAGATGAAGAAGGGATCAGAGTTTAAATCATGGTCCTGATACCATGCTAATTTACTTCATCAAATAGACTTCATAAATATCTGGTGGAACATTGAGGCCACATAAATATTGATGAAGACCTTTTTCTGTAAAGAATAATAAAGTCTTCACTAACAGCAAGATGTCTGACTGAATTTGGACACTTCATAAATGCTTTATCAGAACTCATTATAGCTTTCCCAATTTCTCAATTTTTATCATTATTCTAGGTGTACGCATATCTGATTTAAGGAAACCAGTTAGATATGCAAGCACTTCTTTTATTTTCTTAGAGAAAAAAATTAATTTCAAGTTTTTGTTTTTTTTTTTTTGATGGAAGTTTGCTCTGTTGCTCAGGCCGGAGTATGATGATCTCAGCTCACTGCAACCTCCACCTCCTGGGTTCAAGTGATTCTCCTGCCTCAGCCTCCCCAGTAGCTGGCATTACAGGTGCCTGCCACTATGCCCAGCTAATTACAAGTAGCTGGGATTACAGGCACCCGCCACTACGCCCAGCTAATTTTTTGTATTTTTAGTAGAGACAGGGTTTCACCATATTGGCCAGGCTGGTCTTGAACTCCTGACCTCAGGTAATCTGCCCGCCCCAGCCTCCCAAAGTGCTGGGATTACAGGCATGAGCCGTCGCGCTAGCCCTCAAGCTTTTTTTTTTTTTTTTTTTTAAAGGTATTATTAGTATGTAAAAGAGGAATGCCACCCACTCTTGCTCTCGAAAGATATTTTAAGAAATCTGCTTAGTGGGTTCATTGTGGAGCAAGGCAGATCCAGAGATGAGGATTCAAGTTCAAGTTGGTGGTTCCTGGAAATGCTGATAATGAAGTAGAATGGGGAGGAGGGGGAAGGCCTCAGAAAATCAAGAAAACACCTGTTTCCAAGCAAGTCTTCAATGAGAGACTGCTGCTTCTTCCAGATGGGTTCTCCAGGAGCCAAAGTATCATAAATGGATCTGCAACATCCCACCTCAAGGGTGAGGTAGCTGGGGCATTTTACACGACTCCCAGTGAGTCATAGGCTGAGGGCTTCTCCTGGAGACTCTTTTCCCCTAGTGCTGCAGCATGCAGAATCAGATGTTAAGACTAGAGAAGGGCCTCAGGCAAAGAGAAACAGATACTGCAAGTTGAAAATTAGCCCTGTAGGCACTGACATGGTAAGGCCCAAGGGTATATGGCCCTTTACGGTTTCAGCTCCATCTGCTGCAAGCATTCACTCAGTCAGGAATGGCTTGAGTTTCTTAGATACAAATTTCTACTGTGATAATGGGGGAAATACCCTCTGTGGAGAATAAACATCCAGCAGGACTTCCCGCAATATCAATAACAATGCCATCATCATGGCCTCTTAAGCAATTCACAGATGGTTCAAGAGTGTTAATCACAAACCATTAGACAAAGACTCTGGAAAGCACCTTACTCTTGGGCAATATCCCACAGGCATTCATACAACAGTCTTAAACATTTATGGCTGGGCTCCATGGCTCACACCTGTAATCCCTGCACTTTGGGAGACAGAGACAGGTGGATCACCTGAGGTCAGGAGTTTGAGACCAGCCTGACCAACATGATGAAACCCCATCTCTACTAAAAATACAAAAAATTAGCTGGGCGTGGTGGTGGGCGCCTGTAATCCCAGCTACTTGGGAGGCTCAGGGGGAAGAATCGCTTGAACCTGGGAGGCGGAGGTTGCAGTGAGTCAAGATCGCGCCACTGCACTCCAACCTGGGCAACAAGAGCAAAACTCCAGCTCAAAAAACAAAACAACAACAAAAACTCATTAATGGCAATGTAATTATTGCAAGATGTTGTAATTCATGTTGATGAATATCTAATATGTGTTTCATGCATATGCGTGGAAAGAGTCATTATCATTACTGTTATCGCTAGCATTATGACACTTCTTGCAGATTCACGCCATGCAACTCTTACTCTGGAGAGCATGAATCTACTCCCCAGGCCAAGTTGTGATTGCTTTCTCTGAATTTACCTGCAGAGTTGCTAGGAAGTTTTCATCTTGGACTCTGCTGACTGTGCTAAGGAGATTTATAGGAGCCTGATAAATAGCACTTATATCACAACAGACTCTGTGCTGGAGTGAAATTTCTGCCATGCTGGAGTGAAATTTCCTGGCCAGAGCCTTTTCTAAGGCCATTCTTTATGTCAAACTGCAGTCCGTCTGGAGGTGGTGTTGAAAAGGGTTATGAATATTACAGAGCAAGCAAGGCAATTCATTAGCAAAGAATTTCTGTGAAAATGAGTATAAAGGGAGGGGTCTTGGCTCATCAGTACAAGCAGAAAATCCCCATGAAGAGGCTGGTTTCACTGGCAAATTTAAATGTAACCTATTACAGACAAAATGACTGTTAGATGCTTACTACCTTCAATAATTACACAATTCCGTTTCCCTTAGTCTTGTTGTCTTATCTCATTCATATATATGTTGTTATATATACATCTTCATAAGCCATGCCGGAATTTTTTGGAAATAAACAATAGTTAATCGATCCGAGAACTTGTGATGGCAAACATACAGATTCAAAGATACTTAGGAGAAAGCAAGATTTGTCATCTATGATCTTTACTTTCTTCTCTTTTAAAGATGGATCAATACCTAGCTTATGGAGTCAAAGAAACAGATAACACTTTTTAATGGGAACCAAAGTGGTTGTTTTGTACACAATGCTTTACAGTAGTTCTTAAGTAGATTTCCACTTCTTTTCTTTATAGATTTGCTGCAGAATTTTAGCGTCATGATCCAATGAGACAAAGTCGTTTTTGTTGTTTGTTTTGGTAACAGGAGAAAGCAGGCAAGGGTGAAAGAGTACCTCCATCTTTTTTCCTGTGTTCTTTTTTTGTTGTTTATTGTTCAGTTTTTGTTTTGTTTTGGAGGGGGAGTCTGAAACTCTTCTATTACCCTTGTCCCTGAAAGGCACAGAAAGGTCGGGATAGCCATAGTGGCAGCAGAACAAGTAGATTCCAGAAAGGGGCTGTGTATTTCATTGAAACATTCTTAATTCCTAGTGACAAAGAAAGACATGAGAGAAACACTTTAAATGTAGGGTCTAGTGTTCAGTTCTCAAGTCTAAGTCTTTAACAGAAATGCCTGAACCACTTCATCAAAAACAAACAAAGATTAGTAATATTTTGACTATGAAGACTGGATAGGAAGCAATATGTATAGCACTGTCTTAAAAGAACCACACGACAAATTCAACTGATTCGGAATTGTAATTGAATAGAAGAGAGAACTATTTCCATTGACTATAGCAGTGACCTAAATGGTAAATGGAATCTTCAAAAAAAAAACAAAAAAACCCACTTGTTTATTTATCCATTCATTCTTTTGCATAAGTTGATAGAATGGGGCATTCAAATTTGTCAGCATTAATTTAAGAGGTTTCATCTGTAAAATTATCTATTTAAGAGAATGTTACATTTCTCTTTTATTCATATTTCCAAAATTTGTCACCTATGGAAAGCTTTAATTTTTCAGTAGAATTCTTATTTATCATCAAACACAGCTTTTGTGAGGAAAGCAACACTTTTTTTTTGACAAATTCAATTTGTTTGCATATAAAATATAATGTGAAAATTAATATTGTACTTGTGTCTGCAATACTGTGAACATACTGGGATCTTATTTTGACTAATTATACTTCTTAACTTATCCTGTAATCAAACATTTAGCTGAGATGCAGTTTTGCTTTGCACTTTCTTTTAAAGTAGAGGTGTGAGTTTTTCTGTTTTGGCAGTGTTCCATTTTGTGCAATAAGATTGTATTTTCTTTTAAAAAGTCTGCTTCAAAACTAACTTTCACTTTCTTGTGTAGAGTTCATATTTACTCTGGAGAGATTTGTAAATCAGAATGAGATGACAGCTTTACAAAGAGTCATGGGATTCTTTGAGATTAAAAATAACAATTGGATATTACATATATTAAAGGTTGCAAATTATAGCCCATGCCGAATCTGCCCTGAGGTCTCTTTCTGTATGGAATTCAAGTTAAGAATAGTTTTTATATTTTTAAATCATTTGAAAAAAATAATATTTTACGATACATAAAAATTATATGGAATTAATTTTCAGTGTCCATAAATAACATTTTATTTGGATACAGCTGCGCTGATTCATTTACATATTGTTTAAGACTTTTGTGCTACAACACAAAAAAACTTGAGTAGTTATGACGGAGTCCATATGGCCAGTGAAGCTTTAAATATTAATTATCTGGGATTTTACAGAGAAATTTGCTGACCTTGGTCTTGCTCTTTTTCTCTTTCCTTCTTATATATAGTTATAGATAGGTAGGTAGATTTATGATCTATTTATCTACATATATGTATTATCTATCTATGATCTAGCTGTATCTACATCTATGACACATAGATATATCTATCTACGTATCTCTGATGTATCTGCATCTTTTTCTATAATATCTATCAAAGATAAGGAGAAAAGGATATTCAATTCAGAAATATAATTGCCATTTAATCTCAAATGTGTTTGGACATATTTGTACTGAAATGAAGTACAAAATGTATAGCAATCAATAGCTTGTCCTCATTTATTCTTCATGTGAAAATGGCATGCAAATTAAGACAGAAGATCCATCCCATTTCATATGAACACGTTATTAGCCCGTCTTCATTAACATAGATGTACCACCTCCAGGCAAAGATGAAGTTTGCACTATTGGGCAGACACTTAAGTGAAAATAAACTCCTTTTCAACGTGTTATTTTTCCAGCTACCATGCCTTTGGCTCACACAGACTCATAAAAAGCTTTAAATTTACTACATTTCTAAAAGGATACAGTTTGTGCAGTCGGTAACTGTCACATTCTATATAGACATTGGTGAAATATATTCACAAAGCAAATCAGTTATTCCTCTCCTTTGCCCAGAGATGGAAAATCATTCGATCTCATAAAACCTTCTGATTTTATTTTATAGTTTTATAGCTAAAAATATGAAGCTGAATAGTGACTTGGGTGGTATTTGTTGCTTTTAAAATGCCCTTCCTCTAATTTTAATGTCAGCATAGCAAACGGAGAACCACTATTGTTTGTTGCATGATTATAATTACTTTCGTGAACTAGAAAAACCACAGAGAATGTGTGTGTGTGAGTTTGTGTGCCTGTGTGTATGGGTGGGTCTGTACAAAATAAAAATACAGTATTTAATTCACATGTAGTTTGGACTGTAAATTGTGAAGAGGCAAAACTTTTATTATTTTTTTCTAAATTAATATCACTAAAGATCTGTATATATTAATACTTTGAGTGGTGCTTTCCAATTACAATTAATAATAAAACTTACTTAGATTTTAAAAATAATTGTTTTACTAGGTAATTCAGGCTAATATCAAGGTTATCCAATCAGTGTAGACATTTAACCATCATTCAATTATTTTAACTGCAGCGATGTTACAGAGTATGAAAGGCAAGTGCACATTAAATTTCTGCTAAAATAAACACTTCCCATTTCTTATTCTGAAATCACCTTGTAGGCAGGCTTCTATAATAACAGGGACTCTTTGAAATCATTACTTGCTCGGTGTGCTATTAATAATAATCTTTTGATGTTGAATGAATTGAAGATGAAGATCTACTCTTTAGCTCTGACAGTGAAGTGTAATCTTTCAGGAATGTGGGGAAGAGACAAGAAAGGAAACGTGGGGGATTTATATTTCTGAACAGTGCTGATCCTGAGAAGGCAGCATGGGCAGAGCCTCCACATAAAGTCAGAATTGTCCTTCCTGTCTACACAGTCAGTTCAACTAAACTCACTGGGGGGGGACTATGCATTGTCTTTATTTCATCACCCTTTCCCTCCACTCACTACTCTTCCTCTCTACCCACAAACACTGCAGAACACTCTTTATTTGAATACAATGAAACTGACCTCTGTCTGTAAGCTGTCCCTTCCTTACTGGTAAACGACTTTATCCAAAGTTAGGTCCTTTCAATTCATTTCATTATAGGATTTTGAAGTAGTCTGAATGCTGTTGGAAATACTTTCTGTTATACAAAACAATCCATTGGAATATTATTCTTGAACGAAAAATGGGTTACACATTTCTTCTTACAATAAGATGAATTCCTCTAGAAAGTAATTTTGTTGGAAAAATATTAAGAAACACTATCATTTGAATTTTCACAGCATCTCATAGTGTCCTGCAAAACCTAAAACATATTCCCTTGTTTTCTTTTAAAAACAATTTAAAAAAGAGCAAGTGTCTTTGCAAAACAGAAAAAAAGTGTTGACTTAAACATACAAAAAATTACTGCCTTTTTTAACCTCTTGGATACATGTTTTAATAGTATATTTGTTTACAGCATCAAATTCTTTCTATCTTTGCTGTATTGGTTTTTTAAAAGTAGACCCTAAATATTATTCCTACTAAGTTTCTGAAATATACAAATTATGTTTTCTGTCCTGAACTATTAGAATAACCTATCATGTGACCGTATAAACACCAGCCACATTGTAATTTAAAATGCTTTGGAATTGAAAGAGAGTTTTCCACTCTTACTTGTAGCTGGGTAACGAAGTCTTTAGGCTGGTTAGGGCTAAAAGCACCACACACTTTGAAGATAAATTAGTTTCATTTTTATTTTTATTACTGTATTGCCAGCTTCTCTTTCAAATTACATTTTTAATAAATTTGATATATAGCCATTTTGAAGGGTGAAAGCCCATAAACACATCTTTCTGCTTTAATTGCCTTTATAAAGCACTTACTCAAAAGGGCAGTTTTTCTCCCAACTGTACCACCAGTTTTTATAAGTGAACCTGCCTGCCTCTCAGGATAAACTGAAGCTCACTGCTAAAAATGAATCTTGTACGGTGGGGCGTTAATATAGTCACACAAATTTTTATTGCAACAGAAAGGAAAATAATTGCCTTTTCAAGGAGGCTGTATGACAATCACCGGTAACATTTATACTCCAATTTGTTTATAATAACATATGTATTATCTTCTACAATTATGGCCCCATTGTCAGATCACTGCTGTTTGTGACTTGCAGGCAGTTAAAAAACCACACCCTTTGTCACAGAGCAACAGGCTTGAGCAAGTTTTCTACCGGGCACGGAGCCACATGAATCCACGTATCTTTCTCTTCTCTATTTGTGTGTACTCTCCTCCCTGGGTGATCTCATTTAGAGTCATGAACTTGCATTCCATCTACATGCCCGTGCCTCTGTCCTTTGGATTTCTCCTCCCATCTCCCCAAGTTCAGGCTTGCTCCACCTACTGGCTGTTCGCTTTGACTGACGCTCAAGTTCAGCATATTGAAAGAACTCCTAAGTCTTCCTGCAACCTGTCTTCCCCATCTCAGTCCCGACCGTCAGCATTTCCTGCTTGGGCCCAAAACCTTGTAGAAATCTGTGACTCCTCTTTATCTTCCACCTTCCTCATCTATTAGCAACGCCAATGGCCTCTAACTGCATAATACAAACATGTACACAGAGAACCTGACCACCTCTCAACGTCTATTCTGTGAGTACGCCAGCTAAGCCACCGTCTTCTCTTGCCAGGACTGTAACATACGATGGACGGATTTCTGTGGCTCTCATAATTCTTTAAACACTGGCTATAGCGATATTTTAAAATGTGAATTAGGTAATTTCTCCCCCTTGCTCAAGACTGGCTAATGGTCTCTATGTTACTCAGAATGAAGTCCAAGCTACAGTGGCACGTGGGAGGCAATGCTTACCTGATTGCTCATCTCACCCCACTCTCCTCCGTATGCATATTGTTCTAGCCATGTCCACTGACCTTCATGTTTTCTGTGAACAAGCGAAGCCCACTCCTGCCTCCGTCCTTCGTGCTTTCTCTTCTCTCTGTCTGGAACAGTCTTCCCCAGATTTCTGGATGGCTCACTTTCCTACTTCATTCATCTTTCAGCTCCAATGCCAATTCCTCCGGAAGGCCTTTCCTTTCTAATCTAGCATCTTCTAATCTTCTACTCCGTCACTCTGTAATTGTGCCCTTACAACATTTTTTTACATAGCTTTTATCACTCTCTGACCTTTTATCATACTTATTTATTTTTCTATTCATTCATCGATTTTTTTCTTGTCTCTCCCAGCAGAATGTTGGCTCCATGAAGGAGGGGAGCTAGCTAGACTTTTTTCTTCCCCCTCTGGATCCCTTTTGATTCCTGTATCCTTTAAAGAAACAAATAAATCTTCCTACATGGGAATATTTGATTCCACTACTGTGTAGACGGCCACTGGGTATGGGATGTGGAAGATATAAAGTAAACTCAAACACTGAAATACTAGACCCAAGTCAGCAGATGTACTCCCTGCCTCAGTCACGATTTCCTCAGCAATTTCAAGAATGTAGGAGGGAGAAAGAGGGAAGTAGAGAAAGAAGTGTTGAGGCGTTGGCATTCTGGGATGAATACTAAGAAGACATGGGGCGAAAAAAATTGCTGTGAACATCTCACTTCCAATGACACATAAGAAAGCAATTGAGTCAAACTGGAAAGTGAAAATCAGAAATTCATGGTTTTTTAAAAAAACTTCTGATTTCCCATATAAACTCTGAAGTCATTACATTTTAGCAGTTGTAAATATCTCTAGGAAGCATTTTAACAATGCAGACTTTGGAGCCTCTGGGATTTGGGGCTGTTCTCCAGAGGATTCCAACGCAGGTGGTCCATGCACATGTTTTGAAGAATGGGGACTGGAAGCAATGAACACTCTCAACTACTTTATTTCAATAGAGAAAGGAGAAATATTTCCTAACTTCCTGTAGAGGCACAATAAAAAATTTTTTTTTCACTTTTTTTCTATGTATGTATGTATGTATTTATTTTTTATTGTATTTAAGTTCCGGTATACATGTGCAGAATGTGCAGGTTTGTTACATAGGCATACACGTGTCATAGTGGTTTGCTGCACCCATCAACCCGTCATCTAGGTTTTAAGCCCTGTACGAATGAGGCCTTTGTCCTAATGCTTTTCTTCCCCCTCACCCTCTACCCACCAACAGGCCCCAGGGTGTGATGTTCCCCTCCCTGTGTCCATGTGTTCTCATTGTTCAGCTGCCACTTATGAGTGAGAACATATGGTGTTTGGTTTTCTGTTCCTCTGTTTGTTTGCTGAGAATGATGGCTTCCAGTTTCATCCATGTCCCTGCAAAGGACATGAACTCATTCTTTTTTATGGCTGCATAGGATTCCATGGTGTATATGTGCCACATTTTCTTTATCCAGTCTATCATTGATCGGCATTTGGGTTGGTTCCAAGTCTTTGCTATTGTAAACAGTGCAGCAATAAACATACATGTACATGGACAATAAAAATATCTTTAAGATCATCTTTGAAAACATCAATTATAGCTGATTTATTTCAACATATTCACAAGGTATTATTTTTGTAAACTTAAAATTAATTTTCAAAGCTGTTATTAAAACAGTTTTAGCATTGCCTCAGCCCCTCCATTGGTGAAAACTAGAATGATTACAGCATCTGTATCACATGATTATTCAAACATGTTAAGTGATGTAAAACACTTAGAAAAGTGCCTGGCCTATAGTAATCTCGGGAAATAGAGCAATCGTTATTATTATTACTAACCAAAATCATACTCTACAAAACTTTTAAAGTTTCGTTCCTTTATATTCGACTATTTATAATCTTAATTGGTTTACAACAGATTTTGCTTAGAATATTAACTGATGTCTAATTTTTTTTTAAATTCTAGTTAAGCACATAAATATTCTGTATTAGAAAAATCACTTAAATTTTACCTGAGTCAGTGTGATAATTAACCCAATTTTAATCTCTAAGAGTGAATTGAAATAGTTATTTCTTTTGAATCCACACTGTTAAATTTTAAAAAGTCATGTATTTTTACTGTAAAAAATCAGGAAATGCAGAAAAAATATTACCTACAATAATATTACCTGCAATCCATTAATGTATTCCATGCAAACTGTCATCTTAGGTATGCATAAAAATTTTTATAAAAATAGTGCCCAAATTTTACATATTTATTAATTTTTTTCAATAAAATATACTTAAAAATTTATTCTATGTTAATTTTCATTTTATTAATTTCATTGCTCAATTGTTTGACTCCTGGAAATTAAAAAGATAGTGTGCCTTTGCAGACAAAATATAGATACTATTTCTTCGCAGGGGAGAAAAGAAAAGTATTGTGCCCTGATATAAATCCGCCAATATGCCCTTCCAGGATTCCTTAAGAAAAGAAAAATTTTCCAGGTATACAATCCCCAGAGTGATCTTTGAGTGAAGACAGCAAATCTGTCCTACCTAGAGCTTCCTAATGAAACACTTTAATGATAACTGATAGTCTAATTATGCACAATGCAATAACATTTGAATAGAAGCAAAAGAGAAGTCAAGTAATACTTAATCTGCTTTAATTATGTATTATTTTAGAAAGAGATATTTTCTTAACAGGAATTCTCATTCAGAATTGCAGCTTCATGCTTTTAGCATGGATATTTAACACACAGCCCAGCTCCTGAGTGTTCACGTGGTCAGACATACCTTTGCGTAAAATTGCAGAGAATTCTCTTTTAACTGACAAGTGAGTGGAAATCATGCCAACATTTCTTTCTTCTTTTTAAAAAATTTGTTGCAGCCTTATGCTCTGCAGACAATACACCCATCCTTCAACTATACAGCTTCAAAATAATTGTATTTCCCTTTATTTCTCACTTTTATGTCTTTGTTTTGAAAGGCAATGCTGTGTAGATAAAAGCTTAGGAGTAAGATAGACAGTAAATTGAATTTCACCTCTCTATCTGTTTACCGTGTGACCTTGGTTAAGTTGCTTAACCTGTCTAATTCTCAATTCTCTAATGTGTAAAATGGAGATGATGAGATATTTTATAATTCCGTTGTGAAATTTGAATAAGAGGCATAAGCATCATCTGTCACCTTCTGATGTCTCAACATAAGTCTCTTTCCTTTCCTTTTATTGTATTGTACTTTTCTGCATATTTCATTGTGTGCTTGTCACATATTTTAAATTTCCTCATCTCTTTTGCTTTTATTATTTCCGGGATTATCTCAGCTGCATGAGATATATCTGTATCCATCCGGCTTATCAGTCTCTCTCTTTCTTTGTTTTGCTGTTTCTTCATCTTTACATTTTCTTTCTTTCAAATTGGACATGTTTTTTCTTTGGAAAAAATCTGAGGGGTGTCACATACCAGTACATAACAAACAGCTTCACCTTGGTCCCTTATCCTTTTAATTTACATTTCATCTTCCTGTGGTGACCGCTCTAGAGCTGATATATAACATATTCATATGTGTTTCCAAACTATCTAACAAACCATCTCCTTGCAAGTTTTTCTTGACCTAAATGATATAAAATAGCCTTAGTTATATTCTTTGTCATGATACCAGAATACAATCCCCTAAATACCTTATGACCCAGGACTGCATGGGCCACAGCCTGCCTCTTGTCAGACTGGCATCTTTTCCTGAAAAACCAATTTTATCAGGACAGTGATACCTTCCCAAACATCCTTTAAAAATACCATCACAAGATTCTTTATGGTGTTAGTTATTTCACTTTTACTCATGATTTTTTAGCTAAAATAAGATATACAGTTTAGGGTCAAACCACCAGGACTGAGGACACCTCTCATTTTCAACACACTGATTATCCAGTCTCCAGGTTGAGGAGGGAGGTCTCACATTGAATCACTGGACTTTTCATCTTTGGCTTCTTCTCTATTGGGAAGCCATATAATTTTCTCTGAAGACCTTTCCTTAAAATAGGAACAGTTTAGTTATCCAATTTCTCTTTCCATGTCTTTTTTATTTTTGCTGTCATTTGCTCTCTGAACCCCTCAACCTCTCCTCTCTTCACGAACACAGCAAGATGTTTGTAGCATGCGCCTTCATTTTTGCCCTGCCCTCCTTTTTTTCTTTTTTCTTTTTATATATATATATTTTTATTGCAATTTAGGTTTTGGGGTACATGTGAAGAACATGCAAGATTGTTGCATAGGTACACACATGGCAGTGTGATTTGCTGCCTTCCTCCCCCATCACCTATATCTGGCATTTCTCCCCATGCTATCTCTCCCCAACTCCCCACCCCCTGCTGTCCCTCCCCTTTTTCCCCCCGACAGACCCCAGTGTGTGATGCTCCCCTCTCTGTGTCTATGTGTTCTCATTGTTCAACACCCGCCTACGAGTGAGAACATGCAGTGTTTGATTTTCTGTTCTTTTTTCTTTCTTTCAGTTTGACTGTATCAATACAAATGGCCCTCATTTTGCTCTCTGATTTATGCTGTAATTTCTCATCCTGTATTTCCTCCCTACTCCTCTCATTAAAAGTATCTGAAAGTGAAAATATCTTTAAGCTATGAATTCTTTGAGCTTCGTTTCTTCTCAGAGTGTTTTCTCTAGCACTCTCTTTAACACTCTTCTGGACTCTGATGTCCTGACAAAGGAAGAAAATTTTTCACGCTTTGGATATTTCTTCTAGTATTTAAATAATCTTCCTGTTCTGTAGGAATGAGGTGAACTTCCCAGTATATTTTCCAGTATATCCAGTTTTTAAGGAAGATATTAATCATTTGAAAAGTTTAACTTTTCTTTTGCTCTTACACATAAGTCCTCACAGTCCTGTGACTCATCTTTTACAAGTAATTTTTTCAGCCCTTCTGCATGGATATACTTGTAAACATTTTAAATTCCGTATTTGTTTCAGATTGGTTCTATATATTTGTATCATTTAGTTTTATTTATTTTTAGTCCTCTCAATTTTTTTCTAAGTAAATCTTATAATTCCCTTTAAATGCAACCACTTTTCTTCTTTAAGGAAAGAAGACATATCGTTAAGTAACCTATCCATTTGTATTTCTTGGTGCCATTATCTAAGAGGAAGAGGGGGACTCCAGCATTTGCCATCAAATCAAATCTTTTTTTCCCACAATTCACATCCATCTCAGAGTTAGTTCATTTACGTCTGAGATGTTTACATGCCCTGTCAGCTAATGTGATGGCTCCAGATATACTCACTCTCAGTACAACTATTTCCCAATTTCCAGACTCACAATAAAACAAGTTTATTTAGTTTGAGTTCCAACGGCTGTAACTCTCGCTTCTGCATTTTAATTATCTGTTCTCATTATCTTCTTTTCAATTGTGATGTGCTCATATTTATCCTTCAAGGTTTTGTGCCAAACCTCTTTTTCCTTTCCATGACTCCTCGTAATCCACAGACTTATGGAAACACAGTATTTCCTCCTGCTTTTCTCTTTTTTGTTTTGAATTTGAGTTTCATTTATTTTGGACTTTTAGGGAAGTTTCCTTTTATTTATTTAGTCACAATTTTGTCCTCTCCTTTATTTATTTTCTTTTTCCACTATAAACTTCCCCCAAATTTTTGTTCCAATGTACACATTCTCTTTCCTTCTGCAAAAACCTTGCTTTCTCTTCTTTTTATTTCTATAGCTCTTGATCATCACTAGATATTTCATCTACTTGTCTTTTAATCTTCTTTCACCATGATGACTTAAATTATTAATTTTAAATCATCTCCTCATCTCTACCTAAAGTGACTTTGAATGATTTTCCATATCCATTTATTCTAGGACTCAATATTTTCATTGTGCATGATTTTATTATAATATGCTTTTTGGAATTTTCATAAACACTTCCCTTTCATCACAAAGATTACAAAAGATACAATAACAGCATAGCAGCTAATATTATGGAGTACTTAATAATGTTTAGGGAGTGCTAAATACCATTTATGAAAAACTTTCTATATGCCAGGCCCTCTGCTATGTGTTTTACCTGGCCCAACTCTCTGACCCAGCTACTGTTAGCCTTTCATTTTATAGGGGACAAAACTGAATTTTGCAGAATCTTTCCAAGTTGGGGTTTAGTTTGCTGAGGGTCACACAAGGAGTAAGAGGAAGATCTAGTATTCCACTGGCTAGTCTGACTCCAAAGTTCCCATGCCCAATTCCCCGACCCCCACCAGGAAAAAAATCTTCCTCCAAGAATACACTTTCTTTAGGCCTCATTACAGTGTGGGGCAAGACATGAAATTAAAGGCCTACAGAAATCATTTGGATACTGTGATACAGGCCAGGTAGCACTCATTGGTGAGCACATTCATCCAAGTGGTGCCGCTACCCTTCTGCTCCAGCTGAAATCTGCAATGTGCTCGTGAAGAGAGCTCAGGATTTGCCAGAGTTCTTGATCAGTCAAAGCAGTTAGCAATCCAAGTATTTTGCATGTTAAGTTTCCCATCAGAAAAGTTGTATCTTCTTAAAAATGTTATACATCATGCCAGCAAACCAAAGACATCTGCAAGTGTAATACAATCTATGGGATTAGACACCTTCATTTAACTGACTCCTAAACCTATTACATTCCGCGTATACAATTTTTCCTCTACAATAACGTAACTAGGAATATGCTGCCTGTCACCCCTCAATTCTCACTCTGAGGATATGCTCCAGAACCAACCAACCAGATTCAAATCTCAGCTTTTCCACATGACCTTATACAGTTTACTTAACCATTCTGTGCCTCGGTTCTTTGCTTATTAATATCAAAACAGAAATAAAATTCTCTGCATCAGAGAATTTTAAACAGTCTCCTTTAAAAATGATTTTCACTAGTTTCACTGGAGAGTAGGTGAGTAAAGCTTCTCACCTGCCATGCCAACAGTCAGTTCACCACTGGGTTTTTATAAGGATCGAGTAGATTAATATTTGCATATTTAATAAAATACAGAAAGAACAAGAATAAGAAAAGATCACTAGGCTTTGACTCAGGATCCCTGAAATTTGAATTGAAGTTTTTAACCCACCCACTGTGTGACCTCGAGAGAGTCACCTAAACGCCCTTTGTGGTCTCATCTGTAACAAATATATTTTGTTTTGAAAAATGTGTGTGCATTAGCTTATTATCTCAAGGTATTTGAGAATTTCTCATGCCTATTCTTCATGGAAGCAAAATATCCCATCTTTCCATTTTATAGGACAATGCCAACTCCTGAAGATGTTGCTCTACATTGTCTAAGGGTGAGCATACTGCATGCAACTACAGGGCAAGATGAAGTTACAGGATCCCCTCCCTACTGCGGCCACTGCCCAGCTTCCCAATAGTGCCTTCCTAGTAAGTGTCTATCTGGTCTCAGTGAAAGAATAAAGCGTCACACATAGGACATGCACTTTTGGAACAGCCTTATGCACACTGAGTTCTATTAATGATGGGGCTATAAAAGAAGGCTGAAGTAGTCATGGCTGAATGTTAATTTAACTACAACCATATATAGTGCAGTTTGGAGCATAAGAAGAAGAGGTATCCTATTAATGTTTATGACTGTGTTAGGATTCCCATATACCAGTCAGGGTGAGTGACGTAGCAGTCCTAAAGAACAAACTTTATGAGCCACAAACTGTTCTTGAAATTGAAGATTTCAGAAAATAATAAATATTTCCCCAACACTCTTGAGTATAGTAACACCATTCCATAGCATAGTGCCTGATATTATTTAAGAATTAATTTTGGAATGGCTTTTTCTAGTTTTTTTGATCAGAGGCTGGAGTTGCTTCTTTAAAAGGAATTGTGCTAAAGTGTAAAAGTTTAAAGATTCAGAAAAGTCTTACAGCTTTATGTTGGCTAAGTCAACAAGAAATAGCTCAGCAAGGTAGAAAGATAAGAGAAGACCATGCTTTGTTAACAAGACTTTCTTTGGTCGCTCATCAACTTTATGATTATTGGAGTCCTCTAATAACATTGACCTTCTGCTTCTCTTTGACAATTTTTGTGTCATACTAAACTTATTTATTTATGTGTCCTCAGATTGTGTGTTGCTTATTGTCAGAAACTGTCTTTTCCCTGGAGTTTCTCTGCACCAGCTAGCACAATATCTTTCAAGTGGGATGAGTATAAATATTTGTTGAGTGAACAAAAATACACGTGTCTTTACACAGGTATATATATATGCTCATCTGAAGACATGATCAACTTATTCTACACTGATATCAAAATATGTTTCAGTTCATATGACTCTCATACTCTAATTTTTTTTTAGAATAGATTGAGCCTTGTTTAAAAGAAGAGGGGGTGGGTTACACACACACACGCGCACACGCGCACACACACACACACACCCTTTCCCCAAAGAATTCATAATTCGTCAAATCAAAATCCATAGAAATCAGAAGGAACTAAAAATTATTTAATTCAATCTCTAAGATCTAGATCTATGGTTATACAACATCTGATTACAAAGTCATTTAAAATGGATTAATGGAACAAAAGCTTTATGGTTGCTAATGACTGACTAAATGTACATTATGATTATTAAATAATGGAAATTCTAGAAACCTGATTGTATACCTATAGAAGAATGAATACAAAACCACAAGCAAAGTTTCAAAGATGATTTTTTGAAAAAAAAATTTATAAACCAAACATCATTTCCCTTAATAGATTTGCTGCCCATGGTGACGGAGACAGAAAACTGCAGAAGCTCATAATCAAAACTCAAAGGAAAGTAACAAGGAGCAAGTTCTGTAAAAGGAATACTGTTTGCAATTTTGTTGTCACTAATTCTTGTGGATAATTGAATTTGTGCTTAAATCTCACAAGAATAAACCGTTTTTAGCAGTGCTTTAAATTCTTAGCGTTTTCTAGGAAGCAGTTGTGATCAGTGGATCAGATCTGACTTAATCTGATGAATGAGTATTCTTTTCAATAGAAAAGCCAAGAAGAGCTGGGTACCATTCGAATGCTTCCTAAACCCTATTTCAACACTTCTCAAATTGAACATACTCTCTTCCTCCAGATATGTGCTCTTCCTTTTATGTCTCGTGTCTCCATCAATACATTACCTTCCTTCTAATCACCAGAGCGAGACAGTTCCGCGTTACTGTTGATACATTCTTTCTCATCCCCAGCCACATTTAATAGATCAATTATACTCAGAAAACCCTTTCCTGCCTTGCTTTTCCCACTGCCACTAGTTCAAGCCTTTGTCATCTTTTTTTCCTACTGCACTAATCTCTCAATTCAACTTTCTATAATAGCACTGGATTTATCTTCCTAAAACATTAATAAGCTTACATTGCTTCTCAGGTAAAAAAAAAAAATTAGAAGACATGGTTTTCAAAAGCAAAAATGTCTCCCAATTTAATCTGGGTGCCAGCAGGTATGTTTTGTTTAGTCCATGGTCTAAAGTTTTTTTGATTGGTCAATATTTAATAATTTGTAGAATCAACTTATGGTATTTACTGATTTTCTTGAAAAAGAGCAACTGGCAATGGTAGGTTGACATTTCTCCCTTTGGACTGATTTGCTGTCCCCACATAATCTTGCAAATGTAAGGTTCCTGTTTGTCATTACAGTCTCCATCACTCCCTATTGTCCCTATGTCTTCCTAGCAATGGCAATTTCTGTTGCTTTTACTTGTCATATCTTTTTTTACTGTAGTTTTTTTTTTTAATCCCCAACCCATTTCCTCTACTGTATGATAATGTCCATGTTTCTTACCACAGCATTCAAGGCCCTTAGGCTGGCTTCATTATCCTCTTCTCATTTTATCTTCCTCTATTTCCCACTTTATGTTTTAGCCATATTAGACTGCCTCCTGTTCCTAGAACATTTATGAGCCAGGGGTTTCAAGTACAGATGGACTCAGACTGTTTGGGGTCAAATTTCCATCTTTATTAGCTCTGTTATCCTGGATAAACGACCTAACCTCTCTTCTGCTTGGGTATTTCATTTCTGTAGTGGAGATATTGGTTCCTATCTTCTACAAATATGATAATGATTCTAAAGAGTTAAACATACGAAACTTTCAGCACTTCATAAATGCTCAGTAAATTTTAGGTGTTGTTAATTTCCCAGCAAATATTTTACTCATGAATTTCCATCAGTTGAGCACGTCTTTTTTGTTTTGTTTTTTGCCTGGTGCACTACTACCTCTTTAATATTCAACTTAAGTGCTACATTTGGGAAATGTTTTCCGTTTTCCCCATCAGAATTAATTACTCCTTTCATTTATGTAAGTACTCATAGCCTAATTTGGTTGTATCTCTTTTATGGATTTGCCATCTCTCCCACTGGATTTTTAGCAACTTCAGGGAAAAGAGCAGATCTTACATGCAGCTTTATGTTCTGAATATCTAGATGAGTGCTGTACAAATAGTAAATGTTCAGCAAAAGCATTACTTGAAAAAAAGTGGTCAACATGGTGAAACCCTGTCTCTACTAAAGATACAAAAAAATTAGCCGGGCGTGGTGGCGGGCACCTGTAATCCCACCTACTCAGGGGGCTGAGGCAGGAGAATCACCTGAACCCGGGAGGTGGAGGTTGCAGTGAGCCAAGATCGTGCCATTGCACTCCAGCCTGGGCAACAGAGTGAGACTCTGCCTCAAAAAAAAAAGAAAAAGAAAAGAAAAGAAAAAAAGTGAATTTATGAGGTTGTCTTTGATGAATCAAGTAATTATAAGGTGTGTGAATCTTAAAGAGAATCATGTACAATTCACTTACTAGAAAAGTAAAAAAAAAAACCAAACACATGGGTAAATTAAGTAATATTACTATGGACAATTAATGGGGTAGAGACAAGGATAGACCACCAACACCATTACCCTGAACTTGCACTTCTGGTTTTTTTTTTTTTTAAATCTTATTCATGAGGCGCCCCTACAGTAAAATAATAGTGGGGTCATGCAGGCAGGTCTCCTGGAAGGTAATTGTCTGACCATGTTATGCCACCAAACCACATGTAAGGACGAAGATGGTAGCAACAACCATATCGAGGGACTATTATTTATAAAATACAAACTTGCCATTGGCTGCACCTCTTTTTCTGCAGGGGACTTGTACCATCTTCCCACTCTTCTCAAATCACTCATTCATAGGGTGCCCTTACCTTCACTCACCAGACATGAACTGGGGAGGGAACTGAGGGTAAGGAAATTGTTTTAATCTGTTTTGTGGCTCCAGTATCTAGAAGAGTTCTCAGCAAATTATAAACATTCAGTGGATATTTTTTCTTCAATATGTTTGTGGAACAAAGAGTCCCAAGAAGTAGAACATGGAACTATGGAGATAGATCATAAGATTGAATCAACAATTTGCTAGGCTCATATAACAACTTTTCACCAAGGACTCACTGCTGTCCATTCGTAACACGTACCTTCCTGTCTTTATACTTCATACTGGACCCAATAGACAGAAATGATTAAATCCCAGTAGAACTTTTCTATGTGTGCTCTAGGCTTTTTTTTCTACTTTCTATTATAGATTTAGTCTGCCACTACACACAATTTTGTTCTTTTCCTGCCTTAGGCACTATTTCAATACCTAAAAACTCTCAATTTAAGTAGAGGTTTGTAGTTTCTCCCAAAACTAAGAGCCAGCATTTGACAGCAAGAGGAGATATTTCAACTGTAGCTGATCACAAAATAGATGTAATCTTGAGACCACATTCATATCTTGAAGTGTTCTTGTGCACATAGGTTAAAAAAAATGCATCCATGTAGGGTGATTAGATTCAAAAGCCTAGAAGGTATAAGCGTAGAGAAACTGTGAGTACTGAAAAATTTAAAAGAAATTGGAGCCTCAAGGTTTGAGTGTAAAGCCTAGTTCTTTGCAAAAGGCAGGGGAAGGAGGAAGAGATCTGGGGATGCTTTTTATTTTCGGTCTCAAATGCTCTCCTAAGAAAGTAAATCCAAGACTAGGTGAGAACTGTGTGGCTTCGTTTTGTCAAAACATATTGCTACTCACAAGATTACGAGTGCTGCCAATAAAATATTTCTTCAACCCCCGAGGTTCTGCAAGAATAGACTCTTGGATAAGATTATTGTTAACAGCACAAGTGTTGATATAGCCACGAGTTAATAGCTACTGGCAAACAGCAGCCTTTTCGGTCGTGTGTGAATAGTTCTTCCTCTACTACTCTGCCAAACTAAGCACATTCCGTGTGTTTTCAAAGTGTCACACAGGAGGTCAATTCATTAATCATTCTCAAATAGTGGGAAACATAGACTCCTGTCTAGGAAGCCACTGGAAATGTAGTCTTTTCTGTTTTCCATTTTTAGTTAGTAGGTGATATTCTTTCCCCTAAAAATTTCTTCCTTCTTTGTCTTGCTTCCTCAAGGTCCTGTACATTTCTCATCTCTTTATGTTAGAATTCAAATGATTGGATTATTTGTAAATAGTCAATTGAGTGGGATTTGGTAAAAAGAGGATATTTTGTTTTAATCATGTTTTACTTTATTCGCATGTAGTGTATCCAATACTTGGCCAAAATGGATTTTTCCGAATTTTATCCCACTAAGAAAACCGCTTCTTTGGGCACAATGTATGTTCAATGTTTGGTAACCACACATCTATCTCAGGTAGATGGGACGTAGATGAAGCTAATTTGAATATCACCCCCTCTCCATCCTAAGCTGATCCTGCAAGCCTGGGATTTGGTGTCAGACAGACCTGGGTGGAGGTCTGGCTCCAATTCTTGCTAAATCTGAGACACTGGGCTTACAGAACTTCTCAAAGCTTTGCTTTCCTCTCTCTAATCTGGGTATAATTGTACAACCTATCTCAGAGAAGGGTTGTGAGGCTACATTTGATAATGTATGTCAAATATCAGCAGAAAGAGGAAATTTCCTTCCAGTTTTCTCCCCTCTTTTCTTCCCCCTTCTCTTCCCTCCCTCTTTATTCTTTTTCCTCCTCTCTTTCCTTCTTTTTTTCCTCTTCTACTTTTCATCCCCTTTTCCTCTGTTCTCATTTCCCGTATCTGAAATGCATCCTTTTGCTCTACTTTCTCATATGAATTCCACTAGAAAATGATTCATACATATTTTAACCGATTAGGGGTCTGTAAACAAATGAAAAACAAGGGACTTTTTCCTCTAACCTGAATTCTATTTACATAGAAAATAGACTAATTTTTTTAGTATAGAATTTTTTTTTTCCCCTGATGCTTCCAGCTGGAAAGGACTCCGGATTTTGGATGACACTGACACAGCTGGCTCTTTTGTTTGGTGGAAAGAATTATAGAGCTGAACCCTGAGTGTCATATCAGATGGAATTCAAGAGCCTTTCCTCTCTGCTCTCTGGATCTCAGTGAAATACCCTGTTTGTTTTGAAGGTCAAAGTGAGTTCTACTCAGTAATTGAATGCAGAGCATAAAATCCTTGCCCATTTCAGAATCGAGGCTTCCAAAGCTGATCAGGCAACAGAACTCTGACATGTTGTTTGTTTTCATGTGAATATAAACTCAAATATTTAATTGGTTTTGAGCCTCTATAATACATGGTTTTGTCTTCATGTCTAAGCATCTCCCTCCCTCTCCCCTTACCTCTGCTCTGAGTGCCCAGCTTTCCTGCAGTCCTCAGCCTTCTTCGCCCTTCACCAAAGCCCACAGTACATTTGTTTAATCTTTTGCATGTTCATTAATCAGAATGAGAAAACAAACAAATCCACTTGGGAAAACATTTTTTTTTTTCATTTAATTTTATCCTGTTTCCAGTGCTCCTTCCGGCAATTATCTTTGCTTTCTCAAAATGCTTTGACTTCCTTCACGTTGTAGATTTGATGCAGTCACATTTCTCAAAGTATAACGCCTGATTCTCTTAATGGTCTTCTGAGAAAGAATCTGAAAGTTCTTTCTCATTACGTTACTCAACTAACTATCCCAGGTGCTCCCTGGCTTAGGTGCTAAAGACTCTACCCTTTCACATTTCTCCAGAGATATTATACATACCAGTTTGGGCTTGATCTTCCAAGTAGGAATTGGACATCATTGTAAACATTTGTCTCTAAAGAAACCTAGCTGGCCCATGTGTGACCCCAGTGTACTCTCTTATTCTTCAACTGCCTTTAGGTTTCTCCAGACACTTCCTATATTTGTAGTTAGCTGTTTGTTATACATAATTACTTTCTTTCATTTCTTCACCCTTAGTTTCTTATGCCTATGTCTGCTCAATTCTTCATCACTTTCTTTCCTATTTTTTATGGGTATGTATGGCTTGTTCTTTTTATGAAGATAAGGCAAAGAAAAATAACCTTACTATTTAAGAAGCACAAAAAAATGACAATCAGTGAAAATATAGCTAAGTCAAGAAACAGAAAATGGATTCTTTCGTGACGCCAAACACACTTGAAGGCAGGGCTGCTGTGCTATTCCCCTCTCTCTGTCTAGGCCCTAACACAGCACCAGCCATAGAGGGGGGAGCTTTGTAACTGGCTGATGGGTGGCAGTGTGAATTCCTATTCTTTTCTTAAAATCAGAGCCTAATACAGGCACAGTGAGATGTTTGCTATGTATGTGATGATTTCATATTAAGACGAGATTGCCTTTATCTGGGCCAGCTTAAGGGATATTCTATACTTGTGAATTAAATTATGCATAATTACATATAAAATGGTAGTCATGCACAACTATGCAACTAAGAGTAATACATTAATGGATTGCTAAAAACTTGTGTCCACATAAGCCTTCAGAATTTGGGATTCAGCCCCTATGAGGAGAGTTCTTAAAGGAGGAACAGCATTTTCAGTATTGAAAACCTCACAACATGGAGTTCTTTTGACTTCCCAGACAGGGGTCAGAGGCCCGGGGAGTTTTGGCTTTTACCCTCACGAGCTGTGGAACCTTGAGGAAGCAACCACTCTGGGCCTTATTTTTGCCACTCATAAAATAAGAAACACTCAAAACTTCCTAAATTAGATGATTTCTTTGGAAAGGTCTTTATATACTGTTAGCTTTATTGAGTTATGCATTAAGCACTTAGTTATGTGAAGTATTTAGAACAACGACCGGAAAATAGAAAGCCCAACATAATATTAGCACTTGGTGTGGTTATTATTAGTAGCAGCATTACTGGGTAGGTGTCGTGTGTATGTGGCCCACACAAAGGGAGGCATGCTTTGGCAATAGCTGCTACTCAATAATCAGGAAGAGTATCAGTTCTTGGGATAACGGCATCACTTTACTTTCCTTGTTCATAAGAGCTACACAATACTGTTGTAATAGAATGTACCTTACATTTTTTTTTCACGTCAACACAGCCTCCACCTTTTTCCTACCACATCTTTCCCAAGTATAGAAAATAGCTTCTAAACTCTCACTGTACATTAGACAATGCAAAGAGACGGTATTTTTCGGGCAAAATTATACATTTTCTGGGGCTTCCATGTGCTTCCTCATAGCTGTCTCAGAATCTACTGCCAGACGTCAGGACATTTTTGAAGTGGGTGTAGTAATGGAGGATAAAGCCAGAACGAAAATCTCTGAGTGTTGCTGCTTGTGTGTGGTCCTTCCTCTCCCCAGAGCCCCACCCCGGCTGCTCCAGGAGACTTGCCAACAGCATTTTACCAAAGGGAAGGAATCTCCAGAGTGCCACTTCCCTCCCCAAAATGTGAGAAAAACCATGCCTACAGAGGAGAGCTTCAGGGCTGATAGAAGGGGTGGAGTGGAGGAGCTATTCTAAATTTCTTATTGTCAGTTTCCAAGAGACTCCTCTCCATTCTTGTATGTAGCCAAAGTGGTGTGCTCATGTAAGAAGAGGAAACGACATTCATTCAGCTATTCATCAAACATTCATTGAGGATCCAAGCAACAAAATGTGGTGGCAAGAGGAAAAAAATGCTACACAGTCCATCTTCTTAAAATAGTGAGGGGGAAGAGAAACTGTATAACTGAAACATAATGGCTAAGTCTTTAAAATATGAGGCATGAGGGGAACACAAGACAAAGTCTTAGTAGGTCCTGGGTGAGGTGAGGTTGGTGTGAAGGAGGAAAGGTGCTTCTAGGCAGAGGAAAAACAAATTTGAAGACGGAAGAGACTGAAGCAGCATAGTTTTTAGGGAGCTGAAAGTGGAAGCTAAAGAGAGCACACGCAGGTGTGGGTTGACAGACAAGGCTGGGCAGGTAAGCAAGGAAGGTATGTGTGAAGGTCACTTGCCATGTTAAGAATTTAGGAATTTTTTAAATTGTCCAATGGGAAGCTTAAAGACTTTTAAATGAGAAAAAATGTTAATTCTATTTTGCATTTTTGAAACACAATGATAGCAATATTTGTAAGGCCAGATTGTATATAAGAGTGAGTGTTTTCAGGGGCTTGGGTGCACTTAAGACATGTTGGCCAAACAGAATATATGCAAGTAATTCTACTGAGAAATGGTACAGCCCTGAACTATGAGAAGAAACGGGGGATGAAGAAGATAAGATGGTGTGAAATATGAAAAAAGGTCCAGAATGAACATCTGGACCCTGACCTGGGCTTTCAGGTAGCTGGTGATGCTTATAACCTGATACAGAAGGGGTAGATTGGGTTGGGAGAGAATAGGTCCATTTCGTTCTTGTTCAGTTTGGAACATTCATACAGGCAGACAGAAAACACGCTCACCAAAAGCATGTTTTTGCTGCATGTTGGGTTATCAGGATGGACATGCATGGACTAATCAATGTGCTTTGATGGTAGCTATAGAAAAATGAAATGAGCAATAAATGAAGTCATCATATAGACAGCACAGTATAGAAGGTAAGAACATGGACCCTAGAGCTACAGTGATTAAATTCAATCTTCATCCTCATAACTTAGCAACTGTTCAGGCTTGAGCAAATTATTTAGCTTCTCTGAGTCTCAGTATTATCTTTAAAATGAGGACAATAGTAGTACCCACTACAACCCTGTTATCAACAGTGAATAAATTATACCTTTGAAGTGCCTGGACCAGTGGGTGACACAAATGTAAGTAATAGTATTGTTAGAGATTTTTCTAATGAACGAGAAGGACCAGGAAATATTTTTGGTGGGAGAAAACAAAAGCTCTAAGAAGAGCCTTATAGAGCCTCATCATTTAAAAGTAGACAAACACATTGGCAAAGAATAAAGGATGAAACATGGAGACCAACAGAATGGACAAAAAGGCCTAGAGAGAATTACATTATTGAAGCCAATGAGAAAATATTTTTCTGAGAGTGTTTAACATGGGCAAATGTGGACATGCGATTTAATTAAGGTTAAAAATTAGGAGTGTCACATATACAGCATGGAATACTATGCAGCCATAAAAACAATGAGTTCATGTCCTTTGCAGGGATGTGGATGAACCTGGAAACCATCATTCTCAGCTAACTGACACAAAAACAGAAAATCAAACACCGCATGTTCTCACTCATAAGTGGGTGTTAAACAATGAGAACACATGGACACAGGGAGGGGAGTATCACACACTGGGGTCTGTGGGGGGGGGGGAACTAGGGAGGGACAGTGGGGGAGTGGGGATTTGGGAAGGGATAACATGGGGAGAAATGCCAGATATAGGTGATGGGGAAGATGGCAGTAAACCACATTGCCATCTATGTACCTATGCAACAATCCTGCATGTTCTTCACATGTACCCCAAAACCTAAAATGCAATAAAATATATGTATATATAAAATTAGAAGTGTCTTTGTATTTATCAACATTAATATTTTCAGTTATGTGAGCCTATTTTTAGAAAAAGGATCATGATCAGTAGGCTGAGAATGAATAAAGGACAGAGACGTGAAAGTACTTTCTATGTGGTGCCCTTTTAGGAAGCTTAGCAATATTGGGATTAGGGTGGGGACAGGTGTGGCTGGAAGGAAGAGGAAGGGTGAGAGAGTATTTCTGTTATTATTATTGGTATTTTTTGTTGTTTTTAGTGTGGGAGAGATGTAACTATGCTTGCAAGGGAAGAGGGAAATAAGCTTGAATGTACATGAAAGAGAATATGTCAAGCCCTTATAGGAAGCTTGGCAATGTGGTGGGGTGGGGGGAATAAGTGTGGCTGGTGTGTATTTCTGTTATTATTATTGGTAATTTTTGTTGTTTTTAGTATGTGAGAGATGTAACTATGCTTGCAAGGGAAGAGGAAAATCAGCTTGAACGTACATGAAAGAGAATATATCAAGCCAGATTCCTGATAAGACAGAAAGAAGAATTTTCTTTGCTTTCAGTGAGAGCAGGAAAAAAAAATGCCTCAAACAGCTCCTTTGCCTACACTATTCAACTCTAACCCCAGGTCCTGATGAGGTCCTAAAAGGCCTCACAGTCTATGTTTTCATATCGGTGCTGGCTCACTCTCTGATGTCAGTCATAGGCCAATCTATATTTTGCCTCTCCCTGTAATCCTACAGCTCTAGTCTGCACTGCCCAGTTCAGTAGCCACGAGCTCCATGTGGCTATTCACATTTAAATTTAATTTAAAAAGTCAAGTTCTCCTTTGCACTAGCCACATTTCAAGTACATATGTGGCTAGTGGTTTCTGCATTAGGAAGCATAAATACAGAACCTTTTCCTTATAACTAAGGTTCCTTGGACAGTGTTTTTCTAGGTGTTGAAATAAACACCATTTCTCTTACTGGGGTTTGTCACATGTGAGAACCCCCTGATGCTGCTCATATCATTACTCTATTGACCTTGAACCCTGAGCAGGGTCCTTACTACCTGGCCTTCCCACTGTGCTCATGGTCTTTCATTAGTTCTCTCTGCAGGACTCCTCTGTCTTTTAATCTTTCACAGCACCCTAGGTTCCCATGATTCTCTCTGAAATTCCCTTTTTATTGGGCACAGCTGCCTCCCTTGAAGAACTTTGTAAACACCCTCTTGCCCACTGACCTTGGAGATATTATGCCAAACTGCTCTCTTTGTCAAACCCTGCAGTCCACCATCCGTTTAGACTCACTTTCTCTTCAGAACCTCCCCTTGTGCTCCTCCAGTTTTAAGTAAAAGGCTGCCAGTAAAGTTCAGCACGTGAACGTTGGATTCTGATGGACCAGCTGGTACAGCATTTTATGTGTGTAACATGGACATCGTTCTTAATCTGTTAGAACCTCACGGACTTCATCAGTGAATTGGGAACAGAAACAGCATCTGCTTCCATGGGTATTATGAGGGTTATGTGACACGAATTTTCCAGCTTTGTAGTGTGATCCATGCTAAACTGCACACTGTGTATTCTTTCTTCTTCCCTTCCCTCCTCCCTCTCCCTTCCCCTCTTTTTATTTTCTTAAAGTAATTTCAATTTTTATTTTAGACTCAATGGGTCCATGTGCAGGTTCGTTATATGGAGATATTGTATGATGCCGAGGTTTGGATATGACTGGTCCTGTCATTCGGCTGGAGAGGATAGTACCCAACAGTTAGTTTTATAACCCTTGTCCCCCTCCCACCCTTTCTCTTTTTTTTTGCTCAATTCTCCTCTGTCTTGAGTGTGTTCCCAAAGACTCAAGGAGTCAGAGGTTATATTTGATTGTGAGTACAGAAGCCCTGTAAATACTCATGCACTCATACGTTTGTTGCAGCAGTATTCACAAGAGCAAAGACAAGGAATCAACCTAAATGCCCATCAATGATAGACTAGGTAAAGAAAATGTGGAACATATACACCATGGAATACCATGCCACAAACAAAGAAGAAGATCATGTCCTTTGCCAGGGACTTGGTTGGAGCTAGAGGCCACTATGCTTGGCAAACGAATGCAGGAACAGAAAACCAAAACCACATGTCCACACATGCTCCTTTCCAAGTGGGAGCCAAATGATGAGAACACATGGACACGTGGAGGGGAACAACACACACTGGAGCCTTTTGGAAGGTGGAGAGTGGGAGAGGGAGAAGATAACGAAAAATAACTAACGGTTAGTTGGTTTAATACCTGGGTGATGAAATAATCTGTACATCAAACCCCCATGACACAAGTTTACCTACGTAACAAACCTGCACATGTACTCCTGATCTTAAAAGTTAAAAAGAAAAAGAAAATCCTATTAGTCATCCACAAGTGTCTAAACGACCATACTGGAAATCAAGTAGCCCTCATCCCTGCTTCCGGTTGCAGGTACTCACTCCAGTCTTGCAATTTAAGCTGCTGTTTGCTACATTCACTGGTGTAGGCTCATCCATGGATAACCAATCACTTGATTTCAACTGTGTTTCTGTCTGAATATAATCTTTACTAAAACCTCTGGAATCAACAACCATTCATGTAATTTTCAAATTTATACAACCAATAGCCCTGCAGCTAGTTCCTTTCCACAGTTCTGACTTTGCATATGTACAAGTCAGAATATTCTTTTTATCACTGAGTATAATACAATTACATAAAAAACATATTTCAGGCCAGGCGAGGTGGCTCACACCTGTAATCCCAGCACTTTAGGAGGCCACGGCAGGCAGATCATTTGAGGTCAGGAGTTCGAGACCAGCCTGGCCAACATGGTAAAACCCATTCTCTACTAAAAACACAAAAATTAGCTTGGCATGGTGGCACAAGGCTGTAATCCCATCTACTCTGAAGGCTGAGGTAGGAGAATTGCTTGAAAACGGGGGGTGGAAGTTGCAGTGAGCCAAGATTACACCCCTGCACTCCAGCCTGGGCGACAGAGTGAGACTCCATCTCAAAACAAACAAACAAACACATTTCATAGACAGAGGATCAAGAGATACCGTTTTGTAATAATTTGTCTTCTTAAATGTCTTTTTCTTTTTCATATTCATGGTTTCCATTTTTAAGCTAAGTAAATCTATACATGACTCTAAAAATATTTATTTGAACATACACATACACGTTTGTTGATATATTTATACATCATAATCTGGAAATGGTGAATGTTTCTGCTCGTTTTTAACCTTTCACATTTTATGGTTTCATTTAGTCTTGTAATTGCATTTCATGCTATTTAAAAAGAAAATATTAAGAAAAAAGTGTATAGTTCAAAGAGAGCTCGACATATTAATCACTCTCTAACTTGAAGACCCTGTGAGTAACGTCAAAACTCATCGCATCATAAATAGTCTTATTAGAATATGAACGTCAATATTGCAGATAAAGTCATGACTCTTGAATAAGGCACCCTGTGAAGAATGTTCAAAGACCTACCATACTCTAAGGGTAAGCAATACCAGGGCCAGAGTTATGAACATCTGTTTGGAACAGTTTTCCAGTAAGAACTGTTCGTTTTATGAGGAAAAGTCTGAAGAAAACATCAAGTGCTTACCATTACATCATGCCACAGACTTTCTACACCTCCGTCAGGAACAAGGTTATATGAGCTTACCTCCCCTTGCCCGCATAAACTATCAATAAAACCTCCCCCATGTCATGCACACGACGGACATTCCTGGAGGTTCTACATTGAAAGAAGGACAGCTCAGCCAGACCCATGCTGGAAATTGTATTTAAATTGTATCTCTAAATACACTTTTAAAGTCAGATCTGTACCGTGTAGGCCCCCATTGAGCAATCTGTGTTAGAGTAAGGAGAAAGCAAAACAAACCAAATAAAAACAAAAATAAATAATTCTAAAATAGGTAAGATCCACACAGCAGTTTGGAAGGGAAATGGTTTTCAGAACCATTAATCACGTTATATAGGGCTTGCTTTTATCCCTTGCAAAATTCCAAAAGGAGAATTTCTCCAGAGCAAAGTATAACTAACAAAAGAAGTATTAGACAAGAAAGCAATCTCCCTTTCAGTGGCATATTGATTCTGTGAGAGCCAAGCCACCTAATCAGCACTCTAAGTCGGGTAGTGAGTAGGAGAGTTTGGTAGCAAAGACACAGGATTTGAAGTTCTGATTCTAACACTCTTAATTATGTGCCCACTGGAGTCATTTAAATTGGCTTAAACTCATTTTCATTATCTAGAAACAAACAAACAGGCAAACCCAGGACCGCTATGTGACCTGAGCAATAGGACTATTTTATTTTGAGGCCCAAATGACGTATGCTTTTAGATGTGCTTTGTGAAATGTGAAACACTATGAAATGATTGCTTTGTAGTTTTTAAAAACAGTTGCAGGAAAAATGAACAAAATTTTTGAACAATAACTAATCCTGCATTTTGCATCCAGGTTTCATTTAATTAAACGTTAAATAGTAGGTATTTTAAATAGTTAAAATATTAAATAAAATATTGAGATATTTTACAGGATTTCCCAATTACTAAAAAGGGATCTACTTTTACAGTATTCCCTTAAATGGCCTATTTTAACCCAAAATAATAATAATAAATAAATATATATATATAGATTTTTTTTTTTTTTTTTTTTGAGATGGATTCTTGCTCTGTCATCCAGGCTGGAGGGCAGTGGTGCAATCTCGGCTCACTGCAGCCTCCCCCTCCCAGGATTCAAGCAATTCTCCTGCCTCAGCCTCCTGAATAGCTGGGACTACAGGCATGCACCACCACGCCTGGTTAATTTTTATATTTTTAGTAGAGACGGGGTTTCACCATGTCAGTCATGCTGATCTCAAACTCCTGACCTTGTGATCCGCCCGCCTTGGCTTCCCAAAGTGCTGGGATTACAGGTGTGAGCCACTGCGCTGGGCCAATTTTTTAATTTTATGTAGTGTCAAAACCTGAATTTATAAATTCTGTTCTACAAAATTGCCATACTTCTCTTTCACTCAGTACTGCCTGATAACCCCAAAACAGAAAGGATTCAACATGGCACAGTGTGAGAACCCAACCCACTGTCTTCTAACCACGAGGTTTTCATCAGCAGTACTCCTCTTTAACACAATAGAGAAACACTTAGAAGAAACTAAACAAAAATAAATAAATTATTGCACAACATGGTGACAGCTGTACAGTTAATGACAATATACTGTATTCTTGACAATTGCCAAAAGAGTAGATTTTAAGTGTTCTCACCACAGAAAAAGTGGTAAGTATGTGACATACTGCATGTTAATTAGCTTGACTTAGCCATTTCACAAGGTATACATATTTCAAAACATGTACATGATAGATATATTTAAGTTTTAATTTGTCAACTAAAAAGTAAGTAGAGGATATTACCATTTCCCATGTCAAGGCTCTATCACATGTAAGTGGATTCCTCTCGAAGTATGTTTGCTCTCGTAAGCTCATGTATATTGTTATTCTAAAAACAGATGAGCTCTTTTAATAATCTGCCAAATTTATTTTAACATAATAACTAGGCCTTCAGGTTGCATCTGACTTGATGCTTTTCTGTAGAGTAAGTACTCAATTAACATCATCCATAGATTCTTAGAAATCGTGACTTTAAGTGAAAGATATACAGCAAGTCCTCAAATAACATTATTTTCTTCAACACCAACTTTTATAAGGTTGAAGAAAAAAAAGTTTTGTTATGTGTCATTTCACTTAAAGTGAAGCAGTTTCCAAGAACCCATCAGTGACGTTAAGTAAGGAATTCCTGTAGTCTTATCTGTTCCATCCCACAGTCTAGCCACCAGCTACATGTAGCTCTTTATATTTAAATTTTAAAATTTTTAAATCTAATTAAAAATTCAGTGTCTGAGTCACAGTATCAATATCTTAAGTGCTAAATAGTCATCCACGTGACCATTGCTACCATATTAATTACTGATTCATTAGATTCCATACCATCTAATGCTATCATATTAATTTCTGATAAGAACATTTCCTTCATTACAGAAAGTTCTATTGGACTGTGCTGGCCTAGCTTCTTTCTACTTTGTCCATGACAACTTCATGTTAAGAAAGAGTAAGATAAATAAGTATAAAAAAGCCATTCATAGGAATACAGAGTTCAGATCTGCAATTGACTGGAAGAATCAAGGGTTTGGCCCAGATTTCTGCCTTCCTGTGAGTGAGATCATGTAATTCTTTACAAGGTGAAGTAACTCAGGCCCAAAACCACCAGGGGACAGGTTCACATTTATACAGAAAGGGTGTCAGACCAAAGTTTTGAAACTTGGTTCACGTTTTTCCTATTGCAACGCTTCTTTTACAATGTCACACTATTTCTTCCATTCACTATATACCTGTAAAAGACAAAATGCAACAGGCTGCAATTTTATTGACTTTGACAATAATTCTTTGTGAAATTTAAAGTCGGTTAGAGCATGTCTATAAAAGTACATTCATGAAAAAGCCATAAGCAAAAATATCATCTCTTTTTCATATATAATTCAGGAAAAATAATTACTAAATAATTGAGTAGCTATGTTCTACATACAGCACCACACACCTCAGGTACATCATTTTATTATCATACTAAACAACCCCGATAAATTAGTATTATGATGCCAATTTTATAGGTGAAGAAACTGAGACTTAAGTAACAAATGTCTCAAGACTGAAATCCAGGTGTGTTTGACTCTAAAATCCATATCCCCAATAGGAGTTCTCTACCCATAATCTCCTGTGAAGAATGAGCCTTAGAAAATGTTCTCTAACTTTTCGTCTAGATTTAACATTGCATGAAGGTTTGGTTTGTGAGTGAGAGAGAGAGAGAGTGAGTGTGTATATGTGTATGGGTGTATTTATGAAAGAGATATAACACATTTTTCATAGTGCTCAAATATTTTGACTCAAATTTTCATTTTCATAGATTTATTTCAAGGGGAATTAATTCACGTAATAAAGATAACAGAGGAGAAAAGAGTGAAGAAGTAAAAGAACAAGAATTTACTAGTTTATTTAGGATAGATTTACCACATATATAGAGCACACAGTTTCTTACTGGTATCTCTGCTCCTACTCTCTGTCTCTCTTTACATATTCATTCTAAGAAAAAGGAGTGCAAGTTTTAAATTGCGGGGTAATATTTATGTACAGCAAGAGAGATTTGTACTTATGATTAGCAACATGAACATAATATTCCTTTTTTCATTCATAAACAAAACCATGGAAACATATTTATTGAGTGTTTCTTATGTTATAGAAATTGTGCCAAGTTTTAGGAATATAAAAATCAATTCAATAGCATCCATGGACTAAAAGGCATATCTAGCTTTAAGATAAATAATGAATCTAAACAATCCCAAACCAAATGAAAACAACACAGTAAAAACCCTTGAAATAAAAGACTTTCTGGGACAAGTATCTGACAAAAGATTACAACCAGAATATGGACCACCACGCTGTTTGTCTAAATAAATATCCATTCTACTGAAAAAGTTGCTGATAGAAGAGGAAATAAATGACTATTCATTTCGAATGAGTGCCTCATTCTATCCTGGCTCTCCCTGGGTAAATGGAGGAGAATCTACATGAAATGGCAAAGCTCTTTGTGCCGGGTGTTTCTTACATGTACTACCTAACGAGCAGTTTCCTTTCAGTACATAAATGATCTAATTCCAGTCTCATCCTATCTTGAAACATATAATAAAACAGATACATACGTTAGCAGGTATCCAAACACATTGGGTAGGACTATCACTATTCTGAGTATAAAAACGTTAACACAGCACTATGAAAATACAAATAACTTTGCATTTTAATGAAATTCTTTTATGTTAAATGTTCAGAGGCTGAAAAGTTGCCTCTAACTTGATTCAAGCAACAAATGGGACATATGAATAGGAGAGGTGTTCCCATCAACATTCTTATTTCTAGACCAACTGAAAGCTGACTATGTTTATATTGCTTTCCAGATGACCACCAAAATAACTTACTCCTTTAGAATGATTTTTTATACTTATGTATCTTTAAATGGATAAATGCTGAAAGACTTGATACTTTCAAACCACGTGTGATCCATGCATTCATATGTAGGCAATAGACACCTTCCTTTAGCACCTGATTAGCAGGTGCTATGGTTTGAATACGTTCCCCAAAGTTCATGTGTTGGAAATTTAATTCCCAATTTGACAGTGTTGACAGGTGAAATCTTTAAGGGGTGATTAGAATGGATTAATGTCATCATCACAGAGTTCTTACTGAGAGAATGGGCTTGTTATAAATGTTAGTTCATCCTCCTCTTTCTCTTTTGCTCTCGTGTCCTTCCACCTTTCATTGTGGTATGATGTAGCAAGAAGGCCCTCACCAGATGCCACTCCTTGATCTTGTGTGTCTCAGCCTTCAGAACTGTAAGAAATAAACAGCTGTTCTTTATATATTACCTGGTGTTGGTATCCTGTTATAAAACACAAACAGGGTTAGCAGGCTTCATTGTGGCCTCAGCACAACTCACACTCAGAGGAAAAGGTAAGAGAAAAGACGGCTGCCAAACATTTTATTTCTGTTTTTTCCTATTATCTTTTCATAAGCCTGTATTACAACCAAATTTTTACACCAAGTACAGAATATTAAATATTAATTTAAAAGAACTTGAGGGAAATCATATTACAACTTCACGGTAAATTTAATTTAAAATGCTGAAAGCAAATTCTTTCCCTGTACATTGTATTTGCGTTTTTAGAAACAGGAGCATGCAAACTGATTCTTATTTTTATTAAATGACTATCTGTAATTGCTAGATTCTCAGAGAGTCAGAAAGTGAAGCCCACGCTCCGTGAGAAATGGACAAGTTCTTATTATTTGACAATTTATTTTCCCAAGGCTTTCTAATCATTTCACCCAACAACCAATTGAATCTATTTAAATATAATCTTCCCTTGCAATACCGCATGGCTAAAAAAGTAATAGCTCTAAAAATATTTTCTTTACAAAAGAGAAAGATGCATTAAAAATCAGTTAAAGTCACAGTCACATTTTTTTTAAAAGGGAGGGGAAAATCATTGTAAATCCATTTTATTATTCCTTAATTTTCTTTTACCTCAGCATTTTCATTTAACAAAAGGCTTTATTGTGGTTTCCCAATTAGAAGAAACAATTATGTAGATTTTATTTTGTGAATTTTCTTTTCTTTTTTTTTTGAAGAATACTGTTGAAGAAGGGACAACGGTCACTTCCAGTTCATAGGAATCAACAGAGTGAGAGGCTAGGTCTAAAAATTCACAGAGCGCGTACCTGAGGGGGCCTTTAATGTAATCATTTTAGTCATTTAATTCAGAAAATTTAGACCTTTGGCACACAGAGCCAGCTTATTGGTGAAGGCTGAGTATAACTGACCAGTCAAAACCCCCTTCATTCTCTTTCAACTCTCCAGTCAGCCAATAATCCAGCAACCACTAGAATGTTCAAACATTATGATTTTATTAACTAACAGAGGATCTTTAGATTCACACAAAATAATCATGCCATTAAGTTAATAATCCTTAGAAGTTTATCCTTAATCTCTGAAATAACTTGGGTTATTTCAGTTACCTCTTTCAGTTGATTATCTCGTTCAGTTAATGCATTTGGCCATAGAGTAGGCCTGTCCCCTCAACATTGTAATGGTGAAAGAAAACAGAATGGATGACAGCCTAACATGTTGGCATAGTGATCTCCTTAACTAATAACCAAGATAATTTATTCATGTTGTTTAACTTCTTTAACCTCAACAAATATTTATTGATCATCTTCATCAGAAAATGAAGTTTTGAATAACAAACTAACAGGTGATAAATGAATAGTTAAATGGCAAATTCGTAAACACTTTTATAAAATGATACAGTTTTTTGAAAGGGAAGATATTCAGATTCATAGGCAAGAATTAAAATTAAAGCTTATGCTTTATGAAATTTTAGGTTACACAAGAATACTTACAACTATTTGCATTCCCATTTTCCTATTATATGAATAGTTGCCTTGGTTCCGGCCCTTGTATTTGCAGAGCTCTCCTACTCATGTCTGCATTTTCAGCATTTCTTCTATTACTCCCCTCTTTCACATTGCAACACAGCAAGCTACATAAGCTCAATTTGATTTTCATCCCCCTACTTGCAACTCTCTTTTGCCTATCACAAAGTCAAAGCTCCTGAGCCTGGCCCACAGGGCCACCCACAATCTGACCCTTTCTCTTCCTTATTTTCTACCACTTGTGAAGTCACAAATTGAAACTCTTTATAGTTTCCTACATACACAGATATATGCATGCACAGTTATATACACACACACATGCACACATGCACACCAAGTAGATGGAACAACACTTCGCTATCACATGAGTTAATGGAACTTCCTATTTCAACAGCAATCTGAGCCAGCAGAAGCCAGTATAGTAGTAGATGGTCTTCAGGCAGTCAGAACAAGTTTTCTGATTGATTCCCTGTGAATTTATTGTAACCAAGACTGACATCTTGGCTGATTGAGCTTCCTGGAGTTTTTGGTATGCATCACAGAGATTAGGCAAGTTGACTCCAATGTGTGAAAAGGGTCAGTAGATAATTCAAAATCATATCATAATAATAAAAATGTGTCACCCTAATTTGTACCTCAACTTGGTGAACTATAAGAAGAGATGATTTTCACTCTGTGTTATTCTGAGGCTGCTTTCTCAGCTCAATAGAACATGCTAGCACATGATAGCTTTCCAGGACCTTCCCAAAAGAGTGGAGATACCTTTATTATCTTACTTATTTCTTCAGCTTTTTTAGTGACTTAATAGTTACATGATTAGGAGTGAATTTGATCATTATTAATTTACTTATGTAATTAGAGAGTTATTTTTGTCTTATATAGGGATCAGAATGTCCATTAGTTGACTTATACAAAAAGATATAAGGAAATTATAATTGCTTTGCAGAATATATTCTAAAAAGCCAAACGTTACTGATATATTGATATTTTCTAATGCTAGCCAGGAAAGAAGACAATTGAAATAAAACAAGTACCATACTTTTGGTTTTAGGCTTAAATTATTCTTAACTGTATAAATAGTCAATTTATATATATTTTTTGGTTTTAAACAGGCAACTTATTTCCTTTCGGTGCTGGGAAATCTAATATAATAAAAACGAGACTTGGAACATTTTAAGTATTATTGACACAAACAGCAAGCAAAGCCTTAGAGTCTTAAATTTTCTCTTTTAGGATCTCTTTAATTCAGCATTCCAATTCAGCAAGCGAATTTTTGGGGACTTAACTTTTAAAAATTATTTTATAGGTATTCTCTGGAATGCACCTCAGCCTCTGCTTATTTGAGGATGGTGGCTGCATTTTTGTTGTTAATTCTACATTTATTTATCTTAAACTCTAGCTGTTTTCATGTCTCCTATTTCATATCCTGAATGGTCCTAGTCATGCAGCAGCAAAATCAAGGCTTTTCTTGAAACACATGTGTAATTTCCAAGCCAGTTGTTTTTCGATGAAGTCAATGCAGATAATGAAAATAATCCATGGGAATCAGGATGCACTTGCAGAACAATTGCAAAATTAAAGAATCTTGTGAATCTATACAAGTGACAAATTTATACAGGAGAAACAGATCTTTTTGAAAGGATGAAACTTCTATTTAAAATTGAGTGACTAACGTGTGGGACATTTGTACAGGTAAAAAGTCATACCTTAAAAAGTTCAAGGAAACTCTCCTCTCCATAGTACGAGAGGCAACATCACACAGCAGGCCTGAAAATGTCCACTGAGCTATTCCACAAAGCCCAGTTCCAGTATGCAAACTTTACCCAGGTGAAGAAAAAAGGGCGCAAAGGGCTGGTTATTCCACAGGGCCTGGCAAGAGTCTGACTTTGACTGTGAGTGAACCAGAACTCTGAAAGGATCGTGGTTGTAGTTTCCATGGCAATAAAAATTTCAAGAAGCAAGAAAGTGATTCACCAAAAATTTTATACTACCTTTCACCCTCTTGAAGTTATATTTTTTCCTCAGAAAGAGAAAGAAGACTAGTTCCAGAAAAAAAAAAATTGTTAGTTTTAAGCGGAAGATAATATTTAAGATCAATTTAGATATCCGCATGGATGGGATGGAAAGTTGGAGGGTGAATAGTTTGGTCTAGGAAAGGGAACAAGCAGTGCATACACAAAAGGACCACTTTGACTTCCTACCCACTCTCATCCCTCAACTTCCGATGCCAAGGATTTTGTGGGTCAGAAACGCCAGATTTATTTTTTTCTTGTGGAAATTATGATCTGAATTCCAGAAGGAAACTTGAGAATGAAAATGCTTGTATGTAAGATAACTCAGACAGCAAGCACCCCTACCACTTTTGTTGGTGGTATACTGACCTTGCTGCTTAAAATCTCTTTTCAAAGAGCCCAATGAAGTTATGACCCCAAACATAATTTTATCAATTCTACTAATACCAAGAGATACCACTAGCACTTGCTTGTGAAATATTACTTTAGATTTTTTTTAAATGCTTGGAAACAGCTTTACTTAGAAGAAATTTAACTGCCTAATAAGCTTTGAGAGTCATGTTTCTTATGTAATTTGCTCCTCATAAGTATTTCTTTTTTCTTTTGAAAATCCAGCCTTATAGTCTTTTATTATTACAAACTAGCTTACAACTGGGTAAGTAAATATTTGTTTACATAAGAAAATGTAAATTGTATTCAACTCCGTAAAATACCTTTATACACTTAGTTGGTGGAAGACAGAAGGTGTGATAAAATGAGAAGTATGTGAGCTCTTCAGTTGAATACATATTTGCTCCACAACATTTTTTCTTATGAATATTATTGTCATTTTTCACATATAAAAATATGAAGAAAAATTTCATATAACTATCATTAAAATGTCAAACACTCTAACAAATTAATGTGCAAAATGAGCACTTAGCAATTTAATCTACAAATAGACAAAGAGTAGAAGAAAACTGGTTGGGCATGATGGCTAACACTTGTAATCGCAGCACTTTGAGAGGCCAGGGCAGGACGATCACTTGAAGCCAAAAGATTAAGACAAGACTGGACCATATTATGAGACCTCATCTCTACAAAATAAGTTTTAAAACATTTTTTAAAATTAGCCAGCTGTGGTGTATTGTACCTGTAGTCCTAGCTACTCAGGAGGTTGACGCAGGAGGATCTCTTAAGCCTAAGAGTATGAGACTGCAGTGAGCTATGATTGCACAGCACAACTGCATTTCAGCCTGGACAACATAGCAAGAGCACATCTCAAAAAAGAAAGAGAGAAGAGAGAGAGAGAAAGAAAGAAAAAGAAAGAAAGAAAGAAAGAAAAAAGTAGAAGAAAATTGACTGCAAATAAAAAGAATCATCATGAAAACATTGCTAAATGAAAAGAAATGGTAGTAGAAATCAAAATACTATTTTTTTTATTATCAAACACTCAATAGTTTTTTCCAAAGTTAATTGTCCATAATGGCAAGGAAATGATGAAATAGCTATTTTGACCTAACTTAGATAGAAACATGTATTCTATGGGCCTATCTGGAAAGCAACTTTAGTCATCACTAAAATCTTAAAAAGAGATTTATACTCTTTAGTAATGATATGTCTAGGATTCTGTATTTTAGAAATGGCTGGAAATGTTAACAAATATGTATATAAAAATATACTCAACAGACTTTTAGTAGCAATAAATATACAATAATAGGAAAATAAATTATGATGCATTATATGATATTTTATTGATAGTAAAAAAATAGTTTTAAAAATAATTTAATAATTAAGCCCATCACTTCTATCTTCATAGTTGGAGACAGTCTCATGAGAAAAAACGGGTACATGTGTAGCCTTTTTAAAATTGATAAATAGATAAATATACACAGAGAGATAGGCTCCAGAATGTAGTATCTTCCATGAGGAAGAGTGTAAAAGAATGGTGTGATCTGATAGGTAAGAATGCTATTTCTAGTGGAGAGCTCTGAAGTAGGGGAACTAATTTGTACAAGAACCCCGGGTGGTTTCTTGAAGGAAAGGATTAGAAATTTTAGCATTTTCTTCCCAGAATGCCAAGCTCATTTATAAGCTATCTATTGTTATTTAATGAAGGCACCCAAAAAGTTAGCAGCATAAAACCACCACCACTTTAATTGTTTCTAATTCTCTTAGAAATCTGAGCTGGGATGAGCTGGGTTCTACTTGCTGGTTTTACTTGGGATCACTCATGTGGCTGTAGTCAGCTGTTGACATGACTGTGACTGGATAGTCATATAGCCTCACACACGTGTTCGGAGTTTGGGGTTGTCTGTCAGCTGGGCCTTTCTCTCCACATATTCTTTCATCATCAAGGATGCAGGCTCAGGCTTCTTCACATAGTAGAAACAAACAGCAAATGTCTCAATATAGAATATATAAGGCCTCCTGAGGCCTTGCTTAGAAGGCACAAAACATTGTTTCCATAATATTCGCTTGGCCAAAGCAAGTCACAGGGACTGATCACATTCTAAGAAGGGAGAAGTAGATTCCACATCTTGATAGAAGAGTGACAAAGGGCATATATACAGGAATTGAAGGAACTACTGGATTTATCTTGACAATCTGTAATAGATAGCAATACCTGTGGGGGACTGATCAAAGACCATTGGCTGTAAAGAACCTCAGAGAAAAATTCCTCATTAAAGGAGAGAAGACCAAAACAATAATCAAGCCACACTACCTAAAGAGTTAATTTTTTAGCAGGGGTAGTTTGCCATAGAATGTGAGTCAGGTTTGAAGGTCCTCTGGATTCAGCAAAATGTCTAGCTCTGGGGAAAAAAATGATTGAGCATCTTTAATGTGCACTAACATTTCTATAATCTTGGAGCATGAGTGTTAGGTAATACTAGGTACTATACAGGAAAACATCTTTAATGTGCACTAATATTTCTATAATCTTGGAGCATGAATGTTAGGTAATACTAGGTACTATACTAGGAAAGCATCTTTAATGCACACTGACATTTCTGTAATTTTGGAGCATGAAGTGTTAGGTAATACTAAGTTCTGTACAGGAATATGGGCAAGCAAGACTGTTATCACCATGCTAGTGGAGCAATATTCACTGTGTAGTACACACATTCAGCAGTGTTGTCATTTGGCAAAGATAGAATAGTAAGATACAGTAAACTAATTAGACTATTGAGCAATTTTTCTCTTCACCTGGCTTGACTGAGTGACTCTCCCTTGCCACTAATCCTGGTTCATGAAAAATCAAGGAGGAGAAAGCTCTTGTGTGAAAGATTTTGGACTTCCACTAATAAGTAATAAATAAGAAAGAAAATAAATTGCTAACATTTATTAAGTGTTTACCTTTTTTGGAGGTACTAATATTATCTCATTCAGTCTTCTGAAAATTCAAGTAAGTTAGGAATAATGCATACCCTCTTACTTATTCAAATAATATATGAATTAAATATATGCACATTTAAATGCACATTCCTTTCCATCACATTCTCCATTCTACTGTTTTACTGTATTGTTCATGAAAACAGGTCTGTAAGTTCAAGGGAAGTTCACTCCCTACAGATTCTTCTTTGCCCTGTGAACTGCACACAGGGACCACCGAACCTGCCACAGAATATTGACCAGTCTGGTTCCTCATGCTACCTAGAGGCAAAGCATCCATTGTACGTACTACAAAGACTTGCTCCTTGCTCCATTACTCAGGCTAATACCTTTGCCAACTAACACAGTGCTGGGGAGCGCACCGAGATGGAGAAAATACAGGGGGTCAGAGGTGACTAGGACTCTGTATACTTGTGCCTTTTTGCCACCTTCAGTTAGCCCATGCATCCTGTAGTGCAAGTACCTGCTTCTTGACTTGATTCTGTAGTTCATAGAGTTACTGTTTTATTGAACTGGCTCTTTAAATCCAAACCAAATTGTGCATTTAAGGGCTGGAGTATAATATATTACATATCAATATGTGTAATATTTACTAATAATTATACATAATGTAGTCTGTGATATAGAAGAACCTTGGATATGCTAATACTTGAGACAAAGGGGCTGCTGTGAATTTGAGAGAAGGCACTGATGTCACAGAAAATATACAGCATCATGTATTTTATTGTTGATTTAAAGAATTTAAAAACTGATTCCTACTTATGTATCTCCTTTGGGGTGGATCCTTGCTATGAAGTATAAAGCTCTCACTGTACGTTTATTATCTCTGGGGAAACTGAGGCAAGGAGAAGTCAACTCACCTTGCTGAGGGCACACAGCCCTTGAGGGTACTAAGGGGATTTAAACAGTCTGATTCCAGAGACTGCTCTATGTGAAACATGACATTTTTTGCAATAAACTCAGGAATGATGAGGGGACCAATATTGGCCAGCACATAAGGGAGTGTGACGTGTAAATATGGCATGATGACTTCTCCAAGACGGAAGTGGATGGGGTTGAGAGAATGATGGTTTATTTTAGTCATGCTGAGTTTGAGATGCCTTTAAGATATTCAGGTAGGCATCAGGAACCCATAATTTGACACCAGTAGTTTTCTTACAGAATCACAATTGTTAACATATTTGAATGCCAAAGAAAAAAAATGAAATGATTTAATTAAGTCCCTGAGTTAACCAGAGTCCAATATGCACTTTTGGTTAAGTTCTTAACACATTTAACCTGTGAGTTGATCAATGCATGGATTTCAGTGTATTTCCTCATGTCATTTGGTACTTTCTTCAGCAATGTTTAAAGTAGATTCAGTTAGGGAAGAGGCTAAAACTGCTATTTAAATCCTATAAGTGTGAGGTCTGTACGGTAATCTGAATGTTTTCATTTTAGTGAAATTTCACTGTAATAGTGTATCATATTCCCAACACACACAGCCTTTTCCTCCTAACTTCCTCATGACCTCTTTATATCTCCTCCAAGCTATCCTGTGTCCGGTGTTAAATTAGCAAGCAACAGGAAATCCCTTTAAAGGCTAGGGACTCTGTGAGTGCTATTGCCTGACAAGAAGCTATCTAAAAAGGAACTGCAAGCTTTTAATCCTGCTGGTTTTGTAGACAGTGTTATACAATGAGGGACTGGCCGCCACTCTCCAGACTGTGATTTATAATTTTTCTATCTTCACACTTGCACACATTTCAGGGTTGAATTATGTTTTTATTCATTATGAGTGCCTTGTGTATGAATAATTTTTATCCTCTATGGTGCAATATTGGAGATACTGGGGTCTGACTTGGGCTTATATGGAGAAAGCTAATAGAGAAACATCTGGAGTTTAAAGACTGTTTGGGAGGGCCAAGAAAGTATTGTATTAATCAGTTTGTCTTCCTAAACCTTGTAAGTCCTTTCATTAGGCTCCTTTCAATCTTGATTTAAGTGAAAGAGCTGGATGAAGCATATGAAAGACTTCATTGCAAACAAAATAAAATGCAAGCAAAAAATGAAAATGACCTTTTCACATGGAAAAACCTGCAAAACTGTAAAGAACAGAAACAAAACAAATATAAAACCAAAAAAACCACCCTCGCTTTAATCTTTTTATTACCCTGCCTTCACAGGTGTTGATTTCTGATAAACCCTTTTGCCCCAATCTCCAACTCAGTATCTCTTCAAAGGGGCCTACCTGTAACAATATCTGAAGCTCAATCCATGAATCTTATTAAAGAAAAGCTGCTATTGCTAAATCAAAGCATGAAGCCTCTGCCCTCCCCAGTAGGCTATGCCAACCAGGTGCAACGTTTGGGAACTCTTTCTCTACTTCAATCTCCTCACTGATAAGTGAGGAAACAGAGGCCCAGAGGGCTGTAGTGACCCAGAGTCATGCTGAGCATATGGGCAGAGACAGGGCTCATGAATTTTCTTTCATGTTGGTGCTTCAGGACTGCTCTAGGGTCAACCACAAAGTCTCTAAAATTCATGCAAATACTAAATCAAAGTCATATAAAATGAATGCTATAAATATTTGAAGATTTGCAATAATTTTGAATTCATTTTGATTCATTTTCTAATTTTCTCAACATCATGTCCACTTCAATGTAGCCCTTCCTGGTGGATTTGTGAAAAGGAGTTTTGTAAATTAGATGAAAGCGGGCTAGCTCTGGCAAACAACAAAGCTTAATCTCGTTAAGCAATCTCTCTTGCACCTTAATAAAACCCATTACGGTAGGACTTTGGGTCTCAATGAAAATGGAATTCTTTCAACATTTGTGACTGACCAGCAGGTCTTTCAGATGAGTACATATCCTTGATTAAAGGATTTAAGTCCTGCTATGAGCTAAGCCCGGGGCTGCTGAGGTTTGCAGCTCAAGTGCTCTGGCTCAGGGCAACTTAATATTTTAAGTATTCTGGTTCACAGCAAGTTATGCGTAGTTTGTTCACTTAATACAGTGATTCTCACCTGGGAGTAATTTTGCCTTCCAGAGGACATCGGCATATCTCTGGAGATAATTAAGTTGTCTAACTGGTGGGTGCTACTGACCAGGGTTGCTGTTAAAAATCTTACCATACACACGACAGTCACCCCCAACAGAGGATCACCTAACCTAAAATGTCAGTAATGTGACTGTTGAGAAAAAACTGACCTAATACTGTTGCTCTTCACACAAATGGCAAATGACACTAGAAGGGAGTCTGGACCAGGAATCCCAAAAGTGGGTATTGCTATCATGAGTGAGTTCCTCTGGCAGAGGTTCTAAAGAATATTTTGACTTGCTTACTGTGCTTAAGTGGTTAGATCTTAATTCCTCTTAAGGGCTGATCTCACCTAGGCCAATTAGCTGGAGCTCCTTCTCATAAAATGGGTGTTCCATAAGTGCAGGCAAGAGAGGAAAACTTCCCGTTGAAATTAAGCTTGTCAAATTAGTTGAAATTAAAAACGGCTCAGATGGCTGTCTGCTGTTGAGATTTAAATGCTATTTGAGGTTGAAACGTTACTTAAAAGAAGCATCTAATAAATAAAAATGGCAGCAAATTAGCTACTTTCTGCTTTTCAGAAAAATTAAAACTGAGCATTCATTTTTTTAAATGGACTCTTAGTTTCTTTCAAGCCTAGTATGTTTCACTGGATTCCTTATATATGGAGCTCACATCTTATTTCCTGGAAAGAACATTCCACTTTGGCAACATGAAGAATGACACTTTGGCCCCATTTCCATTTTCTTTCTCAAATCTGACATCCTCAACAAGACACCAAGATACTGTTAGAAAACCATTCACACCCTCTTCTGCTATGTCGTGCATCCTCAAGCCTCTGGCCACTTGGTTTGCCTCTTTTGGATACAAAGTGAATAAGTGCTGCCAGGTTAGAGGTGAGAAAAGAAGTATGAAATCAGAATCATTTTCTAGCTCATAAAGTTTTTTTTTTTTTTTTTTAAGCTGCTCAAAGCGATGCTGTTGAGCTGAATTTAGAAAGCTAAGTTAACAAGGTAGAAAATGATGGGGTAGGGAGCATGTGGGCAAGGAGGAGTGGATACAACCAAGTATGCTGGGAAATCCCATAAAACAGACACTTTTGAGGACAGGCACTCCCTAAAATTCCAGTAATCCCAGCACTCATGCCTGTAATCCCAGCACTTTGGGAGGCTTAGACGAGCGGATCACCTGAGGTCAGGAGTTCGAGATCAACCTGGCCAACATGGTGAAACCCCATCTCTACTAAAAATACACACAAAAATTTGCAGGGTATGGTGGCAGGTGGCTGTAATCCCAGCTACTGAGGAAACTGAGGCAAGAGAATCACTTAAACCCGGGATTTGGAGGTTGCAGTGAGCTGAGATCATGCCACTGCACTCCAGCCTGGGCCACCGAGCAAGACTCTGTCTCAGAAAAAAAAAAAAAAAAAAAAGAGACACTTACAACAATTCTGAATGTATTTTTATATGAGCTAACTTTCAAACATGGATTCAGGTAGCAAATCATATAGCTTTATTGCTCTTGACTTCAATTAAAAACAGCCATGTGCCTCTCAGCCTTTTAATTCTCCCAATGGAATGTTATGTTAATACCCAAATATCATTTGCTTGATCTCTTGACTTATTTTGTATCAGGGTAAAGTTAGTAGCAACAACTTTCAGAAGGCTTTGAATGAATAGAAACCAAGATTCATTTCTGGATTAAAGTTAAATGTTCTTATTGGCAACAAATTTTCAAAGATATTCAAGTTTAATCTTCTGACATGAACTCAGAGAAAAACACCTCTCTAGCTGAACTAAGGAACCAGTCACCAAAGCACATTCTAATAGGAGACCTACTCCTTAATATTAAGGAGTCACCTAGGAGCTGTTTATTTGCTTCCCTCATAGCCACCCAGCTGTTACTCCCATTTGTGGTCTTAGTGATAATCGCATAATGTCCCTAATTTATATCCTCTGGGAGATCTGATCACCGCATTACCTGGAGGGCAAGCTTTAATTAGGGAAATTTCTGAACAAATTGTCTAAAGAGCTTGTTTAGTGTGATTAAATGCAAGAAAGTCCCCCCCTTCTCTTTAAAAATGAGCATTTACTTTATCCTGAAACTTTGCAGACCAAAAACAACATCGGTTCTAATTAAGACCTATAAAATGCACAGCAAAATTACCCACGAAAACGAATTAAATTTTGTTGTCTGTAGCTGAGACATATGTGACTCAATGCTACATTTATTCAACAGCTTTTGGCGTTTCTACTTTGCCTCTGTCCGAACTAACAAGGTGAAACGGCAAACTGATTGAAAAAGGATAAACTGTGAAAAGATGATACACTAATGTGAGATACTAATTCAACTGTGGCTTATGAAAAGAGATTAGAATCATATGCATTCTCACCTGAGCATCTCCAGGCACTTGAACAAACTAACATTATATTAAACCTTCCATATTGTTAATAGGTAGCCAGATACCATATGAATTACTATGCAATCATTGTACCTTTAACTGAAGTGCAAAGATAAATATCATAATAGGATCAACAGACTTTGATAACTCAAAAAACAATTAAAGTCAGTTCCACTGTTCAGATGGAATATTTTGGCTAAATGTCAATGTCATAACAAAGTACAAGAAATAAGTTTGGCTGGAGAATTTAGAAATTGCAGTCATTTTGTTATCAGCCTCTGTGAAAAGTGTATTATTCTTAATCATCAGACATTTTATAGATGCCTCCTTCTGCTGGATCTCTGTTAGAAAACACATTAAGCTTAGAAATTGTATTCCCTTTATGAATACACAAGCAGGACATGGTAAAGTGTGATTGATTATTTGATTCTTTTGAGTAAATCTTTGAAAGGGACTATTTTTTTCGTCCTCGTCACCAACTTTCTTTTATTTTCATCATATGTCCATTACCTCTGGTGTATAGTGCCTAAACGAGTAGAATATTCAAATTTCATATGCTTTGATATCTCTTGTTATTAGGATATTATCTATTTTGATATTATTTCAGTCAGTGGAGAGTAAAGAGAACTCTGTCCCCTGCGGGAATACCAGGGACGTTACTGTGTCTGATGATAACTAGGAGTCCTTAGTGTAGCCTCTTTTACCAATTAATGATATTTCCCTTGTCCATCATGGGTAACAGTGATGTTGCAGTTTGTTCTGTGGACTCAGGTTTGTTAAAGGGCAATTGAATTTTTTTTTTTTTTTTCTGAGACAGAGTCTCGCTCTTGTCGCCCAGGCTGGAGTGCAATGGCACGATCTCGGTTCACTGTAACCTCCGCCTTCCGGGTTCAAGCGATTCTCCTGCCTTAGTTTCCTGAGTAGCTAGGATTACAGGCACTTGCCACCATGCCCAGTTAATTTTTTATTCTTTTTTATTTTTAGTAGCGGTGGCGTTTGCCATGTTGGCCAGGCTGGTCTTGAACTCCTGACTTCAGGTGATCCTCCCGCCTCGGCCTCCCAAAGTGCTGGAATTACTGGCATGAGCCACTGCACCCAACTGGGCAATTGAATTTTGAATGAACTAAACGTGTGAAAATTATGGTTATACATAAATTCCTATACTTAGTGGGGGCTCAAGCATTGACTCACTGACTCACTCATTCATGGCTTGATGAATTCAGTGATTGATTGGTTGACTCATTGATTCAATGATTTATTCAATCCTTCGCTAATTTATTCATCCAACAGATATATATTTGCCAGGCAACAGATTAAATAAACACTAGGCCTACAAAGTAAGAAGGCCCCAGTGGGACTGAGTCCTAGTTGCTTATCATAGTAATCTACTCATGAATTTCACACTTCTTTTATTGCTGTTGTTTTTTTGCTTCTCAAATTTCCCTAGGCCAATGGATATCAATTATAGGCCCATTGGGGGAAATACTGCAAAAAGAAGCTATCCTTCCTCTGGGGTTGCTCAGAAAATAGGATATTCTTGCTAAGCAGCAGGTAGCTCTCATGTCACCAGGAGGAAAGAGCCTCTTGAAATGAAGTCAGTAGAGGGCCTACTATTAGAGAAAATAAGTCTGATTCCATGTCACATTGCTTGAACCCCTGGATCTAGCTGTATCTGTAGTTACAAATTGTACTTTTCACTTATACGAGCCAGTAAGTTACCTTATTTGGCTTAAGTAAGTTGACTTACCCTTTGTAAATAAAAGTGTTGAGACTGATACTTTACCATCTTGTCTCTAAAAAAGTTATATCTTTACCACTCCTTGCTTAAATTCATTCATTAACTTCGACAAGACATAGGTTTAATATAAAGATAGTCTTTCTTTATCTTGTCACCTGTATAACACAGCAAGAGACTTTTAACTATTTTAGTGGGTTTGGCCTGCCGTACAGAATACCACAGACTGGTGGCTGAAACAACAGAAATTTACTTCTAGCAATTCTGGAGGCTGGGAGGTCCAAGATCAAGGTGCTGGCCCATTTGGTTTCTGGTGAGGACTCACGTCCTAGCTTGCAGTGACTTTCTGGAGCTGTACTTACATGACCTTTCCTCAGATGCATTCTTTCTCTTCCTCTTCTTAGAAGGCCTCTAATCCTATCACGAGGTCCTCACCTTCATGACCCCATCTAATTCAAATAACTTCCCAAGTGCCCTGTTTCCAAATGATGTCACTTAGGGGTTAGGGTTTCAAAAACAAATTTTAGGGGGACACAAATATTTCACCCATAACAGATATCTACATAATATTAAACATATGACCAATCTTTTGAGCTCAATTTTCAAATTTCTATATATGTTTGTACACCATGTAGTTTATGCTTTCTGTTTAAAGTATAAACTTCTTTTAAAGTATAAACATTCTGCCCCTCCCTCCTCCCATATGAATCGTTTTGAGAAACAATCTTACTTAAAAGAAATCTAGGAAATCAAGTCTTTTGATACATCTAAAAAATGCTTATCTAATAAATCAAGGGAGATTTGCTTATTAACTTTACATCTCGCTTGGTCTTTTTTTCCTTTGTTGGTAGTTATTTTTGTTGTTGTTAAAGCAAATAGGCTTTTGAATTTTTCATCGTCTGTAGATTAATTACATAGATGTAATGGCAAAAGATATGCAATTTGTACTTTTTTTCATCTTACATTAATATCTTAAGAATCTTTTATTTCATGATCTTGTCTTGGTCATCATTTAAATATTTGGTTAACATGCCATGATATGATGTACTAGAGTTTATGCCCTTTGGCTACTTTCAATTTTGTTTATAGTAACAAATAATATGCAAAGAATATACATTTGGTGTCTATATTTAGCAATTTTCAGGATTATTTGCTTCGTTTTACTAACGAAAATATTATGAGCTTGTTTGAAGGAGATATCTGTTCTAAAATGATAAAGTAATTTGTTGTGCTGCCAACATTGTAAGTTTTTATATCAACATACCTTTGACAGTTCTGGGTGTTATTTCTAAGAATTTTTTCTGATTATTAAATAACACCTCTTTATAGCCAATGATATGAAGAGTACAGACAAATATAAAGAACTAAATAAAAACTGTGCATAATTTCACTTCCCTATGTACTCTCTTCTAATTGCTTTTTATAAATTTGGTTCTATAAAATTAATATCATACTGCATACATATTACATAACCTTATTTTTTTCAAAAAATTTTCAGTATAACAAGAGTTCTTTCCATGGAATTTATGACTTTAAAGTTTACTTTTAAATCATTGCAAGTATTAAATTTTGTAATTATGGCTGATACTAAAAACACTTTTTTATCAACAGAGGCTATTCCTAATTTTCTCACAAATGTTGCAATGAGAATCCTTTTACGTATATTTTTAGCAACATACTTTGATTCCTTCTTGAAAAGAAATGTTTAGGATTGAATTGCTATATAGTTGAGTTCTGAATAAAGTTACTGACACATCATATACTTTATAAAATAAAATGATCATTTAGAATAACAATGATCATTTAGAAAATCTTTACTCAACAATCATCATGTTAATTTTTATAATCATAACCAATGCAAAGACCAGTAGAAGACAAAAAAACACTTAAGTCTCCGTTAAACAAACATACATATACACACACATTAAAAATGACTTTCTGGAAAGTCTTACATTATTGCTTTTAAAATTTCGGTTTTTAAGCATCAAAAGTACATGAACATATGGATACAACAAAAGAACGAAAAATAAACAACAGTAGTTATCAAAATAAAGCATGTTATATGTGTCTATTTATCCAGTAATCAGTTTTAGTGGTCATATTAGGACAAGTCATAAAATTTTAGAAAGAGCATTTGGTAGAATTTCAGGCACAAGTTTACATAAAACCATTTCAAATTGCAATAAGGCAAGACAAATTGTCTTGCAATAGTTTTCCCATTAACAAAACAGAATCACTTTTTAAAGTAGCTAAGCCACTAACTAGATGTTTCAGTATATAATGACTATTTCCTTTTATTATCTGAAATTCATTCTTTGCTAACAGAAATTGTATGCAAACAATTCCAAGTCTTACTTCAAAGATCCTAAAAAGACATCCAGGATTAACAGGAAAATCAACTGAGATTTTTAAAAATGCAAGTAACAGCCCCGTTTACATTTCAACCAAATGAGAACTCTAAGAATGCTGTCAACTCAGGGCAATTCTGTATCCAAAGGTGTGTGATCTCATCAGAACCTCTCTCGCTCTCTCTCTGCTCTAATTTTCTTGGTATAAGCTTCATTCTTAAGCAGCTTCTTTTCTCAGTGGTGAGGCAATAGGCAAACATTTGTTCTTCTGAATTTCACTTGGTCCTTGCTATTTACTATCTCAGTGAGAAAAAAATAGAACCTCTCTAGCAGTAGTTTCAGCAAGCGATGACCCTAACTGACCAGCTAGGGTGCCACGAAGCCCTATGCCAATCTCTTTGTGTTCTTATTGGACATATCTGAGTCACCTACTCTCAGTATCCCTCGAAAGATGGGGCAAGAGGTGGGGATAAAAGTGGCTAGCCTATCCCTTAGCACATAGATGAAGATGGTGGTTTCTAAAAGCAAAGAAATGTTTCCTTTTTTCAGAAGAAATGGAAAAATATGCGTGAAGGGAAAAAGCACACATCCCTATACAGGTGATTGAATAGGAGCAGAAAAGGTGTTTTTCTAGTAGATTTTGGCAGGATCAGTAAAAGATATTCCAGCCAAAGAATGAGTCAATCTGTATTTTTTTAAAATATATTTAAAAAATACTATGTGCTTTTACTCCTACGTTATATAATTAGCCATCCGTGAAGACGAAATTGCAGTCAGAGGCTGGAGGATATGAACCTGCTTAAGAAACACTTAGGAGATTGCCGATGTTTCACGCCCCAAGTCCTAGTTAGCAGAACACCACGTAATTGGCAGACTCTTCTGGGAATGAACTGCAGGCGCAGTGGCCCCTAAAGAGGCATAAAGGAGTCCAAAGCAGTCAGGCTCAAGAGGCTCAAAAGATAAACATGAAGTAGATCATCATTGCCTGACTGCTGATGTTAGATGACAGTCACTTTGGAGAAAACAAAAAGCTCCAAACAACAAAAGTGAGAATAGCTCAATGTGTCTTACTGGTTCTGTTTCTCCAGAGAACCCTGGCTAACACATTTAACTAGCAGTAAGGGGAGTCTGAAGGAATGAATTGCCTGCCATGTAAAAAAAAAGAAAACACAAGAGAATGAAAAGGAACTAATTTTACTACCTTCCTGGGAGTGAAAACCATAATTCAGCTAATGCTAATCACTTATTAATTCATGGAAAATTACCTAGACAATGAAAGGGAATATAGCTTTCTGCTAAATTTATTTTAAGAGCATGTTAAATTGATAATACAAAAATAAATAAATACAGAACCAGCCTATATGAGGAATATCACATTAGGCTAATGTTTAGAGACGGGCAATATAAGAGAGGGAGGATGGGGGAGAAAGAAAGAACAGCAGTGAGGGTAAGAGAAGCCTCTGGGAGTTGGGCAGGCAGGAAAGAAAGACAATAATCTCAAAAGAAGCATTGAGATGGAGAGAGTATATGTGGGTGAAAGGTAGCTGTGGATGAGAGGGATGGAGCAAGGTAGGACACCCAAGTTACAAAGCTGGTCTTTGGAACCTGATCCAGAATGCTTTTCTCTTATTTTCAAAGGCCTTGACCTTTTGGAGGCATTCCATGCTCCAGATGTTTTTCGACTTCTCCTTTTCTCTCATAATTTATTTGCTTTTTGTCCTGTTCATTCAGGGACTTACTTCCTACTAAAATAATAAAATTGCAAATAGGTCTTAAGAAACCATCTTTCTTTTGGGACCTGTATGAATTGCCTGAGATAATTTTTCAGCTGGCTTCAACATTTATCGAGTATCTACTAAATGCGAGACACCTTACTCAGCACCAGGAGAGATAAGACAGATTTTCTGTCTCCCAGGAGTTCACGCATAGCAATCAAAGAAGAGTCACAATACAATGTGATAAGGACTAATGTAGCGTTGCAACAGTGGTTTGGTAGTGATCATAAGGTAGAGATTGATTTTTCCTGGGAGAATCCGAGAATACCTTTGTTAAGTTGGAAAAGGAGAAAAGTTGCATTAACTGGAAGGGAAAACATAAGGAAAGGCAGACAGAGTCAAAAATGCTTGGTGTTCAAGAGAGATATTACCTGTGGGTAGGACAGACCAGGGGAGCTGAGAGAGGATCCATTGGGGCGATTTGTCACTGACCACATCTATTGCACAGAATCTAAAGTGCTGACTTTAAAGCACTTTGGTTAGTTTCTTCCTGCAAAAACTATTCTTATAAACGGAGTTCAACGCACTTTCGGCAGTTTCTGTTCTTGCATGCCCATGAGTCCCTGTCATGACTCTGCTATTAGAATGTGAGACAGTCATAGACAAATAAATGAATAGATGTGGCTGTGTTCCAATTAAACTTCATTTACAAAAACAAGCAGTCATCTCGCAGGCCATTAGTTTGCTCCCTCTGAGTGATGTTAAAGTAGTACAGTTGACCCTTAAGCAACATGGATGTGGACTGTCTGGGCCCATTTATACACAGATTCTTTTTGTTTTTCTTTTTGAGGTGGAGTCTTGCACTGTCACCTAGGCTGGAGTGCAATGGTGAGATCTCGGCTCACTGCAATCTCCGCCTCCCGGGTTCAAGCGATTCTCCTGCCTCAGCCTTCTGAGTAGCTGGGATTACAGGCACACATTACCACACCAAAAAAAGCACTCTATTTTTAGCAGAGATGGGGTTTCACTATGTAAGCCAGACTGGTCTAGAACTCCTGACCTCGTGATCCGCCCACCTTGGCCTCCCAAAGTTCTGAGATTACCACCGTGCCCGGCCTGTACACAGATTCTGTTCCACCTCTGCCACCCCTGAGACAGCAAGGCCAACCCCTCTTCTTCCATCCCTCCGCAGTCTATTCATCGTGAAGATGAAAAACATGAAGAACATTTTGATGATCCACTTCCACTTAAGGAGTAATAAATATATTTTCTTTTTTAATAACATTTTTTTCCTCTAGCTTACTTTATTGTAAGAATATAGTATTTGTTACACATAACATGCAAAATATGTGTAATTGACCATTATGTTATCAGTGAGGCTTCTGGTCAACAGTGAGCTATTAGTAAAGTTTTGAAGGAGTCAAAAGTTACAGGTGGATTTTCAACTGTGTGGAGGAGGGTTGGCACCCCTAATGCCTGAGTTGTTCAAGGTCAATCATAGATTAGAATCTTTTGCACAGGGGAGCAAGGAAATGGTCTAACATGGAAGGGCCAGAATTCAGGCCAAAAAGACCCAATTGTACCTGACTGTTTTGTCTGCCCCCTGTGTTCAAGTCTTTAAATGTCTTTTAAGGTAATTTAAAAATCAATATTTAAAGTGAGATGGATGGCTCAACTTACTAATTTTTAAAGCATAGCTTTTCATACATTTTTAGTTAGGAGGAAATAGCTATGCTTGGACAGAAATAAGAAGTTTCAAGCCCCTTTATAAATGTTTTTCTTTCTGTCTCACCATCCCCTGAAACAAATCAAGAAAATGCTTTCTAATGAAAACTCACTTTCCCTGTGTTAAACATGCTTTGAGTTCATTTGATTTGGCTATTAATTTCACAACTTTTCTTTTTTAAAAAATTTGTTCAGAATGACAAAGAGAGAAAAAAATCAAACTTTCTGGGAAAGAAGGAATAAGAAGATGGACTGGCAGAAATATTGGTGTGGGTTTCCCTAGAGTTTCCTGGGCAGAGCACAGACAAGGCTGGTAAGTGGCTTTGTTTGCCAGGGAGCGATCCTCCTGTGTCTTCACAATGCTATCACAACTGCGAACACTGGAGATTTCTTTTCCACATTCTCAAATACTAGTTTGACAAAATTTCCCACCCAATTGTCTTTCGTGAAAGCACTGTAAAGATACAACCTGAAGCACCTTTGAGACCATCAGTTTTTGATCTATTGTTTTTGTTCAAACAACTGCAAACAATTGAACTAAAGGCCTAATGTATTCCTTTTGTCCCTTGAGACTTTCCAGTTTCCATTTTGATGTCACAGTGTCTTCTACAGGCTTCTTCTTCCCCTTCCAACTGCCACCTTCCCCCGCAAAAAAAAGTCTCTCATGAGATTCAGACCTGGCTCTCTCTGTGTTAGCCACGTGAATTCTTTTATATCACACTTTATATTGTTGATTTGCTCATTTTTCCAAGTGCAAAAGTTCCGAGTGATGAAATCTAACTTCCATCACTGCTATATCCAAACCAACTGTCTTAATACTTTGGAAAGTGTTGTCAGATTAATATGTGTAAGCAAATTTGAGACAATTCTGGTCATGCTAAACTTGATAGTTTTAAAGAGTCTGCCAGTATATTTTATCTACATAGGAAAGAATGTAATTTTAAATTTCTAAATCATGCTTGACATATTATTTAAATTTGCCATAAAGGGATTAAATCTTGTCCATGTCCAGCATGATTTTTTAAAATGTTAAGTTATTAGAAATTAATATGCTGTACATATGTATGTGCTGTCAAGCAGAGTAGCATTTTCCCTAGCTACCAAACATGGAAAACTTTTCCTAAAACACACATTTGTCTTTTCCACTATTCTCCTTATTAGCAAGCAGATAATCAATGTCCCTCATTGTAATACCATTTTGGCGGTTAATAAACGAACTGGTAGGCTCATTCGAGGTTATTATTTTAATGTGCCTTCTAGATTCCTCTATGCATCCCTCTTTCCTTTGTGCTCCCTTTGTGCTTTGGACATAATCCATCCTGGCATTTCTATTTTAATGATATGGTTATGGGTCTCTATACTCCTTAAACGGTGAACTTTTCTAAAGCCGGGGTCATGTTTATTAATTTTTGGACTTTCAATGCCTAGGACTATACCTGGGAATCAGCAGGTAATTAATTCCCAAATGTACACATGTCTGGTAAAATGCGTTGGTCAAAGTATTGTATAACAATTTCCAATCCTTAGAGCCAGGTGTTAGAATTTGGTCTTTTATTTGATTACTTCATATCTTTGCCTTTGGGATCAGAGAGGTAAACGGGAGAAGATAGTGTACTTTTGTAATAGAAAGGGACTCAGCAGTTGCCATGTTGCCATTGGAGAGGCTGGGATAGCCCTAGCTTTATTAACTGTCTGTAAAGATGGGAAGTCCTTCAAACCTTGATTCCCTCCACTGCTGGTTGCCTATGGAGACCTACAAATTGAAGGGTTTCTTAATCAGCCCACAGTTGACTTGATTCCCAGACACAGACAACATGAGTTTAATTATCTGGAGACATTTCAAGGGATGTTGATGTCTCATGATGGGAAAACAGCTACTTCTATAAAGAACTGACCTTTCTGAATGGAAAGAAGGTCATTCCCGTGAGCAGTGTATATTTTGCCAACAGAATTAGACTGGTCAGTTGAGGAGTATGTCTTAATTGCTAAGAGCATAGGATCAGGCAGTCTGAGTTCTGAGTTCAAAATCCAAACCTTACTATTACCAAGCAAGTGACCACTGGGTACAGAAGCATAACAATTGGGTGAAATGATTAGCATGACAATGCCTAGATGATATGGTGTTGTAAATATCCAACGTGATGTAATAATCATCCAATATCCGTTGAGTGTGTACCATGCGGATACAAGGAGAACAAGATGAAGTCTTTCTCACTGGGAAGCTCACATCATAGTGACCCCCCAGAGTGAATATATCTAAAGACTAAGGACAGTGCCAAACACAAAGTAATTGCTATCTATGCTGTTATTCATGCAAATGATTAAATCAGTGCACCCCTCCCCATCATGGATTACTCATATTACAGATCACTATTATACCTCCTTCCAGACAGTAAATGGAAATCTGCACTCCTAGAGTTTTGTGTTGCTATTTTTAACAATGATGTGGCAAGAGACTGCAAACATCCTGATTTGCAAGCCTGGGAGCCTTGGAAATGCCAGGAAATATAGGAAAAATCAAACCCCATTCTTTCAACTTACCTGCAATTTTTCCCGGCTACACTGTCTTCATTTAATTTACCTTTTCCTACCAGCAGGCCCTCACCGACTACCACTGGTGAAGGCACCAAGGAGTTTCTGGTAACTTGTTCTAAGTTGTTCCTGACCACAAATTGGAGGAACCACGTGGGCAAAGGTGTAGCATTGCATTCTCTTGGAACACAAACTTTTGTCACCGGCAAAGAGATTCAGCTTACATTTTTGAGGATGATGGCAAGCAATACTTAACTTCTTAACCTTGATTCATATCCTTCCCCTTAATGCCTCTAACAGGACAACTGAAATTTATATTGGCTGATTGAAAAGAAACTTTATTTGACCCAGACACGAAGTTAGCTTTCCAATACTTTCCTAGTCTCCAAGCCATAAAAAATTAAATGCCTGGACTGTGTACCTTACAAGATAAAATAAGTGAGATAACTTTTTACTGGTAAACAATCAATAGCCTATTAAAATAAAACTAGCAAGTAATTCTCTGATTTTTGTAGAGGTACAACATTTTATTTTTGTCCTATAAGTTTTCCCAATAGAGCTGGAATAATTGTAGAACAGATTTTGGAAGTAGTATGTTCAGGAATAAAATAATGCAATATGCGATAACTCAACTTGATAAATAGGTTAATTGCAATAATGCTTGGCATGTAGATATTTTTCTGCTGACTGAAATTTAGAAAAACTCATAATATTTATGTTTGTCATTTAAAGAATTTAAGGGGTTTTTAATATTCAGAAACACATACTAATTTCCTTCCAAGGGAGATAACTTACTGGCTGTAAAATAAATATTGGCCTTGGAACTAGACAAACAGAGCCTAAATCCTGGCTCTTTCACTTACTTGCCATGTGACTTTAGATAAATGATTTAATCTTGATTTTTTTTAAGTCTGAAAAATAGGATTAATGATACCTGATGCTTTAGTAGTCCAATGAGGTGTTCCACAAAGATAGTGGAGAACAGGGAAATTAGGTTGCAAGTAACTACTATCTTAGGAGATTTAACAAAATAATAAAATACCTGGGTTCCCAACCCCAGAATTCTGATGTAATTAGACTTGAATAGGTTGAGGTACAGTACTTTTGTAAATATCCAGACATGGTCCCTATCTCTCACGGAGTGCACATTGCATTAGAAATTACAGACTTTATAGGGGAAGAAAGAACAATTGAATGTGAGTTTTAGATCCAGAAAGATCTGTGATATTTTGCTAACTCTGTGGCCTTGGGCAATAGTTTAATTTTCCTGCATCTCAGTTTCCCATGTATAAACATTAACGTTAATGTGCTTGTATCTCTTAGCCTAGTGATTTAGGACTGCCACATAGTAGATGCCCACTAAATAACATTATTCATTGTAATTTTAAAAGTATTACTTGTAATATTTTCCCTAAAAACGATACTATGACTGATTGTTTAGGTCTACAAATATCTCATTGCCCAGTTGTAATATTTCACTTTAAAGTGAATATGGTCTCTAACAGTTAAGAAAAATTACATTTCTATCTCATTAGTGTTGAAATGGGGGCAGTTACATTTTCCACGCCAACTCACTACTACTAGTACTGTCAATGCATTTCTTCATAAAATATATCCATCAGCCATGGAATATTAGGTATTCAGAGTTAATCTATACTTTCATGTACATATTGGTTTAAACAACATAGTTTTGTGATTTTGTTTCAATTTTCATCTTGCATGTTTTAGAATTTCATCTTCTATCTTGGTATATGCAACAATGTGTCAAAAAACATCAGTAAGCAAGAAGGAGAGATGACCCAACAGATTCTCGAATCCAGTTCGATTTCAATTCAGGTTCTATTTCATTTCAACCTAATACATATAAACCTAAATTTTTCTTATAGGCTCTTAGCTCTTAAAATCACTATCATGTTGCCTAAAGGAAAAGTCTATGTTTCTACGTTTTTCTCCTTTTATGTAGAGTTTCAGAACATTTAGATTACGTTTTTTGGCCTAATAATTTAAGCTTATATAAGCAGAGAGTGATTTTTATCATATCAAATCTGGTGTCTATCATTTTTGGTAGTCTCCAATTGCAAATGAAATGTCCTGGAATATTATGAAAGTTAGACATTGGCCTGTAGAACACTCCTGATTTATAGTACAAGACCTTGGTTTTAAAATAATCTTGTGAGACAATTTGGCTTAATCCTTATTTTTTTCTCTTGATTTCAGGCCTTAATGTAGCTAAAATAAACACTTTAATTTGAGCAATTAATTACAAATTAGGGACATGTCTATTCTGTATGAAGTTATAATTAAGGGTATAATTCCTCAGTTCTTTTCTTTATTTTGGCTTCTTTGATTTTGGCCCAAATTGGAACACATGTGTGAATGCTAAATGAAGTCCTTTCACCATGAAAATATAAGATATCGCTATAAAATATGAAACCTGTTCCCAAAGTTATACACAAAATTCAGAATTGTGATTCACAGTCAAGGGAGCTACAAAACAGATTCCTACCCCTTTTTCAAAAGAAGTCAGATTCAGCTGACCTTAAGTTCATGACAGTAAAAGCTGAGATTCACCAGGTAAGAGTTGGCCTATCATTTTAACAAAAAGTCTCCTTAACTCTTTCAATCATCCCAGAGTCCCACTTTTCATTTTCTTCCTGGATAAAAATTTTTCCTAAATTACCTTTGGATTCCTTGTGGATGCTTCCTTGAATACCGGGTGTATCATGTGATTCCACTGTCTTGCCAAATCCCATTAAATCTAGAATGAACTCAGCACTCTCTACCATCTGGTCTTAAATCATTAATCCAGTTTAAGCTTTTCACCCACATGATTTTTCCACTTGAGCCAGGCTGAGCTGTTCATAATGTCCTAAATGTATTTCATGCATTCATATCCTGTGCTTTTAGGTACACTGTGAAATAACAAGAAATATAAACATTAGTCTTTGTCCCAATGTCCTAGCACAGAGTTTCTAAAATTCTGGTAATTTCCTGAGCAATAGGGTACTAGAATATCATTTGTCCTAAAGTTTGGTCTCTGTTTTGTTCCTGAGACAAGCTCCTAATACCATTGTACATAGAGGTGTATTTGATCTTTGACCCCGTACCTGACACAAAGCTCCTAAATCCCTTGGAATTACCAGGGTGATAGGAGCATCTTTTGTCCAGTGAAGCAACTCTCGGTAGGCTCCTGAATAACCTCAGGATGAGGGCTGGATCAGGGAGAATCTACCATATGATTAGAGGATTTGAAATTTTAGTTCTACTACTGACCTTCTGATAGGGTAGAGATGAAGGTTGAGTTGTTCAGCCAAAGGTCAATGGTGCAATAAATCATGCCTATGTAATAAAGCTTTCAGAAAAATCCAAAAAGGCTTGGTTCAGAGAACTTCTGGATTGCTGGCCATGTGGAGGTTTCTGGAGAGTGGCCTGCCTGGAGAAGGCATGGATGCTCTGTCTTCATCCTCCCATACCTCACCCTATGCCTCTCTTCCATTTTGCTGTTCATCTGTATCCTTTGGAATATTCTTTACAAGAAGCCAGTAAATGTAAGTAAAATGTTGCCCTGAGTTATATGAGCCACTCTAGTCAATTAATTGAACCCAAGAAGGGGGTCATGGGAACCCCTATTTATTACCAGTCAGCCATAAGCACAGGCCACAACCTGCGCTTACAACTGGCATCTGAATGGGGGCAGTCTTATGGGACTGAGCCCTCAACCTGTGGTATCTGACGCTATCTCTAGGTAGATAGTGTCAGAAAAACTGAATTTCATTAGAGGACCACCAGTTGGTGTTACTGGAGAATCTGCATAATTGATTCGTGCTGGTGGGGAGAAATCCCACACACATTTTGGTGACCAGAGGTGAAATATTCAGCACTGTTTTGAGTGTGAGAGCAAAAATCACCTTTTTGTCCTCCTATCTATCTCAACATACACTCTTCTCTTAGTTTAAAAAGACCTCCCTTCTTTTCTCTCTTTCAACTAAGAGAAGAGTGTATGTTGAGATAGGGGAAGTCTCATTCGAACATGAGATCTTCCATGCAGCCTTTTCTGACCATGAACTGCTGTAACTTTACCTGTCCTTTTAATTAGTCTTTACTATTTTGGTTCCCTTCAGTTAGATCAAAAAGTATGTGAGAGCAGATCTAGTAATACTTTTTCTTCTCAGTAAAACACAAACACTTCCTTTTTAAAACAAATATGGATTGAGCACTTACGAAGTACAAAGTACTCTAGACATTTGGAACACGTCAGAGAACAAAGTGTGCCTGTTTACACAGACACATTTTTTTTTTTATAGTTTTCTGAATCTTAGAAGCATGTTAAGTTTAGCTAAGGTCTAATAGGCAAGTAATTATGATGGAACCCAATGAAGAACTCAGTTCATTATTGATGAGCCTTGCTGGTTTGGCTTATTATCAGAAAGTTCTGCTGGGAAAAGGAAAAATAACATGCTTAGTTATTAAACAGTAGAACAACATTTACATTGCTATTTTCATTTACTATTCACAATAAGTCTTGAAAGATATGTAGTCCTTTACAGGGGATGTTTCAGTAAAGTGAAAAAGATAAATGTATTAGGGGGTAGGTGGCCTAAAAGAAAAGTCTTTGTCTATATTAGAGTACTTTCTCATAACTACATAAATAAATAAATAAATACTATCTATGTCTTCTGAAACCAGCTCTAACCATCTGGAATGTCTGGTAAGAGGAATGGGTTTTAATCCAAGTTATACTCTAATATCATAATTTTTATCAGTTGAATATTTATATTCTGTTTTCCAACCACACTTCTCCGATACCAATTGGAAGTCTTACAGTTCAATTCTAACACGAACTACCCAGAATTAGAATGCATCCCACAGGTTGAGGGCTCAGTCCCACAAGATTGTCCTCACTTCAGGTGCCAGCCACAAATAGTGTCCTCAAGCTATGCATACTTCTGTCCGGTTGACTAAAAATTGATGAGCTCCCCTTAACTCTTCATTAGGTTTGATAATTGACTAGAATTACTCACAGAATTCAGGAAAGTAGAAAAGCATGGTGCTTGCAATTACCATTTTATTATGAAGGAAACAACTCAGGAAGTGCCAAATGGAAAAAATACACAGGGCAAGGTATGAGATGGGGAGGTGAGGAGGCTCTGTACTCCTCTCTTGGCAGGTCACCCTTCTAACACATTGATGTGTTCACCAACCTTGAAGCTTCCCATATCCCTTTGTTTAAATGCGTTTGTTGAAATTTTGTTTTGTATGCATAATCGATTAAATCATTGGCCATTGGTGATTGAATTCAATCTCTAACCTCTATTTGTGTTGCTGTAACTGAATACCTGGAGCTGGATAATTTCTAAAGGAAAGAGGTTTATTTTTCTCATGGGTGTTCAGGCTGTACAAGAAGCATGATACCAGCATCTGTTTCTTGTGAGGACCTCAGGCTACTTCTACTCGTGGCAGAGGGCAATTGAGAGTACAATTGCAGAGATCACATGGTGAGAGAGAGGAAGAAGAGAGATGGGGGAGGTGCCAGCCTCTTTTTAACAACCAGCTCTCATGGGAAAGAACAGAGTGAGGACTCATTCATTCCAAGAAAACTGGCACCAAGCCTTTCATGAGGAATCCATCTCCATGACCCAGTACTTCCCATTAGGCCCCACCTCCAACAGTGGGGATCCAATTTCAACATGAAGTTTGGTGGGTCAAATATCTAAACTATTGAATCCTCCCAAGGTCAGGGGTGGATCTGAAAGTTCCAACCCTTTAATCAGGTTGTTGGTTCCTCTGGCAACCAGACCCCATCCTAAAGCTGTGAAGGGGGTTGCCAAGAGTCATCACAATAGTATAAATCCAGGTACGGTCAAAGGGGTTTAAGAATACAAAAGACACTCTTGTTACTCAGAATATCCCAAGGTATTAGGAGCTCTGTGCCAGAAACCGAGGACAAAGAACAAATATACATATTTTATTGTGCTACAATTGGAAATATCCAAGGAGCTTATAAAATAATGCCTATGACCATCTGCCTAAGGTTCTGATTTAAGTGGTCTGAAGTAGAGCCCCATCATGGGCACTTTATAAAGGATCTTCAGTTGATTCTAATGTACATCCAGGGATGAGAGCTGTTCTTTAAGTAAGGGGAGGGTGGGAAATAGTCAGGTGAAGAGTGTTCAATATCTGAAAGCAAATTTACATTTTTTTTTGAACTATAATCCATGAACTATGCTAGCTGCTGAGGAGACAACAGTGAGCAAGCCAGGCATGTACCTATCCAAATGGAGCTTAGAGTCCAATAGGAAAGATGGAAATTACATATACATGGCAGGCAGAATGAAGCTGAGTTTTTGGCAATTGCTGTTCAATGAGAGGACCATGAAACAGTGGCATCAGTATCACCTAGGAGTTGCTAAAAATACAGAATAAGAGGCACCACCCCAGACCCACTGAGTTAGAATAGCACTTTATTAACATCCTCAGGAGAATTCTGTGCATAATCAAGTTTGAGAAGTGCAGCTCTTGGCAACTCCCCCAGAAAGAACTGCTTATGAATTCCTCAATGAGATCCCAGGGGTAGCTCTTCTTCTTGTCCTTCAGGGAACTAATTGTACAAATATTCCTACAATCCCATAAACTACCCTAGGAACTTCTCAATAAAATGATTTTTGGCTTAAACTTGTAAGATACACATTCTATTGTTTCCAAGAGTCACCATATCTAATACAGAGTTTCTATTTCCAAAATGCTAGACAAAAAGGCCAAAATCCAAATTATATCTCACGTTTTCAATTTAGCATTTGATATTGCCAGCATTTTATACATAATCTGACATATTGTTCCTTCTCTTCATAATTTAACACACATGTAGTTTCCAGCCAATCAGTTTTGAGTGATGTCAAGAATTTGGTGCTTTGAGTTGGCTTAATGATTTGCATCTTTTTCTCAATTGTATATATTTAGTTTGTGAGAACTGTGTTCATTATCGATTGTTGCATAATAAAATGTCCTAAATATAACAGTTTAAGACAATAATAAGCACTTACTATATCCGTTTTTGTGGGCTAAGAATTAAGAGTGGTGGCCGGGTTTGGTGGCTCACGCCTGTAATCCCAGCACTTTGGGAGGCCAAGGCAGGTGAATCACCTGAGGTCAGAAGTTCAAGACCACCCTGACCAACATGGTGAACGCTGTCTCTACTAAAAATACAAAAAGTTAGCTGGGCGTGGTGGCAGACACCTATAATCCCAGCTACTTGGGAGGCTGAGGCAGGAGAATTGCTGGAACCCAGGAGGTGGAGGTTGCGGTGAGCTGAGATCATGCCATTGCACTTCAGCCTTGGCAACAAAGCAAGACTCCATCTCCAAAAATAATAATAATAATAATTAGGAGTGGCTTAGCTGGGTTATTTTTACCTGCATATTTTACGAGGCCATCATCAAGATGATGGCTAGGAAGCTGCTGTCATTTGAAGGCTTGCCTGGGGATGGAGGGTCTGATTCCAATAAGGCCCACACCAATGGCTGATATGTTGATGGTGGCTATTGGCAGGAGGCCTTAGTTACTTACCACATGGACTTCTTCATAGGTATACTTGAATTTCCTCATGCCATGACTATTGACTTCCCTTAGAGAAACTCTCTGTTAGTCCATTTGCACTGCTATAAAGGAATACCAAAGTCTGGTAATTTATTTAAAAAAAAAAGAGGTTTATTTGACTCACAGTTCTGCAGGCTTTATACAAAGCATAGTGTCAGCATCTGCTTCTGATAAGGCCTTAGGAAGCTTACAGTCATGGTGGAAGACAAAGGGGAGCCAGCATGTCACATGGTGAGAAGGGGAGCAAGAGAGAGGGGGAGGAGGTGCTAGGTTCTTTTAAACAACTAGATTTTACATTAACTGAAAGTGAGAAATCGTTCATTACTGCAAGGACAGCACCAAGTCATTCATGAAGGATCCAGCCCCATGACCCAAACACGCCCTGACTAGGGCCACCTCTGTCACTGGAGGTCACATTTCAACCTGAGATTTGAAGGGCATGAAGCATCCAAACCATATAACCATGAGAACAATGCAGACACCACAATATCTGTCAAAAGCTAGGCTCAGAAATCATATTTAACCATTTCTGCAATATCCTATTGATTAAAGGTCAATCCTATTCAGTGAGAGGGGAGGGGACTCATAGCAATGTGAGTGAGGGAAGAATCATAGGAGATAACCTTGGAGACCAGCCTATAGGAGGTCCGTATTTCATATTATTTCACTTTTCTGCTTCCAACTATTTAAAGAAAAATAGGACCAAAGGGAATAACATATCAAGCATTTTCTATGTAGACAAAGCTGGTGACATAACTGTATAATGGATATTTTCATGTATATAATAATGATAATAATGCTAAAAATATAGTGTCTAACATTTATATAACCCTTATAAAGTATCATGGACTGTTCTAATGGCTATTTATATATTAATGCCTTTAATCCTTACAACACGATTTTTATAAAGTTAGCTATCTTCAGGTGAGTATTCCTTCTACCACTTCTCACTGCCCCATCGTTACCATCCTGGAACAAGCATAATCACAACTTAGTTAGATTGCTACAAAAGCCTCCAACCAGGCTGTACCCACAATCCTTTGAGGTAGTACTATTTTTGTCTGCATTTTACATTCCAGGCAGAGAGATCAGCAAGTGCAAAGGCTCAGAGGTAGGCATTTGTGTAGCAGTTCTGAGGAACAACAAAAAGGGCAGCAGGATTAGAGCAGAGTAAGTAAGGAGAGAGAAGTAGGAAATGAGCTGGTAGAGATAACACGTGGAGGAGTGAGCACAGACCATGAAAGGCACTGGGGGTTACAAGTGATCACTTACTGGAGTGGGGCTGCTGTGCTGAGAACAGCTTGAAAGAACACAAGGCAAAGGTGAGATGCCTACTTGGGGGCTATTGTAGCAGTCCAGGTAAGATGTGATTATGAGCCAGGTGCCGTGGCTCACACCTATAATCCCAGCACTTTGGGAGGCCAAGCTGGATGGATCACCTGAGATCAGGAGTTTGCCACCAGCCTGGCCAATATGGTGAAACCTCGACTCTACTAAAAATACAAAAAATATTAGCCAGACCTGGTGGTGGCCACTTGTAATCCCAGCTACTTGGGAGGCTGAGGCAGGAGAATCATTTGAATCCGGGAAGCAGAGGTTGCAGTGAGCCGAGATGGCACCATGGCATGCCAGTCTGGTCAACAAGAGCCAAACTCTGTCTCAAAAAACAAAAAAGATGTGATTATGCCTGGTCCAGAATGGTACCAGTGGAATGGTGAGATATGACGGAAGAAATGGAGCATCCATTTATTCATAGCTAACTTGTTAAAAAAAACCACTTTCCATTTAGAAAAAAATGCACCTTACTGCCAGTGCTTATTTCTTGGGACACATGGGAAATGGGTTAGAAATCATGATAGTAATGCTGAAGGGATAAGTGATTAAAGGAAACAGGTGTGTTGGAGTAAATGACGGTGTCCTGACAACAGAGGCAGTGTTCATCTAAGGCTGCTGTTTGATAGTTTTGCAGAGCATACAAACCCTGCTACCTACAAAAAGAAGCCAATTAAAAACAAAAGAGATTTTGATGATCATCTGAGTTATTGCAAAGCAGTTCAGAAATATAAAGAGTTTTAAAAGAAAGGGTGCTGGGAAGGTTTAGAAGAGTGTGCTTTAAAAATATTGTGACTAACTGATGATCAAAGGAAAGCTTGGCAAATTCTCCTGGCAGTCAAACAAAAAGGCACACACACACAAACCAGAGCAAATAAAAGATTTGTTAAATAAAGTGAACTTATTACTAGAATTTTCAACTAGCTATTCATAGACACATATTCAAATGTCAAGCCAAAATTAAAATGGATATTAATATTTTTTTCTCTTGAACACAAACATGAGAACCAATAGCATGTATGTCAATAGTATACAATTCCGGAATAATGAGAAATTTGAGGCATTACTCTGCCATCCCCAGCATGGTCAAAAGGAACAACTATCTTACTAATGGGGGAAACTAGATTCTTCCAAAATGATTATTCCTTCTACGAACATTTGCGTACCTACCAAATGCTAACGAACTATTCCGGAAACATTTTCAGCACTTTTTCAACATATGAAATCAGTAAGACTCAAATGGGATAACGTTATAAAATTTGGTGTTCTAGACCTGGAAAGAATGATGAAGATGATTTAATCCATCCTTCTTGACCCATAACTCATTTGATAGCTAGAAATAAATGGAGGCACATGGTAGTGAACCAATTTGCTTCATGTCACACGGCTTATCAGCTTTAATGCTGGGATTGAGAAGCAGAGGACTCTTTCACTATGTCTTTATCTCATTCTAATATAACCACAGTCATTTTCAAAAATTAATTTGTAGTATACTTTATTTTTTACACTAAACCGATGAAACTGCATGTCTTTCATGTTTGAATTCACATTGGCATCTATCCACAGTTAGGACAGGTGAGAGACAGGTATGAGAATATCATTCCCCTCTTCTACTATGGAAGTGGAAACTCAGAGCCATACCATCCTTGAAGTGAAAGAGAGAAGTTCACAGAGCCTATACAGTCAAGTTTGCTTCATTCATACCCACATTCCAGTGCCACACAGTGCCTGTTACATACAAGACACTCAATACATTTTTGTTAAATGAATGAGTAGATTTATGCTCCCTTAATGTTAATTCAACCCAGAAACCCAGCAAAGGGTAAATCCCATGCATTAAAGTGAAACTGTAGCTTACAGTGGTTCCTGGATATCATGTCTGTCTTTGCCAGGGTAGAAATGGAGATTTTTAAAAATATTATATGTACATTTAATAATTTTTAAAAATCCCAGTGGAGGGTCTTAAAGACAGAAGACTTGATTCTACCTTAGAGTAGGCTGAGATGCAGGTAAAGGAAGAAATAAAGAATGACTAGAGGATTCCCCTCGAGACATGACAGGAGAGGAAAGTGATGTCAGTGCTAATGAGATCAATAAATAAAATCATGTAAAAAATCAAGCAGAAGTTGCTATTTCTTCTAACACTGCCTACAATGTGCCTTTCTTCTATAGTAAGTAGATTAAACATCTCTTTCTAGGCCATTGTCTTGTCTTTTGAAATTCTGGTTCTTATGAAGTTTTATCTGCTCAACAATACTCTTATTCCATAAGTTAATTATGAGACTCTGAACTATCTATTTCAAGAGGAAAAGGAAATGTTATAAATGTGGCCCCTAATGAAATAACAAAATATGTATAGACAGTTTATTTTCTATCGTCAATGCACAACATCAATTTCATCTTTTACTGAAACTTTTGTTTTTCGAAATAAAATTTGGCCATTAGTAGGTTGTGAATCTTTAAAATCTGCTCACTATGTAAGAGTGTTCACTTGAGGGTTTGATACAAAGGGACTTAATTCACCCCATAGCTGCTCCGCTGTCTTTAAGTATATTGCCAGAATGCAGCTGTCCGATAGAATGGTTAGCAACATTACTGCCTTCTTTCCAGTCTTGGACAGGTAATAATTTACAGCCAAAAAAGTGGCCATCATAGAGTCCTCTTTAAAGAGGAAAATTTTAAAAGTCAAAGTTATATTTTGTGAGTGGTACAACCTCAGCTTATTCTTAGTCGGAAGGAAAATGGCAGGAATCATGAAGGAAATGTTACTGACTTCTTGAGTCTCTTACTTGAACACACACAAAAATGTGTGCACAAAGAGATGCACAAATGTGTACTCGCGGAGCTCAACTGCTCACTCTCCACTTCCTTCTTTTTCGCCTGGCTTCATCACTATCATGGGGAGAGTGAAGTACTTGCTTTGGGTGTGATATTTAAGGAGAGACCAAAAAAAACGCCTCAATCAAGATAAGGATCAATAATATTGCAGTACTGGGCTACATGAGAGATTAAGATAAAAAGAAAAGCGGTAATACGGATTTTGTGTTTATTTAAAATGTTGATTTTTTTGGTCAAACATTTTTGGCGTTATTTTTGATTTGTAAAATATTATATTGAAATATTATTTTGATTACTGAGTTTTTCTTGTCCCTCAATTTTCCTCCTAAGGCAAATGTCCCACTACTCTCATCCACAACCCCGTTTAAGTGTTGGCCCAGCCCAGATGATTCCACTTCTAACAAAGGGGAATGAAAGACATATTCAAGGCTTTAAGGATTCCATTCTATGACTTCAGTTTCTAAATGACCATTAAGAATGTCCCCTTCCATACAACTCCTCCAAAAATATGGCGCTACAGGATTTTGAAAGGGCAATGGATATTATGAGCAAAATGAACAAGCTTTGAAATATATAACTGGTATAGTTTGCGTCTGTGTCGTCCCCACCCAAATCTCACATCAATTGCAATTCTCAGTGTTGGAGGTGGCGCCTTGTGGGAGCTGACTGGATCATGAGGGCAGTTTTCTCACAAATGATTTAGCACCATTCTGTTGGTGCTGTTCTCATTATAGTGAGTGAGCTCTCATGAGATCTGTTGTTTAAAGGTGTGTCGTACCTCCCGCTTGTTATTGCTGCTCTGGTCATGTGACTGTGCCTGCTCCATCATGATTGTAAGTTTCTGGAGGTCTCCCCAGAAACTGAGCAGATGCCAGCATTGTGCTTCCTGTACCACCTGCAGATCAGTGAGCCAGTTAATCCTCTTTTCTTTACAAATGACTGAGTCTCTGGCATTTCTTGATAGGAATGCGAGAACAGACTAATGACATCACTATGGAAATCGAAGGCTTAATAAAGACTCTGAGGATTAGAAATATATCCACGTTCTGAACTTGAATCTTCTTGACAACATCCACCCATGAATACATCCAAACAATTGCAGTGATGGAGAACATGCTATTTCCCAACACAGCCAATTCTAACTGAGATTCCTTACAAAGCTCTCGCTTACAGGGAGCCAGATGTGAGTCTTTCTTCTTGATACTTCACATACTGGCTCCATTTGACTCTCTTGAGCTGTTATTTAGTAAGACTAGTCTTTTTCTCCCTCTTCCATGGTTGGTGCAGAAGTCATTGTGATTTATGCCATTAAAAGTAATTGCAAAAAAAAAATTACTTTGCACCAACATAATAAAATTTGACTGCAGATAAAAACTGGCATTGTCTTGAAGCCAGTTAAATTTCTTTTGGATATTTATCCTAAGAATATAATCATTAATTTACTATTAAATGTAATAGTAAATTTGAATTACATTGAAATAAGAATAAAGATTCTGGTAGCTATAACCATCATAATTCAGTACTCAGGTTGTTTTCTCAGGGTTGAGAACGTGCTAATCTCCTTAACCTGGCTGGTCATCAGAATCTTCTGATGGAGTTTATTTATTTATTTATTTATTTATTTATTTATTTATTTTTGAGGTGGAGTCTTCCTCTGTAGTTCAGGCTGGAGTTCAGTGGCAGGATCTTGGATCACCACAACCTCTACATCCTGGGCTCAAGTGATTTTCCTGACTCAGCCTCCCAAGTAGCTGGGACTACAGGCATGCACCACCAAGTCTGGCTAATTTGTGTGTGTGTGTGTGTTTTCTAGTAGCGATGGGGTTTCACCATATTGGCCAGGCTTGTCTTGAACTCCTGACCTCAAGTGATCCACCTGCCTTGGCCTCCCAAAGTGCTGGAATTACAGGTGTGAGCCACTGTGCCCAGCCTGATGATGCTTCAATTATGTAAATGCCTGGAATCTAAGGTCTTCTTAGATCTGGGGTGGGGCCCAGCATTCTTGTTCTTTAAACCCCCTCAAGAGATTGGAATTTTCAGGTGGGTTGAAAACCACTTCTTTCCTTCTAGTCAGCTGAACGGGAACATCCGTTAGTCTCTCACTTCCTCCAAGTCAGGCAAAAAATCGTACAAGTTAAAATACCTTATTTACTTTCATAAACTAAGTTCCTTTTCTGTATTTATCTTCTCCTGAAAGTGCAATAATTATTTTATTGTGGAAAAGAGATTACGTGGGGATTGACTACTTTTCTTGGATTGCATGGGGTAGAAAAATTAGGTAAGTATGGTGGCACCCGGAAGCAATATGTGACAGGTGTTACAGAAATCAGAGAAATCTCAGTGAATTTTCTGGATTTTAACTCAGGGAAAATACTTATTTGTCTTGTAAATCACTATAATTAAAGATAATGATAATAATACTTTATATCAAAAATGTTGTGCCTGTGTTGTTATCTCTTTGGGGCTTCCTGAAAACCATATGGTGAAGGAAAGAAATGTATTCATGTGCGTATTTACTTGCGTGACTTGTTCCTGCAAAATATAGAAGACGGACATTCTAATGCTAACATTATTAATTTACCTTAGTAAGACCTACCACAATCATAATATCAGTTTTTACAAAATGTGCTATAAAGTATTAATCAGTTTAAGAAAAAATGTTAATTAAAAACAGGAGAATAAAAAAAAGTATAGATTAACCAATATTATATAATCTAATATCTTTATTGAGATTTCAGTTTGATTAAAAGATAAGAAACATTTATAAGTATTATTTTAGGATCACATTCATTAGCTTAATACAATTTTACTGTACCTGAATAACAGTTGATTTTAGACACTAAAGCCAAGTTCTACAACAAGGGAGAAAAGCGTGTGTGGTCTCGCTGGTCCTGCTGGCTGTTTATTTGGGCAGAATCAGAAGCACTTTTAAGTCTGGCTGGATTCCCTATTTTTAAACTATTTTCCATTTATAAGCACATAATAGGCACAAGGAAATACCTTCAGTTTTCCTATGATACTCAGAATTGGTTCTTTCAGGAGAGAATGACTTGGATTTAAAGTGCGTGTCTTTGATTGAGAATAACTTCAATTCTAGGGTCCATTATATTTTTAAGCAAGGCTTGTATGCCAAACATTGTGCTAGGAACTCTAGATTCAGAAATGAATAAGACACAGTAGTTACCTTCGTGTGTCTTTTAGTAAGTTGAAAAGAGCTGACAGTCGTATAATAGGGTTAATCTATTGCAGATCCAGGCTGACTCCTCCCTGTAACTTGAATTCTCACACAATAAACCACAGCTCCTCTTATCATATGTGATGAGATTGAATCGATCCATAGTGTCCACAATAGAGAATCATCATTCTTGAGCATTGATCACTTTAAAGGATTCAAAGCTATCTATATTAACCTATCTTGTGGTGGTGGTTTTGTTTTGAGCTCCTAAAAGTTAATAACCATTAAAGAGAAATCTAGATTTTAGAACAAGGAGTATTACTGTCATGGTTTCTAAGTATATTGATTAAATTAACCCATGCAACACTTGCCAAATATCTTCAAGAGTTATATGCACAGAGATTATTTACATATTTATATATTCAGAACTGATTTTTTGGAAGCAAAAACTTATGTCTGATTTTGCTAGATTCTGCTAAGCAAATTACTGCTAATTTGAGTCCTTTGAATCATAATCAAATTTCATTGTAACTGCAGGTCATCCTTGACCATTCCCCTTGAGCTAGAAAAATATACATCGTCTACTCAATCTACAAAATTATCAGTTAAGGGAGCAGAAAGGAGACATGGATGTGAGAAGTTTTCACAGAAACTCTCCATGCTACAGTTGTCCTGCACGTCATTTTGGATTCATTTTGACAGAAACGGCTTTCACAGAATGCCCACCGGACATGTTTCCGCAGGCTGTTTTGCCATCTGTAGTATTAAAGAATATCCATTATGGGTGCCTTGGGGCTAATCATTTAGAATTGATTACAAAGTTTTCATGATGCATTGTCTAAAGTGGAATTATTGACTTTAATGTCCCCTCCCCCACAACCAAAAAAAAAAAATCCAGCCAGTGGCCTTATTAAATTAGAAACAAAGAATAAACAATGTTTTAGACAGTTTTTTTTCTGGAGTGAACACACACACACACACACACACACACACACACACGCTTGTGATTTATCTCTGCTAAAATAAGTGTTTTTGACCAAATGATGGTCATAGAAAATTTATGTATAATGTAATCTACTCTAGATACCACTTTCTCTTTGATTTATTTATACGAAATGTACATCTCAAAATCCACAAGCATCCGGCTCATAAAAAGAAATGATGAAGCCTCGTTTTCCTTAAGTATGGCATGCAGATGCAGTTGAAATTACATGGAAAGCAGTAAGCATGTTCTGAAAACCTGCACTATGAGATACATAGACTTCGCCCATTTTAGGAAATAAGTATCATATGGATATTTTAAGTCATTTCCTTAAAGTTGTAACCCTCTTGCTTAGATATTCTAATCAGGTTATTTAAGAAAATTTTTATTTTTATAAATTTAACTTTTCCTTTTTTAAAAATGGCTTTTAAAAAGTTGGAATATCAATGTGATTGTATAGCTAGTGCTGGAAATCATAGGATTAGATACTCACAGCACAAAGAAATCTTTTAAGTAGCCTCCAAAATGATGATTCTTGTTCTTTACTGTTTCATTATGCAGCATCTTTGGAGTCCTCATAAAGCACAATTGTGAAAACATCATCTCAGCCTCAAAGGACAAATTATTTTCCAATATGTTACCAAGAAAAAAATAGTATAACTATTACACAAGTTAGATGTTTAATTGCTGTCCTCTATTAATCATGAAAGCTTGACTTAGTACTAATCCCAGAGGTCATTCAGTCATTGAGTCCACCTCTCACTCCAGGAAACCTTGACATATACCATGTAAGTCTGATCCCAGCATATACTGGCAACATACTCTGTGTTCAATTGAACTAAATGGCTTTGACAGAAGATTGATGACTCATTTGAGTAAAATTTTGGCAAGTTCATCTACATGTTGGAAATTTCTTCTTTTTCAGGTGGACATTTATTGTTTTTCTCTGACCTTCTGATGTCCATTACCCTTTTCTAATACAGAATGATTTTTCTCTTCAGTTGTTGTCTGCAGCCTTGGTGTAACGGTGGGCTTTGCGAGGCTCTGCACTCCCATGTCAGAGATTACAGTAGGTCTTGTTCACCAGGTGCTTTCTCTCTCTGCTCAAGAGACAGGTGTGTGCCATGACCATAGGTCTCTCTCTTCCAGGGCTTCAAATCTTGTGAGGAGTAACGCAAAAATAAAATAATAAAATATGCCATTGGAGGGGTTTAGAGTCACGTTAGTGGTAGTGTGCTAACAAGATTGGTGTGTGCTCACCAGATTGCTCCTGCAGTCTTTACCGCTGGACCCCAGGTTCCCTAGAATCCAGCCTTTTGCTGAATCAAAGTCACCAGCCTTCACTTCAAATGTTGTGGCTCTTGATATCTTTCCAATTTATGCTGTTTTCTTAAGTCAACCAGCATCTGTCTATTCCACCTGCAAGCAAATAACACTCTCATTAAAGTTCCCAGTAGCTTTCTCCTTTGTTCCCAAGTTCCCTTTCCAGAATTTCTTCATATTCACAGGCCCAGCTTTGCAATATAAAATCCTACCTACAATTTAACTCTCTTCTTTGGCCAAACAAATAAACTTCATACAACTGTTATTTAAATTATTGAATTCTAGATCTTAGATAATTCTGATCACACTTTTTTCTTTGTAGAGTAGACTCATATGAAATTGATACTGAAAGAAAAGACCCAAGTTCCCAATCCCTTTTTTGTTTTGCTTTTTTGGAGGAGGAGGATCTAATTTCAGTTCCATTACTTTCATTGCCATGTGACAATGTTTAGTTAATTTTCAAACTAGATTCCAGACTAAATTTTACTGTTACATTTTGTCTATTGAATTATAGCATAGCCATTAATTTGGTGTCTGCCTGTTATAAGTTAGATAAAATATGATGTTGTTCCCTCTGAATTGTCATTAAATTCACCAGTAAAAATAGTGAGTAGACCAGATCACAGTGCCAGACTATAAACAATCGGCTTGTGGTTGACAGTGATTTAATAATCAACAGCTTTTGATGAGAGATTTTTTAAAACTCCAAGTTGCTTAACATGTTTAATCACTTAAACATATCTAAGTGTCTATACATAAATCTGCTACATTTTAGTTCAGCCCTTCTTTTTCTGTAATTTCTCAATATGATACAAAATGTTTCTATTAAACTGATAAGTAGATAACACCATAATTAGTGGGAGGAGTGTGGCACAGTATCTTAATCACAGATACAACACACATATACCTGAATCAAGTTTCAGAAGTAAGTTTTTTTTTGAGACAGGATCTCACTGTGTCATCCAGGTTGCAGTGCATGGCACAGTCTCGGCTCACTGCAGCCTTGACTTCCCAGGCTCAAGGGATCCTCCCACCTCAGCCTCCCTAGTAGCTGGGACTACAGGTTTGTGCAACCATGCCCAGCAAATTTTTGTATTTGTTTCTGGAGACAGGCTTTTGCAATGTTGCCCAGGCTGGTCTCAAACTCCTGGACTCAAGTGATCCACTGACATTGACCTCCCAAAGTGCTGAGATTGCAGGCGTGAGCCACCACGTCTGGTGCAGAAATATTTATTCTGGTTATATGCAATGTATCTTTATTAATTTCTTTTTGTTATATTCTATAATGTTCCTTTTTTTTTTTTTAGCTAATCATGTAAAGTTGGTGGATGGTATCAGTGTATTGGCTGTGATATTGTGCTATAGTCATGAAACATGTTACCTCTGCGGAACCTTGGTGAAGGGTATGAGAGATCTCTGTATTATTTTTAACAACTGTATTTGAATCTACAATTATCTAAAATTTTAAAAAATAAATTAAAACCTATCTAAACTACAAACTTATTTTGCGATTCGCTAATGCTTCATCAACAGAAATTTATAAGATGCTGTGATAGAGATACAACCAAATAATAATGAGTAAAACAAGGGTGACTGATCTCACTATCATTTTTCAATATTATTGTAAAAGTTTTAGCCACTACAATATGATAAGAAAAAGGGAATATTATTGGGAAAAAATAAAACTGGAATAATTTTCAGGTTATAGCATGATTTACGTGGAAAAGTGCAAAAAGTATGATTGGAAAATTGACAAAAGACAGGCAAGATGATTCACAAAGGAAAATATTTGAATAATTTTAAAAAGTAAAACTGTTTTTACTACTAAATAAAATGCTGTTTTTCACTCATAAATAAATGTATTTGAAGAAAATGTATAACATTTAATTTTTTTATGATTGTGGCAAATATCATCTTCAACTGTCTATGTAAGCAGAAATGGCTACAAATCTTTTGGAAAGCAATCGTAAAACTGTTGACTTATAGAACTTTAGTTCATATAGCTTGTCCCAGTAAATATTTGCTTTGGAATCCATTCTAAATACATAAAAAGCTTGGGTAAGAATTTATATAACAAATTGTTTGTTACAGCTAAAGTTATGCTAGTAACATAATAAATAAATGTTTAGTCAGAATGTTCAATATTAGGTATCTACTTAAAAACATGCAAAGAGATTATTTACAGCTTTAGCAGTGCTTATTACTAAGAGTATTTAATAACAAGAAAAATACTAAAATATAATATTCGAGTATTGATAATTATTTCTGCACAAACGCATATAGCTGATTTTCCTGCTGTATTTTGCACTGAAGGAATTTACATGATCTGAAGTGGCTGGCTCAAACTCTGTTCAGCAAAGGCTGCTGTAACAAAGTATCACAGATTGGGTGGTTTAAAAAACAGAAATGTATTTTCTCATAACTGTAGAGGCTGGAATTCTGTGATCAAGGTGTTAGCAGGGCTGATGTCATTTTGAGGCCCCTGTCCTTGGCTTATAGATGACTGCCTTCTCTCTGTGTCTTCACATGGCCTTTCTTCCATGCCTGTCTGTCCTCTTCTTATAAGGATACCAGTCACATCGGATTAGGGCCCACTCTAACAACCTCATTTAACCTTTACTACCTCTTGAGAGACCCTGTGTCTAAATACATTCACATTTTAAGGTACTGGGAGTTAGGGATTCAATATATAAATTTTAGGAGACATCATTCAGTTCATAACAGTGCTCTAGACAGATCAAATGCTGCGTATATACCCAAGCCATTCTGCTCCTGTGGAAATAGATTGTCACGGTCAATAATGATAGAAGGTAGATTGTTAGACACTGCTTTAATGTAAAAGCACCAAAAGTGTTGTTGCCTATCAAGGTGGAAGACATGCTGTCTAGGGTCATTGCACAGATACTTACTGGACTGTCCATCATCAGAGTACATGAATCTCATGGGATACACTGTTGGGATGGAAGGCCGATACACAGACTTCCTTCCATGTGTCCTTCAAGAAAAGCCACAACGATGTGTATCATCTGTGTACATATCTCTTTATGATCTTGAGAAACCTTTTAGCTGGGCAAGTTCATGATATTCTCCTTTTATAATGAGAAAAACAATAACCTCAACAAATAGTTATGACTGTTAAGGGCAAGTCACTGTCACTCAAAAACTATTGTGTTGTATTGTGTTTGCCATTAAAAATAATGGCACAAACTGCAATTATCATTGCATCAACCTAGTATGACTATATTTATAAGATAAAGACATAGATGACAGAGGGTTCCACTAATAACCCAACAAATTAAGTTTACCTATATGAATGGTTAGTCTGACTCTAAAGCTTTTCCGTCCATGAGGATCCTTCCTCAGGGTTCTGGAAAGCACTAAAGCTTTTCTGTCCACGAAGATTCCTTCCTGAGTGTTCTGGAAAGCAGCTGTTGTATAGATCACTTGAATGTTTTTACTCTTTTTTTTTTAATTTATTTATTTTACTTTAGGTGCATACTATATCTGGCATTTCTCCCCATGTTATCCCTCCCCACCCTCCCCTCCCTCCCCACCCCTCACTGTTTCTCCCCTACCCCACCAACTGCCCTCAGTGTGTGATGTTCCTCTCCCTGAGTCCATGTGTTCTTACTCTTAAGACAACAGAGGGAATTTACATAACGATTTGTCAAAAGGAGATACTAGCTTTCTTCTAAAACTATGTTAAGTGGAGAAGATGAAATGCTTTTGTCAGTTTGCAGCATGTGAATACTAGCCAAAATAAAAGAGAAATATCCTGTTTTCTGCAATGGAGAACTGAGGAGTCTGAAGGAATCTCGTCAGAGGATGGCAGGACATTGTCTAAATGAAACATCCCCTGCTATCTGAAGCCATGGACAGCAATGAAAAGAATTCCAGGCTCTCAATAGGCCCTGAGCTGAGGAGAAGGTCAGTTCACACATTTGAACGTTTGAAGACAAACAAAACACCCACGTCACTCTGCAAAGACACAATCTCCTTAAGTGTTGTCAAATTTCTTCTAAATGAAGTGGCTAGGCAGCTACATAAAAATAAAGGCTATTGAGCATCAAAAAAAAAATTTTCAGTGTTTCTCAATATTATTTTTGTCACCTCCTTTATAGTAAAACTCTGCTAATGTATATTTTATACACACACAATCATGTGGAAATATATCCTGAGAATCATATCATGAAGCTAATTTGTCATTGTGTGAACATCAGAGTGCACTGACACAAATTCAGATGGTGTAGCCTACTACACACCCGGGTGATACAGTATAGCCTGTTGCTCCTAGGCTACAAACCTCTGCAGGCTGTTACTGTGCTGGGTGCTATAGGCAATTGTAACACAACAGTGAGTGTTTGTGTATGTAAACATAGAAAATGTACAGTAAAAATATGCATCATGTGGTACAGGACTGCATAGTCAAATACTATAAAAATACTAGTGTCAATGTATTATACACATTACAATGTATTATGAAGTATAGAAAAATAGAAATGAATAATGTTAAAAGAATATGATCAAATAAATACAAGTAGAAATCTTAATACTAAATTCCAAAAACTCTGCGATCAGCTAGCATGTTCCCTGGGATGTGTACAACCCACTTAAGGGAACTCTGATCCATATTGTAGGTTTAGTGCTGAGGACATTTTCTTCCCTTCTATGGCAATCTACACGGAAGTAGCAAGAAAGGACTTATACACGGTAGCTGTGGTTCCTTTTATCTCGGTTCATTTTTTTAATCAATCAAAGCAATATTCCATAATATCATTAAAAAATAACATTATATGATCTTACTGTCATATTAGGCCTCTCTCTTAATAGCATTTATTGCCAGCTTAAATGGGCAGACAAATTTTAAGGAGAATATCATCAGAGGATATTTTCTCAACTCTCTCCTAACAATTCTTAACAGGGGAGTGATTTACACAGTTCTCATTATAAAAGGCATTAACTATTCCTATATTAATGTACATGCCACAAAAGAAATTCCAAATCATATATATACGCTTATTCATGTTGGTTAATTAATATCTTTAAATTAGGGAAAATAGGCAGATGGTAGTCTTTAAGCCGACGAACACATTGTGTTCCTCTTTTGATTTTTTTATTTTATTTTTGGCATGCGCAGCTTTATATTTTTTTCCCATTGTAGTTTTTTTGGGTTGTTTTTCAAATACGAAACACTGGCAATAATATGATCACATTTGTTTTTCAGAAGGACTATCTGTATTGTCCCAGCCGGTGAATCACCTCTAGATGCTGCACTGCAATTCTGATAAATCAATCTGCAACAGCAGCATGTTTTCCCTTCAAAGAGGAAAGCAAACCCACTGGCATGTGCCAAGACCTTCCTTAAACTCAGCCTTTCCCAGGACTAGAGAACATTTCCAACCCTGAGCCCCCACCTGAGGAATACATCACCATTTACATACTTATGTAAAAGGATATTTTTAAATTCCAGCAGATGAAACAATTCAGGGAAACCAGAATGGAAAAGACAGTGACGTATCTGGCATAACAAACAAGGTGACCACCAATGTATCACTTAGGCACTGGCTTTTGGTGTTGGCAATCCTACAAAATGCAGTTTCTACCTCACATTGCTATGCCTAATTTAATTTGTTAAGTCATGGTGGAAGACTATTTCAAATGAAATAAAAGCAACACTTTGCAACAACATTTCACTACAGTGTACTTACATAATCTAGCATTTATTTCAAACTCAATTTACCAAGGCAACACAAATATAAAAATTAATGCTATACTTCTACTTTATGGTCACCACTAAATATGTGCCTTTGAGAAAGATATGTCATACTTGCCTTTTCACCATCAACACTGACAGTTTGTAAAGTAATGGAGGTAACGTAACAGTGATAACACCTTTATACTCATACTGACATCAGTGACAGTATAGAAGAAACGAGTTTTGTTTGTGAGCTTTCTTTCCCAATATCTTACTCATATTTTCCATGAAGCTGATAAAACTCTAGTGTTTCAGATAGGCACAATTTTTTCTACAAAGAACAGAGACACATTCAATTTAATGCAAGTAACAGAGATTATTGTAAGACTATCAGCAGATATAACACTGGAGAGGCCAGACAACTTGGCTTCAGAAAGTCAGAAAGTCAGGCCCATTACTAGATCAGTCCATAGAATTTTTCATTTTGGGAATTTACCGTTACGTTGACTCAACTATTATACTTGTCTGTTCCACACAGTCAGTTTCTAGCTACTTAATTCAGTTTGTCCTTACAATTTATACTCAACACAGAGGAAATGTGATAGACTCAACTCATATTTTACAGTCTGCTGTCAACTACCCACTGCCCAATGGGCCATTAAGCAAATGGATTTGCACAAAGCAGAGAGCTCTAGGTAAAGTGTTAGATGGAAGGCAGAGTTGGGGTTCACTGGAGCAGAGATTGTGCATCTATTACAACTAGTTTTCTGAATCAACCATCTAGTTGGTTGGATCCAACCAAGGATTCAGCTTCACTTGTATCCAAAAAGCTTGGATTCTAACTTCATTGGGGAAGAACATGTTAATATGGCCCACTCTCACCCTTTTTCTAGTGATTCAATCAATCCATTTCCAATACTAAACTGTACCTAGGCACATATCCTTCTTGTCACCATCTTGAACATAGCTGATGAACATCATTAGTGGCACCTGCTGGAATTGTCAGGTTCTTCCCTAAATACCCTCTGAAAGAAACTGATTTTGGCTTAACCACTTTCACTTGTTCACTGAAATGTAAATGTACAAAGCTCCTCAACCCAGAGAAGTGGTTCGGGGAACTGAGGATGTGGGGGTTGTATTGTGTTCTAGAGAGCACTTGGCAATGTCTAAAGACATTTTCGGCTGTCACAACTAAGTGAATTTCTAGTGAGTAGAGGCCAGGATGCTGCCAAACATCCTGCAGTGCACAGGACAGCTTCCACAACAAAGAATTATCTGGCCCCAAAATGTCAATAGCGTCAAAGTTAAAAAAAAAACATTGCTTAGAGGCATTCTGAAACTCACATCCCAGAAGAGCACAGATGTAGGCTAATTTTGAACAGACCAGTCTTTGAGTTAGAGCAAATCTTAGTAACTGAAGGAGACCCCTTTTGTAAACATCCAGTCTGGCAGAATTGGCCATGCAAGCATCTGCCACCCTGTATTGCATTCTTTGCCAGTATGTGCATGTTCTGACCTATATACATGCACAGACGCTGGTGGAACTGGGGACGCATGTCTCTTGCCCTTTCTTCTTGTAATAGTCAGTGTGAAAAGTAGAATATCCAATTATACATTTCCCCAAATATCCTTCCTGTTGGACTCACAGAAACTTAGAAGCCTAATTGTAAATAGGACTCCTCATGCTCAGTTAGGAGCTTACAGATCTAGCCCACCATAATCCTCCACTACTTTAGTGAATTTAGGGAAGACTACTGAACTTGATCTTCATGAATGCTTGGAATTCAAATGAAGGGATGGAATCCAGGGAAGGAGCTAATGTATTTTTTTCTGGGTGATTGATATAAGCCAGATCCAGTGCTGGCTTGAAGAGAATTGTAAAATTTAAATACAGCATTCACGGATTAGATAATTATGTCTCTCAAATAAAATTGTGTTTTCCTATGAATGTATTTTTCCTTTATGCCAATTATAGTGTACAATATCAGGACTATACTTTGTGCTTACTGAGTATTTTCTGAACATGGGAATTTTTCTCAACTCTTTATTCTTTCCCAATGCATATGAGGAATACATTAACACTCCCACATGTCCATCAATTACAGCAAAGTGGCTATTTTTAAGTAAATGTGTGTTTCAAATATGTCTTGGGTTTGGAGGAGAGATAAGAGAGAAATGTAGGAATTTGACAAACTTTCCCAAGTATATCTGAGTCTCCTAATCCCAGGAAAAGTGATTTTTTTATACTTTTTTGCTAATGTCTCAATTCCAGTGAAGCTATTCTTGGTTTCCAAAATATTTTGAATCTTGTTTCTGCCTCAATACCTAGTATATCCTTTACCCATAAGTTTTCCTAAAACATGAATTATAATAAAAAATAATGGCTAACATTTTTGGGTATTTATATCAAGTACCATTGGCATTTCTGTGTATCTACTGACTCCATAAATCCTTTGAGGTAGCCACTATTACATTCCCCAAAATGCAGATGAAACAACTGAGGCACAGTAATGTTATGGAAGGTTGGATCCTGGCAGACTCTCTCCAGTGCCTAAGCTACTCCAACATCTCTACTTCTCCAAAGCTTTTAAGTTCTATTTTGATCCTCCTATGAGAATCCCATCAGCTTTAAGTCTCAGGAATCTGCTCATCAAGTCACAGCATTATTTCAGACCCTTCTTTGGGCATTCATTGTGCACTTGCTTGTGATTTCTGTGCCATGGTTATACTGCATATTTAAATATGTACATGGCTATTGGATAGTGCAATTGTTGAGGTAGACCTTCCTATGTTCATTTCATCTTTTTTACCTTTCTAGTCTGTCTGCCATTATCATGACTACCAACTGAAAGCCAAAATCTGTTTGCTTCTAATTAGTATTTCTATATAATTAAATGGAATTCAGAAAGACTAAAAACTTCAACCTTATTCCAGATGATATTGAAAAAAGGTCTGTTTTCTAACATTAAAGACTTGAAGGTGGGCTGATGTTTTTACCCAGATTTTACCGTCAAGAACAGTGGGCCCAGCCAGCCAAGGTTACATGGGGAGGGAGAGAGATAGACTCACTGGTTGGTGGCCAAGCAAGTATACAAGGAACCACCTCTCCAGCTGGCTCCAATTTGGATGACTCACTCTTCCCTGTCGCTGTGCTTCCCCTGATTTTTGTCTTCTTTATCATAGTCATAACCACACTGATAGGGGGCAGTTTCTGAGAATTTTCTCAGAAAATTCAGCAGAGCCAATTCCTCTTTGTCACCTCATTTACCCTACATCTCTGCTCTCATAACATTTGCTGTTACTTTTTTTATTATCGTATTTTATGATTCCAAATGAATTGTTGATATTCCTTCCTGGGTCCCATTTCTGAAGGTTGTATGTGCACTTCGCTTACATTTGCAAAACATCTAATATTCCTGTTCAGACCTAGAAGGGTTCAAAAAATACCTTTTAGACGAATATGGTTGTTAGGTGCATGTTTGTGTGTTTGTTGATATAGTAAATAGATATTTGGTTGTAAATACGTATAAACATGATTCACAATTACTAGTGATAACCAGGAACCAAAACTTGCATCTTTATGAATTACATGTGTGATGTGTTGCTGCACAAACCCTCTATGGCTTTGTTCCCTTAATATTTTTATATAGTTTCTTCTGGAAGCTCAGTTTGCAGTGCTAAGTAATACAAGTTCAGGCTTTTCATGTTGCACCGTAAGAAGTTCTCTGTACAACTGAATGACGAGGTCGACTTGAACAAGATGAGATGTTGACATAATCTATAATTTACTTAGTCAATAACAGAGAACAATGTACTACTTGGTAACAAGGTATAATCAAATGGCTAGGGGATGAAACAATTGTATAAGCAAAGTTTTAGAAGACCAAATATGGGACTCTGGGTCTAAATGTTGGACACCATATGCAAATTTTATAGCTCACTCTTCCTGAATAAGAAATCTTGTGCATGACTTAAATGTCATAAACATTTTACAAGTCTTTGCTAGCAGCAGATTTCCTGTACTGGGAGTTAAAGGGCAAGTGTAAACTTGAGAACATGCTCTACATATGTATGACAGATATTAAAACACACCAAATGACCTTTACAAACATATCAGGCTGACTACTTTTATCCTGAAGATAAACTGCCAGACTGAAGCCACATTTTGATCAAGTCACTGATGTGTAAAATCTGTAGCTTTAAAAATAGAGGGGTATCTGTCCGCATAATAATATCGACAAGTGCCACATATTCTGTGAGGTACATCACCTTTGTAACCTTCGGACTTTTTTCTCTTTCTAAAATTCCTAGCCCAGAAATACAATCTGAAATGCAGTTTATCCAGATACAATAAATTATTTTTTAATTGAGTTCTAATGCATTACATGAATGTAATTAATTTTACTACTTGATTATGGCCTGCATGGCATAATTGCAGAAGCCAAGAGCTTAAAATAAGTTCTCTGACTTCAAAATGTATCTTGAATGACTAAGCCAAGTTTATATTACCTGACTATAGGTTTAAAAGGGAAAGAGGGAGGAGACAAGTGAGGAAGGCTGTGTCACCTTGGGGAATATACTAGGAGAAAGAGACTGAGTGATGTCTGGTGGATGAGTGATGGACAGAGAGCAGATTGTGTTTGCCTCTTGGTTTTGATCATGGCCAGATCAAGGTATAAATATCAAAGACTACATTCTCCTCTTCACCCACACTTTTGTCTGCCACCCTAACAGAAACTTCCCAAGTGGTTTATTTACTGACAAATTAAAAGAGAGACTCTATAAGCCATAAACAGAGAAACCCAAGTTTAAACCCTGAGAAAGAAAACTGAAATCTATTTTCTTTGCAATTCAGATTAGTCTAGACCAGTTTAATAACAGCATTAGTTTTATCCACTCAGGAAAATTAAGACTTGGAGTGAACAAATTTTGATATTCCAGAACAAACTTCAACCCACCTCAAATGGCATTTTTGTGTTCTTGTGCTTTTTCTGGTGCCATGGAAACACCACTCTCAAGTTAGAATGAAGAAAGTAGCAGAAAACACAGAGCCTGAAAATATGAACTGTGGCCTCATATACGTGCCATTTTAAATACCTGGAAATTATGTTTAATTTGAATGGCTGATATTTCAAGTGGTCTTCTTGCCTTGCACTAATTCTAAAGCAAGTGTTTAGCAGGCAAAGAGAAGTCTTAAAGCCCTGCTCATCAGTTATGTATTCAGAAATCTCAACCATAAAGAGTGTTTTATTCTCTGTTTCAAACTGAAAGCCCAAAGAATGCGAATCTTAAACATGCCGTATCTTGAGAATTAAGCTCTTACATATCTGGATACTCAAGTTATTTATTTTTGTAGGAAACATTTTACAAGGCTCCTTTTTAACATGAGCCAGTAGTGCAGTCTTTCGTACATGGAGAAGATACAAGCCTGAGAGAAGGATTGCTCCTGCACACTAAATGAATTAAGATCTTCAGACATGCCCTGAGACCACTGTGGAATCTGATACATAACATCAGCAGAGTTTATTTTTCCATGTATCCTTCTTCCAATTACTGTGTATTCTAGCACTGCCACTTCACGTAACATGATGTAAAGAATTCTCTATTAAAGTCATAGCAATAAACTCCAGTGCTTCTGGTCCACTTTGAATGAGATAAACATCCCACATGTGTTATTCATTTTAAGTGTATTTCATCTGTGCTTGCTGTCATTCAGGCTAGATAACCAACATAACATTATGGAAAGTAATGTGATACAGAAGATATTATTAGTGTTATTATTTTATCTGGATTTTTAATCCAGCTTGCAAGAATGTTTTTCATGTCTGGAAAATAAAGAGACTGTGATCCTATCACTGCACAATCTGTTAATAGCAAACAGTGAGGAAATGTAATTTGTCTGGTTTGATAACTTTGTCAAGGGAGTTTTAGAAACTACTCTGAAAATTACCTGTAATCTACTTGGGGAAAAAGAAAGATGTAATTTTATAAAAGACAGGAATTTTCTAACTGGATATGGCTACTTGTATAAAGAAAATTATAGAACTTTTTGAAATTATATTCACCTAAATATTTCAGTGAAATAGTAAGTATGTGGCTTTATTAAAATTCCTGGAGTTTGTTATTTCCATGCTGGGCCAAATTTGTATTTCATTCTCTGCATTTAACCATGGACTTTTTTCATAACTTATTAGTATGACATTCATTTTTCATATACTGTCTTGCCCCATTGGCTGATTTTTTTAACAATATGTTTTACCCACTAGATTAGAAAACTGCAATAAAACTATTATATTAGTACATGTTTCTATAAGACTTAAAATATTATTTGGAACCCAGAATACTTGAAACTAAGTAGATTATCTCATGCTGATTTTCACCTTGAGCTATATAGCTCTTTTGTTTTCTCCTCGGATGTGCAGTATCTACTGATTCATTAGTGTATTACTTGGGATGGTACATAGTGCATCATCAATTAATGTTTACTGAATTAAGTTAGTGCTCAATGTTTACTCATTTTATGAAATACCCAACAGTATAATAAGAATTTCAGTACTCCCATGCATTTTAAAGGTATGTACATAGTGCATCATCAATTAATGTTTACTGAATTAAGTTAGTGCTCAATGTTTACTCATTTTATGAAATACCCAACAGTATAATAAGAATTTCAGTACTCCCATGCATTTTAAAGGTATGTTTTGGCAGTGAAATATTTAACTAGTTGATACAGTTTGGATGTGTGTCCCCACGCAAATCTCATATTGAATGTAATCTCCAATGTTGGAGGTGGGTCTTGGTGAGAGGTCATAACATTGGATCATGGGGGACATTTCTCACAAATGGTTTAGCACCATCACACCTGCTACTGTCCTCACAATCATGAGTGAATTTTCATGAGTTCTGGTTATTTACAAGTTTGTAGCTCTTCGCCCCTCACACTCTTGTTCCTGCTTCCCCTGTGTGACATGCCTGTTCCCCCTTCATCTTCCACCATAATTGGAAGCTTCCTGAGGTCTTCCTGGAAGTAGATGCCATTATGCTTCCTGTACAGCCTACAGGACTGTGAGCCAATGAAACCTCTTTTCTTATAAATTACCCAGTTGTAGGTATTTCTTTATAACAATGGGAGAATGGACTAATATACTGATCAAAGATGTTATATTCTTTAAAATTTCTGAGTTACCATGGCATTTGTTTCTAAACACAGCTGAGGATTCCTTACTTTATTTAAATGTTAGTTTTCACCAACTTTCACATAATTATTATTTAACATAAATGTTATTGATATGAAAAAAGAGACTGAAATAGTATCAATGTTGAGATATTATATACAAATCTTGAACAGAGTAGGACCTTTTTCTATATCATATAAGGCCTCTACTGAGGGCAATTTAATCTGAATTAAATGACTATATAAAGGAAAGCATGTATATACTAAGTTTCTTGTTATTTGCATGATTGACTATTCCTCAATTCTGCTTGTGTTTATATTCTTTCTTTAGCTCCTGGAAATGACATATACGTGTGCTGATACAGCAGGCGATAAAACAGAAAATATTGGCATACTATGCCTGAGTTAATAATGTGAAAAAAATGTAGTCCATTTTTTATATAAATTTTTATTTTTATTGTTATTATTTTTTATTTTTGTAGAGACAGAATATCACTCTATTGCCCGGTTGGTCTTGAATTCCTGGCCTTAAGTGATTCTCCTGCTTCAGCTGCCCAAAGTGCTGGGATTACAGGCATGAGCTAACATGTCTGGAAAATACAGTCTATTGAGAGCCTTAATTCAATTGGATATTATACATTATTATGAGACCTCAGACTTCTGTACCAGAATGAAGAGACTATCTTACTCTGGACATATAAATAGGGAATCAATAATAAGTTACGATTCGTAATAATATTACTAGAAGTAATTGTTTACTAAGAAGGTAAAACTCCCAATTTTAAATATACATATTGAAAATGTGATTTACAAAGCAAATGCCATTGAATTTTTATGTCTTCACTTTCATATTGAATTAAGTTCTTCTTAAGTACTGATATCCCTCACCCACATTCTAGGAGCTATTATAGTTATGCCATAAATATGATACTTTATGAGTTCAACATAATGCATGTAGTAAGCCTTAGGTGAGCTGGGACTAAACGAAGTTCATTATTTTTTCACTACTGTACTATAAAATGCATTTTAGGTCCTGTCTAGGTTATTTATGTCTCAAAATTAGATGTAATCTTTTCAAAGAAGTAAGGTGAGATATTGGGGGAAAAGGACCAGATGCAACATTTCCAGCTTTCCATTTGTGAACTGTGTTCTTGGAGCCCAGGGAACGCGGCAACACCATTAAGATTTATCGATCTGTTCCTATCATTACACTGTAGACAGACAGACTGGGGGTTTGCAGTTTACACATTTATGTGAATTCTCTTGGTTTTTGATTGTTTTAAAATGAAGCTAGAGTTTCAAAAAGATGTAAAATTGATGCTCTCTGAGGTCCTCCAGGCTTTTGTGATACTAGCAGGAAAAGTGATTGGAGCTGCACCACACACTTCTAAGCACCTATGTAAAATCAAGGCAGGGCAGTGGTGAGGCCAGAAACAGTGCTGAAGGGCAGATCATGGCTGCTAGCCACTTCCAGACCCTGCATGCATGTGTTCATTCATGTTACGTTAGCTAGAGCTTCCTTAGTTTTTGTGCTAAAGTGTCTTATATTCACTCTTTCTTTTATTCTCCTTCTAATAAACACAAAGGGTGTGTCCTATAATTCCATCTTGCAGATGAAGAAATTGAGACTCAAATAAGTTAAATAACTTGCTTCATGCCACAAAGCTATCATGACGCAAAGATGACATTCAAATCTAGCTATGACCCTGAAACTAGTATTTTCACTGATTAGAGGTCGGGGTCACTGTTCCCCCAAATACAGTGCTTGATTCATTCTGTACCTCTGGGATATTAAGCTGTTTTATTCTTTTGTTAAATAAAGCAACATAGGGAGAACCCATCTCCACAAAAAGTAATGAAAAAAAAATTAACCAGGTACGGCGGGACACACCTGCAGTCTTAGCTATTCGGGAAGCTGAAGCAGGAAGATTGCTTGAGTCTAGGAGTCTAAGGTTATAGGGAGTTATGATCAAGCCACTGCACTCCAACCTGAGTCACAGGGCAAGGCCCCTTCTCTAAAACCAAAATTAAAAAAAAAAAACAAAAAAAACATGTTACCAACTCAGCCTTGATCTGAGAATGTTTGACAGGTCTCCTCCCAAAAGCTCCTTTCTCCTATTTTTTATTTAATTTGGTTGTAGGAAAGTGGATCCTGACCCAAGTAAATGACTTATTCCTTTCATTGTAGACCATGAAGTTTAATTTTTACTCGTTATGAATGTCCAAAGCAAAAGTCTGAACTTCATGTCACTAAAAAAAATTTGTGAGATTAAAAGAAAGGCTACAGTGTAACCAGAACATAAAGACAGATCAGTGGATTATTTTCCAGACCAGCTATCTAGAAGGCTCTGAGGAGACCCCTGAAAACACACCTTCTTCCCTACTTGAGAGAGTCATCCAAATTCAGTTCCTTCTCCTTTTAATGTCCCCAAAAATAAGAAACTACAGCACTTTGGCTACTTGCTGCATTTTCAGGTTCAGGAATCAGATCAGTCAGAGTTCGATTCCTGACTCCACACTCAGAAGCTGTGAGTCTTTAAACAGTTAACCTTAAGCCTCACTTCCTTTGTCTTTAAAACAGGAATGATGATTATATTATAGTGTCCAGTTCTTTCCTTTGGGCTCTCAGTTTTCTAGTTTTGGCAGAACTGCGGATGCTGCCATTTGAAATGGATCCTGCGCTCTGCATTGCCAATATAAGCATGTGAGGCAATAGCTTCTCCAATCACTGTTAGGAGTGACTGGAGGAGTGATAGGAAGGGATGGGAAAGTCACATTGCAAGTAGTAGAAGTCTGAGATTGAACCATTGGTTGCTGTCCTAAGAGGTGAGAAAATACACGCTAGGAGTTGAGATCACAGGGATCAAAGACGACCTTTTTTGCACTGTCCTTGGTCCTAGGGTCCAGTCCACCAGCAATGATACATGCTCAGAATCAAATACAGGTTTGATGTGTGTGGGGGTCAGTGCTGAAACAGATCACTCAGGACTCTTCAGCAATTTATTCTAAAGACACACCTAAAGATAAGCTTGGTCCCTTTAGTGAAATAACTTTCTTAGGGGATGCTTTTGGAGTAATGCTTTTGATTTAGTCAAGCACCCTGCCAACTAGGCACATGCCAGATGCCTTGGGAGAAGGGTGGATGGGACCGAGCTATCAAATACCTGCAAGTTACAACTTGCTTGTAAACAGATTCTGTGACATGCTGAATAAAGTTTTCTCTTAAAATTGCCTTTGTCATTCACAGCAAATCTTCTTCCTGGAGGCTTCTCCTGTCAACCCAACCCCTGGAGAACTGCCCAACCGTCAACACCCACCCTTATCCTAAAACCTTTGTTCTAAAGATGAACGCTACCTTTGAAAACTACACAGATTTGAATCCAGATGTCATCATAAGTTGTTAAAAAAAGTAAATCCACATGCATATAAATAGCTATCTAAGAGGCAAGATGCAACAACACATATTATTCTCTAGTCCAGAAAGAGTGATTAAAATCTAAAGACTTTCCTAAGAAGCTCTAATTTTAGTGAGCAGGGCCAGAAGATGCATGAGAGGACTAACATTACCCAGAGATAGTTGAGTTAAAAGGTCTTAACTCCTTTTTGTCTCTACATGATGTCTAAAATTTAGTTGTATTCCACTGCTATTGCTGCTGTAACAAATTACCAGAAACTTCAAAGCTTAAAAACCACACAGATTAATTATCTCACAATTCTGGAAGTCAGAAATTAAAATATCAAGATGTTGGGAAGACTGCATCCCTTCTAAAGGCTCTAGGGGGAAATTCGTTTCCTGGCTGTTTCCAGCTTCCAAAGTTGCTGTATTTCTTGGTTCCTGGACCCTTCTTCCATCCCCAAAGCTCATCAGTCCAACCTCTGCTTCTGTTATCACGTCTCTCTGTGACTACAATCCTCTTGTCTCCTTCTTCAAAGGACCCTTGTGATTACATTGGGTCCACCCAGGTAATCTAAAACAAGCTTATCTAACTCTCAGCCCATGGCCATATATGGCCCAGGACGACTTTGAATGTGGCCCAACATAAATCTCTAAACTTTCTTAAAACATTATGAGATTTTTTTTAAAGCTCATCAGCTATCATTAGTGTTAGTGTATTTTATGTGTGGCCCAAGGCAATCCTTCTTCCAAAGCGGCCTAGGGAAGCCAAAAAAGTAGACACCCTGATGTAAAATTATCTACTCATCATAAGATCCTTAACATAAGAACACTGACAAAGTCTCTTTTGCCGTATAAGGTAACATAGTCACAAGTTTCAGGGATTAGGATATAGATGTCTTTGGAGGGCCTTTATTCAGCCTACCGCGGTATCTATTGAGAATGTACAAGTCACTCCTTTCTTCTATTTTAAATATTGAGTATCTCTTATGACGTAAGGAATCTGTAAGGTTTCAGTGATGCAAAATTGAATAAGACTTTGTCCCTATCTGTAAGAATAAGAAAATCAGTCAATACTTACTGAGCTTTTGGTATGTGCTAGACACTCTGGCTATTTAAGTCAACTCAAAAGAAGCCTACGAGGTAGGCCCTATTTCTTATTCCATTCGTGTAGATGAGGAAATTGAGTCACTGAGAAGTTAAGAAATTTTATAATTTAAACAACTGGTAGGAGGTAAAATCAGGATCTAAACCTAGGCAGCATGTCCCTGGGCCTGCCATTTACCTACACTGCTGACAGATGGTCCCCTTGACAGTTCAATATTCATTTCTTGTCAGAATAAATCATTCAGACTTCAGCTAACTCTTACAACAGTTTCTGGCACATAGTAAGCACTCTGTAAATCCTGATGATGGCAATGGTGATGGTGACAGTAGTTATGATAATGATAACTTGAAAAATAAATTGGCTCCCTTTACTGGGGAATGACTTGGCTAAGGAAAGGCCGAGCTCTTGTGCTCCTTACTCATCAGCACTGCTGGGATATTACATCAATATATAGAGGGATCAAATACAAAGTTTGAGAAGCCCGGTGGTCCTGTAAATGAAGAAGAGTAGTCAGTTCTTGGTTGCCATTTTTATCTGAAGTCTCTGCTATCTACTGCCATAATGAGAAAATGTGTTTGTCCTATGGCTTCCCTAATTATCAACTAATTAAGAAAATGACGGATAACCACTGTCTCTTCCCAGTAGTATAACAAGGTAGGTGGGCCAGTGCCCTAAGCAAAGGGGTGTGATGAATACACAGCATGGCATCTGCCATTAGCAGCATCATCTCAGCTCCCAGCACAGCAAACCCAGCCAATCTTTTAAAACACCCAATGATTAGATTCACTCTAAATTATGTCCCCTCTCATGTATCCAAATCCAGGAAATTCTACATCATCTCACACTTAGGCTAAATATATTGAAGTACACAAATTAACATCTGAGTTTATTAGCAGCAGCAGCAAAAAGGAAATGTCTACAAATTCAAGCTCAATCATGATAATTGAATTTCTATTAACCACCCTGGGAGGTATAGTTTTGCTAACAGGGAAGGAAAGAAAGTCATTTTTGCTGCTGCCATGACAAATGGCCCTCCACAGAGATAAATTCCAACATTCTGAGTACTTTAATTATTTATTTTCCAGAGCAACTCCACCCACACTCCTGTCCCTCCAGTGGTTTTGGTTTTGAATCTTGTGTTTTATTTCAAAAACATCATTGTACTTCTTTGTTTTTACTATATTAATCTTTACTTGTGAGTCTATGATAATGAATAGTATTCAACCTTTTGCATGAAGGTATTAAAGCAAAAATCTCACCATTTATAGATAGGATGATGCTGAAAATCACCTTACTTGATAAGATCTTCAGTTCAAATATAAACTGGAAAAGCACATGCATAATCACTGTGATAGTTACTCAAATAGATCAGAAATGCTTGAAGCTCATATCATTGAGTGGATTTGAAGGTGCAACTCTAAAAACATTCCCAGGCAAATCTGGCATTTATTCATTTGACACTTACTTGTTGAGTGATAATTATATTAATGGCAATATGCTATGGGAGGGGATTTATCTATAAATATATTGAGTGAAAATGAGAATGGTAAATATTCCAGAAGATTTGATGGGAGAATTAGGTTTTGGCAAATAATTTTAAAGAGTGGAATTTTGAGTGAAGATGACATGGGAAAAATAGTCCAGACTGATAAAACATCAGGAGTAAAAGAGTGAAAAAAGCAGGCTGGGGCAAAAATCTTGAGAATTGTGAATGTCAGATGATATGGTTTAGCTGTGCCCTCACCCAAATCTCATTTTGAATTGTAGCTCCCACAATTCCCTCATGTTGTTGGGGGGAGTCCCAGTGGGAGGCAACTCGAATCATGGGGTCAGGTCTTCCCCATACTGCTCTTGTGAGAGTAAGTCTTATGAGATTTGATGGTTTTATAAAGCATAAACTCTCATCTCTTGTCTGCCACCATGTGAGGCATGACTTTCACCTTCCACCACAGTTGTAAGGCCTCCCCAGCTATGTGGAACTCTGAGTCCATTAAACCTCTTTCTTTTGTAAATTGTCCAGTCTCAGGTATGTCATTATCAGCAGCCTGAAAATGGACTAATACACCAGCCTAAAGATTCTGGAGCTTTGTTAGGTAATGGAGTGCTCTACCCAGAAAACTCATTATGTTTGAGAGGAACAAGAGGAGATGAGGGGGTCCCCTCCTTGTCAATCTTTTGTTCCTTGCATTCTAGACATGTAGTGAACAGCAATAGGATCAAGGGTGTATTCTTTTCCTATATCTGCTGTTAACACATTACTACAAATTAGGTGGGTTAAAACAACACAAATTTTTCTTACAGCCGGAAGTTTGGCCTGGTCTCAGTGGGCTAAAATCACGTGTCTGTGGGGCCATGCTCCTTCTGGAGGTCCTCAGAAAGACTCCTTCCTCTTGCCTTTGAAGCCTCTGGAGACTACCTGCTCCCCCTTGGCTCATGGCCATCCTCCTCCACCTTCAAAGCCAGCAACATATGCCTGGGGCCTTCTCACACTGCCGTCTCTCAAAGTCCTGTTTTCTGCCTCTCTCTTCCACTTTTAAGGGTCTATTTGATTACATTGGACCTACCCAGATGATCCAAAATAATCTTATGTTAAGGCTGGCTAACCAGCAGCTTGCATTCCATCTGCCATCTCAATTCCCCTCTTGCCATGCACTGTATCATACTCACACATGCCAGGTATTAGGATATGGGTGTCTTGAGGAGTGGGGGGTGGCATTATTCGTCTTATCAGCCAGGAAAGGAACTGATTTGAGGAAATGATAGTGAGGTAGACTTTCAAATTCTGACCTGGTGTTTTTTAAGTGGGAAAAGTTTATAATAATTCATGATAAAATGCCTGTGACTTTTAGTTGGTCCCCCACAAAATGAGCCAATAGTTTGTACAGGAAACACCATGAGCTTGGGGGTAAATTTGGCCACATTCTGTCATTATACCCACTTGAGTATTAGACATTGAACTAAACCATTTTCATAAATTATCTCATTAAAAATTCACAAGGACTGATGGGCACATCATTCTCTTCCACAAAGCCAGTTTCTGGTGCCAAAAAGGTTGGGGACCACTGGTCTAAATCTTGCCCTAAACTCCATGCAAGTATATTCAACTACCTTACATATACCTCCACTCCACTAGGATTTATGAGGAATCTCAGTAGAACAAATTCAATGCTGAACTTATAATCTTCTCTGCGACACCTCCCTGTCTTATTCTCTCATCTTCTTCAGTGAGTCTTTCCCTGACCTCCCATTTAAAGTAGCATACTCTCTTTCCTTTTGTTTCTTGCTCTATTTTTCTTAGCTGTACTCATCACTGTCTGACATACTATCTCTTACACTAGTTTATTTATTGGTAGCCAGTAACTCTTCCATAAGGTAAGTTACTTAAAGGCACAAATTTTCCTTTGCTTTTCTTCTTTTTTACTTTCTGTTTTCACAATTTATTACTATATTCTCATTCTCTAAAATAGAGTGCTTGGTGCATTTTACATAAACATATACCCCAGATCCAAATATATAAAATGAATAAAGAGGAGCTACTCTAGTTAAAAAGAATGAACATGCCTGGAGACAATGCCATGCAGTCACCCACCTGTCCCAGAAAGTTCTTTGCAGAAGTAGTGTCATTTTAGGATCTTCTAATCTGTAAGCACATTGGAAGCCCCACCACTTATTATATAAGACATATTCAAATGTATCAATATCCCACATTAAATGTACATCTCTGCTGTAAACTTTTGACTTTGGAATTAATTGGCTAAGCCTAAGTGCTTAAAGTTAATTTTGGCTTCTTACTAATCATTGTCCATTTTCTGAAAAACATGAAAGAATGAGGGTATCTAACCTGTAAACTCTTTTCAACTATAATGACCTATTTAGAGATACTAAATGTAACACTTAATATAGTTGAAAACTGCAATCTAAAATAGACATTTCATGAAATACTAACTAATGTCAAACCAACACTATAATGTTTATATTCTGGAGCCAATAAGTTTCTTTATCAGAATTTTTAGTTGTCCTTAGGAAGCTTTGGACAAAGAGGCCTGTCTAGAACTAAAGGAACACAAAGCATTCTTAAAATCATGTGCATAGGGAGAGACTGGTGTGTCAGGAGTTTGGGAAATTAACTTGGAGACAATGTGCAGAGGCGCTTTAATTAGACTTGCTTGCAAAGACAGTTAAGGGTGATGACATCTATGGAGGGCACTGCTGAGATTGACCTATCTGAGAGAACCTGCCTTTGGGAGGGGCATTATCCCAGCTGAGAGCCTGGAGTTGCAGGTACCTTCAGGATCTGCCCTAGCTTTTGAGCTGAGGCTGTGTTCTTCTTAGGCAGCTCTCAGACATTGACTGTGCATAGTGATGGCATTAGCCTGGCCATTTCTGTCTACGGTGGACCCCTCCCCTGGCAATCTTTGTGCTGGAGCTCCCCCATGCTTACCTGGGACTTTCTCAGTAGTGCACTGCATCAGAGACTCTTTCTAACCAGCCTTCCTTTCTTCCTTCCCCCTCTTCTTTCACAGGGGTCAGGCCGATGATGGTTGGAAAATCTTCTTGCCTACTCCTGCTATCTCTTCCTCTTTATCTTTCCGAGGCATTGATCTCAATAAATTTCTTACACTTTTCTGTCTTGACATCTGCTTCCTGCAGGACGAAACTGTCAGAAAGACATTGATCTAAAGTATTTTGCCTGGCTTTTAAAGTCAGCATCAACTAGACCAATAATGCCTATTCAACCTGATCTCTTAATCTTTCCCACTATAACCTTCCTTTGCAGGCAAGCAGACTTCTACATAGGATGGTGGTGCTGTCTCTAATGTAGGCTTTATTTATTTAGGCCTTAGCTCATATCCTGTTTTCGGTCCTCCATAATTTCATGCACTCAATTCCTAGTATCTCATAATTCAACTTAATTCCATAGCCTTTGTGAATCCTTCTTTTATTACCCCAGTCACAAAGGATTTATAAAGTCTCAAGATTCTGTTATATTTAGAGGAAATCCTCGTGGTCCACCTTTTAAATATCTCAACAGTTTTACCTATTTAATTTTAATATTCTCAAGATCAATTAATAAATCTTTTATATTCTTTTCTCTATAAGCTAACAGATTTCTAGGTGCTAGTAGATTCTTAAAATGTTTTTGATAGATGGTTTCAGACTTAGGGGCCAACAACTGAAATACTTGGGAAATGATTGAAAGGAGCTAAATTGTAATAGTAGCTACTATCAGATGCAAAAGAAAAGAGCTGGACCCCAGAGCTCAAAAAGAAACAGTCGTGTTTCTAATTAAATTTCAGACTTGTTAGGAATTTGTACAGTGATTCAATGATAATGAGAAGTCTGGACACTGGGAGGAAGTGTAATACAGAAGTGGCTTTATCATATAAATCACATTAGACCTAAAAAAAATCACATATGACCTTGACCAAAGCAGTTTTATTAACTGCTCTACTAATGCAAACCACTTTCTGGAGGAAGGGAGAAACACAAATAATCTTTGTCTTATATTTTTTCAAAGTCACGATTTATTTAATGAATCCGAAATGGATCTTTTTTCAGGAAGTAATCTTGACAAATATATGCTTATCTCCTTTTGACAGCAACAATAAACTGAGAGTCAAAAAAGCAAGGGTTAGGAAGAAAAGACATTTGTGAGCTAAGTGTGTGTGTGGCTATGCAAGCCTGGCTCTGAGAGTTTCTGCTCAAGGACTAGACCTGACTTAACTGGGGAAAGTAGAATGTATCATCGCTAAAGAAAATGAGGGATCTTTTGTAAGTCCTGTTTGCCTTCTGGAGGGCATATGACTTGATGAGCCAGTAGTTATTCGACTTGTGGGAAAGAAAATAGTGTTTTAAAACCTGGCACTCAAAAGCCAGCTGCCCTTCCGGAGGCTGACCAGGCAGGGGTCGAGAAACTTGGAGCCTTGAGCTCCCTCAAGAAAAGAAAGATCACGACACAGGAAGAACACAAATAAATTTCAGGGCAATAGTGTAGGAGCTTTACTTCCTGATGGTTTCTTTCCTCTTCTCTTTTGAATTGGAACAATGCATCAGTGAAAAACTCTTTATAGAAAAGAAAGTTCTGCCCACTCATAATTGCAAGATCAAGCTGATTCATAGAAATTTAGTATTTAATTTCTTTTGAGAGTCTTTTTTTTTTCCTGTGACACCATAATCTTTCTGCATGGTGAAGCCGATTTAGTGGCAATAAGAATAAATTACATTTTCTACCATTCTCATTTTATATGTAGTTCATCTTTTTTTCATGTTTTCAAAACTTGTTAATAACGAGGATCTGCTTCTCCAGCAGAATGTCTTACTTTAATGAGGAATTTCTGTCAAAATGAAATGATCATTAGTACCAAATTATTTTTAAGATGATCTTATTTACATAAATATATATCAAATCTCATCCATATACCTTACTTTTACCTTTTCAAAAAGAGATGGAGCTCTTTTATTCTTGATGATAATCTCTTGATGAGCTTAATACATGACAATCACACACCAGTACTGGTTCACGTCTCTCTCCTTTACCCATATAGCATTCCCTAATTTGAGCTGAAGTTGGGATTAGAGATTCGCTGGTACTTCTAGGATCTCTGCAATGACAGATGTTGTTTATTTAGAAGTCGTGGTCATAGTTTGTATGAAACACATTGGTGAGGATTAGAGTCTTTTCAGTTATCGCCAAGGAGGAGTTCCAAAGTCAAGTTCAGAAAACAAGAGTCCACACCCTTCTGTTTGTAGAAAGCAGAAATGAAAGCATCCTTATCTTTCATAAAAGATTTTCTTTTAGTAACTGTTCTACAAAAGTAGTTAAAGAAACATTAAATAAAACGTCTTACCCTATGCTCTAAAAGAAACCGGTTATGCCTGTTATCCTTTTGCTTTATTAGAACTTATACAAATTGAAATTGGTTCTATCAGTGAGGTTCTTTGTCTTCCTAGTAAGTCATGGATTTTTTAATGTTTTATTCATATCCTAAAAGTTACACTGTCATATTACATTTATAGGCATTTAAAACCTAAATTTGAACTAATAGCAGCAGCTTTACCAAGTTGAGCTAATAAACCTAAATAAATAAGCAATTTATTTATATCTGAATATACTTCAGCAAATCAGAAGAGAGTATTGTTCAAAATCACAAAAACTTTCAATAAAATATCCTTCTAGGTAATAAATATCATGCAAGATAATGCAAGCAATGTGTAATCTTTAAAAAAGGCACCCTAGCTGATAATTGAGAAATGATTCCACTACTGTTGTAATTCAAGAATATATTGTATTTGTTTCACATGCTTTGACTTTAAAATAAAACAAAAACTATTATCACTTTTTAAACAATAGCTCTTAAAACATGACCTTTTTGGAGAATTTAACGCACACAGTAAACAAGTCGTACTGAGCTAGTCATGCCTATGATAATAAAGACGCAACACACACAAATTTAAATTTGGGCCAAAATAAAAAGGAATTGAACTTTCCAGAATTTTTAAATTCTAAAAGTAGTGATATTTAGCCCCTAGTGTACAGCTTCTAAAGACGAAAACCAATAGCTAATATGCAGCATACCTCCTAAGAGTCATGGAATTCTTCTCCTCTTGTCTCCCAAGGCCTGGACAAGAATTTCAACCGTGCTACAGACTGACTCAAATAACACTTTTAGAATTCTGATATATTCTGCCAAGCAAGTTATAATCATACAAGTATTACTAATCTACTACCCAACATCCCCCAAAGGTGTTAATCTACTCAAACTACTGGGTAGGGCAATATAAGTACTGTCCAGTAAGTGAGATTAATCTTTACATTTTTTTTAAATGATTTATCAACTTGGCTTTGATAACTCTATGGCTTAATGGACATAACTGGCTTAACCATCATTTCTTTTAGAGGCAGTCACTGTGGTTTGAATGTGTCCCCCGAAGTTCATATGTTAGCTGCTAAATCCACAGTGCAACAGTGTTGAGAAGTGGGAACTTGGAAGTGATTAGGTCATGAGGACCCTGCCCTCATGAATGAGTTATTGTCATTATCATGGGAGTGGGTTTGTCATGAAAGTGAGCTTGGTGCTCTCTTGCCATCCTTTTTCCTTCCACCTTTAGCCATGGATGATGCATGCAGTATGAATCATCCACCAGACGCTGCGGCAACAGGCTGTTGGATTTCCCAACATTCAGAACTCTGAGTCAAATAAATTTATGGTCATTATTGTTTATCCTGTCTGTAGTATTATGTTATAGCGGCATAAAATGGACAAAGACAATACCCTTGAATATATGCCTTAAATGTAACCATACAGATTTTACTTCGTTCCAGGGACAGTCTAGACAGTGAAGTATAACCAAGAGGAGTGTGTCTAGGAAGAATGGAATGAGAAAAAGGAATCTTCCAGTGATTTTGAGGCTTTGTGTGAAGCGGAATTTCCCAGGGGTGCTTAATAACTCAGAAACTGGGTTCTGACATCAAATAATTCTGATTCAGAAGGCCAAGACTAGAATTAAGTTTAGGAAGCTGAATATCTAACAAGCACCCAGTGTGATAAGTCTGATGGATCTGAAGTCCATCCCTCAAAGATCTCAGCTTTAAGTAAATGAAGGCTTCCATCCCTCACCTAACCCCGACTTCCTTTTAAAAATAACCTTTGAACTGTGTGTTCTTGAAGACAGTAGGTAGTTGACTCATCTTCTCTCCCAGGGGCACTAATTGACATTTATCTTCAGCGCAGTCACTTCCACAGCCCACTCATTTAATGATGGCACAACCCTGTGGTTAGAAGCTTCATAAATGAAAATATACACAGCGGTGGTGGCCTTTTATTTACATACTCATTTCAAAGAGAAGTCAGAGCAGTTAGCTGTGCGTGGTCTGTTTACTAAACAGAGTTTAAGCAGTGGGCATAGACAGAGATCCTTTCAGCTTAATGTCTACCAGATGATTTAAAAAGTTTGCAGCTAGCTTCCTGCTCACAACCTAGCCAGCAAAGCGGTAATACCTGTAAAATAATTAGGATACAACATGTGCTTAATTTATTCCAAACATTGCTAGATTTTCACATTAGCATTAATGGCTTGCTTATAGTGGAACCCCAGAGGCAATATAACATAATAAGAGGCTAAAATGTTGTAGCTAAAAAGGATGTGTGAAAAAAAAATACTGTTTGTTGTGTGCTCTACCAAAAGATTGTGCTTCAATGTTCATATTGTTCTCTCCAGACAGTACTAATTTGTTTCCAATTAAAAGAAAATAGATTGCAAATGACTTCACAGAGCCGTCTGGTCAAAGGAATAAGGTCTCGTTTATAATGTTGCCTCAGGAGCAGCTATTTTGCTGCAGGGTGCAATTCTAGCCCTCGGTTTTGCAGAGTAGCTGGGTCTGAAGAGAGGAGTTAAGAGTTACTCTGGTGATGGAATTTATTGTGTTCCTGAAGCTGATTATTATCCTCAATTTAGGTAGTTTGCAGAAGCTTACAGGTCTTTGTGGTGGATAGAAATTAATAAACATGCATCTCAATTCATATTGAGTAATTGTTAATACTTAAGCGCATTTTTAATAGTGCAAAGATTTCCAACCACCCCCTTGTCATGAGAGGGTAATTGTTTCCTTATGATCCTCATCTCTTTGATATCTGGACAATGAGCTCTGAGGCGGGCATCTGATGAAGTAGAAGGAGACAGGGAGAAAGGAAGTGTTCTTGGAGATATGATAAAAGGCACTGAAGACTCGTGACCCTTTCTGACCTCCGACAAGTAAAAATTGGAAAGTGCCTCTCATTCCTCATGTTTGCATTAAAGTCCAGGAAACAACAGAAATGCGGATGTTGCCATCTGGAAAGGGAAATGTTCTTACATCTAGAGAATTAAGACATACACAAAAGTTTAGCTCACTTATATTCTCTTTACCTAATTTACACAAATTCCTATACACATTCTTTAGAGAGAAACTGGATCTCCACGGTTTGAATGCATCTATCTGGAATTAATCAGCTCTATGCATTAAGAGCTACTGGTCAAAGTAATGACTTTGGAATAAGAAGTGAATTGTCTCTAATAAGAACAGTCAGCTGAAGTGGGTCAAATACTGGAACATAATGAACTCAAATAGTTGTTCCCCTGAGCTCTGATTGGCTACCAGTGAGGACTATGCTTATAGCAAAAGAAACAATCCCAACTCAAACTTGTTTAAGCAAAACAAAAGGGATTATTGTAACAAAAGGATTATTTTGGAAGAAAGAGAATTCGACTTGTCTGTGTTTCATGAATATGGATATTCAACTTCCGGGATCTTTATAGAGGACAGAAACCAACATGTACTAAGCAAGCACACATACCTCATTGTTCTTTTAAAGGCATTTCTCCAAAAGATAAATTGTGTTAAGAAAAATTATTCAAAACTTTAAAATAAAGAAAAAGTGGGTGGCATATTGTTTCAATGCTTTATGGGAAAATGGACCTATCCAAGGCCTTGTTCAATATTGATTGATTAAAGATCTCAGTTTAGTGAGGTTACATGTTGGCATGCAGATTTTTGTCCAGTAGAGGTGCAAAAAATTTTTGCCTGGTAGGAAAAATAATCACAGAGTTATGGCTTATTCTTCTATACGATACAGGACAATTAGGACAATAATCAATTCTGTATCTAATCCGGCAATCTTATTCTAATTTCCTCTCATTTAATTGACTATAAATTCTTGGATCCACAAATATTCTTTAAACTGATTTTAGCATCTTACTTGTTCTGTCACTAATTAAAGAGCTGAATAACATCTTTAATAAGGGTTTATTTTGCATTTGCATGGGAGCCATGAGTTTACCTTTTAGCAAATTATACGTTAGCAATAACTAAAAAGTATTTATTGTACAGTTACTGGTGAGGCACACGCTAATCTTAGTATGCAAATGCTTTTTAGAAATTAGTTGCACAATACAATTTCCCTAAATAGATCTTGTTCTCTTTGGAAAAATAGACTGCTTGCTGTTGTCCAACAATCTCAGTTTTTTTCACATCTATGGGGTCTTTGAATTTACTGTTCTCTTTGCTAAGACTTCTCTGTTTCCAAATGCACATGTGACTAATGCCTTCATTTCTTTCAAGTCTTTTAAGTTCCTTCTTGGAGAGGTCTTCTTGATTACTCAATCTGAAGTAAGAGCTATATTAATGTAGCCTAATTTATTTTTCTTTACAACATGATTACTTGCCATATATCTATTTGTTTATTATCTGTGGTCCACCATTAGAATATTAACTTTATGAGATCAGTGTATTCACACAGTTTTACATTTTCGTATTTATTGATTTCCTGGCAAAGTTTATGATCTTTGACATAATGTGTACACACAGCTGGTAGGAAGGCAGATAGACGAATTTATAGGCAATACAAGGAAATTGGATGTATAATAAGCTCAAAATAAAACAAACAACAGTAACAGAAACTTCTGAGCACTCAGTATGTGCCAGGTCGTATTCTCCATGCTGTTATTTTATGTGAGTTATGTGTGTATTTACTCATTTAATCCAACCGCAGGCAATGAGTTAAAAACTATTATTAGCTCTATTTTTTAGACACAGGATGGTTGAGTAACTTGCCTAAGTTAACACAGGAAGAGCTAGAAATCTAGAGGTCAAGTGAAGTGCCTCCAAGAGAGCAAAAGTCACTTTTGCTATCTTCCCCCTCCACGCTGGCTAACTGCAATGTGAGCCGCACACAGGCAGGGATAAGCTTTCCGGTCTTTTTATTTATTTATTTTATTTTTTGTTTGACTGTTGTATCCCATGGCCTAGGAATGTCTTTGTTTCAAGGTACGTAGTCAATGAATAAGTAATACATGAACGAGTTTTTTATGCCCGTCTATGTTTCAGACACGTTTCTAGTACTGGAAATGTTACAGGCAGCAAGAGGCTACCGCTAAGAAGAAATATTGCATAAGCAAAGTCAGCAATTCACCATAGAAAATGTAAAACATTTAAAGTATGAAACGAAAGTCACAACCTTAATACTGGCTTTTCTATTTCCTACACTCAGCTCAGGAATGCACATGTCTTTCCTGACTCTGGAAATATTTTGTCAGCATGTCAAAATGTACTGCGATCATCTTAAGCAAGTACACTAGGGCTGGCCCAAGGGCTACAGCTGCCTCTCCAGTGTGGGAGGCAGGTCCCTTGGGGTGTTTGAACTACAGCTTAGGGCTCAGCTACCCCTTGCCCCAGATCTCCTCTGGCAGCACAAGAAGAAAGTCTGCCAGTCCTAGCTGGCCAAGTAAAATACCAATTTAAAATAAATGTTATCCCTTCTACATTTTCCTGACCTGAGTAGGTCCGTAATTGAATCGATTCATCTAATAACTTTATATGTGAAAGAGGTGGATATAATCACTGCAGTTTTAAAAGGGGGGTGGGGGGAGAAATAACTTCCCCTAGGGCTGACACTTCTTTTTTTTTTTTCTTCTTTCGTTTGCCGCTCCGTGTGACCACCCTCCCCCTTTCCCCCCTCCCCCCCCCCCTGGCCGGGTGCCCCCCCCCCCCCCCCCCCCCCATCGGGCCTCCCCCCGCCCGCCCTCCCCCCCGGCCCCCCGCCCCCCCCCCCCCCCCCCCCGGCGGGTGTGTTCTCCCCCCGTGTGTTCCGCCCCCCGGGAGGGGCGGGGGTTGTTCTCCCCCCCCTCTGCAGCAAAAGTCAAATCAAGATTAGACCTCAAAATTTCTCAGTTTAAAACCTGTTTTCTGTAGAGAAATTGCCGTGACAGTGCCTTCAGCCCAGAAGGGTAACAGCAGTCTGGCTAGAAGTTTAGCACTTAGGAGAAATGCTATTTAAAAAAATTACATGAGGAACACAATTTTCTGGGTACTGAAGAAGTAACAGTCAGTTCTTGCCACAGGTGCCACTGGGAACAGATGAACCAATAAAACTGAAAGCGAGAAAGTGGAAAACATATTCAAAAGCAGTTGCAGAAAATGATGCCGTATTAGAAACATTTAAAAACATTCAATGAAGAACTGAGACTGATTTCAGGAAATGATGTTCAAATGAATAACTTTTTTTATTTTTTAAAAGAACTCGTAGGTGTTAGGCTTTTCTTATCCCCTTACCCTTGTGTGACCAGTAGGAACGTTGCAGAGTAATTAGCACCTGGACTTTCAGGTTAAAGGAAAAATAAAACAACCAAACGTTTCAGTCATCTGATTGATCATCTGGCTTTTCTCTTCCTTTTTTATGGTGCCTCTTTACACCTACCTTGCACAGTAGGGGATCTAAATGAAGCCAAATGAGAGGAAAACCACCTTCTTAGCCTCTTTTGAATTCTTAAAGAAGAGCTAAAGTAATTTACAAATGCTAACCTGAAGATAGTAGTGCTTTTTAAAAATATCAATATCAGTACAATTTAATATTTCGAGCTTTTATAAAAGCATTTTTATCAAGAAAAAACATCATTTGTCAGTTTGAGAAAAGCATTCAAATTGAGGTCAGAATGGAATAAAAGCTTCTTATTTGAGAGAAGGATAGATACATTCTCCTCTCTTTATCGTTTAATAGAACAGAGAACTGAGGACCAGAAAAGTTCATAGCTGAACTGATTCCCTTATTTTCAGGAGAAGTGCTAAAAACCAGATTTTGCTCTTCTCACCCTACCATGGCACCCGGGTTTCTCAGTGTATAGCTGAAATGCGTGAGGACTATTAGATAGGCACTCCAAATAGAGAGACAAACATTGAGGAGAACGCTTCCTTTATTATGATGAAATGTGTGACACTTCATTATGATGAATTTTACGTTCTAATAAAGAAATCTCCAGAACATTACATGAATATGGCCCATGCCAAAGGTCAAGTTTAAATATTGTTAAGATAAGTTGAACATATGTTGCTTTTCATAGGTAACAATGTAAACTTATGTCCCTGTGTCTTCATGTGCTTAATTCTTCAGGAGATAAATTGAACCAATTTTACTCTGGGCTTTTTTATTCCCCCCCCAGAAAATTCTGCAAATGGCTTGAGTAACTGTTGTATTGCTGGTTGAAACTAATTTGGACTAAGGAAATGGTATTCTTCTTTGGGTTATGTGGAGGGGCTTCTCAGCTATGGAGAAATTGAGGAGGAAATGGACAAAGGCATTTTAACACCTTGATTCAGATGGAGAAAAAGAATTAAAATGTAAGGAAAGACACAATGGCCAAAGTTAGAAAATGAGGGACAGGTTGTGCAATATTAGAGCCATCAAAAATGGGACAATGAAGGATGCACGTGTAGTGGGCTAAATGGTGAAGACTTGGACCGACAAGTCCGTATCCTAGTCCTTGGAATCTGAGAATATCATCATATATGAAATGTGAGTAGGTTAAGAATTTTGAGAGAAGAAATTAATCTTGGATTATCCAGGTTGGGTCTAAATGAGTCTAAATGAAGTCATGGGTATATTTATTTATTTATTTATTTATCTTTTTTTTCTTTATATATATATATATATGTGTGTGTGTGTATATATATATATATTTTTTTTTTTTACTGCATTTTAGGTTTTGGAGTACATGTGAAGAACATGCAAGATTGTTGCATAGGTACATACATGGCAATGTGGTTTGCTGCCTTCCTTCCCATCACCTATATCTGACATTTCTCACCACGTTATCCCTTCCCAACTTCCCACCCCCTGCTGTCCCTCCCCTAATTCCCCTCCCACAGACCCCAGTGTGTGATGCTCCCCTCCCTGTGTCCATGTGTTCTCATTGTTCAACACCTGCCTATGAGTGAGAACATGCGGTGTTTGATTTTCTGTTCTTGTGTCATTTTGCTGAGAATGATGGTTTCCAGGTTCATCCATGTCCCTACAAAGGGCACGAACTCATTGATTTTTACGGCTGCATAGTATTCCATGGTGTATATGTACAACATTTTCCCCTGTCCAGTCTATCATCAATGGGCATTTGGGTTGGTTCCAAGTCTTTGCTATTGTAAACAGTGCTGCAATGAACATTCATGTGCATGTGTCCTTATAATAGAACTATTTATAATCTTTTGGGTATATTTATAAGAAAGATAGCTGGGCGCAGTGGCTCACCCCTAAAATACCAGCACTTTGGGAGGCTGAGGTGGGTGGATCATGAGGTCAGGAGTTTTAGACCAACCTGGCCAAATGGTGAAACCCTGTCTCTACTAAAAATACAAAAATTAGCCAGCTGTGGTGGCGGGCACCTGTAATCCCAGCAACTCGGGAGTCTGAGGCAGGTGAATCATTTGAACCCAGGAGGCGGAGGTTGTAGTGAGCTGAGACGGCACCATTGCACTCCAGCCTGGGCAACAGAACAAGACTCTGTCTCCAAAAAAAAAGGACAACAAAAGAAAGAAATACAGACAGATCTATTGTACAATGTGGTAACTACAGTTCATAACAATTTCGTACTTAAAAATCACTGAGAGTGGACTTTAAGTGTTCTCATTACACAAAACTAAATGTGTAAGGTAACACATATGTTAATTAGAACTATTGCAAAGTTATTCAAATTAAGAAACTTTCTGACGGTACCACCTACAGAGGTGTGGTCAGAGGGATGGTGCCACACCGGGAGACAAGCAACTGTGGAAGACAATTGCCCTCAATAAAGAGGAATGACCAGGGAAGGAAAGAGCTTTCAAGGAGCCCAGGAGAACTGGATCTAGGGAGGAAGAACCTCCTGCAGGAGTCTGTATTCTTGGAAAAATGCAGCTACTGCCAGAAACATGGCACCAAGGCAGGGAGAAAGTAGAAAAGGAAATACCTCAACCTCTGTGTTCCAGGCCTCTGATCAGCCCTGCATGGGAGCCTGGAAGGGGTAACTCACTGTGATCAGGTTTCCAGGGCATAGAGCTGGGCACGGAAGCTTGGAGAGAAGGGGAGTGACATGGAGAAAAATAAGCTCACCAGTTCTGAAGCAGGTGTGTTGATATGGTTTGACTCTATGTCCCCACCCAAATCTCATGTGGAATTGTAATCCTCACAGGGTGAAAGTGGGGCCTGGTGGGAGGTGATGGATCATGAGGGTGGTTTCTAATGGTTTAGCACCATTCCCCTAGTGCTGTCTTGTGATAGAGTTCTTACAAGATCTGATGGTTTAAAAATGTATGTCGCTTCCTGCCTTGCTCTCTCCCTTTCCTGCTCTGCCATGGTAAGACATGCTTGCATCCTTCTCCTTCTGCCATGATTGCAAGTTTTCTGAGGCCTCCCAGTCATGCTTCCTGTTAGCCTATGGAACTGTGAGTCAATGAAACCTCTTTTCTTTTCTTTCTTTCTTTTCTTTTCTTTTTTTTTTTTTTTTTTTTTTTTTATACAGAGTCTCACTCTGTGGCCCCAGGCTGAAGTAGTGGCATTTCTCAGCTCACTGAAACCTGTGCTTCCCAGCTTCAAGTGACTCTCCTGTCTCAGCCTCCCAGGTAGCTGGGACTACAGGTGCACACCACCACACCTGGTTAATTTTTGTATTTTTAGTAGAGACGGGGTTTTGCCATATTGGTCAGGCTGGTCTGGTACTCCTGACCTCAGGTGATCCACCTGCCTCAGCCTCCCAAAGTGCTGGGATTACAGGCGTGAGCAGCACCCTACATTTAAACCTAAACATCACACCCTACTTTTAAACCTCTTTTCTTCATAAATTGCCGAGTATCAAGTAGTCCTTTATATTACCACATTCAGTGTGAGAACGGATTAGTACACATGTAATAAGCTCCTCAGAAATTTTTACTCTAGTCCTTAAGCTAGCACCCTCTCACTCTGAAATTATACACTATTATTTTCTCTGTATTTAGTTGAATACTAAAGCTCCAGGGAGGTGATTTACTGAGGTGATCTAATCTCTTGTGCGCCCTTCTTGTTCCATCTACTCATCCCTACTGACCTGTTCCCTCCTGCTCAGCAGGAACTTCCATTTCTGTACCTTAAACTTAACATTTGCTCTGCCCAGCACAGCCTTTCCTCAGAGCTCTGTGTGGCCCCTTCCTTCTCTCCCAGCCTGTGCTTAAGTGTCATCTTCTCAGTCAGGCTTCTGCGGTCACCCGCTGCCCGAGTTTGCTTTTCTCCATCACACTTGGCTCCACCTCCCCAGCTCAGGTTTGCCTTGTCTTAGGTGTTGTCTGTTTTCCCCATCACAGCATAAGTGGGTGAGGCTTGCACAGCCGTGTCTTCCGCGCCCGACACGTGGTAGGACTCAGCAAGTGTTGTGGGAATGGTTGCGAACAAGAAGGGCTCAGGATATGAACCCTTGTGCCTGATTCTGAAAGCCATTTTTCATTTTTTTCCATAATCATGGGACTCAATTTCATGGAAGTGGAATTTACATGCAACATGTGCTCCACTTGGCTGTTATTTAAATCACAGGAGCAAGCACAGCATCATATTAAAGAAGTGATAGGTTCACCATCAGAATAACATGATAAGAAAAAGCAAGACCATAGGGCCGGGTGCAGTGCCTCACATCTATAATCCCAGCACTTTGAGAGGCTGAGGCGGGTGGATCACCTGAGGTCAGGAGTTCGAAACTAGACTGGCCAACATGGTGAAACCCCATCTCTACTAAAAACACAAAAATTAGCCAGGCATGGTGATGCATGCCTGTAATCCCAGCTACTTGGAAGGCTGAGGCAGGAGAATTGCTTGAACCTGGGAGGCGGAGGTTGTAGTAGCCGAGATGGTGTCATTGCACTCCTGCTGGGGCAACAAGAGCAAAATTCCATATCAAAAAAGAAAAAAAAAAGACTGTTTGGATGCAATTGAAAAAAGTCAGAAAAATTGACTAGGATTTTGTTTCATCAGTTCCCACAAACACACACCACACACAGTCACACTATACACACACACACACACACACACACACACACACACATACTCTCTTTCTCTCTCTCTCTGTCTCTCCCCACAGGCTCTCTTTCCTCTCAGAGAGGAAAAGCTGACACGTGTGTACTGAATTCTACACATTCACATCCGGACTGGGCAGATAAGCAGATGATGTATCCACGCTGTGTACCCAGATGGGGGCTTTGACACCAGTTGGAGCTGTTTGCGCAGATCTCCAAGCCAGCGCTGAAGCACTTGGGAGCCTCTCTATAAAACACTTCTCACTACCGGTTTCACAGAAAGAGAAGCAGCCCAGGGGCTTTCAACCAAATGCTGCTATAAATAACAGCATTGAGACAGAGTGGGTCAGTGTAGGATTGGAATCATTCTCCACTGATCGCTTGCCTATAGAGGGTACATTTTTCCTTTTCTTTAGCCCTTTTCTGAAGTACTTGTCATGTAAAATGTCACATAACATATGATAGAACTAAAAACATTTTTGAGGAAGGCCTCTTACCTTAAAGGGAAAGGGATCTGTTTTCCCATCTTTTTCTTTCTTTCTTTCTTTCTTCCTTCCTTTCTTTCTTTCTTTCTTTCTTCTTTCTTTCTTTTCGACAGACTCTCACGGTGTCACCCAGGATGGAGTGCAGTGATGTGATCTCGGGTCACTGCAACCTCCACCTCCCGGGTTCAAGGGATTCTCCTGCCTCAGCCTCCTGAGTAGCTGGGATTACAGGCACATGTCACCACGCCTGGCTAATTTTTCTATTTTTAGTAGTGATGGGATTTCACTGTGTTGGTCAGGCTGGCCTCGAGCTCCTGACCTCATGATCCTCCCACCTTGGCTTCCCAAAGTGCTGAGATTATAGGAGTGAGCCACCGCACCCGGTCTTTCCCTTATTTTCTTTAAGCATGCTAACGGGTATTATTAATAGCATTCAAAATGATAGATACAACCACACTGGAAATGTGGACAACAATAGTTCCAGTTGCCAGCTGTCTTCCTCAGTTTGGGTTGTTATAACTGGTATTCAGTATACCATATACAGTACCATGGATTGGGTGGCTTAAACAGCAAACGTCTATTTTCACAGTTCTGGAGGCTAGGAAGTCTAAAAGCAAAGTGCTGGCAGCTCCTGTGTCTGGTGAGGGTCTACTTTCTCGTGGGCAGACAGCTGTCTTCTTTTGTGTCCTCTTAGGGTGGAGAGCAAAGAGAGGAAGCAAGTCCTCTTCTGTCCCTTCTTACGAGGGCACTAATCCCAGCTTGAGGATTCCACCCTCATGACCTAACTATCTCCTGAAGGCCCCACCTCCAGTTATCATCACACTGGGGATTAGGGTTTCAGCATATTAATGTGAGGAGAGATGAAAACATTCAGTCCAATGCACCAGCTGATTACACTTCGTTTGTGAAAGAAAAAGGTTTTCTAAGTTACGTGGCAAACACTTCAACTTCCTGTAATCATTTTTCAGTGATTCAGAACGGTCTTATAGTTACATTTAATATTTGTTGAATAAGAAGCACCTGTATTACATGAGCTAGGGTGGGAAGGAAGAGGGTTCATAAGGCTTTTTCAGTCTCTGTCACACGCAGTCGTCATCTGGATCTCAATGGCCAGCCTTGGAGGTGATGCTCACAGATGCTTGCCCTTGCCGGAAGTGCTTCTCCAGAAGGCATTTTTTTTTTTCCTTTTTATCTTTCGTACATTTCTTCTGAGATTTCTTTGATTACTTTCTGATTAAAATCTCTTCCTCCTTGGAAGGCAGCTTGGCTGCCTCCTCGTGGTCAGGGACAGTGCGGAGTAGGACTCATCTCACTGCCATCATAGTGCACAGTCAATGAATGCCACACCAGCTCCTTACTGGAGGCACCGATGACCGTGTAGAAGATCCTGCTTTTGCATGTACTGGGAGAAGGTATTCATGCCCAGCTTCAGAACATGGGACTTTTTTTTTTTTTTTTGCTTTTTTAAACATTACTATGTGTATGGGCCAATCCTAGTGCTGGCAGGCAGGCATTCTTGTTCATACTTCTCTTTTTGTGGGGCTTTGCCTCATGAGATACCCATTGCTCTATATGGCCCCAAAGGCCATTTTGTCCTGCCCTCTGTATGTCATATTTGCAATACGGACGCAGCGTTTTCAGGACTCACCAAATTATGCAGACAAGCCAATGTTATCTGCATGCCTGGTTTGTCCTTTTTTGTGCCATTCATCTCTGAAGCTTCTTCCATTTGCAGCACAAATTGTCTTCTGTCCCTTTCCCCTTTTATAACTGAAACATTTTCTTTTCTTATTTAATACTGTAAAATTAAAACTTTACTAAGGGAAGTCAAATAACTAGAAAAAAGGCAATGTAAAAATGTGTCTTTTTTAGGAAATTAAAAAAGCTCTATTCAGGTAGTGAGAACAATTTCGTTTATTATTTTAGAGCCAAAGAAATTCTGGTGTTGCAATTTAATTATTAAACCAAAAAGGCAGCATTATTTCAACGGCAAGATTGTAAGTATGGACTCTGGACTCAGATTGCCCTAGTTTGAACTACAGGTCCACTTACTAATTGTTTAACATTGGGCTATTTACTTTACCTCACTAAGACACCATGTAACTAATGGGCATGCTAATAATGGCTTTTACAGCGTAATATTATTGGTGAAAAGTACCTGAGTCCTTAGCTTCGGGCTTCTCATGAAATAAGTACTCTGTAAGGTTAGCACTTACTATTAAGAATTTTAGATTTACATAATAATCCTTTCAAAGTAAGCAGTCATATTTCTGGAAGTTTACAAACTTGTGATACCTACAATGGGTTTTATTTTTTTTCTTTGAATATAAAAAGCACATTTAGTGTTCAAAAATTCTCAGCTTCACTCTGAACATTATCTTGTATTATTGCCCATCTAAAATGCATGCATGCTGAGAAGACTCACATCATTTTGAGATGTAGGCCCTGACACAAGCATTCCTCATTTCCTGATGCCTGAATGCCCGCATTAAGTCTCTGCATCATGTAACTGCATTGAAACTGGGCAGATTCTGCTAAGGATAGGGCATAAATGGAAATAAAGTACATTTTTCATTCCCTATTCATTCTTAAATCCTACTAATGTCAGAGAGAATTATGTGTTATACAAAGGAAAGAAAAATAGATCATTATTTCAGTCTACCGCTCTGTAAGTTTTTGTACACAGCAATATTAGATTTTTTTTCCTTTTAATATAACCCTCTAAATACACAGTAGGTGTTTAATGCATACATGAATACCTAATGTTGCTGATGTGTCCTTCAGATTCTGACCATCACTCTTTGTGCATAGTCAGTTATAAGAAGGTAGTAATGAAACAAAACCACTTTTCACATTTCTGGCCAAATCTCTACCACATCGCCCATGCTTTGCTGTACACACACACACACACACACACACACACACACACACACACTTTTTAATGTAGCAGAGCTCCCCCAGGAAGGGAGAAATGTAACCCTGGTACGTGGAAATGATCACCAACTCTAATCTTGAAAAGTAATTCTAAATTGATATTACTAGCTCTGACCTGTATCTATAGTATTAATTTCAGCATGAATCGTATGTGGCTAGGATATAATGCATAATATTGATTTTGATTTTTTTCCCTCCAGGCTGTGTCTTAGTTCCTGGCCTTGATCTTAAAAGTAAGATAGATGTTAGGCATTATTATCTAGCAGAAGGAGTAAAAATCAATTTTATCTCCTGACACTTCATTCCCTTTTTCTGCAATGGCCAGGTAGTAACATTGGAACAACTATAAACTCACATTTACTTATTTAAAACTGTGATGCTGGTCTGGGAATCTACTACTCTAGGCTTTTCTTTGTACCTTGTGCATATTTTCAGATGATAAATATGTAGTGAGTATGAGAACCTGTTAACTTGCTTTTTCACAGTAATAGTAATTTCATGAAAGCATCTCTTTAAGAATAAGGTAACATTGAAAATGTTTCATTTTGAAATAATTTTAGATTGGCAGAAGAGTTGCCAGGATAGTACAGAGAGATCCCACATATGCCTCTTCAAACTTTCCCTAATGTTAACTGTTTACATAACCATTTCCCAGAGCTAAAAATTTAACATTAGTATAATACTACTATCAAACCTGCATGCTTTGGTCAGATTTCCGTCATTTTTTCACTGATATCTTTTTTGTTATTGTTCCAGAATCTAATCCAAGATACCACACTGCATTAAGAGAATTTTTTTTTTTTTGAGAAATATGCTTTTGAGAAAAATCTATTTGTGAATGGCAAGAGTATAAATGTAACTGAGCACCTAATCATAGAGATTATTTTGATTATGTTTTTAAAGGTTGCCAGTAAAGGAATGACGTTTGGTGAATCAATCAACAGTCTAGTGAAATGGTTTCCAACTTTACCGTTAAGACACATAGTTCCATTTCCATTTTAATCAGTGGAAAGATATATCACAAGCAAAATAATACTACTAGTAAAGTATTAAAATTTGTGAATAGTTTATCCATTTGTAAATTTGACTGAATGACAAATTAACCTCACTCTCACTTGCGTTTTGAAATGCTTTTTGGAGTGAGAGGGAAAGAAGTAGAGTTCCAATTATGAGCTCTAAATTTGTCATAAACCTAACTGCATTCATTAATTGTTTTATTCCTCACTTTCTTCATCTTTGAAATGGAGCAGTAATCCTCCTTTTCTTTTTGATGTAATAGAAACCAAGATCTTTATAATAAGCATAGTAGCTGTATCAGTGCCCAATATCTTAAAGAAATAATTTGAAAATTATTTATTTAATCATCTGGTTCCTAAAGGATTGATTGCCACCACATCATATTATATCTAGAATTTGGGGACTATGGTATCATATAAAGACATGCTCTATAGAAAATCTGTTATAAAATCTTATTTTCTCTTCCGTTTCTTTCTGTGTTAGAGACCATGTTGGTTGCCGCCATTATTTGTGAAACAAGCAAATGAATTCGTATATGTCGTGGTTCTGCCTCCAAATTATTTTCTATTTTTTTCTTTCTTCCAGACAACGTGAGTGTCTAATACAGTCCAGGCACTGTGTTAAGCATTGGAAGAGAAGATTAATAAGGCCAGACTTCTCTCCTTTTGCTCACAGCTTGGTAGAGGTGACAAATATAAAATCAATGAGAAGTCCATAATAGTCATGTATAAAATTATTTTTTACACTGTAAGTACCTAATTCTGCCTAGCAAAAAGATAATGTCTTCACTGAGCCTAGAAGAAAAGATATGTCATTCTCCAAGGACCAAGTAGTGAGTATAAAGGGAAGGTGATTCCAGGCAGACAGAGCCATGTGTCGATGTACAGGGGAAAAGGCATATGAGAACCTGAAATTCAAGTAATTCAAAAGGACTCCTGGATGGAATACAGTATGAGAGAATAGCAATAATGAGACCAGAAATTTCACCTATCAGAACTAGGGCCCTAATGTCTGTCTAATCCAACCAAAAGATGATAGGGCTTTAACTAAAGCAATACTAGGCGTGGTTGAAAAAATGAGATAGATTATAGAAACAAGCCGGAGGAGAGCTGATGAGGAATGGAAACAGAAGCAAAGAGTTGAAAGAGATGCTTAGCTTTCTGATATGCTATCCCTTGCTTGTGGGTAAGACAGGAAAACATGAGGTGGAAGGACAATTTGGAAACATGGTGTATGTGTTGGAATGAGAAGGAAGATAATACATTCCATTTAGAATGTGTCGACACTGAGGTTTCTATATGATATCTACTTGAAGGTGAGCTGTGAGAAGCCCAAGAGAAAGATGTGAACGGGAAAAACTGATTTGGAACCTCTCAGTATTAAGTGAGAGTTGAAACCATGGGCTTAAGTGGGATCATGGACTTAAGGGAAGAGAAAGAGGAGCAAATTGGGGATAACAAAATTTAATAAGTGAGAAAGAGGAGCTCAGCAGAAAGAATGAGAAGGAGAGACCAGAATGGTAGTATAAAAGCCAAAGAGGCTGATATTGTCAGCTAACAAGGCAGGAGGGAATCTTGGGTAAACTAGGGTGATTAATAGTATCCCACGTAGCAGACAAGAAAAATGAAGACTGAAAGGGGGACAGAACTTGGATATCAGGAATTTGTGTGGGTTACATCAATGAGAGTACTTTGAGTGGAATAGCAGGGAACATGGGTCAGGAGTGAGTCTACAGTAGGCTGCTGAATAGCAAGGTGCCCTAAGCTTTTATTTCTTCTGATATTTACTTTGTTTTTGATTCATTGTGTGTTTTTCATTTTGTCTTGTATTTGCTTTTTTTTGCTAATAAAGGAGAGACTCCTTTTGCTCATGGGCTAAGGGGAAACTTCCCATGGAGAGAAAAGGATTGAAGATACAGAAAAAGGAGAATCATTAATGGAGAAAGTTCCCAGAAAAGCCTGCAGATTTTGTAAATCTATACCCTAAGTGAAGGGATTCGCTTTGGAGGGGGAGCAATCTCATTTTCGTCCTTGGATATCTAATGGGCGGAAATAAGAAGATAAATCTGTAAAAGGGCCAAGACAGGTATCTGAAGGGAGTTCTTGATTAATGGTTCTCATCCTCTCTCTGACTTAGAAGGCATGTTTAAATGCTGATTATAACGTGGGGAAGTATAGCATGGTGGGTTTGATGAACATGATGAAAGTTCAGAGTATGTGCTGGGGAGAATGGGAAAAGAAGTGTTTTCTGAGAGACACTGAAGGTACAGCAAAACTTAGAGCTCAAATACGTGTAGAAATTCAAATTCTAGAGTGCTTTATATCTATATTAGTATATTTGTGTCTATATGCATATCTATGTATCCATATGTAATTTCACTATTCAGAAAATAGGAAGGAAGGTGTTCAAATTCAGGATTAAACTAAAATTGAGAAATTTCTAAGATGCGGGGTGGTGGAAAGATAGTGGCAAAATTCCATGCATTGTGATATTAAGAGTTTAAATAGGGTGGTGAACCATGGGATCTAGGAGGGATAGAAAAGATAATAAATCTAAGAGAAGGCAAATAGATTGGAAAAAAGAAAAGGGTCAATAGGGAGGACAATCAAGACTGGATTAAATGATGGGATTGACTGTGTACTTGAGAGGTAACTGAGGCTGATTACTTTAATCTCATTCATGTTTTGTCCAGTTATTTTGCAAAGTTGTCAAGCTTTAAACTACAGTACAGAGTTGTACATGAGACTGTACACAAGAAAAAGGTGCTTTACTCTCTTATGAGAGCAAAAGCAGATTAATAATAAACATTCCTATTATTACTCCCTAGAAATAGTGTGCAGTAATGAGGCCAACTACAGGGACTTGCTGAGAATGAGCATGCTACTATTTATTGCCTCTTAGGATGAAAACCCAATTTCATCTTCTATCAAAGATCAAGCTACTGCTATTTTATGGTAAACATAGAAAATGCCGTACAGAAAATTACTGTTTTAACAGGTGCAGTCTTACATTCAAGAGTGATTTTAAAATTGGCTTCATGGCTGGCACTGTACTCACATCACCCATTTAAATAATCTCCTTGGAAATATTCTCATACATAAACATCATTAAATGGTATGCTTACATTATATTTAATCACAGGGTATTCATGAAAACATCTCTGCCCAGATACACTTTTAACACTTAATATATTTTATCTCATTTGTTTTTACTACTGATCGAGGCATCCCCCCTAAAATTATTTGAATTATTCTACTTAGAGTGAGAAAAAAGAGCCACAACAATGCTCTCCGAAGTTTTAGTATTATTACTACATGGTATAAAAAGGAGCTCTTCATTCATGCGAGAAATACGTATCTAGCATCTGCCAGATGCACCAAGCTTTGTGCTAGGTAATGTGCAAGGCATCTGTTTACAGTACAAAAAAATAACTCTGCTGTAACTGATCTTGAAATAGATATAACAGCAGGAGCAATTCATCTATTCATTATAAGATAACACTAGCTAAAATGTGTGCTCTGCAAGAGCAAGAACTTTGCCTGTATATGCCCACGTTTGGATATGAGACAAGCAGAGCCTGACACATCACGAACAACCAAACAATTCATCGGCTATAGGAATGAATGGTTTGAATATAGATCTTGCACATGTAAAAGCTAGGCATACTCAGATTATATTTATTAGTGTAGGTACACAAGTTTCACAAACACGTATGAGCAGGCTACTTCTCCTGGGTCCTTAGACATCAGGAGATTATGCACCGAAAGGAAGAAAACCTGTATGTCTGTTTCCTCCAATCCTGGACTAAAAATGTGCATTTACTTCAATTATGAATTGAAGGAAACAAATTGCAATAGTGTTAGCATTATCTGTGAGTTTGTCACCAACTTAAAAAAAAACCTACATTACAGTTGTCACAGATATCTTAAAATATCTTAGTGCTCATTACTAATTTGCAATTGCAGTAGTGATGAGGCTCTCTGCTAGAAATTATTTTCTTAACGGTTAAAATAAAGAGCTTGTATTACTATGTCAATAGTTTTGATTTTGGGGAATATTTTGATAACTGTAATTTTTGATTATAAAATTGGTAAACTTTGTAATTCTATGCATTTTATTTTAGGCTTTTAAAAAATGTTACTCCAAGAAATGTACTGAGACAGATCGCTTGTAACAATGGCCACAGTTTCCATCACGGTCGTTCACTCATTCCTTTGCAATTTGACTCTGTTGTCTCTTTCATCCAGAAGCAGAAATTTTTTAGTTGTATCCCTCTTGAATCTGGCTGGATTTGTGACTTGTTTTGATGAATAGAACCCTACAGATATGGTGTGACTTCTTCTCACTCTGTCATCCAGGCTGGAGTACAGTGGTGCGATCACAGCTCACTGCAACCTCCGCCTCCCAGGTTCAAGCAATACTTCTACTTCAGCCTCCAGAGTAGCCAGGACTACAGGTGCGTGCCACCCAGCCCAGCTAATTTTTGTATTTACAGCAGAGCAGTCTGGCCTCACCATATTGGCCACGCTGCTCTTGAACTCCTGACCTCATGATCCACCTGCCTCAGTCTTCCAAGGTGCTGGGATTATAGGCATGAGCCACCGCATCTGGCCAGATACAGTGTGACTTCTGAGCCTCAGCTTCATGAAGTCTTGTAGCTTCTGCTCTCACTGCCTTGCTGCTCTGTTCCTCCTATGTGTAGAAACCAAGGCTAGTCTTGAGGATGGGAAATGATGTGGGGTAAGAGGCCCCACCCATGACCAGCACCAACATTAGATGTGAGCAAGGCCATCTTGGATTATTTTATACCAGTCAAACTTCTTGATGATGGCTACCACATGAAGAGTCCCAGGTAAGACCAGCAGATCTACCTGGCTGAGCACAGCCCAGATCACCAATACACTCTTTTGAGCAAATAAATTCATGTTGGGATTGTTTATTAAGTGGCACAACTGAAACAGATTGGCCTCCACTTGGCTGCCAAGTATGTACATTGTTCTTGAAATTCAGAACCTGTGCTTAAACGGTTGCTATTTACCCAGTCTTCGGCTTTATGCTTACTGTGCTGTAATTTGGATGGTTTGACAGTTGAGTACTTCTGATTCTGTAGTTTTTCTTTAAAAAAATCTGTGATGTTTTTAAAGGAATTTATAAAACAAAAAAACCATTGAAGTGTTACCTTTATGTTGGCGAACAAAGTCTTGAGGGCAGTTAGTGGAAGAAGTTTTTATTTTAAACTTTTGTCTATTTGTATGGTTTAAAAGTTTTTGTCAGTAATTTAAGAGTATACCACTTTAAAGTTATTCTTCAAGACGAGGTATAGAAAACTTTATATCTCAAGAGAAGAATAGGATACTCTACGATTTTAGGCCTATAATAACAATTATTTTATAGAATCATTAAGTTCTTAGCAAGGAAATGAGATAAAATCATATTTTAAATAACATCTTCATGAATGCTAAGAGGCACTGAGAAGAACCAGTGACTTTCCTGTAAAGCGGGAACCATGTGTACACTCTTTTACCGATGAAAAAACTGAGAATCAGAAAAGTTAAGAAATAAGCTCAAGATCACCGATATAGTAAACAGCAGTCAGAATCTGAACTCATTGATTCCAGAGCTCGTGGTGAGTTCCAGTGGACAACTTGAGAGAATGAGGAAGCAAGGGAGAGGAAGTGAGTCTCTGAGAGGCCAAGGTATTGACGTGATGCTCAGGTTGATGCTACAGATGGAGTTGAAGCAGAGAGGAATACAGTAAGCCAAGAACAAAGATGTCAATGAATGCGGTGTAGTTTACAAGGGCTGGAAGATGAGCACAGTGAGGAGGGGGATAGAGGATATGTACCAAAGCCTGAGAGTTTCTCTATCAGATGTAGGGGTGAGGGTCTAGACTGGAAAGAGAAGACCTTGTCTCACTTGCACATTTCAATCCAGAATCCATAAGATGTGGGAGAAAGGCCAAATTCCATTGGATAGAATGCAGGAAGAGCAGTGTAGACTCATAGAAGGTCAGTCTTAGTTGAGCTGTGGAGGCTGGAGATATGGAGCAATTTCCGATTACGTATGGGGGTTCCAAAGTCTTGATGAAAAGATTTGGAAAACAAAAAAGGTATGGGAGGGTGCATCAGGGATGAAGATGCTCAGTGCGTCACAGGGCCAACAGGGAAGTATGGATGATGGGATGGTCATACAGTTTTGGCAAGGACTGTGAGGAGGAGGTTAGTCTCAGTAATCTCAAGAAACATTGGTTAGTCTCACAGAATTTAGCTGTGACCTGAAGACAGAAGCCCGATGGCTCCATTGTGGGTCTGGGTGTTTCCTTTCCTCTTGCTCTGGAGGAGATGGTATAGAATGTGCAGTAGTCATGGTGATGGTGGGCAGGAAGCAGGCGAGCTCTGGTCACCTCCCAGGCAAGGCTTCAGGGCCAGTGACTGATGGATCCTAGGTGCTATAGTCAGGCTCTTCCTTGGGTTGGTGGTTTCTGTTCTGCAGCACTCAGAGGGGTCTCCATAGCCAACATCTGCGTAAAAATATACTGTCACAAACATCGTTCCCGTTTCCTATTTGTGTACTTTTAGAATTAATCTACTTAGGATACATTTCCAGTGATGAAATTTTGATATCAAAGAAAATAGATAACTTTAGAGATTTTAGTATATATTACAAATTTCCAAGCACAAAGATTCTACTATCATTCATTCTCACTTGCAAAAAAAGAGAAAGCTCTTTTTACACTCTCTTCTTAACATAAAGTTTTCTTTTTAAACTCTAATTGATTATTTTAATTAATAATTAGGAAAACAGTATGGAGATTTCTCAAATAATTGAAAGTAGAACTACCATTTGATCCAGCGGTTGTATTACTGGATATCTACCCAAAGGAAAATAAATCATTATGTTTAAAAGATATGTGCAGTTTTATGTTTATCACAGCATTGTTCACAATAGCAGAGATATGGAATCAACCTAAGTGTCCATCAGTGAATGATTAGATAAAGAAAATGTTCTACACACACACACACACACACAAACACACACACACCCATGAAATACTACTCAGCTATAATAAAGAATAAAATCATGTCTTTTGCAACAACATGAATGGAACTAGAGGCCCTGATCCTAAGTAAAATAACTCAGAAACAGAAAGTCATATACTGTATGAATCTTTAAAATGTTTGAAATCACTGCCAATGTAATATGTTAATGTTGGCATCCTATGGTTATTTTACCTTTCACTTTTAAATTTGTGAAGATGAATAAATAACATCTGTATTTCTTTTGTGTGATCATTGTTCATTCGGGTTTTTTGCTTATCTTCCCATTGAGATCTGTAGTCTTTTTTCTAAAACCTCTTTATATAAACATTAACACTCTGCCTTCTATATTGCAATTATATATCCAATTTATTGTTTACCTACGTGTTTTTTTTATGGTTTTTGACTAAATAGGTTGATATAGTTTGGATATTTGTTCCCACCTAAATCTCATGTTGAATGGTGATCTCCAGTGTTGGAAGTGGGGACAGATGGGAGGAGATTGGATCATGGGAGCAGATCCCTCATGGACGGCTGAAAATAGTCACTTGGTGATAAGTGAGCTCCCCCCTCTGAGTTCACATGAGATCTGGTAAAAAGTCTGTGGCCCATCCTGCCCTTACTCTCTCTTTTTCTGCTTTTGCTATATGACATGCCTGCTCCCCTTCATTTTCTGCCATGATTGGAACATTCCTGCGGTCTCCCTAAAAGCTGAGCAGATGCTGGCACTATGCTTTCTCTGAAGCCTGCAGAACTGTGAGCCGCTAAACCTCTTTTCTTTATGAATTACCCAGTCTCCGATATTTCTTTATAGTAATGCAAGAATTGCCTAAAATACCCATATCTTAAAGTTTTAATATAAAAAATCATTACATACTTTCTTCCCCAACTTCGTCCTCAGTCTCTGTTTGGCCTGTTGAGACGGAGGTCTTGCTTTAGATTCAAAATGTGTAATATCCATGCTTCTACCATCTGTAAAGTGAAAACATCTAAAAGGGAGTAGGAGGCCCTTTCTCAGCAACCCATTTTAAGTACGTCTTTGGATGTGCTGGTTTGAGATCATGGTTATCTGCCTTAAATATAGCAGACATTTGGCAAATTGTGAATAGCTGCTGACTTTGGTAGAAGTATTTTCAGTGGAGTGGCAATAAAAGCTTATATGAGTGGGTTGAGGAGATAGCGAAAAGTAGGCAGGCCTGAGTCCCTGGCCTTCTATACAAGGCCAGACTTCAATGTCAGTGACTACAGAGGAAGGAAGAAAACACAGTTCTTGAGGAGCTTTCCGGTGAAGAGGAGCTAAGAAATAGCCTAGAGCAAGGAAAGAAAATGCAAACAAAGGAGAGTCTAGCATTAGCATGTTTTAGACTCAAACCAGCTCGGTACCATGCCAAAAAACCCCCCAACAACCTGTTTTTTTTCTCAGAAATACAGATTAATAAAATCAGTCCCTACTAAAGTATACAATATTATTCTACACTTAACTTTTGCTTAATGATTTTAAGCATATGTCCTACTGTATTTTAAATATCTTAATGTGACACATTTGCAAGTTCTACTGTAATCCATTCTTTCACTGTGTTCCCAAGAATCAGCTGAAAATTATGTTAAAGATTCACTTCAAAGTTTTATGTATTTGTTCCTTTATTGTTGCCACGAACCACTGTCTTAAAATTCTAATGAAATGTAGAAGGTGTGATCTTCATCATAAATGATTCCCCAGAGTGCCAAGTTCAGTTGGGTTCCTGGCTTCAGGGACTCACAGTAAAAGAGGAAGATTGTGTCAACTACTGACAGTGACACAACACAACTAATGCTATCTTCTCATCTGTGTGAAAATAATATTTGGTGCACATAAAATATTTGCTGAATGAGTGCAACTGGATTTTATGAAATGGTACATTCAGGCCCCTTCACCCCTTTGCAGTTTCATTTCCCTGACTTGGGCTTACACTATCCAGGTCACTTAGCTTTATTATTGGCTCAGGATTTGTAAATCTCTTCCATATGATCAGCTTGCTACACTAAAAGCCGCTTCAGCAAACTGCTGTGTACTCTACTGGATATTAACAGAGAGAGAAGTAAGATTTTTTTTCCCTATGGAGCTCATATTCTGACTGTGTCAGATGAATGAGAAAAAAACAAAACAATTTAAAAAGGTACTTCAGAAATTACTATGGAAGAGGAATAGTTAAAGTTCTGTAGGATACTGTGAGGGAGTTCATGTAATGTATTGATATTGAACCGCAGGATATGATTTCTGTGTGTGCGTGTTATCTACAGGAAAGTCACTCTGCTCTTCTATCTGACAGACACATTCCACAAAGCTCTATACAGGTGGCACCTGTTGGGGGAGGAAAGACTTCTTTCCTTACCCATTCCTAGGTTCTTGGGCAAAACTCTAGCAGAAAAAACAGATTATCGTGAAAAAAAGCACACACATTTGTTTAATGTAAGTTTTACATGACAAGGAAGCCTTCAAAAATGAAGACTCAAAGAAACAGGAAAGCCTATATATTTTTATTCCTAGGTTTGAGGAAGTGTGGACAGTCATGGAATAGTATGATTGTACAAAGGAATTTTGACCTAATGATAACCTACTCTAAGAAATGTAGCAGGGCTTGTTTGTTAAGAATCTGCTTTGTATCCTTGTGTTTTCAGAGATAAAGGTGCTCTTCCCTTCCAGGTATATGGAGGGAACCTTTTGAATGAAAGTCGTATGATCTGCTTTGAAACAATGGGTGAGTGGAAGGTAAGAGAGCTATTTCTGCTTCTGCAGTTTCTCAAATGTTAAAGTGCCCTATTTTTGGATAGCATGCCCCAACACCCCATCACACCCAACACAAAGAATCTCAGTTCTGGCCATGTCAAAAGTCCTATGTAATTTGTTTCATTCCTACTTTGACACTTCATCTCCATTTCCCCAATCTTCACTCATGTTTTTCTCTTTCCTGGATGTATACTTCCTCCATATTTCTTAATGAAGATTTTGCTTTAGCATCTTTGATCTTTGGAACATTTCTGGCCATCAGTTTCTCTGTGCTTCTGACTATAACACATTCTTATCACAAAGATCATCTTTGACCCCCAAGCAAAAACCTGGATTTAGCCCATTTGATTAGTTCTCCTAATGTACTCCTTCGTAGTGTATTTTTTGTAATCTCCATTTTTTTTCAATCCCCAAAATAGAAGAAAGATTGAACAGTTACTTGGTATTATCTTGACAATATTAATGAGACATAGTCAGATAAGGTTTGACGAGTAGATGCAAGCAAAACTGTCCATGCTGTGTGTGTGTGTGTGTGTGTGTGTGTGTGTGTTCTGTTTGGTGTGATAGGACTGGGTAGAAGAGAAAGGAGATGAGTTGCCTAGAATCTATGAATCAGCCATCTGCTCAGTCTGAGACACTAGAACTTAGACAGGGTCAGTGACCAGGGTCATTGATTGCTTGAGCACAGAGATTACACATTTGAAGCAAGCTCTGCAGCTTGAACTCTCTTTAACTACCAGTAACAAGTTCTCTTGCCTCATCTTCACAAGAACAGAATGAGGAATTGATACGTTCAATCAAATACACTGCGTTCCTTTGGTGTGAAAAATATTGCAGAAACAAGATGTTGATAGGGCAATGTGTAAAATAAAGATGTGCTTCAGCAACACTGCTTTGGAGTGGAATTGAAAGGATATAATGAAAGTGGAAATGATTTTTCATTTTCAAAAAGGAGAAGATTGCTTTCAGTGAGAGAGTAAATAACATTTGTGAATGAAATTTTACTCATGTTAGACTTCTCCAAATCTAAAATAAAATATATGCTTCCTCCGGAAATCATATGCAACTACTCGTTAGTTGCCCTATTCTTTCTTAATAAATGTTCATTCCCAAAGTGTATAATACAAAAATGAGACAAATCTATCGTCTTTCCAACATGTGCAGTCACATACACATTTTTTTGTGTGTGTGCCTGCAGACTAAGACTCCCTCCACTCAGGCTTGAGAAATCAACAGAGATTTCTGTTCCTGAGTTCCCACAGTTGTGTGATAAATCCAGCAGACACTTGTATTCATGAAAAATAAATGGTGCTTTCCTCATATTGGCACCATGTGGCATTCTTAAAGGAACTATGACTCTTCAAGGAACTCCTGTGACAGGGTAACAACCTATAATTTAATAGACTAAAACATATATTAATGCCTTTGTATTTAACCATTTGTCTTTTTCTTTGAGACAGAGTCTCGCTCTGTCGCCCAGACTGGAGTGCAGTGATGTGATCTAGGCTCGCTGCAACCTCTGCCTCCTGAGTTTGAGCAATTTCCCTGCCTCAGCCTCCTGAGTATCTGGGATTACAGGCAACACCACACACAGCTAATTTTTATATTTTTAATAGAGATGGGGTTTCGCCATATTGCCCAGGCTGGTCTCAAACTTCTGACCTCAAGTGACCCACCGCTTTGGCCCCCCCCCCCAAAGTGCTGGAATTACAGGCATGAGCCCCACACCTGCCCTACTATTTGTCTTTTTAAGGAAAAGGAAAAAAAAAAGTAACTGCTAATTTAACTTTCACCATGGTAAATTCATGAAATACGATTTTTTAAAAAATAACTAAGGCTATAACTATAAATCGTTCTACTATAAGGACACATGCACACGAATGTTCATTGCAGCACAGTTTACAATAGCAAAGACCTGGAACCAACCCAAATGCCCATCGATGATAGACTGGACAGGGAAAATGTGGCACATATACACCATGGAATATTATGCAGCCATCAAAAACGATGAGTTCGTGTCCTTTGTAGGGACATGGATGAACCTGGAAACCATCATTCTCAGCAAACTACACAAGAACAGAAAATCAAACACCGCATGTTCTCACTCATAGGCGGGTGTTGAACAATGGGAACACATGGACACAGGGAGGGGGAGTATCACACACTGGGGGTCTGTCGGGGGAAAAAGGGGAGGGATAGTGGGGGGTGGGGGAGTTGGGGGAGGGATAGCATGGGGAGAAATGCCAGATATAGGTGATGGGGGAGGAAGGCAGCAAATCACACTGCCATGTGTGTACCTATGCAACAATCTTCCATGTTCTTCACATGTACCCCCAAACCTAAAATGCAATAAAAAAATAAAAAAATAATTAAAAAAAAATAACTAAGGCTAATCCTGTTTAAGAAGAAATTAACCAATTAAAAGTAGAAATTAATGACTTAACATCTTACATGCCAGACCAGGCACAAGGTGTGTTTATAATTATTATCTCATTTAGAACCAATGACAATCTCATTAGTTACATATTATCATGTGTATGTTATAAATAAGGAAATTTGGCTCAGAAAAGTTAAGCAACCTATAATTATGCAACTGTTCAACACTGAGTCTTCTCAAGAAATGTTAATTATTTAAGTGGTATCATTCAACAGTGCATTTTATCCTGCAGTTTCTTTTAAATGAGATTGTAAACATAATTTAACTTGTTTTTGATGACCTAACCCATTATTTCAAGGAGCACTTACTATGTTGTTTATAATATGTTGATGCATGAAGAGGAAAGGGGTATGTTATGAACACCTTCATTTCTATAAAATCACTCCAGCTCCTTTCATTATGGAATTCTAATACTCGATTATAATGGAGTTTCTTTCTTCTCCATCAGATTGTTAGCTGCCATTTTGCTTTTCTCTTAAAACATTGGCCACTAGCAATAAAACCTATCCTGCATGAAAATTCTACTTCTAATCTTTCAAATACTAGAAAACTAAATGAATAAATTCACTGAATTTTGTATCAGAACCAAGGGTAACTAGATCCTGAGAGAAAGTGAGAGCACACATTTCCCCCTCTGTTTCAAGTACCCGAAGGTGTTGCATTGCTTTGCATACCTCCAGAGACCTTTTACATCCTGGTTAAGTTTTGCCAAATGTGACCTCTGAGTAAGTGAGGTTTTATAGTCTAGTTCAAATCAAACCATTCGCATTTGGCCTTCCTCTCTCCCTTTCTCGCTGTCTTTTTGCTTTTCCCCCCTCTCCCCTCTTCTGTTTACCCTGTGTATTCTGTCCATGTGTTTCATAAAGTATCATGGCTTGCATTGTCTGAGAATGCAAGTGTGGTTGGGTCTCTGTTTATCTTTGTGTTTGCCATATAAACTGAAACTCAATAAATGTGAATTCTATTACATTTTTAGTGCAGTGCCTAACCTTTCACCTCTGAACTTCGATGAAGACATCTTTGAAGTCAAAGAAAGTAATTCTATCTCTCACAACAAAATGACAATGGCTACTCTCCTGAATATCTTTGTAAGCCAGCAATTCATATGCCACCATCTCATTTAATTTACATGATAAGATGGCGAAGTAGACATCGTTATTACCATTTTAGAGGTGAGGAGGGTAGGCTCAAATAAATTAAGCTGTCAGATTTTTTTATAGCTTGTAGGGGCTAGAATTGGGATTCAGATGTAGGCCTGTTTTACTCCAGAAATATGATTGTTGTGCAATCCTTAGGCACATACACACACACACACACATACACACACACACACATTCATTGAGTATATAAACACACATACGTATGTTGAAACATTATAGACCGGGTGCAGTGGCTCATGCCTGTAATCCCAGCACTTTGGGAGGCCGAGGCGGGTGGATCACGAGGTCAAGAGATCGAGACCAGGCCAACATGGTGAAATCCCATCTCTACTAAAAATACAAAAGTTAGCTAGGCATGGTGGCACACGCCTGTAGTCCCAGCTACTCAGGAGGCTGAGGCAGGAGAATTGCTTGAACCCAGGAGGTGGAGGTTGCAGTGAGCCGAGATCCCGCCACTTCACTCCAGCCTGATGCCTGGTGACAGAACAAGACTCTGTCTCAAAAAAAAAAAAAAAAGAAATAAAAAGAAAGAAAGAAACATTATATATGTGTATATACACATACTTTGCATTTATAGTATATATATGTCTATTTATAGGTGTATATATGTATACACAATTTTATAGATACATAGATGATATAGACAGATGATAGATGACAGATAGATAGATAGATAGATAGACAGAGCTAATACATAGATGATAGGTAGTTAATGATTGTAGCTCTGCCTATAATATTGAAGACAGGCTAGAGAGCAAACTTCTCTTACAGTAGATTTAGTTTCTGGATGGCAGAGTATAGACTGTTTAATGTGTGTCATGAAAAGATAATGAATCCCTCTGATGCCTGTCTGCTCTGAAAAGAGCAAGTCAGCCCAACTCAGAAAGTTGTTCTGGGCTTCATCCTTGTAGAACAAATGGCTGAGATGAGAGGAAATGAGGAAGACAATGACAGTTCAGATTGAACTTTGACTTTATTAATAGATATTCTTTCTTTAGAATACAGTCTTCCTTTTCCTCCTCCTCTTCCTCTTTCTCTATATTTGGACAATTTTCTCTATACATTTGAACACAGTGACCATTGTGGACATATAGGGAAACAATACGCAGAAAACCATCTAGGTTGTCTCTAACCATGCAGGGAAGTACAATTTTCCAACCAAAATCCCGAGAATTAGACAGAACTTAAATATCACAAAATCATCCCAGGTTTTTCTGAGCACTTAGAATCAGCTCTGCTATGTGCAGGTGTGATGGTTAATTTTATATCAGTTTACTAGGGCAAAACATTATTTCTGTGTATGCATTTAGGGTGTTTCATAAAGAGATTAGCATTTGAATCCATAGATGAAGTAAAAAGATCCATCCTTCCCGGTGTAGATGGGCATCATCCAGTCTTTTGAGGGCATGAAGAGAACAAAAAGCAAAGGAAGAACACATTTTCCCTTTTGGAGCTGGGACGTCTGTCTTCTCCTGGTCTCAGCCCTCTTTATCTTGGGCTTTTGTCTCAGACTAGACTTGTACCATTGACTCTCCTGGGTTTTAGACCTTCTGGCTTGGACTGGAACTATACTACCAGCTTTCCTAGACCTCCAGCTTGAAGACAGCAGATAGTGAGATTTCTCAACCTCCGTGATTGTATGTGTAAATCCCTCATAAAAAATCTCATTCAGCATATTTCTGTATTTCCTCTTGGTTCTGTTTCTTGGGAGAACCCTGACTAATACAGATTCTGATGCCAAGAAGTGGGGGTGATGCCATAACAAATACCTAAAAATGTGGAAGGAGCTTTGGAACTGGGTAATGGGTAGAGGCTAGGATAATTTTGAGGTACACGATAGTAGAAGGCTACATTATGGTGAAAATATGTTAAGGGCAATTCTAGTGAGGGCTCAGAAAGAAAAGGAGAGCTGCAGAGAAAGCCTGAATCTTCTTAGAAAATATCTATGTATTCCTAACGGGATTTTGCTAGCAACATGGATGGTAAAGGTCATTCTGATTCAGTCTCAGATGGAAATTAAGGACATGTTATTAGATAATGGAGGAAAGTCCATCTTTGTTATAAAGTGGCAAAGAGCTTGACTAGATTATATTTGTAGTCTAGTGTTTCGGGAAAGTTAGAACTTATGAGTGATTACATTGGATATTTGGCTGAGGAAATTTCTAAGCAAAATGTTAAAGTTGTGGCTTGGTTTCTCTTAACTGCATATAGTAAAATGCAAAAGAAAGAAATTACTTCAAGATTAAATTGATAAACAGAAGGGAAGCAAAACATAAAGATTTAGAGCGTTCTCAAGCTAGAATCATGCAATGGCAGCGCCACTGGCCTGAAGTCTCAGGAGACCCTGCCCTCATGGCAGTTCTCTGCTGGGATTGCAATCCAGCAGCTCCCAGAAACTTCATCTTTTGAAATGTAGGTGAACAAAATTATTTTGTTCTCCCAAAATTAATATGTTGAAATCCTAACCCGCAAGGTGATGGTATTAGGAGGCAGTGCCCTCTTGAATGGGATTAGGGCCCTTATAAAAGTGACCCCAGAGAAATCTGTTGCCCTTTCTACCATGTGAGGTTACAGTGAGAAGACGGCTGTGTATGAGAAAGCAGGTCATTACCAGACTCCAAATTTTCTGCTCCCTTGATCTTGAACTGTCCAGCCATCAGAACTGTGAGAAATAAATTTCCTGTTTATGAGCCCCTCAGCCTATGATATTTTGTTGTAGCAGCTCAAACAAACTGAAACAGCAGATAACATGTGATGCACATGCTTGCTAAAGATAAAGCAATGGGAAAGAATGAGAAGGTAGAAGAAAGAATGCCTGCTCAATATTGACTGAGTCAGGCCTGCCCTGTCTACTCCCATTGTTTCTGCCTCATGGAGGCCTTCTCCAGCCTTCCTCTGAATTAACATACCAGTGTCTTCCCTCATTTCTTTCTTTCTGCTTTCATGCCTCTTTCAAATCATTCTCAACATTAGTGGTTTCAAAACATTTTTTGAACACTCACTCCATCAGTTTAAAAAAGGCATGTACTTTCACATATCTTTATTAATTTCAAACTAATATGTACTCTAAAATTAAGTAGTTACTATAAAACATTTGCAAAATACACATCTTAAGAGGAACAGATATGAATAAATACAAATTCAAGTTCTCAAGTCTTCTTTCCGTACCCCAACGTACATGGCCCTCTCTGAGGACTCCCATTCCACGTTACTCCAAGTGATCTTTCTGGTCTATTGACAACACTCTGCTGGCAACTCATGGTCTTTAGAATAATATGCTTGTCTTTAGTATGCCCACTGTGTCCTTTCATGGTCTGGCATTTATGATCTCTCAGACCTCATGTTGGATTATTCTCTCCTTTGTTTGAACTTGACATTTAAAAAAGTATATAAAATTATTCATGCTTTTTAGAATAAATCAGGACACTACATATATCTATATATTTACAAACTCATCCATGTGCGTTGAGTGTTATTCCTTCCTCTTGTTCATTAAAAAAGTAATTTCAACATTTACATGTTAGATCATAAGTAACCTTTAAAGGAAGGCTCCCTTTAAGGAGCTACACTTCTCGTTAATGCTACTGTTTATGTCCTTGGTCTCCAAAGTGGGGGAATGTACTCATCACGGCTACATAAGATGACCAAATGGAGCATTAAAAAAATAGTAAAACTTTAGGTTTGCTATCTCATCTTTTTAGTTTTATAACATATCAATATGGAATTAAATATGTATACATGTATACTATATATGTGCTTTATATATAACCACTCTATATGTCAGTATGTTATTAATTTTACATATATTAAGTTTATGTTCAAGTTGATGCTTTTATTGCTGTTTTTATCTTATGAAAGAATAGTCTATTGATTTATAGATCTACTTTCTCCAGCTTGTATTTTTAAAACATCTGTAGGCCTCAAAAGCCAAAGCATTACTTGGCAGAGTATACACTTAATATATGTTTGTTGACTTGAATAAAGGAGGCATGATTTAATATTTCATGTCTCCTTGCTGCTGTCTATCACATATTTATTATGCCAACAGGTTTACTCCAACAAATTTAGTGTCTTTTGAGAGTCTGTTGAAGTAAGATATCAGTATAAGACCTTTTTTCTAGAATCACTAAAGAATTGGAAATACACGTAGGTTATGACAGATCTGAATTACTGTGGAGTGACTTGGACACAGAGGTAAATATAATCTAATCTCTAAAATTTTATTTACATTTTCTATGTTCTCTTATCCATCTCATATTTCTTTATTTATATTAAAGAATCAGATAAACATTAGGAATACATTTCTACTAAAGAATTCATCTGGCCTATTAGACATCAATGTGTAAGGGCAGTTTTATTTCTAACTTTAACTTGGTTTAAAAAAGCCAACATAATACCGCGCAATACTCTATGCAGTAGGAAATGAATTTTTCCAACTTTATTATCTCTCACATTATTTCTCATTCACAAGTGTATTAGTGGAAGGAGGCTCATGATTTGAATTTTATCCATAAGACTCATTTACGGGGCACTTGAAAACTTGTCAGAATTGGGCCCTTAACACCTTAAGAATAAATGATAGATTGCTTTTATTCTTGTTAATTCTAAAAAAGAATCCACTGTAGTATAGTGCAATTTAAAATTTCGGTAGCAGGTATCCCTCAACAATTACCCCTTTCAAATTTCACTGGCTTTGAATTTAAGTTTTCCGTATTCCTCTCATTTTACAGAATTAAAGAAATTCTATCTCAAGTGAGGGAGAAAATGAGCAAGTTAAAGAAACTGAGTACGATGAACTAATTATGTTCTATTTTAAAGAATTTATGCATGTAAGTGAATAACACAGATTCTGTAGAAATATGTATATCTGTGTTTCATCCACTGGTGCAAAAATAACAATTCTGAAGTACCAGCATTCTTCTTTATTTTTATTTTTGTACAGATGGGGTTTCACTGTGTTGCCTAGGATGGTCTCAAATTTTTGGTCTAAATCAATCCTTCTGCTTCAGCCTCCCAAAGTGCTGGGATTATAAGCATGAGTCAATGCACTCAACTATTACTAGCATTCTTGATTTGACTGGAACGAAATGCCCTATTCCTAATTCTAGTAACATATGCTTCACCTGTGTACAACTTGTGACCTACCCTTCACTTACAGTGAGTATAAATGCTAAGTATCTTCTGCTAGCCGACTGGCATCACTTTTTCCAAGCTCAGATACTACGAACAATTTTCACTTTCTCCACCGAAAAAATGACAGTTGGCTCATTAAGTATCCTCTCTTTGTAATTCCACTGTGGTTTTCTGCATAAGAATGTATAATTGAGTTGCCAAATCATTGATTTAAATAATAATTCTTCCCCTTCTTTATTCCAGTATTTCTCAGTACAGGAAAACAAAAAATAAAGCCTTTATGCTACCTTCTTGAATACAATCTAATTTTCTCAGATAAATAATAGAACATCTCAAATATAGAGACACGACAAAAAATTCAAACACAAGTTTGGACAAGAAATCAGGTCACTAAGAAAAGTCAACATATCATTACACTGGAAATTTATATTAGAGTAAGTATTATGGGATATAAAATATTAAGTATGGATATCTTAAAACTTATCTGAAAAATTTGTTTCTGAAGTTCCTTAAGGACTCTGTATTAGGGTATCCAGATTTAGCAAGAAAAAAAATGCAAGCATCTCAGTTAAATTTGAATATTAGCTAAAAAACAAATTTTTTGTACCAAGTATATGCCAAGGAATATTTGGGCCATACTTACAGTTTGAAATGCTATTTATTATTTAATCATAAATTTAAATGTAATTGAGTATCATGCATTAACATAAGCAAATGAAAAACTATATAACAGATCCCTATGGTGGCATCCTCTATAATTTTCATGAAATGATTCTAAAAGTAAGTTGTGTCTTTTCCTGTTTTTGCTCCGCCTGCCAGGCAGCCCATAGTAAAATTTTGCATTCAGTTGCTCCACCATGACCACTCCTTTCTGTATTAGCTGCTTGAAACTCAGAGCTATACTTTGCGTTCATTTCAAGAAAAGTATCCACGAAATTGCTCTTGCATTTTGAACAGTAATTTGTCCCTTGTTATCTGCTTTTTTCTATCCTTATTTTTCTTTGCTCTAATTCCTTGCTTATCCAATTATTCAGATAGGATGGTATAAAGAAATAAATGAAATAGATATTTAATCACACACTGATAAAGATCTTCATCAACATATATATTAGCTTTATTTTTCTCTGGACCTGACTTTCCATTTGTATTTTATTAATCCAGTTAAAAAATGCCATTTTCTTGTATGTTTCTCAAGTTCTTATGGGAGTAAGTATAAAATGTTTACCAAAGTTTGTTAAACATGGATATAATGGTCAAAATTGAGAGAAAGAATAAAATATCCCAAAGTAAGCTATTAAGGAGTTCAAATGCAGTTTAAAAATAATGTGTCTTCACACTGCCAGGGAAGAATTCTTGCTTTAATTTCATCTCAATCATTTTTTATCTGTTTTGCTCTAGACCTTTAAGCTTAAGCAAAGGCATTTTGCATGCCACTAACCTAGTGGTAATTCCTCCTTTCTTCCATCAGCATTCCTTAAACAAATATCTGGCAAGGAAGTATGCTGGGGCATAAAATAAAATTATAAGGCAATGATGAAGAACTTGAGAAGCTTGTATTTCAAACAGAAGGACATTACAATGCATACTTTAAAAATTAATGTTCTCTGATCTTGCTCCCTGGAGATAACTTTCAAACACTTTAGATGTCTTTTGTTATATTAACCTCTGTATTTCTAAATAATATCCTGCTTTTCCTTGGTTTAATCTATTTTAGACATCACCCACTGATTTCTTATTAGTGTACATGTGGAACTGACTTTCTCATCCTCAGTATTGTATTTCAGTCCCAACTAAATTCCCCACCCCATTATCCCAACAAAGTTACATCAAAACATTTGGTTAAGACAGTATACATTATTTGCATTATCATGGCTGTACACATTTTTCAACTAATGGTTCAAGTAATAGACTATACTTAGAGGCTGGGTACAATGGCTCACACCTGTAATCTCAGCACTTTTGGGAGGCTGAGGGGAGTGGACCACCTGAAGTCGTGAGATCAGGAGGTCGACGCTGGCCTGGCCAACATGGTGAAACCATGTTGAAATATACAAAAAAAAAACTAGCTTGGTGTGGTGGTATGCACTGTAGTCCCAGGTACTTGGGAGTCTGAAGCAGGAGAATCACTTGAACCCGGGAGGTGGAGGCTGTAGTGAGCTGAGATCACACCTTGCACATCAGCCTGGGCAACAGAGCAAGACTCCATCTCAAAAAAAAAAAAGAAAAAAAAAAGACTATGATTATACTTTTTTTGTTGATCATTTTAGGAAAACTACAAAGTATTGTTGGGATTTGAAATTCACAAGAATTTCTACTTGGACTTGGCTTAATGAACCAAGAAACAATCAGGGCAAAGGATACCTTCATGATTAGGCTGAGAATAAGTGAACACAGATTCCACTGTCTCCACAGTGGAATGAGTACCCAAGGCCATGTGGTCATTGTCTGGCCACAGGGAGGAGCGTCATAGGTCAGAAGAATAGCCATGACTTACTAAGATTTCCACCGAATGGAAGATTTCCACCGAATGGCAGATTTCCAGGAATGAACAATTACCTTATTTTAGTTTTCATTTGATTAATTTCCTGTATACCTGTTTTTGGTTTTCATATGCTCCATGAATTGTATAAATTCTAGCTAATCTTTTTTAACAATTGAATATTTCAGATAGTCTGTCAATAACGTTTCCTTTCTCTGGAGCCTGTCATCTCTCCAAGTTGTGTTGAAGCTCTTTGGGCTACTGCATGGCTTTCCTCCTGGTACTGCATTTACTAATATCTCTAATATCCCTATTTTGTGGCTCCTATATCTTCATTTGTTCTTGCTTTCACCTTCATTTTCCTGGAACACTTACTCTTAATGCTTCCTAAGAGAAGATGCATTGAAAATTTAATATTTTTACTTTTTCCTTGTCTGAACATGCCATGAGCTTTAAGTAGTTGCACATGTGTAATCATTTGGTGAGATTGGGAATTTCAGGTTGAAAGTCATTCTTCTTCAGACTTTTGAAGGCATTATCCACATCTTCTTGATTTCAAAGTTCCTGCTGTCCAAAGTGGTTATGATTCTGACATTGAGAGGAACATCTGTATGTAAATATCTCACCAGCTCTTATACTTGAACACATTGGACCTACAAATTGTGTAGTCATCCATGTGGAGAAGACAATGGAAAACATGGGAGTATGGAGTGATTAAGTGTAAAACTGAGCACTAATTTTAATAGGACTCCCAAAGATAAGATCAAGGGTGTCTGCTGACTGAAGGAGAAAGAGAAGAACAGAGAAGAATCAGGTAATCGAATGTCAAAAAGAGAAAAATGGAAAAGATTCAAAAAAAATGCGGTTAGCAGAATTATTAAATGAATATTGAATGTATGTCATCAGTAATATATTAACAAAAATATTGGTGGTAATTGTGATAATAGTGTGAATTGAGAATTGGTGTAAAGAATCTGAAACATCTCTGTACCAGGTCTCAAAAGAACTGTATTCCAGCCATTACATTTCTGGCTGTTCTTAGGTGAATCATAAATCTCTGCTGCTCATCTACAACCTGAGAAGATGGGACTTAATGACTTTAAATGCCTCTTTGACTTTTAATGTTCTGTGGCTTGCACTTTAGACACTTTGATGTACATTCACATGCAGGATCACATTTGAGCATTAAAAGAGTCCTGTGAGGAAAGTAGGACAGGGATTTTCTTATATTCTCTGTCTTTTCTCTCTTAATAATTTTGTAGATTACAAAACAGATAAAAGGAGTCAGATTGAAAAACAGAGCCAGATTTAGAACCCAGGGGTGTCATCCAGGTGGGTCATAGTTCATATGAAGTATCTGATAACGTTTTAGTGCTCATTTGAAGCAAATGCATCAATGTTTCTGCCGAAGACTAAATATATATATCCATTGATTCTTGTGATTTCCCCGGACCAGGAAGATCTTTTTAATGGATCATAAACTGATGTGAAGTTTTAAGTTCCATCTTCTGGTTTTATAGTCAAATGATGTGTATGATTCATAGAGTACTTAAGTGAAAGGCACGATCAGTTTGTTTGAAGCTGTTCAGTTTTCAATTGTTGTTGCTCCTTCTCTTTCATTATGAGTTATTAGTTTAGCCTTATCAATATCAATTTAGTTTGCTGTGGTTTTGGTTAATCCTAGAGAACACAATGATGTATGATATTTGCATCCAAAGTACTTTTGCCTATAATTTTCTGGTAACTAAATGTTAAAAAGGATTTACAGTACGGTTCAAATGTGAATCATATATAGGCTTATTGTAAACGCTGATAACGTAGAATGTTGTCTCATTTATTTTTAATAATGATATTACTGTGTTCTTAGATAATGGAATGACTGATCATTTTCATCACTGACTTACATTCCATCCTACTTTACTTGAATATTTTCTTTGCAAAGTAGAACACAAAACAAATTGTTACATTCTTTAAGGTCCAGAGAGCTTCCAGGAACCCCAGTTGGCCTTGTATTTTGCTTACAACTCAGTACAGAAATGTGTTGGGAAATGTAATGTCATACAAAAGTGAGTTGTTATGGTACTTTAGATGGAAGACTATCTTTTATTTTATGTTAGATTAAACCATTTGTTCTGAAAACAATAAAAATCTAATAAATGACCATAGTCCTTTATAGGCAACTCACTCAAATATTATATTTTTTTGTTTAGGGATTTGATCTACTAGTGTCTAATGTAAGCTTATAGGATAAGCAGCACATGATAGTAACAGACAATGAAGTGGAATCAATTGCTCGGGGCAGCTCTTTTGATTGTTATATTCCAATTCTCGTTATATCCAAATGTGAAATGTCGCAACCCATTGCTACATTTGCCCTAATACTAAAATCATTCTCTCCCCCAAGGCAGACAACTCCATTTGTTTATAGGTTCAACTAATCTATTATAATTTGTCAAATTCTCTCTAAAACTACCTTATTGGGAAATGACAAAAATATGCAGAATTATGGGGAGATACACTGGAAAACCAACTTTCTGTCTAGCCCCAAAATATCTAGGAATGCCTCTGTCCTATATTCAGAATGAATTTTTACTATAATTAAAAGTTTATTCTTCTTACCCTCTTCCTTCTTCCAAAATGAAAAGAAAGCATAGTGACCTTGTAGGCTTAATATAATCCCACTTTGTAGGCTGACATGTTATACCATAAAAATTCATGGAAGAATGAGTGTTTTTTCATTTTTCTGTAGCAAGAGATGTGGGTTGCTCTATTTTAGTAACCAGTTTGTGGGTTAGATATTTCTGCCATTTTTTTTTTCGGTCCCATCAGTTATAGAAGATGGAGGAGTCACATATCTTGAGACAGTTTATATAACAAAGTGTTCATGTTTATTGACCATTATCCATAACATTGATTTCTAAATCAAAGAGAAGCTCAGTCTGTAGATAAGCTCCAAATTTTGCATACATCATCTTACATACTGAGCAAATAAAGAATTTACTCATCATTTCAGAAATTAGTTACAAGAGTTTTTCATGTCTTTCACAGAGTCCACCTGAAATAGGTCTCTGTATTTAGTATTTTGTAGTTTAGTTTTAATTTATCGGGATCTTTGAAGTTCAAGAATCATAGCCTTAGTAAAATGGAAAAAAAAAGAATTATAGTCTTTCATTTCTATAGTTTAGTTCAGAGAAAGGTAATGGATGCATTTATTTCAAGATCTTTGACTTCCTGAGAAAGTCCACCTCTTATACATAACAAAAGTTGACATTGTATAAACTGTGTTTACCACTGCATGAATTGTGGGGTTATATCTTCTGATCATTTTCCTGGCTCCATTTAGACATAATCTCCATCTTTATTTAGAATAATTAGTATGATTGCATTAGATATCTGTGAAGATAAATTAGTATTAGGTATTGATGTTTCGTCATATGAAACATTTCTACCAAAGATATTTATCATAAACTGCCATTCAGTTTGCAGACTCTAAAATAACTCACATGCTTTTATTAATTTAATGAGGTAGATGTAACATATTTCAAACTAGTAATATCTTATATTTTTGAGAGTTTTACACTTTATAAGGTGTTTTTGTGTGAATTAACTTACCAGATTGATGCTGACACACATCACACATTTAGGGAATATGGAATTCCTTTCAATGGAAAGGTTGAAAATAGGGTATGAAGTTGAATTCAGAAACTAAGAAGAAAAAGGCTAGCAGGAGTTTTTCTAGAATGAATGCAGAGTCAACTACACATGAAGACACAAGGAAAGCAAGAAGGACTAAGTCTAAGTAGGAACTAATAAGAGAACCAGAATCTAAGCTGCACTCTGAAGGCCAAGCTTACAACATTCAAAGAAGCAAGGCTGGCTGTCCTACTCTTTAGCCACACATCACCCACTCATTAGCCTGCGGACTGTTGACTTTAACTGTTCGAGCCTCAGTGTCCTCATTTACAAAATGTCAATGAAAACAGTTGTGCCCATCTCCACAGAATTGCTGTCAGTGTGCTTTGGGGGTGTGTAATTTAAAAAAATATTTTAACCACTAGTATCCAGTGTTCTCTCTTGGAGAAACCTATATTTAGAGAAAGTCCTTAATAGACTGCTTTCATGGTAACTGTTGGAATCCCCAGGGAATGGTCTGGAATCAGATGGCCAAACAAGAGAGTTATGTGGCTTTGAAAATGGCTTTAACAGGTATTGAGGATGAAGATCAGAGATAAGAAAGAGGAGCAGAGATTATAGCAGAAAGAGAGGATGAAGGCCACAGCAGAGGCTGAGCCTGCAGAAAAGCCAGCCCCTGAGATATTCCTGGAGGCAGTAAGGACAAAAACTCTTTTTCAGAAAATGAATATATATTAGATTTTAAACTGTTTGTGATTTTATAATTTAAAGCCCTTATGTTATCCCGATTTGGGGACCCTGATATACACATTTCTGTTTATGAAGGTATTCTATTTAGAATATAAAGAGATGAGATGGATTTTTATTATGAGTTTAGGCAGGAAGACACTGAGATAATATATTAGAAAAGTAAATTTTTAGCTAGATATGAATTTGAGGGGGAAAAAATTTCTTCTAAGAATTCCACAATTATTATATTATCAAGGATACTGTTTTTCCTACTGGAAGTGGGGCAAATTTTAAGATAATTTTTGTTTGACTTGCAACGTCAGGGTGACTTTAGCTAGCATCTTGATTAAACAATATAAAGTGTTTTTCACCACATTTGGCATATAATAAGCACATGATAAAGATTAGTGATCATCATCATAATTGTATTATTAAGAAGTGATTTCTCTATATGCAAAGCAGTTTTATTTTGCAGAAAATTTGATTTCTAATCATTATGAAAAATCAAGTCCCAACAACTATTATTTGATACTCACAACACCTTTGTAGTATTAGTAGTATCTCATGTTTTATAAAGCAAAGTGATCTCCAGGATCATAGATTTTGAGAATATATTCTTGTGTGATCCCATGTTTTAGGGAAAAAGAAGATTAGATTCTCTTTAGTTTTCCTTGGACATTCCCCTAAAAAAACATTAAATTTCCTCAAATGAAGTGAAGTGAGTTTGCCATCACAATAACAGAATCTCAGACTTCATAAGGGCCATACAGTCATAACTGCATACCTTTATTTTATTAAAGCAATACCCCAGAGAATGTTGGATAGCTTTTCAGTTACTCATTTTGTGAAGAAGGCAAACATTAAAGAATTGAAATTTTATTTTCAAAGAAATTAACTTTTAAAAATCGTGTACTGTTTGAGGACAAATGAAAGCAAAATTATCTTAAAGAGCAGCATAAAAGGCTAATTGGCTTTCGTTTATGTACTTTTAGTACTTAAAATTGCCTTTTATTTCAGCTGCTGTCTTGTTTGTTTAAGTTTATTTTGTTTTGTTTGTAGAGTTCATGAATTTAATCTTTCTCCCTATTGTGAGTTAGAGCATATCTGTTAAACTCATTTTCTCAGTTTTCTCAGCTCAAAAATGGAATAATATTCCCATGTTATTTTGCATTCAAGTGTGTTGTAGGAGTTAAAGTGCATTCAAAAGTGCATGGTTTTGTAAAAATCAGAAGTAAGAATTATACTGATAATGGTACATGCAATAATGCTATTAATGGCATATGCATGTAACCTTCGTAAACATAACTCCAGATGTGCAAAAACAGATACCATGAGTCTTTAACCTTGTAATGATTAGGAAGTTATGGGAGAAAATCCTCACAAGCTGTCCAGTTCTGATCTTTAAAATGGAGACACATTTATGTGGCATCAACAAGCAATGTTTGTGGTTTTCGCTTTCTACTGGGAAGGATGAAAAGGCTGTGCTTGGTTTGTTCAAGGAGCTGTTGATTAAGTTAACAAAGAAACCTGACTCTTGTAATGCAAAGCACTCACACAGGCAACCACCCTTCCCTAAAGACCCAGAATGAGTTCTTCCTAGAGGAACAATATGTCTAAATGCACACACATACATACACACACAAAGACACACACACACATATTTAAATGTAAACGATTAAATCACAGAGGAAAGCATGATTTTCACAAAGAATAGACCAGATGCTAAATTTTGATACTTCTTGCAATAAGCCATATGCACATTGTAATTATTCTTTCCACATTCTCTATTTAGGGCTGAATTCTAGCATGTTTAAATGAGGCTGATGTAGACTAATTTATCTGTAGGAGTTTGTGGCTTTGACTAAATTTCCAGTGGGACATACTTTAGCTGATAACATGTATTTCTCTTTCATTTAAAGGAAACATGTAATATTTCACTTCCTGTTTCATTTTACTGTAATACTTTGAACAGCAATAGCACATCTACTTAGAGATGGCTGCTCTCAATGCATGTGAATTAATACCCATAATCATAGGTATTCTGAGGCTTTTTAGCATAAGACACAATAATTGAGGTTGATCTTAAATGAAAAACATGAAAAATATTCTAATGCACTTCATAATTTCTTGAAATTTAGACTAGGGCTAGTTCATAAGTTTCAAAGCCTAATGGAAAAAAGAAATAAGGGAGAATATACCTTTTAAATATTCCTGTAAAATAATTATAATGCTAATTGCAAAATTGCAAAACCTTGACTTTCTGGACTACTTGGTATATAAAATACGGAGAAGTCAAATTTCTGTGTGGGTTAGGGTTTACCTACTCATGAACTTAAACAAAAAATTACACATTTGAGATTTTCTAAAATGTATACATACTATTTTCCTTTCTCAAACTGAATGCTGATTGTTATGGATAGAATTTAAAATTCTACATACGACTTATGCTTGTTAACATTGTATTTTGCTGTAATACAATGTTGCCCTAAAGACCACATTAAGCATTAAAGCCTTTATGCTGTTTTCATCTATGTGCTCAGTCATTCAAAAACTGTACATTAGTTTCATGTACTACCCTCCACGGTGGGATTATAATGATGATCTAGGTAATGTGGTTGCAGCCCCTCGTGATCATACATTCTAGCAAGGGATCAGATATTAATCCTATATATACAGTAGTCATGTTTATTTAGTAATCATGGATGTAATTAATATGAAAAAGAAATAAAAGGTACAAGTGTCTCAGCTTTTGAAATTACTTGTTCATTATCCATATTTTTTTCTGTTTTGCTTCTCCTGGTGCAGTGGGGTTTTTCTTGACTTTTAAGCTCTTGGTCTTCCATGTTTAGTTTTTGGTATGCAATAAGAATAAGACACAAATCTCATGATGTTACTCTTCTGTTCAATACCACTCAGTAGGTTTCCATTATCTTCAGTATAAAATTCAAAAATTTTATTTTTGCTTGTAAGGGCATTCATGATGTGGGTCCAGCTTCTTTTCCATATTTTACTTTCAATAGTTCTCATAAACTATGCTTCCATTTTGCTGAAGATCTTTTTTCTGCTAGTATGTTTTGCTCTCTTATCACTTAATAATCTTTGAACATGACTTTCCCTTGCTGGATTTCACCATTACTCTGCCTCTGTGCCCTCCCCTAATTTTACAGTTCCCTCTCTGCTTTCCTGCCTTTCTCATTCCTCTATCCATCAAGATCACAATCTTGATGTCATCTTTTCATAAAGCCTCTTGACCCATTGCTCATCATTCATGTGCAGTTTGTTGGTTTTCCTGTGTGTTCCCTGGAAACTTATTACTGAACTCTTATACATTGTACTTAGTAGACTTTTAACTTACCTGGCACTGCTTTTAGAGCAAGATTGAAAGTTATCTGGGAACATGTACCAAGTCTTGTTCAAGATCTATCCTCAACCTTTGGCTACAGGCTTAGCATATAATGGTACTCGATAACGACTTGTAGAATGGCAATGCCAACAAATCTAGGAGGGCATTATCTTACTTAGCAGACTTTTAACTTCTCTGGCACTGTTTTTTCAGCAAGATTGAAAGTTATCTAGAAACAGGTACCAAGTCTTGTTCAAAGATCTATCCTCAGCCTTTGGTTACATGCTTAGCATATAGTGGAACTTGATAACGACTTGTAGAATGGAAATGCCAACAAATCTAGTAGGAAATTATCTTACCTATAATTATATTATTTATATAATAAGTAATAAATTTTATAATAAATTAAATAAATATAATAAATACATAATTTATTATTAATAAAATTATTTCTTTATTATTGTAAATAAATAAATATATTCTGTATTTATAATTATATTATTAAATGTTATTCAATAAACATTTGTGGAGTGTTAGATTTGCAAGTTGATTGGGAGGAAGATTGTTTTTCAGAGTTGTCTGAACAATTTATATGCACTTCCTTGCCTGTCGTTTTATGACGGTCAGCGACTTGAGCACTTTTCCTGTTTGCTGCTGCATTCTTGGCTCTGTTACAGTATAGGCCACAACAAAAGGGACTGTAGAAAGAAAACTTAATTTTTGTGCATACTTACTAATGCTGTTTATATATTTGATGAATATTTTTGCAAATGTTAGCCCTTATAATCTTCAGAATATTCTTGCGATATAAGAATGTGGTCTTACAGAAGAAGAAATTAGGGCCCAGTCAGATTAAATGGCATAGCTGAGATTCTTACTCATCCTCTGACCAAAAGTGCAGAGCCTCCTTTTACTGTAGCGGACTTCAGACTACCTGTCAATTCAGATTATAGATCTTAGTGTAACTTAACCATTTGAAAGGCTTTCATGAACATTGCTTCATGATACAGAGATATCACAGGTCTAGGGTATTATCCCAATTTATTCCAATATAAAAAAAAGCATCAGATTTAGAGTTGGAAAACCTACACACCAGTCTCACCTGCACATGTTATGTTAGCTCTCGTTTATTTTTTGTAATTACTCCAACAATAGGAGCGGTATGTATTGTACTTGTCATTGTACACCTCACAGGATTGTTTATGAATCTGAACTGTTGCTAGAAAAAAATTCCTAAGTATGCTAAAATGTTTTATGTATTATCATCAGTTTCATAGGCATGAAAAGATTAAATAGACTTGGGTCTACCAGCCATCTCCTGTATGCATGTTACAAGTGTCAAAGGGCACAAAGCCAGAAAGTGTCCATTAAGAAGTTCACACGTATCAGTGTTACCTGAAGATGCATGCACAGCTAATGGTTAGTGAATACGAGCACCTTGATAACCAAGAAGAAATGCATATACTTTTAAAAAACTTTGTATTTTAAAATAATGATTGATGTATAGGAAATCACCAAAAACTTGCGTGTGGAAGTCATATGCACCCTTCATGTAGTACCCGCAATGTGAATAATTAGCATAACTGTAGTGTAATATAAAAGACAAGAATTACCCTTGATGTTTTCCATAGTTTGTTCTGATTTCACCAGTTGTACCTGTACTCACTCTGTGTGTGTGTGTGTGTGTGTGTGTGTGTGTGTGGTGGCAGGGGGTTGTGTACTCTATGCAGTTTTATCACATGTGTACCTCCGTGCAACCACTCCCTATCTAGTCACTCCCTAAGTATCTAATCAAGACCCTAAGTATCTAGTCACTTCAGAATTCCTTGCTCTACCCCTTGCATAGTCGCCTCCACTCCTCCCGCAGCACCTGCCAACCATTGACCTTTCTTCATCTCTATGATTATGTCATTTCCTGAATGTTATATAGATGGAGTTGCACAGCGTGTATCTTTCTGAAGTTAACTTTTTTGCTCAGGATGATTTCCTTGAGGTTTATCTATGTTGCTACCTATACCACTTGTTTACCCTTTTTTAATGCTGAGTATTGTTCCATGGTATGGTTGTACCCCAGTTTGTCTAGTCATTCACCTGTGGAAGAGCAGAAGTGTGTGTTTTTCGTTACAGCAATTAGGTAACAATGACATTTGAAATGATTTCAAGTGACCAGATTAGTAAGACAAATTATCAGTTCATCCAAACATTTTATTGAAGGATCTTTTAAGTATCTTTATCACATGTTTTTCTTCTGTATACATGGGGAAAATATAAAACCTTGTGCTCTAAAATACAGGCTTCAATAAACTTATTTTATAAATTACAACTCAACAAGAGTTCCAATTGATTTCTTAAAATGTGCCTTTAAAATGCTTGATCCTGATCGGCTAGTTTTTCATTATTAATGTACTAATGATCCTGCTGTGTTTGTGTGTGTGTATGTGCACATGTGTGTGTTTCCAAAGCGAAATCCTTGAAGGCAGGGGCTGAAGGGTACTCATCGTCATATCTGCAGGGCCTAGCACATTGCCAGGCCCCTAAATCATGCCCAACAACTTTTGTTAAATGAAGCACAATTCCAGAAGTCAAATACTCTTGATAGAAGCTGTTTTCTATGCCCCTATTAAGTAGGCCACTCTACGTTTCTTTATGGAGAAGCAGAAAACTGTCAGTTAAGTGATTTTTTTAAGGCCCAGAGCGGTGGAGCAGGTGGGGAAGAAGATCCCATCTTCCTTCCACTAGGGCAGGCTGCATTTCCCAATAACATATTGTATCCTTTTTCCAAGTTTTCCTCTCTGCATTTTTAAAAATGGTTTTTAAACTGCTAAACTGAGAAAATAATCCTTTACTTTTAGAAAAAAATAATAAAAATACAGCTGATCTTATATTACTACTTCACTTGGGGGGTATGGACGTCTTAAAGACTTCACCAGCTTTCTTACAAAAAGAAAAAAAAAGAAATTATCACATTTAAAGAAGCAACTCCAGTCACTTACTTCCCACAAAGGCCACTTTAGTGATAGTCTTATATTTCATTGGCATATTGAATATAGCTAGCCCCCTAATCTAACGAGTGCTTCCAATATGTTCAGAGTCTTCTCTGAGCATGCAGGGAGCATTAGATATCAATAAGAGTGATATATTAAAATGGAATTTTAATCCAAAGCCCTTTAATACTCTGGAGCAAATAAAGTGACCTTTCTAGATAAAAACCCTCATAATTCTCTACTTTAATGTTTTAAACCCAAAGCATAGTGAAAGAAAGTAATGTAATATTAGAGCATCTTAAAATAACTGAGGAATTCCAGCATTCTTTCGTGGCTACTAAATACGAAGGATAAAATAAAAAGAACTACTAACCTGAAAACTCAAAAGGCCTTTCCTACTAGATTTTGTAAAAGACTCAAACAGTTTGACAATGCTAGGGTTGAGTATATGCAGGGCAAAAGTGTTGCTACCTACCTGCAACATTCTTAGTTATTTTTTCCTCCTCTAAGGTACAAAATAAAACGACAGAAACTAGAACATTATAAGAGTCCCAATTTCTTGCTTCATCTGAGAGGAGTATTTTTTTTGTAAGTCAAAAAATAACATCGAATACTTTGCATGGTAGGAATTCTGTGGCCCAAGTCTGGTGCATTAGACACTGTGAAGCCCCAGAATTTGCAGGCTAGAGACAAGTGGAAAGACCAAGGTGTCCTCAAAGCAGTGCAATAGTTCATCTGTGGCCTGTTTGTTTCTTGCCTGCTTTTACAGCTATCCCCAAATAAGGATTTTAAAACTTTTAAAGCTACTGGAACATGTATGCTTAGTCTTCTCTGCTGTACTCAAGATCTATCTGTGTCTAAGCTTGCAAAATATGGCAAAGGAAATTTGGAAGCTCTCTTTTCTTCCCTTCTGCTATCCTCTCTCGAAGGTTTTCAGACTTATCCAAGCTGAGCTGTTATTTTTGATATCAACCCCCTCTAAAATAACCTTTCAAAGATTTTAAGTGTAAATGAATCACATGAGTTCACATACTCATATAAATGGCATTTTCTGCAAAACAAATAACACAAATAAGATTAAAGGATAAAAGTGTTTGGTTTACATTTACTCTGAATGAGATCTTGTCCAAAATGCTTAAAACTAATTTCATCCACCAGCCATCTGACAGGCTCTCACAAGTTCTTCTCTTCTAATTCAAAATTTCCGTTCATTGCCACAAACTTTGGAATCAACTCTTTGGAATGAATTTCTATGAATGGTTTGGCATATTTTTGAATGGTATCTACTAAATGAGGCAACTATATGAGTATAATACACAGCACCTCTTATGAACTGGCTTAAAAAATATCACCAAGTGCTATAAAAAGGCAATTCTACTGAGTAGGAATTAACATTGATAAGAGATATTAATATTTACAGTAAGGAAACCTGAATCGAGCAGGTGTTACTATACTAAATGGAGTCAATTCATAAACCTTCCAGCAATAGATCATCTTGGAGTGTATCACTTCAGATAAAAAGAAAACTTTCTCTAGGGCAAGAAAGCAATTAACGCGCTATAGTTGGATTTTAGATCTAATATCACCAGATGATACTGATAAGTTACACTGGAGAATGTCTATGAATAAATGGGAATAGTTAACTTTTCTTTTGCAATTAAGAATAAGTGGATTGATGTCACTCTACAGGAAAGGAGTATGTTATTAGGATTCTACCCCATCGCTATGCCACGTGGTGTCTTCTACGTTGTCCTAAATTAAAAACGTGATGAAGATGTATTTTATTAAAAGCTTACAGTCTTTTATACAATACAGCATTTATCTCTTTCAGATACGGAAATGCCAATTCAAAGGAAAATAATTACTTGTAGAGAATTCATTGTGTCCTAGGTGATCCTACCTTCTCAACGTTCTTCCGATCACTGCTCTTTTCTCCATTCTTACTTCTACTACATTAATTCAAACTTTAATATTTTCAAAAAGATTATATCAATAATTTGGCTCTTTGGAGCTGCCAAAATACTCTTTCTTAAAAAAAAAACAAATTGTATCCCTCCCTGTATTATATCCTTTAATATCTCCTCCAGTGTGTCAAGGGTAATAACTGGACTTTTTACCTTTTGGATTTGGGACCATTCTTATGGTAGACACACTAATATTCCCCACAAAAGGTCTGCACTCTGATCCCCAGAGCCTGTAAATATGTCAACTTACGTGGCTAAAGGGACTTGACTGCGTTATCCTGAATGATCTAGTTGAGTCCAATGCAACCACAAGTCTCCTTGTAAGAGAGAAGCAAAAAGCTCAAAATGAGAAAAGGCGATTTGGCAATGGAACCAGTTTGGAGGAATGCACTTTGAAGATGCAGAAAAGAGCCCAAAGCCAAGGAATGCCAAAAGTCTCTAGAAGCTGGAAAAGGCAAACAAACAAACAAATAAATAAATTTATTTCTTCCTGGAAACTTCAGAGGCATGAAGCTTTGCTAACACGTTGATTTTAGACTTCTGACCTCCAGAACTGTGAGAGAACACTAATTAGTATTGTTTTGAGCCACTAACTTTGTAGCAATTAGTTATAACATCAGTAGGAAGCTAACACAATACCTAGGAGCTGGCACACAGCATGTGCTCAATACATATCAGATAAATGAATGAAAAAGTTAATGAAGAACATCAGTATCCATAAAATCTTGTTTCTTTATGGTTTTCTCTTACATGTTGGCGTTTGGGATGGCAATTCTGTGACAGTAAGATTACAGTGAAATAGAGGTTTCCATCCCTGGAGAAATATGTGCTACCAAGCTGCAATTTGAATATTTGACATGGAAAGTCTAGATAGTTTATTCATTGCAGGGATATATGAGGCATATAAATACAGCATTGTGGTTGAGAGTGCGTTCTCTAGAGTCAGCCTGCCTGGACTCAAATTCTACCTCTATTGCTAACTGACTGCCTTGCCCTGTGCAAGGTTTTCAACCAAGTCATGCCTTAGTTCCCTCATCTATTTAACTTCCACATAAGAAGGAATTTTTGAGTATTAAATAAAATAAACAATAAAGAATAAGGAACTGTGTCTGGCTTATAGTAAGTGCTCAATACATGTTAAGCCTTATTATTATTCCTGTTATTATTATTATTTTTTAGGTTTTGTTCTGGTACACTCTGATCACAGAGATAAATATATTAAAACATTTTGGTTTTCAAAAGTGTTGAGAACTCAACTGTACTTATTCAGCAAACACCCCCACTGGATATGTTTTCATCTAATGGCTTGACAGTTGCTTGTATGTAGGCCATATTCTGAAATTATGTTTTTCAGTAATAAAAGTGATATCATTTTGATGTTACAATTTACCATTTGGGTGCAGTAAAATGGAAATATTTTCCCAGTAATTTATTTATAGTGTTTGTCGTTTGAATTATTCAAAGGAGACAAAGTTGAGTAAATAGTAAGATAGAATTCATATGTAGTCTTACTATCCCTGACCGAACATACTGACTTAAGCAGGATTGTTAAATGAAACACTGTTAAATGGAAAGTGAAACCCTTGATAGCCACAAAGATTTTAAACAAAGAATTTTCGATAGGCAGCTTTTCTTTTTATGAATACAACAAGACAATATTTGCATTATTGTTTTGACCTAGTGTTTATGAGTCTGGGGTTTGGCATTTTCCTGACTATTGTTCTGTGTGTGATTGGAAACCTGGAATTCATCTACTTTACATGAATTGTTCCGTTCAGATACAGCAGTCTCTGCAGTGTTTGATTTTACTGGTTCAGGTCATTCACACTGCTGCTGGTAGGGCTGCGTATGGCAACATAAAATGAACACACGATTAACTTTTACTAAGTTACAGACATTGACAGTGAAATGGAAACCATAATGTATACTACTCAGGTTCAGTTAGTTAAAGAAGACCCCATAAAAATAGCTTGAAGCTGTCTGTTCATTTTCGGTTTATTTTTCTTTTATAAATAAATACTTTTAAGAAATACACTTTAGGCCTTAATGTATACGGATATGTTTACATAAGCATATTGGTGTTCTTGTAAAGAACTACCATTCTCTTGACCACATTGTCAAATAAGAAATAGCTATAGCTGAAGTTTCCAGATTTTTTCTTTGATAGAATTATTTTTTCAACCTCATGTATGCAGGATTTAACTAGGCCTGATATTTGATACAGTACCACGTTTTCAATGGACACTATATTTTTATGTAAATCTGTTAATTAAAAGTTTATTATTACTCTCCTTTTTTGAACACATTATTTCATCCATTGTTTATTTATTCAATCGTCACTCTTGTCTTTTCCAACTTTAGAGTAAATATTAGACATATACTGACAGTGCTACACAACCCTGAAGTCAAAAGCTCTGACTGTATTATATAGTTCTTTATATACTGCATTACCAAATAAATTATCTTTGCCATGTAAGTTTTACTTTTGCTATACTGCATCAATGTGGGTTGTAAAGAAGCCATTTGGAAAACACATGGATTAGAATAATTTTAGGTTTCTGATCTGTTGCACACGAAGCAAAGGAAGGTAATTAGCTCTATGCACCCTATAAATCATGGGCACATATTTGCATAAGAAAATAAACCAAGATGCTCAAAGACGCAAATACTGTTTCAGTTACCACATTAATCAGCTTGAAATATAGTTTATTCCTATTCTTCTTAGCAAAAAGGTGTTCAATGTCTCCTTACATGTGATTAAATCAACTACATTCAATAAACATTTATTAACATCTGCTGTGTTCAAGGCATTTTGCTGAGTGTTACATGCCATAGCCACCAGGTCTTAGTAAAGCTTGCAATCGGAATATGGGGTTTTGAAGAACAGTGGAATAAAAAAAGTAGAGAAAAATAAGGTGAGAAGATAGGTTTAAGTGTTTTTAAAGTAGTTTTGGCTGGGAGAATGGGGAAAAGCATCTTGGTGACGTGGGGTCTTTTTGCATGCTTTGCATTTTGATGGCAGAGAAAGAAAGGTGAAGTAGATGCTGTTTGATAAGTTTGGCCGTGTCCCCACCCACATCTCACCTTGAATTGTAATAATCCCTACGTGTTAAGGGCAGGGCCAGGAGGAGATAATTGAATCATGAGGGCAGTTTCCCTCATACTGTTCTCATGGTAGTGAATAAGTCTCATGAGATCTGATGGTTATATAAATGGGAGTTCCCCCTGCACAAGCTCTCTCTTGCCTGCACCATGTAAGACGTGACTTTGCTCCTCGTTAGATTTCTGCTATAGTTGTGAGGACTCCCCAGCCATGCAGAAGTGTGAGTTTATGAAACTTTTTTCCTTTATAAGTTACCCAGTCTCAAGTATGCTCAAGTATGTCTCTTTTTTGTGTGTGAGATGGAGTCTTGCTCTGTAGCCCAGGCTGGAGCGCAGTGGTGCCATCTCGGCTTACTGCAGCTTCTGCCTCCTGGGTCCCGGTTCAAGCAATTCTCCTACCTCAGCCTCCCAAGTAGCTGGGATTACAGACACTAGCCACCATGCCCAGCTAATTTTTGTATTTTTTAGTAGAAACAGAGTTTCACCATGTTGGCCAGGCTGGTCTTGAACTCCTGACCTTGTGATCCGTCCACCTCATCCTCCCAAAGTGCTGGGATTACAGGTGTGAGCCACCATGCCTGGCCTCAAGTGTATCTTTATTAGCAGTGTGAGAACAGACTAATACAGTATTACAGTGAAAATATTCACTACTTCTCCCTACTGGGCCAGTACATGGAGAGGTATTATACTCCTTACCCCGTTTATAAGGGGATTTCATTAATAAAATGTTCACCATTTCCAAGAAAAAGCTTTCAGAGCCCCAGTATTACTCTGTTCCTTCTGCCAAGTGACTGTTATGTTCTAGAGAGGAGTTGCTCTATTTGCTTATTCTGAGAATGGAGGGACATGGAACAAAGCCACAGGCAAAACATGATGAGCAGGAATGTGAGTGAGAAACACACCTCTGTGGTTTTAACCCACTAAGGTTTGGAATCTACTCGTTACTAGAGAAAAATGTAGTTTAAGCTGACTGATACAGAGACAGAACGTTCTGGAAGATGCTATAAACACACACCAAGGCATAGAGGGAGGAAATTAAACAGCATTTGATTTAGGGACAAAGAGTAAGGGAACTGTACATAGAAGTGTAGTTTGTATTCATATTGCAGAGGACCCTATGAGTCTGAATGATAAAAGTAGCAGTAGCTAATAGCTAACTTAATAGGCAATAGGTAAATACTAGATGATTAAACTAGAAAAATGACTTCTTAGAACTATACTTCAAGAAAACATTTCTCTGACAGCTGAATGTAGGAGGTATTGTGGAGAAAGATGGGAAGTAGAATTTTGGAAAGACTATTCACTTGGCTATATTTACTAACCACATCTCCTGTACCAGACATTGAGAGGGGCATAGACAGTAGGAGGCAGAAGCAATCCTTGTTTTCACAAAAGTTACATTTTAGTAGACAGACAACTAGTAAATAAGAAAGCAAGTAAATAATGTGATGTCCTACTGTTAAAAGTGCTAGGAAAAAAACAGAATGTTATGATAGAGAATGATAGAGAAAATTTACTCAGGACCATAAAGACAGCTATTCAATGGCTTCTTAAGCAAATAATACTAGAGGAATGCCTAAAATAGGAGGTGATAATTGGAACAAATGGGAATTGCAAGGATGCAATAACTGTGAAAGGCATTGTGAGGATACATTTTGCAGACTGATTTGTTAATTTATTTAGTCCAAAGAATAAAAAAAAGAAGATGCCAATATGACTAATTTTTTGGGCCTGGATGACTGTGGGCTTGGTAGACCCTTCAGCAGAAATAACTAGGCTGGGAAAGAAACAATTTCTAAGAGAAGAAGAGACTACTGGGTGCCAGTTACTATGAACCTAAAAAACAAATATGAAGAAAAGATAGAAATGTCCAATGGACAATGGGCAATGTAGGTTTGGAACTGGAGATAGAGCCTGTGGCTAGGGATATTGACTTGAAAGTTGAAACTTTAGTTAAATGTGAAATATCTAAGGTAGACTGAGGCTTGAAGTTGAAAATTTGGTAGTCTGAGGAATAAGTCTATTTGAAAAGTTGTTAGAGAGGCTAAAGGTAAAACCTGTATATTGTAAAACAGAGTTCATTTTTGTTAGCCTGTCATTTGAAAAGCCAGGAGGTGCAGCCCAAAGAACTTGGCTAACTACGGTCTGGGTTCTGGCTCTCTCCATCTTTGTGATCATGAACAAGGTATCTTATTTCTCAGTCAGCTTTACCATCTATAAAATGGAGATAATAAATCGCATCCTGGTTGGTGCTGGGTCCGAATGTTTGTGTCCCCCCTCAAATTCATATTCCAAAATAACCTGCAAGGTGATGGTATTAGGAGGTAGGGATTTCAGGGAAAGGATTAGGTTATGAGGGTAGAGTCCTTATGAAAGGAATTCATGCCTTTACAAAGGAGACCCCAGGGAGCTACCTGGCCCCTTCCACCTTGCAAAGACAAAGCAAGAAATTGGCATTCTGTATCTGGAAGAGGGCCCTCACCAGAACCTGACCATGCTGGCACTCTGATCTTAGATTCCCAGCCTTTAGAACTGTGAGAAATAAACTTCTGTTGTTATAGGCTACCCAGTCTATGGTGTTTTCTTACACCAGCCTGAATAGACAAAGACAGTTGGAAATCTGGGGGAAGAATTAAATGACGTAAATTATTGAAGCATTTCTCATGGTGCTTGGCACATAAAGTGGGACAAGTGTTAGTTGCTATTTCCAGCATTGTTATTCAGGACTTCCTCATGTCCATCCAATATCTCAACAGTTACCTAGGAATCTTACGTTATGTGAATCTTGTCAGAATGCCTATCATAAGATTCAATTTTAGTCCTATCATTTTTTCTATAAAATATTTTCTGACTATCCCAGCCTCTTCTGAATTGTTGCATCATATATTGTCTATCTTAGTCGTTGGTTCACAATTTATCTTTTTGGTTCTGATTCCTTTCCAGATTACAAATCACTTGAGTATGAATGATGTCTCATATATTTTGAATTTCAGTGACTTTCATGTTATCCCATCTAGAGTGGGAACTTTTCAAAAATAAATATCTCTATTGATGATATTTTTAACATAGTAGAAGTTATTTCATCTAACCCAAACAGGACCTGTAGTTGGAGAAATAATTTTAAAAAAGACTATTATAGGTGAAATTTATATAAAATGTAACACATATACCATAACAAGTTTATGTCAACTTTAAACAAGATCTGCAAAGTGTGCCAGGAAGGCAGTTTTCAACAAGTAAATCCTAGCATAGGTGCTGTTTATTTCCCCAGTGTGGTTTCTGTGAATGCTGGCTAAGTTTGAACAGCAAGAAATGAATATATAATGATCCATGTCGCTTCAGCTGAAAACTTCAGCATGACTATTGACTCTTCACTTTTTAAAAATTCTGTCCCCATGTCTGATAATCACATGCTTCTTACTTTTCCATTTCAACATATATTACTCTCATATAAACACTTGTTATTTAACTCTAAGATCATCACCATTGCAGTGTGACTGGTCTTCTCACATCCAGTATCTCTCTTTCACTCATTATCCACACTGAGGCTTTTCAAATCATTGAGTATTGAAGTCCCAGCTTTTATTGTCTTTTCTGCTTTGAGAATGGACCCTGAAACACTGACATGCCAGTTCTGTGTGTGTTTGGACTTCAAGCCAGATATGATTGTTGGTGCAAGTATGGACTCTTAACTCAAACTGAGGCCACAAAGTAACCTCTTTCAGGGACTTAAAATTGGACAAAGACATCACAACTCTGAACCTCTACTGGCTGTCATTGTTCACGTCTGCCTTCCAAGTGAGAAGTTGCGCCAGGAAGATCGCCAGTGTAGTTGACCAAACCTGTCTAGTTTCTGCCGTTTCCTAGCCTTCATTTGTCAGTTCTTCACTTCTTTTCCTTTAAGGTAGTTAGAGCCAGTTTTGTTATTTGCAACCCTACGAATACTATGCATTTTTTAATACTGTGTAATCTAAGCATAGTTATAATTTTGCCGTTCTCATTATAGGGGTTTAATAACTTTCTCGTTTTCCATTTTAAAATTTTCAAATATTCTTAGCCAGAATATTAAGATTTTGTATCCTCATCTTTAAAGCTTTATTGTGACGTTATTCCCTTCACTCTCCTTCACACATTTTCTTTAATTATTACCATATGTGAGTCTAATATGACCCTGTAGAGATGTTAAGAGTGTGAGTCCTGGCGTCACGTAGCCTAAACCGAACACTTCTTTTCCAACTTCCTAGCTGAATGACCTTGACAAGCCTTGTAAATTCTTTGTACATCAAGTTCTTAATTCCTCAAATGGGGATAGTAATGATGGCACCTACTCATAGTGTCATTATAAAAATCAAGTAATTAATATTCACAAGGATTAGTTCCTGGTACATATTCTAGGTTTAATAAATGTTTCTCTGATGATTATTTGTTGTTCCTGAATTATACTTGGTATCTTTCAAACTCTGAATTTCTTCTCATTGTTCTTTGTCTATTTCTAAAAATATTAGTAATACCTATTGATCAAACTCAGCCCAAATGACACCTCCTCCAAAGACTCTCCCTGAGATGCCAAATCTAAGTAATCTCTCCTACGAAACTTTCATTGTACTCCATCATACTGTATTAGTCTGTTCTCATGCTGGTAATAAAGACATACCCCAAACTGGATAATTACTAAAGGAAAGAGGTGTAATGGGCTCACAGTTTCACATGGCTAGGGAGGCCTCACAATCATGGGAGAAGGCAAAGGAGAAACAAAGACACATTTTACATGGCAACGGGCAAGAGAACTTATGCAGGGGAACTCCCATTTATGAAACCATCAGATCTCCTCAGACTTGTTCACTACCATGAGAACGGTATGGGGGAAACCACGCCCATGACTCAATTATTCCACCTGGCCCCACCCTTGACATGTGGAGATTATTACAATTCAAGGTGAGATTTGGGTGCGCACACAGCCAAACCATATCACGTATCTACTATTTCCTCTATTCCTGCTGCAAAACAGTTTCTACATTCTATCCTGCTTTATCGTTGTTATATGTGCATATTCCCTATTTTTTTATTAATAGTTTTTAAACTCAGGGGCCCATGTCTCTGCCTTGTGTTCTCCACAAGTAGCGCAATGAAGCGAACTTCACAGTCTCAAAAGAAATATTTGCTAAAACAATAGCAAGAGAGAAATACATCACATTTTACCCTCATTTCACCAAGTGAGAAAGAAAATATATAAATAGTATCTCTTTTTGATAAGGGAGAGAAATGACTTGCTCAAGGATATTTCATCATTTGGTTATACATCAGAGACTTGAAGATTTGGTGCTGATAACTTCGCCCAGTCTATGTTGTTCCTCCATTCCATTTCAGAGCATAGCCTTTTGTTCAGCTAACACACACTTAGATATGGTGAGGAATTGAGGAAGTAGTGTTATTGTGATTGATATTCAACCTTGAACATAAATTTGCACTTTTAAGTGTACATTCAAATAAACTCTTTAGAAGACTGTGGAGAAAGACTGTACTAAAAAGAGAAAATGAAAATAGGTTTGCTTTATGTCATGGAGAAAGTTCACATAGATGTTCTTTAACTCTTCCTTCTAGGGTTATCTAGTTTTGGACATGTAGGAAAAGGCATTGTTAATTCTGTGGGAGATTAAAAGAAAGTTGTGCCAATTAGGACCTATGAGTACAGTTTCTAATTAACCCAGGTTTAAAGATATTTACAGGTCAAAATTAAAACTCATAGATAGGGTGACATGAAGCCTAGCCTGCTCACTATACATACATTCATATTATTGAAATACTTTTCTTCTTAGCACTACAGTAAGTCTAATTTGATGAGAAAAAGAATCACTAAATTTACCATCTTTTTGGCTTCTCAGCTGATCTTTCTCCTTATGAATGTTTTTCAGTGGGAGTTTTGGCAAAACAAAAGTCTGAAGAAACACTGTATTATCTTTCATTGCATTTCACTTAAATGCTATTGGAGACAACATGTCAAAATATGAGGAAGCAGGGTGTATAAATATCTTACTGCTCCCAGAACGCAGGCATAGTGCAGAAAAGATGAAATCAAAACTAATAAGCTAACTAGCTTATTACTGAATCAAAAACTTGCACTTTAATTAAATACAAATAAACAGATAGATGGTAATGTTGAACTTTGCCCTTTATTGACCTACTTTAACAGGAAGATGCCTTATATCTTCAATATGTGCTAACACCTTTTTATTATTCTGTTGCTTATTATTCGGTGGCTGGAAATTTCCTTTTTTGAGTTCCGCTAACTTTAATTAAAAATAGAACTTCAAAATCTTTCTTATTTTCTTCTTTATTTTTCATTATCTCCAATTTGCCCATAGATCTCTACTTGCAATATCACTGGTTTATGTTATCCTGACTAAAGCTTCGTCAAGCGTGGGTATTTCCACTGTTGAGTATATTATATAGGTCTCATATTCTCTTATGAATCTAGTAATCTTAGCTGTGCAATTGCCTAAGCAATCAGAAGGTTGAAATCATTATGTTGTGACAAAGACTTGATTTGCTCCTTAAATTATGATTGAACACTGATTTATTCTTCAGATATCGTTGCTATGGCATAGCAGTCTCTAATTGACATGGATGAAAGTAGAACTCACTCATATCTTGGGGGAGAAGGATGGGTTGTTGGTGATGGGCAAGAAGGGATGTCCTGTAAGAGCAGATTCAGAGGAATGAGAATATTAATGACATTAAGGTTCTCCCTCTGCTTACCCCAGTGCTATGTCACCTCAGTGTTCTTTTCCCTGGGATACTATGAATTAAAATCAGTCATATGTATTTTACATAGCATAAAAATGAAAAGAATCTTATTTTCTCTTAAACAGTTGCTTAATGTAGATATGCATGTGTATTGCTACTCTTTGCTAAATAAACAATTTTGTGACCATCAGGCTTAACTACAAACCTAAAGTCTAGGTACAACATAGAGATAAGACAAAAACAACCTACACAAAACCTTGTAATTTGTGGCAAAAATAAATTAAATACAGATAAATCATAAAAGCCCTATGGAGAGTCAACAGAGAAGCAGAAGCAATGGGTTGTTTTGGTTCACTTAAAATTAAGAAATCATTAGTTGAACCAAAAACAAAAAAATTACCAGATATAAATGATGGAAATAAGACACAAGAAAAGTCAATACATTTCACTTAAATATGGATTCAATTCAGTAAATTCCATTAAAAAATGTGTATGTCATGTCATGACCAGATTTATTTCCATTTTCCCTGAGAAATTATTTGGTGCATAATTATAGTCCAGATTTGCATGTGGTTTATGATGAAATGAAGAGGTAGAGTGACATTGGCAAATGTGTACAGAGCAAAAGCAGATTTCTCAGGCCAAATGAAATATTTATTGGCCACGTGAGTTTAGAAAATTATTTGCAAGGCCAGATTCATAAGGCTTCAAAATTTTGGATCTCAAAGCTGAGAGATCATTTCAGAAGACTGTGAAATCATCAGCATATGCCTTTTTAATTCTTTCTTGAAAAAAAGACCACTCTATCTGTTGCTTCTCAGAAACACACACACCCAAGTACTTAACAAATACGTCTTGGCTTTATTCAGCTAATACTGCAGAAGAATGGTATTGCATAAATAAATAAACCAAAGCACCCTGATCCCCAGCAGCCTAAACTAATCATGGGTTCTGCCAAATTCAGTATATAAATAAATAAAAGCAAACAGACTAGCAAGCAAATAGTCAGTGAGATGTAATCAAACCTTTGAATTAAGGTTTTAAAAAAAGGACGGGGCTGGGTGCGGTTGCTCACGCCTGTAATTCCAGCACTTTGGGAGGCCTAGGTGGGTGGATTATGAGGTCAGGAGATGGAGACCATCCTGTCCTACGTGGTGAAATCTTGTCTCTACTAAAAATACAAAAAAAATGAGCTGGGTGTAGTAGCATGTGCCTGTAATCCCAGCTATTTGGGAGACTGAGGCAAGTAACGAGAATTGCTTGAACCCAGGAATCAGAGGTTGCAGTGAGCCAAGATCGTGCCACTGCACTCCAGCCTGGTGACAGACCAAGACTCCATCTCAAAACAAAAAACAAAAAGTACATTGTCCTCAGGCAAACATATAAAAAAAAATTATATTTCCTTCTGGCAAATTTATAAGGTGGGAAAGAAAGAATCTCTTAAGACTTCATGGTGGGAGTCACCACATTTAGGAATTTGCTGCAGCCGTGATTCCAAAAACATGAGAGCTTTTAAAAAAAAATTCAGATTCTTAAGACACATCCAAGACTAATAGTAGTCAATTCTGAAATTCAGTTTCCTCTATAAACAGTTTGACAGCTTCATTTGTAAATCAAATATACAACTCAGGCTCAGCAGACAATTTTTGAACCCCTCTGTGATGGTTAATACTGAATGTCAACTTGACTGGATTGAGAGATACAGAGCATTAATCGTGGGCGTGTCTGTGTGGGCGTTGCCCAAAAAGATTAACATTTGAGTCAGTGGGCTAGGGAAAGCAGGCCCACCCCTTAATCTGATGGGCACAATCTAATCAGCTTCCAGCAAATATAAAGCAGGCAGAAAAATGTGAACAGGTGAGAGGACAGGCCTAGCCACCCAGCCTACATTTTTCTCCCATGCTGGATGCCTCCTGTCCTCCAAATTCTTAAGTTTTGGGACCCTGACTGGTTCTTTTTGCTCCTCAGCTTGCAGACAGCCTATTCTGGGACCTTGTGATCATGTAAGTTAATAAACTCTTCTATATATATATATATATATATATATATATATATATGTATATGCATACATATATATAGCCAATGCCAAAGCTCTACATGAGTCAGATTATTCTGATTGCCAAAGGCCTTTTCTGTTCATTACAATAACACCCCTGCCAGTTAGGGATCCAATTATTCCCACTAAATGTTGTAGTTGTAATCACATAAGTTAATACTTAATAAACTCTCCTATACATATATACATATGTATATACACATATATGTGTGTATATATATATATCCTGTCATATATACACATATATATGCATGCATTATATATAATATATATACAAAATTATATATATAATTATATATATAATAACCTTAATAAACTCTCCTATATATATCCTATATATACAAATATACACATATATATATACATATCATGTAAGTTAATACTTAATAAACTCTCCTATGTATACATGTACATGTATACATAGGAGAGTTTATTATATACATATGTGTATATGTGTCTGTATATATACACATATATATAAACATATATACACATATATGTGTGTGTGTATATATCCTGTTGTATATGCATGTATATATGTCCTGTTATATATACACATACATATGCATGTATATATGTGCCTGTATATATATGTGTGTGCGTGTGTGTGTGTGCATATATATATCCTGCTAGTTCTGTCCCTCTAAGAGAACCCTGACTGATACAGATTTTGGTACCAGGAGTGGTTCTAGAGGAACAGAGTATTAACAATGGGGTTCTTTCATTGGTTTTGGGGTTTCTGGATTTGACTGCTTAATATGATTAGACCTCAAAATGCTAATAACTCTACTTCTAATATTATAGAGAACACTGATTCTTTGGGATGAACTGTTTAGAGAGTTATGAAAAATAAATGCATTTCACACTCCTCATTCACCACTCATGAGAGGAAAGGAGTTTAGTGACTCTACATAGTATCTTTGACCGTATGTGGAGAATCAAGGAATGTAATAAAAGTGACTGGTTGCTCCTAAGATCAGTGGACAAAGTGATGAAAGAGAATGATGAACTCCAGGATTCCGTCTGCTGGCTTCAGAAGTGGATACTGAGCCTCAAATCTGCTAAGACTGTCCTGAGTGAGAGTCTTATCTCCTGTAGAGTGTTAGCTCCTATAGAGAAAGAGCTGTAATTGAGGAAAAACAGACAAAGGCTCTAATCATACAAGTGGCACCTGCAATGAAAAATGCATGCATAGCCTCGCCAGGTGTCTACTGTTAAAGTGAGGGCATTAACTGGAAAAAAATGGGACCCTGCAACTTGAAACGGGGACATCAGGGAGGGCCCTGATTAAGCTGGGAACACTGAGTTTGTAAACTCCGATGTGCCTTTTTTGCCAGAAGAAACAGCTTCCCCATCCCCAGTGGTGACAACATCCCCTCCCTGACCCATGCTGCCATCAGCCTTTCCATCTTTGTCTGAAAAGATAAACCCTGTACTACCTGAAGCAAAAATGATGGCTTCCCCTGAGGCAGTTGCCAGGCAAGATAATGTTGATTCTCCTCAAAAACCACCCCTGACACCTTTGTTTGCTTCTAGGCCTGTAAGTATACTAAAGTCCTGGTGGGCCCCTAGAGGTGATGTTGAGAGTGTGACCCATGAGGGTATGTGCTACACTTGAAAAGAACTATTTGAGTTCTCTAATTTATATAAATGGCAATCTCCAAGAACAGGCATGGGAATAGATATTAAGGGTATGAGGTAATGGTGGAAGGAACATAGAGGTGGATCAGGCTGAATTTATTGATTTGGGCCCACTACGCAGGGACTCTGCTTTTAATGTTGAAGCTTGGGGGAGTTAGAAAAGGCTTTAATAGTTTATTTGCTTGGTTAGCTGAAATATGGATTAAAAGATGACCCACTGTGAGCAAGCCAAAAATGCATGATCTCCCTTGGTTTAATGTAGAGAAAGAGCTCCAAAGGCTTAGGGAGATTGGGATGGTGGAGTAGATTAGTCACTTTAGACCTACTCATCCCAGCTAGGAGGATCCAGAAGATATGCCCTGGACCAATACCTTGTGAAACAGATTTGTGAGGGCAACACCTGCATCTTTGAAAAGCCCTGTAATTGTTCTTCTCTGTATGTCATATCTAACGGTGGGAACTGCAGTCACTCAACTACAACATTTTAGTGGGAATAATTGGATCCCAAATGGGCAGGGGTGCTACTGTAATGAACAGAAGAGGCAAAGTGGTAATCAGAATAGTCTGACTCATGTAGAGCTCTGGCATTGGCTGATTAATCATGCTGTTCCTAGAGGCGAAATTAATAGTAAGCCTACTGCATTCTTACTTACATTATACAAACAGAAAAATTCTAGGTCGAACAGACAGCAGACTGATTTGAATTATAAAAACAGAGAATCGCAGCCCTTCAATCAATTTCCAGACTTGAGCCAGTTTACAGACACATAACCCTTTGAATGAAGGGGAGAACAGGTCCCCTTGAAGAAGGACCCCACTACATTATCAACAATTTATGCAGGGAATCTTTCTCCCATCCTTCCCCAAGGAGACCTCTGGCCTTTTACCAGAGTAACTGTGCATTGGGAAAACAGAAATGATCAGATATTTTGGGGGCTACTACACACTGACTCTGAGCCGATGTTGATTCCAGAGGAAACAAAACATCATTGTGGTCTTCCAGTTAAAGTAGGGGCTTTTGGAGTTCAGGTACTTAATGGAGTTTTAGCTCAGGTTTGGCTTATAGTGGACCTAGTGGGTCCCTGGACTCATTCTGTGGTCAGTTCTCCAGTGCCAGAATGCACAATTGGCATAGACATACTTAGCAGCTGGCAGAACCCCCACAGTGGTTCCCTGACTGGTAGGGTGAAGGTGATTACAGTGAGAAAGTCCAAATTAGAGCTGCCTCTACCTAGAAAAATGTAAATCAAAAACAATATCACATCCCTGGAAGAATTACAGAGATTAGTGCCACCATCAAGGACTTGAAAGACACAGGGGTGGTGATTCCCCACCATATTCCCATTCAACTCTCCCATTTGGCCTGTGCAGAAGACAGATGGATCTTGGAGAATGACAGCAAATTATCATAAGCTGAACCAAGTGGTGACTCCAATTGTAGCTGCTGTACCAAATGTGGTTTGCTTGCTCGAACAAATCTACACATATCCTGGTACCTGGGATGCAGCCATTGACTTGGCAAATGCCTTTTTCTTCATTCCTGTCCATAAGGCCCACCAGAAGCAATTTGCCATTAGCTGGCAAGGCCAGTAATATATCTCTACTGTCCTACCTCAGGGGTATATTGACTTTAGGGTTTTGTGTCATAATCTTATTCAGAGAGACCTCCATAGCTTTTCACTTTTGGAGGATATCACACTGGTCCATTTACATTGAAGATATTATGCTGATTGGATCCAATGAGCAAGAAGAATTAAACACACTGGACTTACTGATGAGACATTTGTGTGCCAGAGAATGGGAAATAAATCAGACTAAAATTCAGGGACTTTCTACCTCAGTAAAATTCCTAGGTGTCTAGTGGTGTGGGACCTACTGAGATATTTATTCTAAGGTAAAGGGTAAGTTGCTGCATTTGGCCCCACCTATAACCAAGAAAGAGGCACAATGCCTTGTGGGCCTATTTGGATTTTGAAGGCAACACACTTCTCATTTGGGTATGTTACTTCAGCGCATTTATCAAGTGACTCGAAAGGCTGAGTGGGGTCCAGAACAGGAGAAGACTCTGCAACAGGTCCAGGCTGCTGTGCAAGCTGCTCTGCCACTTGGGCCATGTGACCCAACAGATCCAATGGTGCTTGAGGTGTTAGTGGCAGATGAGGATGCTGTTTGGAGCCTTCGGCAGGCTCCCATAGGTGAATCACAGCAGAGGCCTCTAGGAGTTCGGAGCAAGGCCCTGCCGTCTTCTGCAGATAACTACTCTCCTTTTGAGAGACAGCTCTTGACCTGTTACTGGGCATTGGTGGAAACTGAACGTTAGACTATGGGTCATCGAGTCACCATGTGGCCTGAATTGTCTGTCATGAACTGGATGCTTTCTCACCTATCTAGTCATAGCCTGGGTCATGTACAGCAGCATTCCATCATCAAAAGAAAGTGGTATATATGTGATTGAGTTTGAGCAGGTCCTGAAGGCATAAGTAAGTTACATGAGAAAGTGACTTAAATGCCCACGGACTCCACTCCTGCCACCCTGCTTACTCTCTCCCAACCTGCACAGATGGCCTCATGGGGCGTTCCCTATGATCAGTTGACAGAGGAAGAGAGAAGACTAGGGCCTGGTTCACAGATGGTTCTGCAGGATGTGCAGGCAGCACCCAAAAGTGGACAGCTGCAGCACTACAGTCCCTTTCTAGGACATCCCTGAAGGACAGTGGTGAACGGAAATCTTCCCCGTGGGCAGAACTTTGGCAGTGCACCTGGTTGTGCACTTTTGATGGAAGGAGAAATGGCCAGATGTGTGATTATATACTGATTCATGGGGTGTAGCGAATGGTTTGGCTGGATGATCAGGGACTTGGAAGAAACATGATTGGAAAATTGGTAACAAAGAAATTTGGGGAGGAGGTATGTGGATGGTCCTTTCTGAGTGGTCAAAAACTGTGATGATATTTGTATCCCATGTGAGTGCTCACCAATGGGTGACCCCAGCGGAGAAGGAGTTTAATAATCAAGTGGATAGAATGACTCATTCTGTGGACACCACTCAGCCTCTTTCTCCAGCCATCCCTGTCATCATCCAATGGGCTCATGAACAAAGAGGCCATGGTGGCAGGGATGGAGGTTACACATGGGCTCAGCAACATGGACTTCCACTCACCGAGGCAGACCTGGTTACAGCCCCTGCTGAATGCCAATTTGCCCACAGCAGAGACCAACACTGAGCCTCTGATATGGCACCATTTTTTCAGGTGATCAGCCAGCTACCTGGTGACAGGTTAATTATATTGGACCTCTTCTGTCATGGAAAGGACAGATGTTTGTTCTCACTGGAATAGGCATTTACTCCAGATATGATTTGCTTATCCTGCACACAATGCTTTTGCCAAGACTATCATTCATTAACTCACGGAATGCCTTATCCACCATCATGGTATTCCACATAGCATTGCCTCTGACCAAGGCATTCACTTCATGGCTTATGAAGTGCAGCAGTGGGCATGCTCATGGAATTCACTGGTCTTACCCTGTTCTCCATCATCCTGAAGCAGCTGGATTAATAGAATGGTGGAATGGCCTTTTGAAGTCACAATTACAATGCCAACTAGGTGACAATACTTTGCAGGGCTGGGCAAAGTTCTCCAGAAGGCCATGTATGCTCTGAATCAGCATGCAATATAAGGTACCCTTTCGCTCATAGTCAGGATTCATGGTTCCAGGAATCAAGGGGTAGAAGTGGACATGGCACTACTCACCATCACCCCTAGTGATCCACTAGCAAAATTTTTGCTTCCTGTTCCCGTGAGGAAACCCCTAGAGATTTTTGTTCCAGAGTGAGGAATGCTGACACCAGGAGACTCATCAACAGTCCCATCAAACTGGAAGTTAAGATTGCCACCTGTCTACTTTGGGCTCGTCCTACCTTTAAGCCCACAGGCTAAAAAGGGAGTTACAGTGTTGGCTGGGGTGATTGACCCAGACTATCAAGGTGAAATCAGTCTACTACTCCACAATGGAGGTAAGAAAGAGTATGCATGGAATGCAGGAGGTCCATTAGGACGTCTCTTAGTAGTACCATGCCTTGTGATTAAAGTCAATGGGAAACTACAACAGCCCAACCCAGGCAGGGCTACAAATGACCCAGACCATTCAGGAATGAAGGTTTGGGTCGCTACATCAGGAAAGAAGCCATGACTTGCTGAGGTGCTTGCTGAAGGCGAAAGGAATAAAGAATGGGTAGTAGAAGGCAGTGACTCTAATTGTCATGAGCATTTACTCCTTCTTCTGTTAAAAACATGTTTGTGCTTGTATACACTTGTACTAAGGAAATATCTTCATTTTATTTTCCTTTATTGTGTGACATAAGATTTATTACTTCATATCAGCATATAAGTACTGTTAATTTTATGTAATAGTACTTGGGTTGGGGATTGGTGTGTTTTCGGTTATATGAAGGATGGTTGTATTATGTTAGGCATAATTATGACCTCATTACTGTCTTTATTTGAAGATTATGTATGATCTCAGGAGATGTGTATGGGTTCAAGTTGACAAGGGGTGGACTTGTGATGAATACTGAGTGTCAACTTGATTGGATTGAGGGATACAGAGTATTAATCGTGGGTGTGTCTGTGTGGGTGTTACCTAAAAGTGATTAACATTTGAATCAATGGGCTGGAGAAGGCAGATCCATCCTTAATCTGGTGGGCACAATCTAATCAGCTGCCAGTGAATATAAAGCATGCAAAAAAATGTGAAAAGGCCAGAAGATGGGCCTTGCCTCCCAGCCTACATCTTTCTCCAGTGCTAGATCCTTCCTGCCCTCAAATATCAGACTCCAAGTTCTTCAGTTTTCAGACTCGGACTGGCTCTCCTTGCTCCTTAACTTGCAGACAGCCTATTGTGGGACCTTGTGATCGTGTAAGTTAATACTTAATAAACTCCCCTTTTTATATATGTGTGTGTGTGTGTGTGTGTGTGTGTGTGTGTGTGTGTGCCCTATTAGTTCTGGCCCTCTAAGAGAACCCTAACACAAACCCTACAACCAAATACACTGTCCAACGCTGTTTCTTACTCTGAATTCCCGTTTGAGTTAAAAATTATAAGCACTCACTAAGTGGCTTATTCTAATGAATGGGAGTAACTCCTCTCCTTTTCTCAACGCTTTCATCCAATGTATCATCTAATTCTGTTACCTCTACCCTCAGAGCATATCTAAGCATGGCCACTTCTCACTATCTCTACTTCTCCACTACCACCATCCTCATCAAAGCCACCATTTTCTCTTTCCTGGAATATCAGACTCCTCACTGATCCTCTTTCCACAATCCATCATGGAAGGCTTCAGATGGTCTGTTCATATCTCCAATTTCATTTCCCACTAATCTCCCCTTCTCCCTCAGGATTCCAGTAACAAGAATTAGTTTGCCCAACCTCAACCAAGCCAAGGCAAAGATCACTGCAGTGGCTACTCTCATCCTGAAATGCCTTTCCCAGAATGTCCAGTTGTTTCCTTCCTTTACTGCATTCAGCTATTTGGTCAAACATCATTCAAAGGCTCTTCTTCTATCATCTCTGAAGAAGCGACCTTTACCACTCTCTATCTTCTTGTCCTGACATTTGCTGTAATAGGCCCTTCTTGCCTTGCTATAAAGAAATACCTGAGACTGGGTAATTTATAAAGGAAAGAGGTTCTTTAGACTTTACAAGAAGCATGGTGCTGGCATCTGCTTCACTTCTGGTGAAGCCCCAGAAAGGCAAAGAGGTAGGAGGTACATCACATGGTAAGAACAGGAGCAAGAGAGAGACAGAGTTGGGGTGGAGAGCTGTCACAAGCTTTTTTTTTTTTTTAAAAGGAGTCCTGCTCTGTCACCCAGGCTGGAGTGCAGTGGTGCTATCTCAGCTCCTGGCAACCTCCACCACCTGGGTTCAAGTGATTCTCCTGTCTCAGTCTCCTGAGTCACTGGGATTACAGATATGTGCCACCAGCTAATTTTTGTGTTTTTAGTAGAGACAGGGTTTTGCCATGTTGACCAGGCTGGTCTCGAACTCCTGATCTCAGGTTATCCACCCGCTTTGGCCTCCCAGGGTGCTGGGATTATAGGCATGAGCCACTGGGCCCGGCCCCACAGGCTTTTAAATGACTGAAAATTCTGAAAACTCACGCACTATTGCAAAGACATCACCAATCCGTGAAGGATCTGCGGATCTGCTCCTGTGATCCAAATACCTCCCATCAGGCCTTACCTCCAGCAATGGGGATTAAAATTCAGCTTGAGATTGGGTTGGGACAAACATCTGAACTGTATCATTGACTGATCTATATCCATCGTTATGCAATTATTTTTCATTTTCAAGAGCTATTTGAAAGCATGGACTACTATTCTGCATGAATTCGTTTATATAATTATTGCTTCAGACTATCTAAGAAGAGGATATTGGTTTTTGCTTTACTAATTATGATCCAAAAGTATCTACCCACCAAGACGAACGTAAGAATTTTATTTTCTGTCTTATTGGGAAGTTAATTGGCAGAAAACAGAAACAAAGATGCAGAGCTGGGCAAACATTTTCCTTCTCAGATAATTGATCATATAACTCACTTGACTGCTTTGGAGGTGTAGAGAACATTGAAAGTTTCTTTCCTTTGATCTCTGCCACATTTTCTTGTTTCTCTGATCCCCAGTTTATTCATCTGTAAAGTGGGGCTATTACATTGAGTTCTCAAGGTTATTTTGATGATTTTTAAAGTAGACATAAATATATGTTTATTTAAGTGAAGGATCCCTGGACCCCATCCCTGAGCCCACTTTTACCCACAAGCACGTGGATATATATATACAACTTCAACTGATACCTATAAGGCATGCTACATGCTAGATTCTTCTTACTCCTTTCTCTATTTCTTTTCTAAAAACACCATTTTGAAAGTAGTTCAAAGCCAGGTGCAGTGGTCTGTGCCTGGTGTCCTAGATATTCAGAAATCGGTAGAGAGACCCAGTCTCAAAAAACAAGAAAAAAAGAAAGTAATTCAATGTTGATCAAGGGAGAAATAAATGTAAAAGGATCACCTTTGTCTTTCCCTCTTGCTTCCAACTTTCATCTTCTCGTTTCTGCACAGGTCTCTGCTTTCCCAGGGCTTTTCAAAACCCTTGATTTGTAGAGCAATGGTTATTTTTCAGAAGTGGATGTACTTAAATATGAAAGTTAACTTGGAGAGACACATTATGGATTTCTTGGCAAGGCAAGTCTGTAATATTGTGTTTCTCTGGGAAATGTTATTGGCTTTTTCTTCAGATTCGTCTGGTACCATTTTATCAAGTGAAACCTCTGATGGGCAGTTGGAATGTAGATTGAGATCTGGCATTGCGCTACTTTTCACAGGTCGCTGGTGCCAGGGTGTTTCCCTCTGGATGCTGAATGAGGGATAGAGAGTCACATATGTCACCTTCAGAGTGAAGGATGAGATCCGATTTTGTTGCTAACAGGAGTCCTATTATAATAGTTTCATACCTCAGAGCGGTGAGACCATGCACAATTATGGAATATTTTTGCAAAGCAGATGTGCCTTTTCAGTATAGAGATCACTCAATTCTTTGAAAGCTCAAGAGCAGAAATGACTTTCTCATAACGTGAGACTTGGGAAATCAAGGCAGTACATCACCACTTTTGCCCTGAAAACTTTATGCCAGCTTATTAGTCTGCATGGGGAGAAATATTCAGAACTCATGACAGCACTATTACTCACAGAGAAGAAAATGGTGTGGAAAATGGGCAAGGATGACAGGGAAGGGTCTGCTCCATCTGGACTATGCCTCCAGGAAGATAGCATACCAAGCATCCAAGGATGAGAGGGGCCATAGACTGTGGTCCCAAAACATGCGACTTCGGGGGAAAGCTGTTTCTACAAATACAATAAAAGCACACAGAGGAGGAGACTGTTTCTGTAAAAACTGTACTAGAGGCCGATTCAGTTTCGGGAATGGAAGCTTTGAGATTGAGTTGGGTACTAAGACTTTGCTAAGAGATTTTAGAGGTACCCTAGAATGCATGCCTTTGTTTTTGGTGTGTATGACAAAGGAAATGACTATGGCTTTCACAACATTTAACAATTAGCACCCACTATCAGTGCTTCCTGTTTTTCTCCATATACAAAAGAAAACATATTTCTATCCCAAAGTCGGTGGGCTGCAGACTAGTGGGCCTTCTTGGTGAGCTTTTGTTTTAAAATAAGAACACACAGTTTACAACTTAATCTGTGCTTAGATGCACAGTGATCTTCCATGAATTTTGCTTAGGTATGTTTCAAACACTGAATGAATAATTATTATGGAACTGCAGTTATCTGCTTAGAAATTAATGGTTTTTCTCCTGAGGAGGGGGGGAAATGTTTTCACACTAATTTCTTTCCTTCATTATCAATGTTTAGCGGAAATGCTTCTTGAGCACTTAGCCTGCTGGTTCAGAATACATTAAGAGGATGTTTACTCTGAAACTTGACAAAAAGGTCATTACTAAGTCAGGATTATTTGAGGTAAGGGAGCAAATTCCTAGAAATTACTCTCTACTTTTATCTTTAATAATACTTCTCTTTAACCTTACGTATAAGAACTTTTATCAACTACTGTGACTGTCAAATTTGAGAGTCACTGAGTCAATAGTTACTACCAAGAGAATTGTTGAAGTAAAGATTTATTTATTCATTGTTATATTTATCCATTCAAAGTAAATAAATGGCCCAGGCACAGTGACTCATGTTTGTAATCCCAGCACTTTGGGAGGCTGAGGCTGGAGGATCTCCTGGGCCATACTTCGAGACCAACCTGGGCAACATAGAGAGACTGTCTCTTTACAAAAATAAAATTTAAAAATTAGCTGGGCATGGTGGTGTGGCCTGTGGTCCCAGGCAGAGGCAGGGGAATCACTTGAGCCTTAGAGGTTGAGGCTGTGGCGAGCCCTGATTGTACCACTGCAATCTAGCCTGGATGACAGAGACCTGGTCTTAACAAAAATTAATTAATTTAAAAAGATAAAATAAATACATGTTCTAGGCACCAAGGAAATAATGAATAAAGTAGTTTCAATTTTCTATCCTGATAGAATTTATGTCACTAGGGATTGTTCTTATTTTTCTTGTGTTGAAATTACAGACCCCAAGAAACTTACAACTAAAAGAGTTGTGACGGACATCCATTCAAAGCACTTCAGTCATTGTACAGGTGAGTACAATGAGACTCCAGAAGGCAACATATTACCCAAGGTCCTGCTGCTGTTCAGTAGCAGGTATCGTAGTGTTATAACAGCCAGGGCTCTAGGGCTTGGTTTTAGTTTAACTCTAGGGGCTGCCGTAACAAAATACAATGGAATAGCTTAAAGCAACAGAAATGTATTCTCTCACTGTTATGGAGACTACAGGAAAAAAATCAAGGAGTCAGCAAAGTTGGGTCCTTACGGGGGCTCTTGGGGAGAATCTGTTCCATGCCTCTTCTGGCTTCTGGTGGTTGCTGCTGTCCTTGGTGTTTCTTGGCTTGCAGCTGCGTCACTCCTTTACCTCTGCTGTCCCACATGGCATTCTCTCTGTGTGTCTCCATGTCCCTGTGTCTACACACGGCCTTTTCATAAGAACACCAGGCATTGGATTAAGGCCCCACCTTAATTTAGTATGACCTCGTTTTAGCTTAATTATACCTGGAAAGACACCACCAACCCTCCCAGACCAGCCTTCCACAACTCCTTAACATGTTTTTTTGGAGGACACACTTCAACACACAACATGTACTTAGTCTCAAGCTCTTTATATACCAGGCTGCTTCTAGTGTTGAAGGAGTACCTGCTATTGTGAATTTTTTTTTTTTTTTTTTTGGTTGGAGTCTTGCTCTGTTGCTGAGGCTGGAGTGCAGTGGCACTGTCTTGGCTCACTGCAACCTCTGCCTCCTGGGTTCAAGCAATTCTCCTGCCTCAGCCTCCCAAGTACCTGGGACTACAGGTGCATGCCACCATGCCCGGCTAAGTTTTGTATTTTTAGTAGAGACAGGGTTTCACCATGTTGGCCAGACTGGTCTCGAACTCCTGACCTCAGGTGATCTGCCCACCTAGGCCTCCCAAAATTATGGCATTTTTGTTGTTCCCATTAGAAAGAAATTTTGGAGTTCAAGGAAACAATATAGATTTAAAAAATCACTTATAGTCTCACTTAAAAAAGCACATAAAGTTGCATATGACTTTGAGCAGTTTATGTACAACGTTTGGAAAGAAGACAAGTAAATAACAGTGTATTTCTATCATAATGTATTTTTCTTAATTACATACCTATCCCCATGCTGCCTAGTTCCTTAAAGAAATAAAATTTTCCAACAAAAAAGAAAAAAGCTACAATGCTAATTAAGATAAGTGTTTTTCACTTCTAGTAACCCAAGAGAAACCAGTCTTGGTTGCCATTTTACTGGGGTTTCCTCACTACTATAAATTCTAGGCAGGCTTACTTCCTGTCCTGGAAAGACAGAACTCACTCTGGAGATTCTAGCTCATTTGTAAGGTATTTCCAGAATAGAGTAACAGTTGTGCCAACTGTTGCAAATCATACATGATCTGTGACTAGAGACCCTCAAACGATTTCATTTACAAGGACATAAAACATACTGTAATTTGAGCCACAGTCCTTCAAGAAAGAAATCGGTACACCATTCATTCTGCTATGCGGTGCAGCCCATGCACAACCTTCTCAAGGTTTTTCCTGGTTGCATTTGCCAAGTCTTTTAACCATTTTTTGCTTTAAAAAAATGTTTAATCAGGATGACATAACTGACTATAATATTATCTTCCAAATGCCGTGGAAAAGAAGCATTAAATGTTTCTATCATAATTTAATTTACCATAAATTAAGCGAAAAAATCAAAAAGAGTTCATGTCAATTGAAGAAAGGTATAAAAGAATTATCAATATACTATGGATTAAAAATCTGATTTTCCTAGGGTGAATAGAACAAAATTTTAATGAAACCAGATGGATGTGTTAAAATAGGACTATTTTATTAAATGGTTAAATCAATTTTCTGGGAAGAATTTAAATACTCTATCAGACATCTTTCATGCCTTGCTTTGTATCTTCTCAGACTCCCAGACATTGTTCTAGCTGCTGGAGAGATTGCCGTATCTGTGTGATCTCTGATCAACTTCACAAAAGCACAATCTAATAGTGCAGATACCTCTTGCCTCCCATCTGGGAGTCCTTGCGAAATGGTGATTAACTTGTCCTAGTTTCCCCAGGAATTTCCTACTTTTAGCATTGGAAGTCTTTTAACACAGGGAACCTCTCAGTGCCAGGCACACCAGAACATTTGGTCATTTTACTGTGGACCCTTAGGCATGAGCCCCCATGGGATCCAGTTCAATGCTTATGCATATGCAACTTGTAAGAGCGTGTGTGTGTGTGTGTGTGTGTGTGTGTGTGTGTGTGTGTGTTTTGTGGGGGGAGGGTGGTGTTAAACTTCTATGGGATAAATTTTTGCAGTGAATTTTAGGAGCTGATGAACACATTCTTCCTCCTTTCTTCCCTGATGCTGATTATCCTGATATGCAGTTCATGTGATTTCTCAGAGGATTGTTTCATAGAATTAAGCAATGAGTTGCATTTAGGAGAAGCCATCTCATATTGGCTTTTCTTCCTTCCCTACTGTTGTTGTGGACTGAATGTTTATGTCTCCCCCAAAATGCATATAACCCCAATGTAATACCATTAGGACACGAACTTTTGGGAGGTGATTAGGTCCTCAGGGTGAAGCCCTTGTGAATAAGATTGATGCCCTTATAAAAGAGGCCCTAGACGGCTCTCACATCCTCTCTGTCATGTGACAAGATAGCCCTCTATGAACCAGGAAGTGAGTTCTCATTAGACATTGAATCTGCCAATGCCTTATGATGAACTCCCCCACTTCCAGAAATGTGAGAAATAAATGTTTGTTGTTTAAGCTACCCAATAATTCTACTTTTGTTATAGCAACTTGAACGGACCGACATCTCCTTTGCTGATTTTTCCATCCCTCCTATTCCCTATTACTCCAGAATGAAACATTTGCCTCAGAGTTCACTTTTTGTGAACACAGACTACAGAAGTCGACACATGGAAGTGAACCTAGAAATAAACCTTCAGGATCAGATGTTGGGATGGGATTAGTCATGGAAATAATGATCTCACTGCTGGGATAAATGGGATTTCTATAACCCCTAGCATGCAATAGCATCACAATTTCCCAGGCATTCATTCATGGTTAGTTGGGGTATGGTGCAGGAGGAAGGTAAGACGTTGGGCTATGCAGCAGCAGTGGCACTTGGAATATATGGGATATTAATAATTACAAGAATTGTGGAGCAAGTTAATTGTTATTAGCTACATCGAAAAATCTTAGTAAAAGTATCAGGCTCAGAACAGTCAGTTGTCAAATCATAACATGCTTTGAAAACCAATATTCTCCTGTATTAGTCTGTTCTCATGATGCTAATAAAGGCATACTTGAGACTGAGTAATTTACAAAAGAAAGAGGTTTAATGGAATCACAGTTTCACATGGCTGGGGTGGGCCTCACAATCATGACAGAAGGCAAAGGAGAATCAAAGCCACATCTTACATGGTGGCAGGCAAGAGAGCTTATGCAGGGAAACTCCCTTTTATAAAACCATCAGATCTTGTGAGACTTATTCACTACCATGAGAACAGTATGGGGGAAACTGATCCATGATTTAATTATCTCCACCTGGCTCTGTCCTTGACATATAGGGATTATTACAATTCAAGGTGAGATTTGGGTAGGGACATAGCCAAACCATGTTATCCCCCATGCTTTGAAGAACATTTTTTATTTCTTGCAATTGCTGAGCATATTAGACTAAAAATCAAGACCAGGAACTAATTATAAGAGTGGCAGAGTCACCAAAGAAACAAAATACCCATGCTGAACAGATCTCCTTTGCCAAAGTCAGGAATTATGAAAAGAGTGAATCTTTGAGACCTGGGATAGGGTATTGGAGTGGTTGACACTGAGAATCTTGAATCTCAGATTTCCTCAAATCCTCTGGGTTGGTATAATCAGCTCCTTCTTCTTGAGAAAACTCTCCTTGTTTTGAGACTTCCCTTGAAGCAAGTGCTTATAGGTTTAGTGGAGGACAACTCCACTAATGGAGGATAGAATTTGGTAGATAAATTACCTAGCCTCCACAGCCTCTGATAAAGTTACTCTGAGGCATGTCCTGTATTATTTCTCACAGCATGCCTGATGGGATTCAGCCCCAGCTGCCCACAGTGATAACTCATTCATACAGGAACAATTTATTGGCATTTCTATTTTCTCTGACTCACACCAGTTCATTACTTAGTGTTTACTTTTGTAGCAATCCAAACTAAGACACATCAAGGTAGAAAATCTATCATCCCTTCTTTGGGACAATGCAAATAAATTATGGCGGGGGGTGGTTAGGAGGAGATTTCCTTGACCTGATTTGGTACCCAGAAAAGCAGAAGGAAATAAATTTTCCAAAGAATCATAAGACATTATGGTTTCAGGAAGCATCTCTTGATGAGCCAAAGTAGAAGAAAGAGACTCTATTGTAAGTAGCTCTCCAGCTATCAAATCTGATTAGCTGAGATAAACCTTCTGTAGCAATCCCTGTAGATGTGTGGTTTGCCTAACTTCGTGATCCATTATTGTAGGTCCTCTATTCCTGATAATGATAATGGTCATCAATATTTATTTAGCAATTTGATTTATGCCAGAAACTGTGGAATGCAATCTATGCATTATTTTTTATAGCCATCACAAAAACCCTGTGAGCTGTATTTAATTAAGATTCTGTTTTCAGAAGTGAGGAAGCTCAACCTTAGAGAATTTAATTAAGTCTTGAAGGGTCCTCTGGAAGAAGTTAGGTGAGAGTAAAATAGTGTGAGAAGATTCTCTTTCAATAATTAGCCATTTAATTTATCTTCAGGGGCCAAAGGAAATAGGTATTTTTCAACCGTATGCTTATTGAGGATGAAAAACAAGCCCAGAACGGCTTAGTAAATTGCCTAGAATCATGCACTGGAGAGTATATTGAAGAAACCAGAACTATGGAGTTCATGACCGTGATCTATCCATTGCCCCATGTTATTGATCTGCAAAAGCAGTCTCTGCTATTCTACCTGATCAGAAGGCCAACCTTAGTATTAAATTTTTATGGTTTCTTTCAATATATGCACATGACAAACAATTCAAACTATAGAATGTAATTCCCACCTCATCCTTTTCTCAGAGACCAAAACAGTTAATTTATGTTGGATCCTTCCAGAAAATTTCCATATACATATCTATCTATCTGTCTATCTATCTATCTGTCTGTCTCTGTCTCTCTCTCTCAATTTGCACATTATTGTGCACATCTTTTTCTTTTCAAACTAACAATGTTAGAGATTGCCTGTTACCAGCAGCTGTGGAGCTCTCGTCTGTCTGCTTAATGACTTCATCATTCCTCACTCTATGGAGGTGTTATAATTTAATTAACCAGTCTCCTACTGATGGTCATTTTTGCTTTCTAGTCATTTGCTACTACAAATAATGCTGCAATAAACAGCCCAACATAGATTTTTGAGTATATGCATGAGCCTATCAGTAGGATAATTTCCTGGGAAGTAATATCAAAGGATCAAAGGGTAGTTCCATTTTTTTCTATTAATTAATCAGTTGATATATTAAACGTACTAATTCCCAGGGAAACTTTCTGTGACTAATAGGTTGTGACAGCATTTCCTTCTTCAAAGAGGATAGAGAGCATTTTCAGGTGACAGCAGTCTTGGGAGTGTTTGCAGATAAGCAGGCTGCTGCTGGGGATGATGAATCTCTGGCCTGGTTCAGTTCCTGTTCTCCCCCCTGCTCACTGTTTCTTTGCAAGCCCCCCCTGTGCTGTCCCAGGTGCAGGAGGCCATCATGTAAACAGACATTCCAACTGCCAGAGCGTCTCCATGGGGTGTAGGGGACCACTGCCAAAGATGAGATTAGTTCAGGAACTGGACACATTCTTGCTGAAGAGAAACACATGACTTAAATCCATAGCTTAGTAGAGAGGCTAAAAATTCAAATATCTGATTTGTATAGAAAGAGGGAATCTGTAAGCAGACTGGGAGAATGCGTTTGCCCTAGACATCTTTTAATTAAAAAATAAATAAATAAAATATTTTGGCAAGTCTCAATTGATTTCTTAATTTCTTGGATTGTTTAAAATGAATTGTAAGGAACAAATAAATATACTGGAGTTTTGACACCGAGAAATAATATAGTTTTATGACTTTGGCTTTATATACAGGGCAAGAATCAGTGAACTTGGCATGCTTAACTTCTTTATCTCTCTGAAACTCAGTGCCCTGTAGTGTGTCAAATGCCCAGACTCCTTGGGCATCTGTCTCTTTCAGTTCTGAGCCTTGTCATAGCTGCAGGTGAAACAATTTTCGGGAGTATACCACCCCTCCTCTCTTCCCCAGGGCCACCTTTGTAAGCGCTCCAAAAATGTAAAGTGAAGACTTCTTTCAAGACTTGTAAAACCCTCCTATGACCTTCTCTTTTTCAATTACTAGCTATGAGTATCTCAGGCTATTGCACAATGGTCCCAGAGGCTGTCAGACGGTCCTCTTCCGAGTCCAATAATGAGCTGTCCATTTAGTGAGCTTAATTGTTCTTTTAAAATGAAGTTTTCTTCACTTCCTTTATTGGGTTTGAGGCTTCTTGGTTGCTGTTGCTGCTGCTTTCTCATCTTTAAATGCAGATTCATTTGACTTCTCAGTGACTCATGAATCCGTCTCTGCAAGGATCACAGGTTTGGTGGGCAGTAGGGCAGGTGCTATGCAAGTTTCTCCCACACCGTGCTGCCAGCGTACCTCCAATGCTCCTGCCTTGTCAGCTGTCCGCGCAATTCTGCCAAAGTGTCTACAGGCTGATATACAGCCCCAGGCAGGCACTGCAAGTTTTAAAGCAGATCAGGAATTCAGAGGAGCCTCTGTGACATAGACAAAGCTGTATTTCCTTCTAGGGGTCTGGATGATTTGAACTTGGCAGAAACATTTGCACCCTGACATGTCTCTGTTAGAATTCCAACCCTCAGTGGACAGGGAGTTATAAAAGTTTTAAATTGAATGCTAGAGAAGGGCCATTATGATACCAAAGCATGCCCTGATAGAGCTTACCATTTAGATATGTTCATTTATGCACCAACTTAGTCATTCAATAAATGTTTCCTATATCGCCCCCAAGCTATATGTCAGGCAGTCAAGATACAGAAGGACTTCTACTCTTCACCACTTAGTAGACCTAATCTGGAACTTAAAAATAAATCTACTCCTTACACTTCATTGCAGGAAATTTGTTTATAAGCTTTAAAAGCAGACCAACAACAATAAAGGTGAGTATAAATATTAAATTATATTTGGCATATGTAATCTTAGTCTCAAAAGAGTTTTGGAGGCTTGTAGTTTGGAAGACATGAGTCATGCATGTATTTGTATAGCTTGTATTGTCTTAAAATTATTCTAGATTTGTTTCACATTATGGCAGTAAACAAGTCGCCTCAAATGTCTGTAGTTGTTGCTAAAGTTGATCAACTTGTCAATGCAGAAAGTGGAAGAACTCAGACTTGTTGGGCTACTCTTCAGCTACTTCTGCAGTTGGTGACTGAGCTACCTGCTGAGTGGATGGGGCCTGACTGGTGGAATTGTGCAGACAGTAGCTCTGGGTGTTGGGCCTCCTCCTTTGAAGACTACCAGGTCCAGAAGTCACATATAACTCTAACGTCCAAGTTTTTTTCATGATAGTTCTTCACAAGTAAGATTACTCTTCCTAAATAAAATAAAAGAATGGTAAAACAAAATGAAAACAAACAAATAGACAAAACCCAATTTCTTTGCCTGCGCCATCAAGGGAAGAGCGAACAGAAAAAGAAAAGAGAAATACATCCCTGTAGCAGTCATTTTCTTAAAACATTCCTTTTTCACTCCCTCATCGTCAATGTGTCCTCTGGCATTCCACCATATCCTGGATGTGAAACGCAGAGTGGATTCTAATAAAATAAATTACCAAAAGTAGTTGAGAAAAACATGGAGCTTCAAAACATAAATGAACAAAAACTAGATACTTGTCTTGCCTTATCGTCAAAATTTACAGCCTGTTGTGTGATACTTCGATGATGTGGGGTCTGCTAATTATTTTTTCTAGTATCAAACAGGCATTTTTCATTGGAGACCTGCTGTTAGCCAATCAGGGTGAGCTATCCAGGCTGCTTTGATGTAACATAAGTTGGAGAGTAGCAGGTGGCCTTCCCTGCTGTTTATAGTGCAGTCTGGGGTGTTCTGTCAGATGTAGCAGCTCCTCTTCATCTACATGGAATCTGTGTAAATCACAAAAGAACAGATGGAAAAATAGTCACAGAGCCCGGTTCACCTCTTAGAAGCAGGTCAGAAGCCTCCATACTCCACCTGTCCTGTTTCAAGAAACCAACGTTAGTAGGTTGGTCACCCAACTGCCACAAAGTAATCATTTTGTATACAAAACATCATGATTCAGACAAAACAAAAGCAGCAAATTGTTTAAATGATCACAGCTGTTACTTATGTGCATTTTGTCATTACATTCCAGATTGAGGCTAAGCAAACAGAAAAATTAGAAATTATCTCTCAGCTATCAGATCAAAATATCTTGTGGAACTTATTGGTGATGTCAAATGATGCCAGTGGTTTAGTATGTCTATTTGTCATTGTTTTTTAAAAAACAACTATTAAAGTCCCTGTCAATATTTTTTCCTGAAAACACTAAATCAGTTTCTAAAGATTGATCTATGTATGTAATTTCATATTGGAAACCACCAAAGAAAACTCCCCCCACAAACTGATTGTTGGAAAACTGATAAAGGACATATTTCTAAACAAGAGATGATAAAATCAAAGGCACCAAAGTACAAGACAGAGTAGGGCATCATATGAACTCTAGCTCCACATTTTTATAGTGTTATTTGTAAGACAAGGTGTTGAAAGAGATGAAAGAGATAAAGAGGTTAGTAAGGTCTTGACGTAGAGCATCTTAAAGGTCTCATGAAAAAACATGAGCTTTGACCTGGATATGATCAAAGTTGACTACTGAATGTTGACTTTATTTATAACCTTAAAATATGTTCAATTAATATATTAAAAATATATAAATATGTCCAAAGACTTAGAAGAAATATAAGTTGCCCATTAGACAGAAACTGTGATTCAGAAATTACACAATTTCTGCTTTCTTAGGGATTTATACAGTATGCCTAAATGTTGTTATGGAAAATCCATGTTGTTTAATAATGAATTTATAAAACAGAGAAAACCAAGTATGGAGCACAACAAAATAGTGAAGCTATGAGCAGAAGTCAATATACTTACAAAACTGTTCAGGAAATCCCCTTTTCCATGAGTTACAAGAAAGCAGCAAGGACGTAGGAATTGTCTACAGAGCTCCATAGATAAATTCTCTATCAATCCTGTCCAGGAAAGCAGTGTATTAGACCAGCAGTTTCCAAGTAGGGACAATTTTCTCTCCATGGGACACTTGGCAATGTCTGAAGACAGTTGTGTTGTCACAACTGGTTGACTGGATGGGAGGCGTGTTATTGATATCTGGTGGGTAAAGGCCAAGGATGCTGCTAAACATGGGATAGCCCTCAACAACAAATAATTATCTGCCCCTAAATGTCAGTACTTCGGAGGATGAGAACCCTGTTGAAGACATTTCAGGCATTTAATCGTATGTTCCATTTTCAACAGAATGAGACTCCAAAGTTTTGTCATGTCTAATCATGGACATTTAGACATAGGAGGGAGCAGGACCTTGACGTTATTAACGTCATCAAATACATGACTTTATCAAATAACGCATTTTTCTTCCTTAGATAGAATCAAGTAAGGTCCTTTTAGTTTGTTTAATATATCTTTTGGAAATTTGCTGATAAAGAAACAATTGCTTTATTAAATGAAATTATGCTTGAAATAAAATTATACTTAGCAACGCTCCAACAAAGAACTCTTCAATTTTAAATCTTTGTTTTAAGTTTAAGAATGGTCAAATAATTTTATCAGATCTAGTCTGAAGCAACTAAAAGTCCCAGACATCCATATTTAAAACATTGTGCATTAGAAAATCAATGGAGTTGGGACCAGAGTTTTGTTATATGAGATTAAGATTCCCTAAATAGTCTCTTTTTTTTTCTCTTGGTAGTCAGATGTGTTTTCCTGGTATATTTTGGACTATGGGGGAATACTTACTCTGTTAGTTTCCTATGATGCAAAGAAGGAAAATTTCATAGTGAATTTTTTTCCATTTAGGCATTTGATTTACATTTGATAATCTCTGTTAATTACAGCTCTCTTTTGCCACAACAAAGATCAATTCAATGAAACCTAGTAATTCTCTCTTTCTATTAGAAGGTTTTGCTTAAGATTGCTTTTACTTTTTCTTCATCATGCCAGAAAACCACAAAACCAAAAAGGGAGGAATCTGTGTATTTTCTATTTATATGAAATGGTGTTAAGTAATAAAACATGAGAAAGGTCCAACATTGATTGTCAAAGGTAATTACCAAAGATCACTTACAGTGAACTAATACAGCATTTACATTTTGAATTATCTTAGTTACTTTTACTATTGTTAAATGAGATAGGTAGAGTTTTGATATCTATTCTGTACTCTTGCACACAGACTTCTTTCAGATGATGTGAGGTAACTCAGATTTAATTTTGAATTTTGTTTTTTTATAAGCAGTCTAATTGAAGCAACATGTATATTTCATAAGTAAAGAATATTTTTAATACTTCTTTGCTAAGGGTTTACAAATATGGCTGTCTTTTAAATGCATAGCTGTGTGGAAATAGGCCAGTAGTAGCCTCAAAATGCTCAAAAGTTGGTTAAAACTTGGTTATCTTTTTGATCCTTGAAACTTGGTTAATTATTTCAGGCAAGGTGTCCCCTTGGATAAAGATTTTATGGACAAACAATATTTGGAAACCTACCTAGTTTATCATTCTCTAGAAGAGTTTCAATATATTGTGAAAATAAATCAAAAGCTTGCCTGATTTTGTTTATCCCAGCAAGTCCCTAGCAAATCTGAAGTTCTAAGGAACAAGTTTTAGGAAAAAGTTGTTTAGACTATCCAGTCTCCCTCTTCTATTTGATTTTTGTTTTGATCTAATTGCATCTTAAACCTTGCTTCCTATTAGCTACTTTATTTCATTTTAGCATTTCCGTCAGAGGTACCAGCAAGATAAAAAGTTAAATTTAGGCATTTCTCTACTAATTATATTTTATAAATGGTTTAGTGAGGATTGGTTGCTGGCAAATTTTTTATACTTCCCCCGATTCCATTTCCTGAGACAAAATATTAAGGAATATGCACAAACAAAGAAGCAAAAGTTAACAGCAACATCCAAAGCAACAATTCAACCTCCTTTGGGGGAAAAACAACGCATTGCATTTAAGACCTGAGTTCTGTTTCTACCTTGAGAATTTAGCATATATTGCACCAAACACAGGGTGCATTTGTTGGACACATTTGTGATCATATTTAATGTTCGTCTGCAGTTACACCATTGCTGTGGCCCTTGGTAATTACGATGATGATTCTTCCTTCTGTTTAAACTTGATAGTCAAAATTCATTCTTTACCTGTAAGCTTTCCCACACTTTCTTCTGAAGACCACATTTTAAGGCTCTGCCTTTTTGTCTAAAAAAAAATGCTGGGGATTAATTCTTATCAGGCAAAATCAAGAACAGGAATTGTTCTAAATCTAAACCAACCTACATCCTGCCATTCAGTTTCCCCTCCATTGGAAATAGATGAACATGTTCAGATCAGAGTGTAAATTGGCATGAACCTTCATCTGAAATGCAATAAAGTTAGAGAAGACTGGATGATTTTTAAAAATGTATCATTATTCATATCCAATGCTTCCTCTGCACTTCTGTGTACCATCTGGTCCTGATGGTCGAAGTGCCAAAATACCATAAGGAAAGTAGTTTCTGTGGTATTTCCAGTCCAACCAGAATCAAAAAGTACCAGAAATTTCTTGAGAAAAGCTGTTGTCATAGGACACAAAGCCCAGTTTGTCAAACCAAAGATTTTAAGAAAAGTAGCTGAAATCAAGCTACTGTCCAAATTTAAATGCTGAACAAAGAGAGGATGTTCTGGGTTTCAGGTTTACCAGATGTCTTGAGAGCAACACACACACACACACACACACACACACACACACACACACGCGTAAATTTTTTAAAAAACCCTACCAATTCCTCATAAATGTATCCCATTACTTTATAAGCTACAGTTCTCTTTCTACCCCTTTATTTGTTTATCCCTATTCTGTTTATGTATCGATTTTTAAAAAGAATATGTATGAGTAAATGAAGTCATACAATTTCCAAAGACATCTGATTGGGGAAAAGAAGCATTATACACACCTAGAGAATAGATGACATGAAATTTAAAATACTTAATGGAATACATGTGTAATAGGTACAAAAACTATCTGATATCACCCTGTTTATGAGCCCTTTGATATCCAAATCATTCATTTACATGTCTTTCTACTGCTATACAGGACATCACAGCTTGTCAAATACAAGAAATCTTGAATCTTAAAAGGCTCAATCTGTGCTCTAAACTTACTGCCCAGAAGGTTTAGAGTGGGCTGTTAAATTTGGCAACATTTTCATTTCCATTCAATCCCCAACCTTCTGAGATATATTTGACACTAAGTTTTATGCAGCTTAATTTAGTTCAACTTAAAAAAAATTTCTAAGTAGGGCAAAAGTTTAAGTGATGAATACTATTGTGTGACAATTATTATGTTAAGGGTGAAAACTTACCATACATATTTTCTGCTAAAGGAAGTGTCCTATTATGCAAAGAATGTAAGCTTTCATGTCAAACAGACATAGATTCAAATTCTGGTTCTCCACCTAGCAGTTGTGTGACTTCGGGCTGGTTACTAACTTCTCTGATCTTAAATTTCCTCATCTAAAAATAGAAAACCAATTGTTTTACCAGGTTGTGGGGACCAATGAGCTTTGAATACAAAGTTTGGGAGTATAGCAGGTCCTCCATCTTCTCATCAAATCTAGCTGTATATGAGGATGATAAAATAACAGACAGCTGAAGGGCAGATACTTGAGATGTTGGCTATTACAAAAGTACATTGTAATCTTGCTTGAGTTCTTTTCCACTATCAAAAGAAGAAATAATGACTCTGGGATACAATTCATTAAAGTTTGGGAGGTAATGATGATATTCTCCATTAGGAATATTATCAACTCAGTCCCCATAGATAATGTTTTAAAATCTTTTATTGCATAAAATGATAATGCCTTGTGAGGGGCTTGGTCTGACCTGAGAGGTTTCTGATTCCATGTCAAATACATCTTGCACGGGCATTATTGAATCGATTGCTATGCCCTTGGCCCAGTTTCAAAGCGAATCTTTTCCCAAGGACACCTAAAGAAGTCAAAACAATTCAGGTCAATGTTTTAACTGAAAATAAAATTTATTTCTTCAAATTTGAGTGTAGTATTATCTGTGTCTGGTAAGTGCACTCTAATAGTTACTAGAATATGAAATCTGTTCCTAAACAAATAGTCCAACTTGATATCTTGTCTTGGAACATTCACTTTCTGTTTTCAAATCACAGGCCCAACAAGGCCACATCATAAAAAGATGAACTTTATTGTTTTTCAGGAATCATGACCTTGACATACCAAGGCTCACTCCTTAAACCCAAAGCCTTAAATCCCAAAGCAGTGGCATCTAATCTCAGAGCTGTTATTGTCCCATTTCTATTTCCTTTGGTTTGTATAACTTAACTTTTCTGCTCTCGTACTCTTTTGAATCAGTTCAGTTGAAATGAATCATGTAAATCTCTCATTCCCTTGAAAGTGTTTTTTCTTTATGTCAGTCCCGCATAACCCACTTAGGAAAGCAATTAAGATGTCATTCTGTGAAGCACCAAAGGAGTGTAGAAAACTGCCTTTTGAAGAACTTTGCCTGAACCTCCTTCTTCAACACTGTGCAGACTGAGGGAGGATATGCAGCTGCTAGAAGTTGCTTTCTTAACTCCTGTCACCCAGCACCGGGGTTCATTGCTCAAGCAAAACTAATACGAAGACGTTTTACTGTTTTGAATCAAAAAATACGTATGTACTGTGCTTCTGCCTCGAGCTTTGAGACACTGTCTTAGTAGGAATGCAATCTGTCAAGAAAATCCAAGTACATCCAAAGAGAACTCCATTGTCTCTGTGTTATGTTACAATACTTTTATTAGAAGGTGACATTCCTGAGACAGCACCTGCTGTGTGGCTTTGGGCCCTGGCCAGAAATGAAAGGAAAAAGCAATGTGCGGTTTAAATCAGAGTGGCACAGCAATGCATAACTGTAACAAATACCAGGGACCGAACAGTTGGGAGGGCTGAAGGAATCTCATTGTGTAGACACTTGACTTCAGTGCGTAGGTGACTACCCTGGTAATTGTCAGAAATCTACAGACAGGCAGATAGTAGATATACTTGCTTTTCTTTTGATAGGTATATATATTTGGCATGATTTTTTACTTTTCCTGTCCTATGCTTCTAGGGAGCTGGCTTTGGAAATTTGAAAAAGCCTTTGTAGCTTGTAGCTTCAAGTATAGACTCTTAATAGTAAAAAATGAAAAGTGAACACTAAAATATTGGTATTTGTGAAGCTTAATTTTGAATAAAAATGGTCAGTACAGAAAAAAATATATATTAAAATAAATAATATATGTATATGGTATATATGTATGCTATATAAATATATATTTTGTATATATATACATATATGTGTATATAATGTATACAATGTACATTATATTGTATATAATGTACACAATGTACTGTATACTGTATATAATGTATACAATATATAATGTACACACTGCATGCATTATATATATGTATAACATACGTATATAATGCATATATGTATATAATATGTGTATATTATATATACACATATTATATAATATAGACATACTATATAATATGTATATATTATTGATATGTGTATATATTACTATGTAATATGTATATATAATATATATTAGATAATATACACAACATATGTATATAATGTATTACATACACATTTCTTACACATATTAACATATAATATACACATGTTACACACTTTATTATATATACTTATATATTATATATATTTAGTCACATATATAATTTCTATTGATGGGCTAGTAGATTTTTCCTCTGGAGAAATATTTTGATTTTTCTAATAATCTTCTTTATCAATTTACAGAAACTAAAACCTCTCGAATTTGTAGTTGTTTTCAAGATGATGAGATGATTATATTTCATAAATTTCTCTCACTGTTTCTTTTGGATTCCTCAGCAGCCACATGGTTGGGCGGGGGGTGGGGGAGATGAACTAGAGAACCACACCCATGATGATGGCAGAGGATAAAACTGTGAATTCCTATTTCTTATTTTTATTTAGTCTATTGTAGAGATAGGATCTAGCTTTGTCACTCAAGCAGGAGTGCAGGGGCGTGATGATAGCTCACTGCCGCCTCAAATTCCCAGGCTCAAGTCATCCTCCTGCCCCAGCCTCCTGAGTAGCTGGGACTCCAGGCATGTGCCACCACACCCAGCTATTTCTTGATAATTAGTATACTTCAAAGAAATAGCACTTGTTTAGAGAAATCAATTGTGTCTGTTAAAAGAGAAGACTACAACTCCAGTCAGGCAGCGTTTGTCCATTTGTTTGCTTGTTTTAAATAAAAGGGAGGCTTAATTCAGAAGAAATCTTTGTTCAGAAATGGGACACTAAGTCATTCTTGTTTTCTAACTAAATTGATGGTGCACTGCTGTTGACTTTGAGGTCAAAGACTTCAGTAAGAAGTCTTCTTGGCCTTTTCTCCATATATCTGATGACCTTAGAAAGTGATGACTTTATAGGATGTGACCACACGGCTCATACCACTGTGAGGTAAATGCAAAGCTCTCAGAAATCACAGTGGGGTAGCAGAAAGAGCTATTATTCAGAAACAGTTACTGGGTCACCACTGAACATGGTCCAGTAATTTTTCTCCTCAAACTCAAATGAAAATTCAACTTGCTTTATACACATTATAGAATATTCGCTAGCACCTCTATGATTATTTCTGTCTCTTTGTCTCTCTGTGTGTTTTTGTGTAGTTTTATGGAAGAATAGAGAATTCATGTAATTTGAACATGAGAATCACATTATGTTCTGTTTTACATAACTTACCCCCTCTCCTAGGTCAGGAGTGAGGTTAAGAAAAGAAGCAGGATTTCATGTCATGCCTGTAGAATTCCAAGCTCAGTAAATGCTGTCTTTCTGTTTCTTCTGGGAATTCTTATCAACCTGATGGGCTTGTTTATAGAGTTAAATCAGAGTCTTAAAAGCCTCTATGTGCTTCTGAACTTTAAAATCAATTGCATCGATTCAGTTATACAACGTAAGTGAAGACTAATGGTTTTTATGTTCATTAACTTCTAATTTACATAAAATAGAAGATGTTAATATGGTCCCAGAGTCTTTGTGGGAAACCATTTTAGTCAAGCTAGAGAAAATGAGACTTCCATTTTCATTTGCAATGGATCAATATTCCAAAAATTAAAATATATAATCTTCAGATCAAATCCCACACTTCTACCTTTTGTGTTACCTAAGACCATTTGTGAACTCTTGGTTGAATCAATGTAGACTCTATCAGCTGCTTAATTGCTTTTATAAGCAAAATGGTTTTTCTCTTAAGTTTTACCAGAAGTTAAGATAAACTGACATGTAATTGCATTGTTCTGAAATGTAGAAAAGCCTAACAGCCAAAATCAGAACTTGAGATAAAGGATAAACTTGAAATATTTCCAATATGAATTAAATTCAAATAAATTCTAAATATTTTAGAGATTTTTTCCCCCTGTGAATTAACTGTTGCTTTGTTTCTGATTTTTTCTTTTCTTTTTGCTTTTTGTTGGATACCAGAAATAATATTAGTGCAATGTGTAATTAGAAATAATACTAGTAGAGGAACATCTAAGCCTAAACACAGACTGGCATGGGAGTTAGAAGAATCTTAAATCATTTCTTAATCAAGTCCTGGATGTGATTTTTTTCTAGCCTTTGAATATTCTGCTTGTTTTCTTTGGAAAACAAGATAGGAATTACTCTCATTTTCCAAGTTAGTCTTTATTTGGAAAGTGGTGGATGTTTGCCTTGTGATCATATTCCTTTTTTTTTCATTTGACATTCCCTTTTTTTTATTGTTGAGGGGGATATGGTAGTGTTTGATCTGAGTAATATTTTATTTGTTCATGAAATAGTTTTAAACATATTTAGGATGGTTTCTAATTAATTTGGATTCCAAGTGAAACTCTACCACAGTTTATGTGACTTTAGCTTATCTAATCTTTCCAAGATTCAACTTTCACACTTATAAAATGGGAACAATATTTCTATATCTTATTTTTGTTTAGAGAGAGTTATGTAAGAACTATTTGTAAATCAGATAGTTCAATAACTTATATACATATATGTGTATATATATATACACACACACACATATATATATACACAAACACACACATACACACACACACACACACACACACAGAGGAGAGAGAGAGAGAGTAAGAAAGAGAAAGAGAGAAGGTGCTCCATAAATAGTGGGATCTCATATCTTGATCTGCTTATATTTTTGTCCTGAAGTCAACTTTTCTCGCCCCAAGTATTTTTCCTGACTTGGGAAGACGAGGACATACATTCTTTTAGTTTCTATTTTAGTTTGACTCTGTGTATTCTCTGTAATTGCTTATGGTTGAATATGGCTGTATGAGACTGAGTACTCTACAATGGAACTACAACGTGTGAAGAAGCCCAGATTAGGGAGTTAGAAATGAATCTATCTATAAAGTGGACACTGAGAGTGGAATACACATTTTCTAAAATGCTTCAGTTAAAAATAAAAGCAACCGGCCTGGCTTGGTGCTCACGCCTGTAATCACAACACTTTGAGAGGCTGAGGTGGGCTGATCACCTGAGATCAGAAGTTTGAGACCAGCCTGACCAACATGGTGAAATCCCATCTCTACTAAAAACACAGAATTAGCTGGGCATTGTGGTGCATGCCTGTAATCCCAGCTACTTGGGAGGCTGAGGTAGGAGAATTGCTTGAACCTGGGAGGCAGAGGTTGCGGTGAGCCAAGATCATGCCATTGTCTTCCAGCCTGGGCAACAAGAGCAAAACTTTGTCTCAAAAAATAAAATAAATAAAATAAAATAAAAGCAATAATATAAACCGAACAAAACAAATTCCATTTCTTTAGGTCTCATTTATTATATTTGACTTTAAAAGTAGAGCAGAAATTAAAATTGTAAATATATCATTATAAATAAAGTAACCCAATTCTTTACTTGTCCAAAACCATCTCATCCATCACCATGTTAATATATAGAAAGCTGTATACTTTCATAATTCTGAAAGTTTATTTTATTCTTCATTGCCAACTTTCACACAGTTCCTTTGATAGATTATAACCAGGTTTCTTAAAAGCATTTGAGTTCATTACTTACAGTCACAAAGTTTCTACCTGAAAATAAACGTTAATGTCAAATTATAAATACCATCCATTTTTTTTCACTGTTTCTAATATGTGTGATCAGAGTCCAAGCTGAGAAAGGTCATATTTTCAAGCTTTCAATCCATTTTGCATAAGAATATTCTGACTGGAGATGATTCTGGGGGGCTAAGGGATGTCTACAAGACCCAGGAAATCAAAGAAAAAGATTTAATAAAGGATTATGGGGTTGGTCACATAGGATGGTATTGGATACTTCCCAAATTGAAGAATACACTGGTCCCAAATAACCAGTGTATATGTAACAGATATTCATTATAAATATGATGAGGGAAAGGGATCAGGAAGATTGTTGAATTATATGACAGCTGGTGACTATAGTCTGTGAAAAGAGAAGGGTTTCTACTGTTACTGCTACTCCCATGACCCTTACCATTAATGTGGCTGCCGCTGCTGCTACTTCAACTAATCGCAACTGTCAGCATTTCCTCCTTCCCACTTATTTGTACATTTAACTATGTTTGAGACACTATCATGAGCTCTTTAATGCTTTTTATCATTTAACCTTCTGAATAAGACTTTGAGGTAGGTATTACCATACCAATTGTACTGATGAAGAGTCAGAGGCTTAGAAAAAAAGGTTTTCTGTGAAAATGTGGTAGTGTGATTATGTTCGCACAGGTTTCTTTGCCCTCAGAAACTGATGTTCTAAAAGGACTGGCAGAGAGAGAGAGAAAGACAGAAGGAGAGAGGAGAGAGAGAAAGAGAGAGAGGAGAAGGAGGAAAAAGTAAGAAAGCAATACAAACTAGGATCTTAAGATTAGGTTCAATTTCGTATAGCAGAAACCCCAAGCAGCAATGACTTCAGACTAAAAGAAATTATTCTTTCACATAGAAGAATTATGGAAATATGCAGTCTATGATCATTAAGCATTCTCTTTCTATTGTTTTATTCTTCTTCTGTGGTATGTGGCTTTTATCCTCAACACTGACTACTAGTCCAAGTTAAATAATGTGAAACAAATAGTACATTCAGGCAAAACAGGAATTTGTATAAGAAAGGAAACAAAATTAAAGTACATTACTTGGTTCAGTAGTGAACAATATTTACATATTTATAATATGACACATGCTGACTTAGTTGAAAATTGTGATTTAAATACTGGGAGGTTGGAGAGAGAGATGTGGATATGTGCATGAGTGTATGTTTGGGTGGTGTTTTGGAAATAGATATATCTTCAAATAATAGAGAGAGATAAAGAAATAGCATCAGTATTACATTCAGGAATATGAAAGTAAATACCAGATGAAACAGCTGTAAAGGTCGAAAGTGTGTGACTGTGTAGCAGGAGGGTACTAAGAGTTGAAATGAAGAATAAACTAGAGTTTTGCAACAATTTTTCCCCTGCTCTTTGCAAACTATAAAGGTAATAATTGTTTTAACAGACGTACACTCATTAATCTTGAAGTTGTAAAAATATTTTTAAAGCCAATAGCCGTAATCTCTCAATCCAGGAATGAGTACTATTTACTTTTGAGGTATGTTTTCTCCCGGCTTTGAGGTTATCACAGTCTATGCAGGAGGCGGACACCAAAGCAGATCACACAGCGAGGAAACAAGTGCATTGAAAAAGACACAGGAAAAGAGGAGAGAAAACCCTAATTATGTGCATTTCTACTATATTCCCAAAAAGTAGTGTTGGACAATGGTGTGCTAGTAAATGTCTCACAACTGGCTAGTTAAGAAAAATGTTACATGTGTATATACTTGTATACATTGATTATAATTCAGATATAAAAGACGCATAGCTTGAGATTTATAACAAATAATGAAATATATAATATATTCCTTGTTGTAATTTTTTTTTGTTTTTGAGACAGAGTCTCACTCTGTTGCCCATGCTGGAGTGCAGTGGTGCAATCTCAGTTCACTGAAACCTCCACCTCCTGGGTTCAAATGATTCTCCTGTCTTAGCCTCCCGAGAAGCTGGGATTACAGACATGTGCCACCACACCAAGATAATTTTTGTATTTTTAGTAGAGACAGGATTTTCCCATGTTGGCCAGGCTGGTCTTGAACTTCTGACCTCAGGTGATCTGCCCGTCTCAGCCTCCCAAAGTGCTGGGATTACAAGCATGAGCCACAGTGCCCAGCTCCTTATTGTAAAATCTATACAATTGATGAATGAAAAATTCTGACACAAATTTTGGTTAATATTTTTATTAAGATAAAAGAGAAACATTGAAGATTTATGCTGGATCTCTCTCACTTGTCAATGGAATGAGAAACTTCTTGGCTGAATCTGATAGTGGTTTTTGAATATTGGAATGATATTTTCTCATTTATTTGGTGTTATTTATAATGTAAGAGATATATGATAGTTTTAAAGTTTAATCTGCATTATTATAATTTTATTCATATTTTCTTAGGCCTAGAAAATTAACAAAACAAAAAATCAAACCTTCATTTGTAATATTTTCTGATTTTTTAAATGTATAATATAACCACATTTATTTAAGAATATATTTCAATAACAAACAGCAAATTCCAACAATACAAAACCACAATTATGTTTCTGCCAACCTTATATAAAATATGCATTTAAAATACTTGGAGTTTTATTCAAGTGATTTGTAGATTTTTTTTAAAATTGTACTTTAGGTTCTGGGGTACGTGTGCAGATCATGCAGGATTGTTGCATAGATACATACATGGCAATGTGGTTTGTTGCCTCCATCCCCCTGTCACCTATAACTGGCATTTCTCCCCATGTTATCTCTCCCCCAACCTTCCCCACCCCACCACTGTCCCTCCCTTGGTCTCCCCCAACAGACCCCAGTGTGTGATGCTCCCCTCCCTGTGTCCATGTGTTTTCATTGTTCAATACCAGCCTATGAGTGAGAACATGCTGTGTTTGGTTTTCTGTTCTTGTGTCAGTTTGCTGAGAATGACGGTTTTCAGATTCATTCATGTCCCTACAAAGGACACAAACTCATCATTTTTTATGGCTGCATAGTATTCCATGGTGTATATGTGCCACATTTTCTTTGTCCAGTTTATCATTAATGGGCATTAGGGTTGGTTCCAGGTCTTTGCTATTGTGAACAGTGCTGCAATGAACATACATGTGCATGTGTCTTTATAATAGAACAATTTATAATTCTTTGGGTATATACCCAGTAATGGGATTGCTGGGTCAAATGGAATTTCTATTTCTAGATCCTTGAGGAAGCACCACACTGTCTTCCGCAATGGTTGAACTAATTTTGACTCCCACCAACAGTGTACAAGTGTTCCTGTTTCTCCACATCCTCTCCAGTGTCTGTTATCTCCAGATTTTTTAATGATCGCCATTCTAACCAGCGTGAGATGGTATCTCAATGAGGTTTTGATTTGCATTTCTCTAATGACCAGTGATGATTGAGTATTTTTTCATATGTTTGTTGGCCTCACATATGTCTTCTTTTGAAAAGTGTCTGTTCATATCCTTTGCCCACTTTTGGATGGGTTTGTTTTTTTCTTGTAAATCTGTTTTAGTCCTTTGTAGATTCTGGATATTAGCCCTTTGTCAGATGGGTAGATTGCAAAATTTTTTCCCATTCTGTTGGTTGCTATTTCAGTCTAATGATTGTTTCTTTTGCTGTGCAGAAGCTCTGGAGTTTAATTAGGTCCCATTTGTCTATTTTGGCTTTTGATGCCAATGCTTTTGGTGTTTTAGTCATGAAGTTCTTGCCTATGCCTATGTCCTGAATGGTATTGCCAAGGTTTTCTTTAGGGTTTTTATGATGTTAGGTCTTATGTTTAAGTCTTTAATCCATCTGGAGTTAATTTTAGTGTAAGGTGTCAGGAAGGGGTCCAGTTTCTGCTTTCTGCACATGGCTAGCCAGTTTTCCCAAAACCATTTATTAAATAGGGAATCCTTTCCCCATTGCTTGTTTTTGTCAGGTTTGTCAAAGATCAGATGGTTGTGGAAGTGTGGCATTGCCTCTGAGGCCTCTGTTCTGTTCCATTGATCGATATCTCTGTATTACTGTAGCCTTGTAGTATAGTTTGAAATCAGGTAGCATGATGCCTCTGCCTTTGTTCTTTTTGCTTAGGATTGTCTTGGCTATGCAGGCTCTCTTTTGGTTCCATATGAAGTTTAAGGTGGTTTTTCCCAGTTCTGTGAAGAAGGTCATTGGTAGCTTCTTGACGGGGATAGTGTTGAATCTATAAATTACTTTGGGCAGTATGGCCATTTTCACAATATTCTTCCTAACCATGAGCATGGAGCATTTCTCCATGTATTTGTGTCCTCTCTTATTTCCTTGAGCAGTGGTTTGTAGTTCTCCTTGAAGAGGTCGTTCACATCCTTTGTTAGTTGTATTCCTAGGTATTTTATTCTCTTTGTGGCAATTGTGAATGGGAGTTTGCTCATGATTTGGCTCTCTGTTAGTCTGTTATTGGTGTATAAGAATGCTTGTGATTTCTGCAAATTGATTTTGTATCCTGAGACTTTGCTCAAGTTGTTTATAAGTTTCAGGAGATTTTGGGCTGAGATGATAGGGTATTCTAAATATACAATCATGTTATCTGCAAATAGAGGCAATTTGACTTCCTCCTTTCCTAATTGAATACTCTTTATGTTTTTTCTTTCTTGCCTAATTGCTCTGGCTAGAACTTCCAATTTGAATAGGAGTGGTAAGAGAGGGCATCTTTGTCTACTGCCAGATTTCAAAAAGAATGCTTCCAGTTTTGGCCCATTCAGTGTGATATTGGCTGTATGTTTGTCATAAATAGCTTTTATTATTTTGAGATACGTTTCTTCCATACCTAGTTTATTGAGAGTTTTTAGCATAAAGGGCTGCCGAATTTTGTGGAAGGCCTTCTGCGTCTATTGAGATAATCAGGTGGGCATTTATTGCTATAAATTTCCCTCTAGACACTACTTTAAATGTGTCCCAGAGACTCTAGTATGTTGTATCTTCGTTCTTGTTGGTTTCAAAGAATATCTTTATTTTGTCCTTCATTTCATTGTTTATTCAGTCGACATTCAGGAGCCAGTTGTTCAGTTTCCATGAAGTTGTGCAGTTCTGTGTTAGTTTCCTAATCCTGAGTTGTAATTTGATTTCCTTGTGGTCTGACAGATTGTTATGATTTCTGTTCTTTTGCATTTGCTGAGGAGTGATTTACTTCCAATTATGTGGTCAATTTTAGAGTAGATGCAATGTGGTGCTGAGAGGAATGTATATTCTGTGGATTTGAGGTGGAGAGCTCTGTAGATGTCTATTAGGTCTGCTTGGTCCAGATCTGAGTTCAAGTCCTGGATAGCCTTGTTAATTTTCTGTCTTGTTGATCTGTCTAATGTTGACAGTGGATTGTTAAAGTCTCCCACTATTATTGTGTGGGAGTCTAAGTCTCTTTGTAGGTCGTTAATAACTTGCTTTATGTATCTGGGTGCTCCTGTATTGGGTGCGTATACATTTAGGATCCTTAGCTCTTCTTGTTGCATTGATCCTTTTACCATTATGTAATGCCCTACTTTGTCTATTTTGATCTTTGTTGGTTTAAAGTCCATTTTATCAGAGACTAGGATTGCAACTACTGCTTTTCTTTGCTCTCCATTTGCTTGATAAATCTTCCTCTATCCATTTATTTTTAGCTATGTGTGTCCTTGTCTGTGACGTGGGTTTCCTGAATACAGCACACCAACGGTTCTTGACTTTTTATCCAATTTACTGGTCTGTGTCTTTTGATTGGGGCATTTAGCCCATTTACACTTAGGGTTAATATTCTTATGTGTGAATTTGATCCTGCCATTTTGATGCTAACTGGTTGTTTTGCCCGTTAGTTGACACATTTTCTTCATTGTGTCGATAGTCTTTACCATTTGGTATGTTTTTGGAGTGGCTGGTACTGGTTGTTCCTTTCCTTGTTTAGTGCTTCTCTCAGGAGCTTTTGTAAAGCAGGCCTGGAGGTGATGAAATTTCTCAGCAATTGTTTGATTTTAAAGGATTTTACTTGTCCTTCACTTATGAAACTTAGTTTGTCTGGATATAAAATTCTAGGTTGAAAATTATTTTCTTTAAGGATGTTGAATATTGGCCCCCAGTCTCTTCTGGCTTGTAGGCTTTCTGCCAAGAGACCTGCTGTGAGTCTGATGGACTTCCCTTTGTGGGTAACCCAACCTTTTTCTCTGGCTGCCCTTAGCATTTTTTCCTTCATTTGAACCCTGGTGAATCTGATGATTATGTTGCTTTGGGTTGCTTTTCTTGAGGAATATCTTTGTGGTGTTCTCTTTATGTCCTGGACTTGAATGTTGGCCTGTCTTGCTAGGTTGGGGAAGTTCTCCTGCATAATATCCTGAAGAGTGTTTTCCAGCTTGGATTCATTCTCTACGTCACATTCAGATACACCTATCAAACATAGATTAGGTCTTTACACATAATCCCATATTTCTTGGAGGCTTTGTTCATTTCTTTTCACTCTTTTTTCTCTAATCTTGGCTTCTTGTTTTATTTCACTGAGTTGATCTTCAATCTCTGATATCCTTTCTTCTGCTTGGTCAATTCAGCTATTGAAACTCGTGTATGCTTTGGGAAGTTCTTGTGCTGTGTTTTTCAGCTCCATCAAGTTATTTATATTCTTCTCTAAGCTATTTATTCTAGTTAGCATTTCATCTAACCTTTTTTCAAGGTTCTTAGTTTCTTTGCATTGGGTTAGCACATGTTCTTTTAGCTCTGAGAAGTTTCTTATTACCCACCTTCTGAAGCCTGTTTCTGTCAATTCATCAGATTCATTCTCCATTCAGCTTTGTTCTCTAGCTGGTGAGGAGTTGTGATCCCTTGGAGGAGGAGAGGTGTTCTGGTTTTTGGTGTTTTCATCCTTTTTGCTCTGGTTTCTTCTCATCTTCATGGCTTTATCTACCTATGGTCTTTGTAGTTGGTGACTTTCGGATGGGATCTCTGAGTGGACATCCTTTTTGTTGATGTTGAAGCTATTTCTTTCTGTTTCTTAGTTTTCCTTCTAACAGTCAGGCCCCTCTGCTGCAGGACTGCTGGAGGTCCGCTCCAGATGCTGCTTGCCTGGGGGATCACCCACGGGGACTGCAGAACAGTAAGGGTTGCTGCCAGTTTCTTCTTCTGTTATCTTCATCCCAGAAGAGTACCTGCCAGATGTCGGCCTGAGCTCTCCTTTATGAAGTGTCTCTTTGGGTATATGGGGGTCAGGAGCTGCTTAAGGAGACAGTCTGTCCCTTAGAGGAGCTCAAGTGCTGAGCTGGGAGCTCCATTGTTCTGTGCAGAGCGGCTGGACATGTACGTTTAAGTCAGTTGCAGTGCAACTCATAATCGCCACCTTTCCCAGGTGCTCTGTCCTGGGAAGATTGGGCTTTATTTATAAGTTCCTGACATGCTGCTGCCTTTTTTCATAGATGCCTTGCCCAGCACAGAGACAATCTAGTCACAGTCTGCCAGCAAAGGCATTGCTGAGCTGCCATGGGCTCTGCCCAGCTGCTGTGTGAACTTCCTTGAGGTTCTGTTTATAGAGGTACAGTTAGAACTGCCTCAGTATTGGTGGACTGCCTCAGGAGTGGTGGACATCCTTCCCCCCACTGAGCTGGACTGTCCTGGATCCAACTGTGCTTACTGCAAAACTCTCAGTCCAGAGCATTTCAGATTGCTTGTCTTGTAGGGGTGGCACCCGCTGAGCCAGATCACCTTGCTCCCTATCTCAGCCCCCTTCCTTTCGGTTGAATGGGTGGCTCTGTTTCCCAGGCATTCCAGGCACCAGTTGAAATGGCCACCCAGATTTGTGTGAGTTTCTGTGTACCAACCCACAATACCAGCTGAAACAGACATGCTGGAAACTCATGGCACTTTTCAGCCCAGAAATCTCCTGGTCTGTGGGCAGTGAAAACTCCTTTGGAAATGCAGTGATCACTCACCCTCTGCATTGTTCTTGCTGGGAACCGCACTCCAGAGCTGTTTCTGTTTGGCCATCTTGGATTCTCCCGATTCGTGGATTTTTAAATGTGTTTTGATAAGTGTAAAAAATACAGAAGTAGATGGAGTAATGACATATGAAATACACCAGGACCCAATACATAGATTTTGTACAAGGATTCTCCACACAGATTTTGGTTCAAAATCTCTCTCTAATCAACTTCCTTCTCCTCCTCCTCCTCCTCCATCTCCTCCTCCACCTCTTTTTGGATTTCTATGGTGTAAATTCTTTCATTCCAATCAGCATAATGCCAGTAAATGTGAAATTAGGAAGAGATGTGTTCATTCTTACGTAGAATTTCTGCCATAAAAATACAATAAGAGTAAGTAACTGGAAAATGGCATAAATAATTGAAAAGTGATGGGTTTAAGTATATTTTGCTTTTGTTTTTCATATAATTTATTTAATCATAAATTTATATAAATTAATTTTTATTATTGCCTTTGTTTAGTTACCACCTCATAAGATTCCTGACAATGGAATAATTGTTTCTCATGAGCTCACAGGAACTGGCGCCAGCACACCACTGGTTGTCTGATGAGTGAGTAAAACTTCCTGGAGAACGAGAAACCTGAAGTGAGTCTTAACAGGTAAGTAGGAATCAGCTGCCCCATAGACTTTGGATGGAAAAGGAAGATAAACACTAAAGCAAAGTGGCTACATAATGGTGAGGGAAGCAAAATGTGTGGATGGAAATATAAGCAGGTGTGTATTTGCTGAGATGAAATTCTCAGAAAGCAAGGACATGATAAAAAAAATCCTGCAAACTGCATCAAGGTACTTAGAATGTATCCTATAGGCCACGAAGAACTGTTGGAGGATTTAAAGCAGGGGAGTGAATTATTTAGATTTACGACTGAAGCATGATCTTCTGGCCAATCCTCGTAGAATGAACATAAGAAGGAGCAAGACTTAAAACACAAAAACCAGTTGGGAAGCTGTTGGAGTGCTTTAGGAATGTGATGATATGAGCTGATTCAGGACAGTTGTATTTAAGAAAGAGAGGCGATAGAATCCAGAAATACTTAAGAGGTAAAATCAGCAGGGCCAGTGATTGATTAGAAGAAGACAGGGGTGAGGGGAGAGGGAAAAGTCAATGGTGGCTTCCCGGTTTTCAGCTCAGCTTCTAAATTATGGAGCCATGGCCAATAAATGGAGTCAAGGAAGAGGATTAGGTTTCTGGGCTATGAGATTAATTCAGAGTCCTTATGTACAGTTTCAGTCATTATGGAACATCCATGTGGAAATATCTAGCAGGTCTGGCTGAAGATAAAATTTAGCGCATGATTAATATATAGGTGTTAGTAGATGAGCTCTGGAAGAGAAAGTGGGGAGAAGTAAAAGGTAGGAAACAAAGCAGAACCTGAGGATACATCTGAACATAGAGAATCAGCAGAAGAAAAGAGTCCAGTACTGCAGACAGAAGGACTCACCAGAGAGGTGAGAAGTGAATAAAAGAACATGAATCATGTAGTCCAGGAAGAAAGGCTGTTTAAAAAGCCAGCATGGAGAAATCATTTCTATAATGCCAAATGAATTGTGTATGCCTCTTGTATATTTATATCTCAAATTAAAATGGAGTATCTTTCACATGTTATAAATATCATCTTGAGTGATTTTTTGATTTTAGAAAATTTTAGTGCACAGATAGTATAGACTTATTGTGAAATAATGATAAAATATACAAATATAAAAGAACAAATGAAACACTTTTTATCCCACTTCCCAGAGTTAATAGCTGTTAACATTTCAAATTTAAGTGATTCCTGAACTTTTCTGTATATGTGTGCATGCACATACGTATCGAAATTAATGTATTATGTTTAATTGACAGGAATTTGCACTTACTCAATATTTTAATGACTATGTATAATACTATGTGGCTGTAATATATTTATGTAATCAATACCCATTGTTAAACACTTTAAATTATTATTATAATTTTCACCTATTATAAGAACCATAATAAACGTCTTTGTGCTTAAAGCATTTATATGTAATTTGGTGGGTTTTTTTTTTTTGGCCTTCAAGAACAATCTCTAAAGTAGAATTAACTAAGTTAAAGGATATAAAATACTTTTAAGGATTTTAACACATTTTTCCAACATGCTTCTTAGAAATATAGGTCTGATGAGATTTTCACCAGCACTTGTAAATAGTGCTCATTTCTCCAAGACCTCATCAGTGTGGAATATTCCCAGATTTTATCTATACTTAAAAATGTTAATAGTATCCATAAATCTTTCACCTACGATACCCCCCAAAAAACCCAAATCTTAAAGCCAAATATTTTTATGTCGTTTTATAAACTGTTGTAAAACCAGGATGAACTAAGAGTAGCAGATGACACCATATTTTGGTGGGGTAGATTTTCGCAGCCTTCAGTGTGCAGCCTCTGTTGCTGAGTTCTTTCCCTGATTCTGCCTTATTTCCACTTCTGCACTTTTTTTCAAACTACTGTGTGCACTGCTTGTTCAGAAGCCTTCTTGCTCTTCTCCTCGTCCAAGTTGTACATTCATTCAAGTCATTTTTGAAAAGTTCTCTTATGAATGTCTATAGAGCTTTGAGTTTTTAAGCCATAATTAATATTCATAATTATATATTTAAGTATTTAAGTCATAATTAATATTCATAATTATATATTTTCTTGAGTAGTGTGTTCACTTACTTTTCTTACATGGGTTGCAAGATCGTAAGGGAAAGGACCATGGCACGTAGTCAGTTCAAGTCTCTTGTCTGTGAATCACTTTCTTGCATGGCAATGGATAGGCAATTAGGAAACACAGAGAAGAATAATACAAAATCATGAACATATTACTAACTTTGGCTTTATACTAATGCATTGTCTATTCTAATACAAGACTGCAATTATTTGAAAAGCAAATGAGCATTTTATAGACTATTACTTTTTAAAAAATGGGTAGCTTTCCAAATGATTCTGGAAAAGTTTTGACCTATTGTGTGTGTGTGTGTGCGCGTGCACAAGTGCACGTGTGCGCACGCGTTCGTGTGTGTGTGTGTGTGTATATGAGAAAAGAGAGAGAGAGAGATGTAGGTTGTGGAAGGTTATAGATTATGTGGATAGGAAAAGGGACAGATCTAGATGACTTATTTTACAGATATGAAAGCTAAGTTAAAGAAATGCTGAGTGAGTTTCTTCAAACACAAAGCTGGTAGGAGAGATTTTGATCCTGGACTTAGATCTGCTGACATTCTGGACAATGTTAGTTTCACACCACTAGACTCTATCTTTCACAGGTCTATTTTTAATTCATGTACATAGTGTATTTAGAAAAGATTTATAAAATTGACAATTTAGTTTCAAACCTGAAATATAAATATTCCAGTAATCTTAAGTGATTAGAACCACAGAGCAACTTAAGGGACTTCACAAGCTTTCCATTTTGTATCACCTCTGCTAAAGCAAATATCTTCTCTATCTAAATATCCATTTTGCATTTTCTTGGTATTGTTTTTTTTTATAATCATTTTCAATTGAAAACATGATAATCTCCCAACAACAACAATGAAGAGGCCCAAGACCAGATGAATTCACAGCCAAATTCTACTAGATGTACAAAGAACTGGTAGTAATCCTATTAAAGGTGTTCCAAAAAATCAAGGAGGAAAGAATTCTCCCTAACCCATGCTATGAAGCCAGTATTACCATGAAACAAAAGCTAGGCAAAGACACAACAAAAAAGAAAAGCTAATATCCCTGATGAATATAAATGTAAAAATATCCAATAAAATACTATTTAAACAAATCTAATAGCAAAACAGAAAGATAATATACTGTGACTAAGTAGCTTTAATTTTAGGGATGCAAGGATGTTTTAATATAGGGAATACGGTGAATCACATTTATTGATTTAAATTAAATCAATAAATGTGATTCACCATATTAACAAAATTAAAAACAAAAACCATGTGATCATTTCAGCAGACCCAGAAAAAGTATTTGATAAAATTTAGCATCCCTCCATAATTAAAAACTCTCAATAAAGTAGGCATAGGAGGAACATATCTCAAAATAATAAAAGCTGTATATGACAAACCCACAATCAACATTACTGAATGGGAAGAAGTTGAAAGCATTTCCCCTAAGCACTTTCACCACTCCTATTCAACATGCTATTAGAAGCTGTAGCCAGAGCAATCAGGCAAGAGAAAGAAATGAAAAGCATTCAAATTGGAAACGAGGAAGTCAAATTATCTGTGTTTGCTGAAGATGTAATCTTATTCCTAGAAAATTCTAAAGACTCTTCCAAAAGACTCCTAGATGTAACATATAAACTTAGTAAAGGCTCAGGATACAAAACTAATGTAGAAAAATTAGTAGCCAATGTTAAAAAGTTGTTTTTTCACAGAATTTGAAAAAAAATTCCTAGAGCCGGGGGTGGTGGCTCACTCCTGTAATCTCAGCACTTTTGGAAGCCAAGGTAGGGGAGTCACCTGAGGTCAGGAGTTTCAGACCATCCTGACCAACACGGCAAAAGCCCATCTCTACAAAAAGTACAAAATTATCTGAGTGTGGTGGTGGGTGCCTGTATTCTCAGCTACTTGGGAGGCTGGGGCAGGAGAATTGCTTGAACCCAGGAGATGGAGGTTGCAGGGAGCCAAGATCGCACTGTTACACTCCAGCCTGGGCAACAAGGGCAAAACTCTGTCTCTAAAAAAAAAAAGAGAGAGAGAGAGAGAAAGAAAAGAAGAAGGAAGGAAGGAAGGAAGGAAAGAAAAGAAAGAAAATCTTAAAATTTACATGGAACAACAACAGCAAAAAGCTAGCCAAATCAATTCTAAGCAAAAAGAACAAAGCTGGAGGTTATCATATTACCTGACTTACAATTATACTACAAGAACACAGTAACCAAAAAAAAGTATGGTACCAGAATAAATATAGACACAAAGATCAATGAAACAGAATAGAGAACTCAGAAATAAAGTCACATACCTACAACAAACTGATCTTCGACAAAGTCAACAAAAACATACACTGGAGAAAGGACACCCCTAATCAATAAATGGTGCTAGGAAAATGAAGTAGACATATGTAGAATAATGAAACTGGACCCGTATGTTCCACCATATACAAAAATTAACTCGAGATGGATTAAGAATTCAAATGGAGGACCTGAAGCTTTAAAAATCCTACAAGCAAACCTAAGCAAAACTCTTTTGGACACTGGCCAAGGCAAAACATTCATGACTAAGACCACGAAAGCAAATACAAGAAAAACAAAAATAGACAAGTGGGACTTCATTACATTAAAATGCTTACGCACAGCAAAAGAAATAGTCAACAGAGTAAACAGATAGCTGACAGAAGGGGGAAAAATATTGGCAAACTATGCATCGGTCAGAGGACTACTATCCAGAATCTAAAAGGAACTCAAACAACTCAACAAGCAATAAAACAAATAACTTTATTAAAAAGTGGGCAAAGGACATGAACAGACATTTTTCAAAAGAAACTATACATATGGGCAAAAAAGATGAAAAATGCTCAACATCACTAACCATTAGGGAAATGTAAATTAAAACCACAATGAGATATCATCTTATATCAGTCATAATGATTATTATTAAAAGGTAAAAAAAACAACAGATATTGGCAAGGATGCAGAGAAAAGAAAATGCTTATACACTACTGGTGGGATTTTAAATTAGTACAACTTGTGTGGAAAATGATATGATTATTTCTCAAGAAACTAACAATAGAAGTTCCATTTAATCTAGCAATCTCACTAGTGGGTATCTATTCAAAGAAAAAGAATTTCTTCTAAAAACATGCCTGTAAATGTTTATCACAGCACTATTTACAATAGCAAAGATATGTATTCAAAAATCAAACACCGCATGTTCTCACTCATAGGCGGGGTGTTGAACAATGAGAACACATGGACACAGGGAGGGGAGCATCACACACTGGGGTCTGTCGGGGGGTACATAGGGGAGGGACAGTGGGGTGTGGGGAGTTGGGGAGAGACAGCATGGGGAGAAATGCCACATATAGGCAATGGGGAGGAAGGCAGCTAATCACACTGCCATGTGTGTACCTATGCAACAATCTTGCATGTTCTTCACATGTACCCCAAAACCTAAAATGCAATTAAAAAAAAAGATATGTATTCAACCTAAGTGTACATCAGTAGATGAATCTAAAAAGAAATGTAGCTTGTATATATGTGTGTGTGTGTGTGTGTGATACATTTATATTTGTGCATACACACATGTTCACAAACACAACATCAAATACTGCTCAGCAATAAAACAGAATGAAATTACGTCTCTTAAAGCAAGATGGATGGAACTGGAAACCATTATTTTAAGTGAAATAACTCCGAAACAGTCAAAAACTGCATGTTCTCACTTATAAGTTGGAGCCAAATAATGTGTACACATGAACATAGAGAGTAAAATAATTGGAGAAATTTGAGACTCACAAAAATGGGGAGTAAAGGATGAGGAATTACCTAAAGGTTACAACTCTGTTTGGGTGACGTTATATTGAAAGCCCAGACTTCACTACTACACCGTACATACACATAACACAATTACACTTGTACCACCTACATTTATAAAAGATATGAATAAAATTTAATTTAATAAAAAGTAACAAATATATATATATGTAATGTGGCTTTGAGTTTTCAGTATAACTTAAAGGCAATACATTGCATTTGCTATGGCTAGCTTTATAATGCATCCTTATATAAATAAAACCACATGTATCAGAAGATCTGTTTAGAAAGGAATGCCCCACATCTTTCCTGAATGGAGTTTAATAGGTTTGTATGTGTGTATATATTTTTGCACATCAACTCTTGTGTAGCAAGTTATAAAATTAAAGGTATTTTAATGATGCTAGTAGTGATAGATAAGCTTTCTCTTTAGTGTTTAATAACAATCTTACAAGCCTGCATACCTTTGTTAAATGTTGGCCCTTCTGTATCTTTATTCATATGTGCCAGTATGTATGAATATTTGTTTGTATAAGCATGTATTCACATATACACTCAGCATGTATCTGTGAATGTATATATAGCATTACTGAGATGAGCACTTAGGGAAAAATATTTCCCGTCTTGGTTACCATCAAGTGATATGATCTGATAGTTTTCAAAACCACATTAAGAAACCTTTTGATGTTTGCCAGGCAGAGATATCTCTTTGCATGTTTAATTTTATCAGCAATTAGACCTCCAGGGAAGTTGTAACAAACGCATTCAGCTCAGTTGCTGGCTCTTCCCATACTCCTGGTGCACCTTTATGGTCATCTGCATTCTGAGCGACCCACACACCTGCCCTGTGGACGCCCTGGCACCGATTAGTGGAGTTTATATAATTGAGTCAAATCTGGATGTCAAGAGTTTTTCACTTTGACCTCCAACCTCAACTCTCTTGGTGGAGAAACACATATCTTTCATCTCTTCCACCTGCCTACTTGGATACCCTTTCTGTAATGAAGGAGCCCTTGTCATAGCAAGGACTCCTATTTCTCCTATTTCAAGCTGAGCTCTGTTTCTTTCTTAATATCCCTGGGATGTAATTATCTCATGATAAGCACTTTTGTGTCTAATGACTTAATTAGTTAATCACATAAGTGCTGTAAGTGATGTTTTGTGTGATGAAAATGTGCAAAATGTAGTAAATCATCAACCTTCCTCTATGCTGGACAGGAAAGCAACCCACTCAGTCTGGGAGTTTAATTTCTGTCTCCTTCAGACAGGTCTTTTTTGTGTGTGGGTTGGTAGAGGCGAGAGAAAAAATACTGCTTTATATTAAACAGATGGGGGAGGGTGTAATAGTGTTTTCCTGAGCCCTGACACTTTTTAATCTGCCCCTACACACGTACATACAGATTTTAACATTTAATTGCTGCTTTTTCCCAAAATAAGGCCCATTAGCTGGAAGGCAGCAACAGCTGTTAGAATGCTGTGGTTTCACTATTTTTTCTTTTTCCTTTACTGTATTTATATGTATTCTGGATGTATTTAGCAGGTAAAAATCAGCATTTTCAGAATCAAAGCATTTCCATCCTGTTCCCACAACCAGAGGCACACACTTAAGTAAAAATGACCTAATATGTTATTTTGCATAGGTCATTAAGCAATTTGGAGTGACTTTCTCTACAAATGTAACAGGACTTCAGTGAATCAATAGACCTGTAGGGCTAGAAAGGTGTGATACGTTTCCTCACCCACCATAATGCTTACGGCCAATACTCCTACGGCAAAAGTTAGGGTAACAAGAGCAAAACACAACGAATGTATTTAATCAAGGAAAACCCAGCAGGGCCTGTCCAGATTCTTCTTGGCCTCTCTGTGCTGCATTCCTTCCTCTAGGTTGTGGGGTAGGACTCCTCTGGAATGAGAGTCATCAATGGAGAAGAGAGAAGGGTGAGAGTGACCTTTCTAGGTTTTATGGCTTGCTTTGGAGGAGGGAAGTTCTTGTTTCTATGACCAACTTAGAGAAAAGGAATTTTGGTTTCTATAATAAGCATTGGTGAAAAAGGAGGGTGGGAGCTAGGAGGGTAAGAGAAGGTCAGAGAGACCTTGCTTTTGAGGCCTTGCCTTCCAGTCTCCTTTAGATCAAAGTAGTCAGCATGTGGAGATGCCATACTTCAGGATATCAGGTTCTGAGCCTCAACAGATCCATTACTGTCTTGCTTCCTGCCATTGGTTTATGAGGAAGGGTTTTGTTGTGAATTTTGACAAATGAGATTTTTAAAATATTCACTCTGCCACAGTGTGTTGGCCTAAAAACAAAATTAAGAAAAGAAACTATTGCAGATTGATGTAAAACTCTATCTTTGCAGTTTTCTAACTCTCTGCTCAGATGTTTGTATACTCAAATATTAAATAGTTATTTTCTATTAATTGAATAGTTGAAAAATATAAGAAACTGGCCAACTTTTAAGGAGTCCAACCGTTAGTTTGAATAATTATAGAATATATTAACCTGTCTCAATTTTTTTTTTTTTTTACTTTTTCCAGAAAGGTTTCTGGAATCTCACCAGCCTAAAGTAGCATTTCTTTTATCCTAAAATTTGATAGAGTTCTCTATACCATTGATTTGTCAATTTTGTTCATTCAGTCGTTCATTCACTTATTCATTTTCATTTAACAGTCATAAAATATCTACATTTCCAGTGCCAGATCTTTTGTTGTATTGAATTATTATTTTTTGGTGAGGATACAAGTGCCATTTACCTTTTTGCCTCCTTATTTATTGTATCACACAACAAGGTTATAAACTTAAGGGTCAAGGCCTCATACACTATAGACATGCAATATTTACTAAATTCTTTTTGTTTGTTTGTTTTGTTTTAAACTGATTTTAAATGGATGAGGTGGCTCGCACCTGTAATTCTAACACTTTGAGAGGCCGAAGCAGGAGAATTGCTTCAGCTAAGGAGTTGGAGACCAGCCTGGACAACAGAGCAAGACCCTATCTCAAAAAATAAAAAGAAAGAAAAGAAAAGAAAAAGAAAATTTGATTTTTCCAGAGGCTAAATAGCCAATAAAAAAAACTTTCTTTTTATTGTTGAAGTTACTACAAATAACAAATTTTACATTGAATGTTTGTACATTCTTTATATTTTGCTCTTGTAAGAAGTCTAACAGCTGACCCAAATTAAATGCTGCAAAGCATGCTGTTTAAAAGAGTGGTGTGTGGCTTAAGCCCAAAAGTCACAGAGAAGCATGTAGTTTCTCATAGCATGCAGAGATGAAGGCAAGGTGTAGGCAAGGATTTATGCATTTGAGTAGAGAAGTGACAGAAATTTTTGCAAGCCCACCTGTGCCAGAAGAGTGGCAATTTCTGACAAATAATAGTAATACATCTTAAAGCACTGTAATAAAACTTTCCAAGTAAGTTTGTATTAATTTAAGTTGTTTTTAAGAGAACTCATGATCAATGGTGTATGGGTAGAAAGGGGGTAATCCCTTTTCTCCCCCATCACAGAAAAAAAACATAATGAATTTATTAACATGCATAGTGCATGGGAGCCACAACATAATATAAAAAAGTAAAAAAATAAAAATAAAAAAATAAAGAAAAATGAACCAGATGTTTGATGCTAAAATATCCTCTTCACTGGGGAGAGGGTTGGGGAACCCATACATGAATGAACTCAAAGACAAGCAGGGATTTGTAAATGATTCTTTTTGGATGATGAATGAGACTGAAAGAAGTTTCAGAAAGTTTTCATGAGTTACAGAAAGGTGAGGGGCAGAACAGCACACTGAACAAAGGTTTTCTTCTTATGCAGATACAGTTTCCCAGGTAATCTCTTAAAGCTGCCTCAGCAGAATAGATGAAAAGTCAGTCTGGCCATGGTGACAACCCCCAGTCTCTTCTCTTCTCTGGTGGTTAATTTCTACTGCCATTTAGTAATATTCTCAGGAAGGGGGCTTGAAGACAAGTGCATTTCTCTTAGCAGACATTTTCTCACTCAGATAAGAGATTTTCCACAGAGATTCCCTCCTGGTGCTTTGGGAAAAAAGGGTCAGAGACACGAGAGGTGAAGGAAGGTCAGAGAAGGATTTTAAGGCTGCTTTTTTATTTCAGTATATCAATGTGCCATATTCTGAGACAAAATGATGACAACTCCCTTAGCCTCATTTTCTTAAACCACGGTGAGCACCAGAGTTACCTAGAAAACTTGTTACACATTTGGGTACACCACGTTTGTTTAACCATAGCCACAACTGTTGGTTTGCTTTAATGAATTATCAGACTTGGGAAAGACCTTCAAGTCAATTCAATTCAGTGATTTTTAAAAGGTGCAGATATTACCTTAAAACTAAAATTCCAAAATTTGGAACCATTCTATAGATTTGGACTTGATCCTTAGGAGAGAGTAGTTGGAGTTAAGACTCACAAGAGAGGTATTCTGTAGATATGGAAGCAAAAGAGAAAAAAGGAAAACCGACCCTGAATAAAATAACGTGAGGAAGGAGTTAGTGCGTGCAGGAGTGTAAACAAAGAAGTCCCACCTTAAGTCCAAGTGAGTCAGACTTCTGGCAAATGTTAGGTGGTCACGCGTTATCTGATAATCCCCAGTCCATCAAGTTGTGGACTGTTTGAAGAAAGAAATCCATCCTTTCATCCATAAATATGTATATACAGCAGAAATAAAAGAAATAGAAAGCTTTTTGATAACGATAGATTTAATCAGAATCTTGTAAAAAAACAAAGCAAGACTTCTGATAGGGGTAGGCAACAGAAGCAATCATCTTTTTAAGGTAATGAGCTATTCACCACTTTGACTTGCCTGAGTGAGAGGGATCATTTTCTACCTTAGGATTGTTAGAAAGAACGTTAGCATAACAGAGCAATTTGCCTACAGGTGATGCTCCCTCTGGTTATTTATGGAAACGCGTTTTACTGATTTCTGGAAGCTGGCTCTGTGCAATCTGCATAGGTAATTTTGAAAAAGCAAACGGATCTATAACCAGCCAAGTTATCAGATGCTATAGGTGATAGATATTAGATCACTATAAACCCTCAAAAAGAAGGCTTTCTGAATTCACGTAAATGGAAGAAAAACCCTTAAATGCAACCAGCAAAGCAGGGAACTCATAGAATGTTCTTGTACAGGGGCTGGGCATCTACTAAACTAATTGCTGATGGGTTTCAGAACACACTACTAAAAATATGGCGCCTTGGCATATTGAATACTTGATTGATTTATTTATTTGAGATAGAGTCTTGCTCTGTCACTCAGGCTGGAGTTCAGTGACATGATCTCAGTTCACTGCAGTCTCTGCCTCCTGAGTTCCAGTGATTCTCCTGCCTCAGCCTCCTGAGTAGCTGGGATTACAGGCGCGTGCCATCATGCCTGGCTAATTTTTGTATTTTTAGTAGAGATGGGGTTTCACCATGTTGGCCAGGCTGGTCTCAAACTCCTGACCTCAGGTGATTCACCCACCTTGGCCTCCCAAAGTGCTAGGATTACAGGAATGAGCCTCCGCACCCAGCCTGAATATTTTAAGTGGAAGGAAATTGAGAAGTAACAGGTGCTGGAAGAATTCTCTAACTTTCCTCTTCTCTCCTGAAGAAAGACTCTCATGTGAGAGGTGCCTTCCCTATGCCCAGAGGAAGGAACACCCTAATCCCGGAAGATGAGTAGATGCCAAGGAATCAGAACCGGTCCTGCGAAGTTTCCCCAGTTTACTGCCCATAGATTATTTCCTTTTCTATCACAGTTTCTCATGACTTTCCACTCTTGATCAAACATAGTATAAAAATGCTTATGCTTAAAGAAATTGTGAAGATCTTCATTTCCTTATGAAAGAAGTGAGTCATGTAAAACGTAAATGAATCTGTGCATTTTTCTCTTGCGAATCTGTCTTTCGTCAGTCTAACTTGGCCTAAGCTAATGAAACTAAGGTGTATAGAAGATAAATATTTCTCCCCCTTTACAGAGCCAAGCTCCTAATAAATGTTTATATTTCTATATTTATGAAACCTATTAAAACACATTTCTATTTATAAATTCACATAAGGACAAAAGAAAAGATAGAAAAATATTTCAATTAAGGTAATTAAATAATGGTACCACAACTTAATATAGTTTTTAAAATTACCATATACAGCACAGTGCCTAGCACCACATACTTTGTTGGAGAAAATCTTTGAAATAAGTGAAGAAAAGATAAAGAAAACTGATAGCACAATTCTTTCTTTTAAATTATTATTTTGTGTTAATTGATACCTTACCAAATAAGTCCAATGTTAATTGTCGCCAGTGACAGATACCTTGTCATAGCCAGCTCTTATATGCTTAGCACAAAATCAGTACTTGTAGCAGAAAAGTAGAATAGCACAAAGAATGGCGTGTGGGGGAGATGACGGAGAAATTAGAGGAGCCAATGGTGAAAGTTCAAAATGTCCATGTCAGCTTCTGTCTTTATTCTCATCACTTGGAAAGCAGATGACGCTGAACATTGTTCCTGTGAGCCAGCTGAAAGCCCGAGTCACTCAAAGTACAATATTCCGATTTTTCCAAAGAAAGGCTAGGATATTGGATTAAATTATGGGTTTTTTTTTCATATTTTATCTTTGCAATATAAGCCATTCCTATCAGGAAATTCTTCTTCATGCCTAATCCGAATCCCTTATGCTATAATTGATGCTTGTGTGCATTATTTCTGTCCTCAGCAGTGATTAAAGACAGTTGACAGGTAAAGCAAACTATGATGGCACATGTATACCTATGTAACAAACCTGCACATTCTGCACATGTATCCCAGAACTTAATTTAAAATAAATAAATAAATAAAAACAAAATAGAACTAACAACAACAAAAACAGCTGGCTGCATTGTGCAGTTTTAAGATGCTCACAGAACCTTCACCATAATTGGAGAGTGTTGTTAAGTTGTCTCTGAGACTGCACATTCTCAGGCTAAATCATCTCTGTTCTTTAACTTTCCTTATTACCTTGATTCTTTGTATCTGTGAACCATCATTGTGGCTCTGTGAAGGTGCTTGCTCTAGATGCAATACTTAGTACTGTTTCCATATGAGTTCCACATGCCAAGCTCCCATTAAAGCCAGGAAGAAAGCAACACAGAGCCAACGACAGGCCCAGAAGCCTTTGGAAAACAGAGCTGGCACTAGGAAGAGAGGGAACCAATCAGAGTGGTGCAAGGTCAAAGGGGGGACGATCAGAGTGGTCGTAGGTCAGAATCATGCATTCTTAGAAGGCCTGTCAGTTGAGAATGGTAAAGTCTAGACAGCAGATTGTAGTATCCCGAAAGGTAGGCAAATATTAAATAGTCTATATCACATATTCAGGGTTCAGGAGCACAGGCAAGAAGCCTGAACATCAGAGGATCTGGATATCTGGACCAGGTGTGCTAGCCAAACATGATTAACAAAAAGGCAGAAAACATGAGAAACACTCTGGACACAATGAGCATCAAGAGAAGAAGGAAATGCATATACGAAGCCAAAGTTTTTCTTCCTAGGGGGAGCTTTTCCTTCCTTCCCTTACAGAGCAAGTCTTAAGACTTACTATGCAGCCCCCATCTACCCACTCTAATAAGCTAAGTAAGTGTGCACAGTGGCTGGAGAAAGACATGTGAAGAGCTTCTTAAAAGTATATAATTTCTTTAGCCATTATTATTAAGTATTCATTTAACAAATACTTACTGTGTACTGCTAACAAACTGTAATTGGGAAGCTATTAGGCTGAGACAGCTCCAGCACTGTGGGTTCCCACAAAAGCAAACAGAATCTCAAGGTAAACAGTAGAATGAAACTTAAGCTTTACCAATCAGAATCTACCAACTAATCTCAAAGCAGGGACTTTCCACAAGATTATATCCAAATAAGGCAAATGCCTAGCTGTAGCCAATCACATGATTTTTTTACTTTGCTCCCACATTTACCCTATAAAAGCCCACTGCAAATGCTGCAAAGTGGAACTCTCTGAACCTCTTCTGGTTCTGAGTGCTGTCTGATTCATGAATCATTCTTGGTTCAAATAAATTTTGTTAAGTTTTTTAAAGTTTTGCTTTTAGCAATATCTCCCATGTACCAAATGCTAAGTCAGTATTTTAATTATGGACTTTACCCCCAAATTATGTTCTTCTACTCATCTGATGAGAGCAATATAAAACGATAAGGAGTATGGTTATCCTTTAAGAGGATGCCCTTTAAGAGGGGGCCCTTAATAAGTACTTTCATGGCAGAACATAAAAGAAATTAGAAAAAGACAGAGATAAGTCTGACTTAACAAGATAAATTTTTCATTCATTCAATAAATATTGCTCATTGCTTACTATAATCTATTACTAAGTAAAACTTGATATTTAAACTCAAGGAGCTTATAATCCAAGCAGAAGCTTGAAATTTTAGTAAAATAATACAATTCTGCACTGTGCAGAGAAATGAAATACAGTTCTTTAAAAAAGTTAATTCATGAATCCTCGATCACCCTTTTGTAGGAAAAATATACACATGGAGATTTTACATGGCTTGAACTAGGGGAATTTTTAAAAATGTTTTATGTTGCATGTAACCTTTTTTTAGCTTAAAAAATTCTTTTATATCACTTCTTCTAAAACTTCCTGAGGCCTAGGCTTAGATAAAACAAAAGGAATTAATTTGATGAAAAAGAGGTAAGAGACAAATCCGGGCATGCACGTCCTGGATAGCCTTCTTCCTACTTGCATTTTCTATAAACATATCTTTTGTAAGGTGTTTCTCAGATTAGCTTCTGGTTCATATGTTGTCTTTCTGTAGTTGTAACAATAAAAGTGGGCAGTTTTTGAACCTAATTTTGAAATATTAAAAGCAGTTTAAAAAGTACTTAACCAAAGTTACAACAGGATAAAATATAGTTGTTTATTTGCATCCTTTGTTCTCTTCTATAACGCACATGATACCACTATGGCAAAAGTGACATTCTTTTAAAATAAAGGTGCTTAAAATTCCAGATGAAGAAGAGGATTAAGAGCAGTAAGAATGGGAAAAGAAATACCATAAAAGCAAAAAATGTGAATAACAGGCAAAATAGTTAGAAATTTTAAAAGGTTAATTAGAAGACCGGATTGTGAAGCTTTTGGTTTAATTCCATCTGGTTTTGGAGTCTTTTCAAATAAATAATCAAAGGTATGTTAATAATATATAAATTTTAAGTCATCAAAGGTGACCATTCTTCCTAGAAAAAAAATGGAATTCAGAATAGTGTCTGTGTCTTACCCAATCTGGGAAAAATAGAATTATTGATGCCAAAAGAAAGTTTTCTATTTTCTTTTGAGTGACAGAATCAGATATCAACATTGTCATATAAACAGGCAGGTCTGGGATTAATTCCTTGGCCAAAATGAACAAACACAAAAGACTTTTCAGAAAAGCTGTGCTTTGCTACTTTCCGTGTGGTGCTGGTCTTTAAAACAAATAAACCAACCACAAAGAAGGGGGTGAGCATTCTCAATCGGATGAAAACTAAACCAATAAAAGCCTGCAATTATTCATTTTGAAAAGGAAATGGCAAGCTATTCAGTAATATCTATCTTCTCTATGGCTTATTTTTTTTCTTAGGCCACAGTTATTTTGTGATTATTCTCTTGCTTAAAAGTAAGCAATCCAAGGCGATTGAAGAGCATTGTTTTATATAGTAGGAAAGATATTAAGTTTAGCTCTAATACTTCAATCTCTTCGATGAATGGTTGATGTAATAGTTGATGCATATCAAATTATTTACCCAGAATAAGCTGTTCCCTATGTTAAAATGCAAACTTACAAGTTACTTGAAAAAATTTAATACATCAACTGAGAAGCTCCACTTCACCATATGCTCCAACTCTCTGCCCCCAACTCCTACCCCAACTTGGCACAGATATTTACTGACTTTAAAGATTCCATTCCTCTTTACTAAATTATTTTAACTTATCTGTGTGTGTGTGTGTGTGTGTGTGTGTGTGTGTGTGTGTGTGTGGTTATGAATCCAGCTGGTCAACTCCTTATTTCCTATTTTCTAAATACATACACACACACACACACACACGCGCGTGCTCACAAATTACTTTACCGTACGGTTATGTAACCAGAGGATGCCTGTCTTGACTAATATCTTTTTAAATAAAGCATTTGAACCATCACAATTGCTGGTTTAATCTAATAATTTAATGTGGAAATCTACTTTCAAGTTCTGTATAAGACCCTCCTTCTTAAAAGCAAACAAATAAACATTAATAACCAATTGGACCAAGGCATACTTGATATTTTAAACCTTGTCGCAAATCTTATAGACTTAAACAAAGTGCAGAGTTGGGAAGAAAAAAATTAATATTACAATGAATAAATGATGAGCTAAGTATTGGTTACATGTAATCATTCAGATAGATGCTATGTCTCAAATGTAAAAGGTATAGACATTTTTTTGGAAAAGCCAACTATTTAATAATTGGAATATTTGATGTAGAATGATTATAGATTTTTATGACTATACTTAGTGAGAATATCACTCACGTTTTACTAGAATCTCAAAGATGCCAAATTTTGTATCTAGAAGCAATGATTCTGTAGTCAAAGTTATCCAGGCTCAAATCTTGCTTGTATTAGCTTAGTTTTGCTGAGTGATTTGGGCCAATTACTTAACCTTTCTGTGCCTCAGTTTCTTCACATGTTAAATGCAGATAAATTTAGTACCCATTATTATAAGATTGTTGTGAAGATTTAACAAATCAGTACGTATAAAGTGCTTAGAAATATGCATCTTACGTGTGTTAGTGTTATATAAATATTTGCTATTATTATTACTACATTATTGAAATACATATTTATAAATCTAAATATGTAAATATTTAAATACATGTATTGATATTGCTTTGGAGTTTTAGCTTATGATGGATAGGGTTAGGGAAAGAGCACTTAAACTGGAAAAGTTAAGGTAAAGGGCACAGGAGGTAATTTAGTGGTGGTGGAAATAAAATTTTTAATTACTTTATTGATACATACTAAAGGCACACGAGTTTGGTGTATATGTGATAATTTGATATATTCATACAATCAAATCGTAGTAATTAATATATCTGTCACCTTAAATAATTATCTTTTCTTACCCTAGGCACTTCTGTATTATTCTCTTGTAGCTATTTTGGAATGCACAATTGATGAATGTTAACTACAGTTACCTTACTGATCTGTCAAACACTAGGTCTTATTTCTTCTATCTAAATGCATATTTGTACCCATTAACCAACCTCTCTTTATTTCCTCTCCACTTCCTGGCCTCTGGTAACCACAAATTTACTCTCTAGCCACATGAAATCTACTTTTTTTCCACATCCTCGCCAGCATCTTTTATTTCCTGACTTTTTAATAAGAACCATTCTAACTGAGGTAAGGCAATATCTCATTGTGGTTTTGACTTGTGTTTCTCTGATTATTAGTCATGTTGAACATTTTTCATATACTATTCAGCATGTGTGTCTTCCTCTGATAAATGTCTATTCAAATCTTTTGCTCATTTTATAAATCAAAAATTGTTTTTGTTTTGTTTTTTGCTATTTAGTGGTTTGAGCTCCTTATATTTTCTGGTTATTAATCTTTGTCAGATAGATAGCTTGAAACTTGTTTTCTCCCATTCTGTAGGTTGTCTCTTCACTTTGTTGATTGTTTCCTTTGCTGTGCAGAAGCTCTGTAGCTTGACATAATCCCATCCAAATAATTAATTGTTTTTACAATTATACAACAAGTGTATTGTTTTAATAAGCCATAAAGATCTTGGAAGTATTTTAATAGCAATAAGGCAAATTGTAACCATATGTGACTTGAAATAAAGAATATTATTAGTAATAATATTTGTAACATGTACTTACCTCTCATTTGCCAGGTGTTGGTAAAATTTCAATCCCAGGTCTTTGTGTCTTCTTGGCCTTTGAAAATACCCTTGTTCCTTTCAGATTTCAATGATCATACTGGCAAACAATAGAATATTTGTGTCAAGGTATTATGGTTTTATACAATAAATATAATGACATTATGTAGCAAATGCTATACAGAACACATGTGAAGATACATGATTAGAAGTCTACAAGCATTCTCTATTGGTTGTCTACTTGTACAGCCAACTTGCCCTGACGTTCTCATTCTCATTCATCATCTCTTCCTGTAATCACAAACCTCAGCAAATACCAGGAAGCTTATTTCAGTTACCATCTTTTGTGAAAGTCTTTAATGTTCATCAAGAAGGGTGAATAAGTCAAGAAGAGTCATGAATATACATAACTATTATATTACATATAAGGTCTTGGACTTTTATACTCTCTGAATTTCTCAAATCAAGAAAACTCTCATTCATTAGCACCATTTCATTTATATTATCCTTGCCCTCACTCAAGAGTATTGCAGTATCTTGTAGGGATAAAGTGAACAGCACATACTGTTGGCTAGTTGTTTCTATTTCAATTCAATTTAAATTTATGGAAGTGAGCTTACATTTATTTGGGAAAACTAAAACAATTTTTGAAAACCATATCACATTATCCTCCTGCTTACAATTTTGGACTAGAATGTTCTTCAGTAACAAATAAATTCTTACATCTCAGTGACTTAACCAGCACGATACAGATCCATTTATCACTAATGTCACAGTCCAATGTAGGTCAGATAGCTCTCCTCTGCAGCTTTACTGCTCCAAGTAGTGACTCAGGGACCCAGGTTGTTTTCATTCTGCAATTCTACCTTGAAAATCTTTTGCTTCAAGCTATGGGTTTGGAGAGTGCATACAAGTTCTTAACTGCCACAACCTTGAATGACATTACTTAAAAGTCTATTTGTAAAAATTAGTCACATTATCCCATCTAGCTAGGTGCAATACAGAAAATAAGTTGCAAGTATATTTGATGATCTCAAACTGTAGCTACCCTACTTTTTATAGTAGTTAAATTGATATTCCTTTGTAGGACAAATAAAGCGATTTATAGTCTGATTCCTAAAAGTTTCTTTCTGGTTCAACTTTTGATCGTCCTGAATTCATCCTGCGCCGCAGACACATATAATGTCATATGTTTTTAATACTGCCACCCGGTTTGTTTCGTGTTTTCTTATTTTCTGTAATAAGGAATATATTGTAAAATCCACTCAAACTATAAATGTCAGAAAGCACTGTCCTTGCCCATAGCTTGTGCATGTGCTAACTGAGCAATGCTTGTTAGGTATCTTTATAGTTGATTTCCACTGCAGTTGAGCAATTTGAATAAGTAGCTGTCCTAGTTATTCATTATTGTCGCTCAGGTCAAAATCCATTCATTCATTACCTGCTTTGTGATAATGGATGAATTAAGCATATATCTTTTGCAAATAGCACAGTGTTCAACTTTCATTTATAAGAAACAAAGAGACATGGCAGGTTTTCTTCTTGGTTCTGACGTGGTACTATTTTTTTTTTCTTTTCTTTTCTTTTTTTTTTTTTTTTTGCTTCTGCTGTACCCCTTCTTGAGGTGCTCTGTTCTAAGGGCAAGTAGTACCTCAATTAGCTTGTAGCCCAGGCTACAGTCTACTGATGTCTTTTCTGTGGTCCTCTTAAAATAGACTCTGTGCACACCAACCTTTGAAACATCCTGCTGATGAACAGATCTCCAGCACCTGAATGAGTTTCTGTGCACCTGTGGGCCTCAGCCTGCCTGTCCTCCTAAAGGATGTTTTCTAATTTCCTGATGATTGAAACATTTCTAGTTGGGGCAACTCAGAGAGCTTCACCACCCAGTGAATTGCAACCTCACCTTCTATAACAAGATCTGAATCTCAGCCTTGGGGATTCTCCCCACTCCCCCACTCTGCCTTCTAAGTTGTTCCTCCCTTGAGTACACTCTCTCAGCCATCCAATATTCTTTAGAGTTCTCTTTTTCTTTCTTATAGTTACTCCACTGTTGTAGTTAATAATTCTTTATATTCAACTTTCCCTGTTCAAATTACTGTGTGGTTTCTCACTCTCAGTTGGATCTGGACTGATAAAATAATTCCACCCAGTAGAATTTTACCTTAACTTTGGATCCCCTCCTCATTGAATAAAACTCTTCAAAAATATTCAACAGCTTTGAAACAAAAAGTTATTTTGCATACAAAGGAGGGTCTCCATAGGCTAAACCATGAAATTAAATGAAGTAATATCTCAAATTAATCAGAATTTTCTCAGCTTGGTAACATTGGTATAATCAGTTTATGTGCTGTAATGGGTTATTATTCAGGCCTGGAATCGTTATCTGTCTAAAGCTTCTAGCTGAATTTCAAGAGAAGACATTTAACTTCTAAAGGCTAATAATTTAATTAAATCAACAAATGCAAAAATAGTCATGCATCAGTTAACAATAGAGATATGTTCTGAGAAATGCATTGTTAGGAAATTTTCTCAATGTGTGAAGATCAGAGTGTACTCATACAAACCTAGATGGCATAGCCTACTATACCTCTAGTCTAGATGAGATAGACTATTGCTCCTAGGCTACAAACCTGCACATCATGTTATCATACTGAATCCTGTGGGCAATTGGAGACCAATAGTATTTGTGTATCTAAACATATCTAAACATTAAAAAATACAGTAAAAATAAAGAATAAAATATAAAAAATTTCCCATGTGTAGGGCCATTGCCAAAAATAGGACCTTCAGGGATGGAAATTACTCTGTTTGAGTCAGTTAGAGAGGCGTGAGGGAATGTGAAATCCTAGGACATTACTGTACACTACTGTAAGCCTTATAAACACTGTACACTTAGGCTACCCTAAATTAATTTTGTAAATGTTATTTAATAATTATCTAACTTTAAGTAACTATAACATTTTAATTTCTTTAAATTTTAACTTTTTTTGGTAACACTTAGCTTAAAACACAAACACATTGCACAGCTGTACAAAAACATTTTCTTCTTCTTTTTTTTTTTTTGTTTTGAAATGGAGTTTTGCTCTTGCTCTTGTTACCCAGGCTGGAGTGTAATGGTGTGATCTTGGCTCACCACAACCTCCGCCTCCCAGGTTGAAGTGATTCTCCTGCCTCAGCCTCCCAGGTAGCTGGGATTACAGGCATGTGCCACCATGCCCAACTAATTTTGTGTTTTTAGTAGAGACAGGGTTTCTCCATGTTGGTCAGGCTGGTCTCAAACTCCTGACCTCAGATGATCTGCCCACCTTGGCCTCCCAAAGTTCTGGGATTACAGGCATGAACCACCATGCCAAGCCAACATTTTCTTCTTTATATCCTTAATTTATAAGCTTTTTTCCTTTTTGATTTTTTTTGTTGTTATTGTTAAAAACAAAGACACAAACACACACATTAGCCTAGTCCTAGGATCAAAATATCTCTGTTTTCCACCTTCAGATCTTATCCCGCCAGAAGTTCTTTAGTGGCAGTAACAGACACAGAGCTGTCATTTCCTATTATAACAATGCCTTCTTCTGGAATACCTCCTTAAGGATCTGCCTGAGGCTGCTTTACAGTTAACTCTTCTTTAATAAGCAGAAAGAGTACACTCAACAATAATGATAAAATATATAGTATAGTAAATACACAAACCAACAACATAGTCGTTTGCTATCATCATCAAGCATATGTACTGTACATAATTTTATATGCTATACTTTTATATAACTGGCAGCACTGTAGATTTGTTTACAACAGAATCACCACAAAATGTGAGCAATGCCTTATGTTGTGTTACTACAATGAACAGGTACAATGTCACTAGATGATGGGAGTTCCTCACCTTCATCATAACCTTATGGGACCACTTTTCTATATGCAGTCCATCATTGACCAAACGTCATTACATAGTGCATGTCTATATATATTTTAACAAATAGGAAATAAAAAAGCACCAGTATTCTTCTGTGTGACTCAGAATTATGTACTCAATTTTAAAAGTATGTAAGATAGGATCATAAGCAAGAGTGGTAAAAAAAAAATGTGTAATCATTAGGATATAGATAGCTAGAAATGTCCAAAGTGATTTTTGGTCTATGAATGTGTTGAAAGGATAAACTCAAATGTAGATTGTAACACTAGGTAAAAAGCGGAAAGTTATTGGAAGGATAAATGTATGCTGTTGTCCAACATTTTAAAAAGAAGAAGAAAAAAACTAAAAACATAAATTTAATGATTTTTACTCCCAGAAAATTGTTACCAAATTTACTGTATGATTTTATTATTAATGGTAACTTAAAGATGAGGAATTGGGTTTTGAAATTGGTCATGCTCTTTTTTCATGTTCTGGATATGAACATACGCTGTTAGCTGCACCTGGGGAAGCACCTCATCTACAAAGCTTCCACCTCCATAAACACCTCGCCAAACAAAAAGCTCCATTAATCATTTTCTTTTGTCTCCTGCTAATCCTTAATGGTTTAATCCAATGGCCACTCCTTTGGCAAAAGCTGTGCCTAACCAGTCTCCTCCCACCCTCCCCCCCTCATCCCTACTCTTAACCCTCACCCCAACCATCCTCACAGATATGGCTGCAAACACACACCAACAAAGTAGACTAGTTTCTTAACTTGTTACTCAATAGGTAGCATATTAATTTTCATTTTACACTTTGTACAGACTGAATGTTTGTGCCTCCCCCAAATTCTTACGTTGAAGCCTAATCCTCAAGGTGAAGATATTCACAGGTGGGGGCTTTAAGAGGTAATTAAGTCTTAAGGTTGGAGCTCTTGTGATGGGATTAGTGCCCTTATGAGAAGAGACACAGGCTGGGCACAATGGGGCACAGTGACTCACACTTGTAATCCCAACAATTTGGGAGGCTGAGGCGGGTGGATCATGAGGTCAGGAGTTCGAGACCAGCCTGACCAACATGGTGAAACCCCATGTCTACTAAAAATATACAAAAATTAGCTGGGCATGGTGGAGGTGCCTGTAATCCTAGCTACTTGGGAGGCTGAGGAAGGTGGAGGTTGCCGTGAGCCGAGATTGTGCCATTGCACTCCAGCCTGGGTAACAGGGTGAGACTCCATCTCAGAAAAAAAAAAAAAAAGAAGAGACACAAAAAGTTTGCTTTCTCTCTCTCTCTCTTCTTTCTCTCTCTGCTCTTCACCATGTGAGAACACAGAAAGAAGGCAGTCATCTGCAAACCAGTAAGAGAGCTCTCCCCAGACCCCGATTGTGCTGGTATCCTGATCTCAGACTTCCCAGCCTCCAGAAGTGGGAGAAAGAAATTTCAGTTTTTAAGCCACTCAGGCTATGATATATTTTACAGTAGCCTGAACTCACCAAGACCAGACTTTTCATTTACATTTGTTGCATATTTTGGTCCATTTATTTTCTGTCCCCCTCCATTTATTGTGAACTTCACAGGGACACATAACTTGGCATCAATTTTCTTTGGATTCTCAGCACATAGGATCATAACTGGCACATAAGAGTTCAGTGAATGTTTGTTGCGTTGAATGAATGTGAGGTATTTCAGACCCTGAGCTAGAAGCAGAGGAAATAAAGGTAGAAGACTTCTTAAATAATCCCCATTGGGCTTACAAGCTAAATGTGGGAACTGCTTACTTATTTATACATCTGTGGGAACATTATCTGAAATGCTTTCAGAATTATGTTTTACCCATTTAGAATTTATTTTGTGCTATGTATTATTCTGTGTGCTTTAGCTATATTGACTCCTTTAATATTTATATGTAAATTGTGTGTCATAGGGATACACATTATCTCCACTTGATGATAAAGAATGTAGCTTCTTTTGTGGGTAAGTTCTTTATCATCAAGTGGAGATAATGTCATCACATTTTATGTGACAACAACAACTGTTAAGGGGCAGAGATGGGACTTAAGGCAAGGCAGCCTGACTCCAGGCTCAACATGCTGAATGATACCACTCCACATTTAATATGATGGAGGTAGGGTCTGGGAAGCAGCCAGAGATGACATTCTATAGGTGATGCTTGAACTCAGATATGATAGCACATTTTGTAACAACAACAAAAAAGTAACAAATCTATCATTGTTAAATGTTTTTAACTTTTCAAACAGGCAAGGTCTTATATGGAGACCAGAGGCTCAGAAGAACTACATTTTTTTCCCAAGTGAGATAATTTATTTGAGGAATAATTTAAGTGTGATCCAAATATTCATGGAACATTTTGCTTGGCATTAAAGATGGACAAAGTAACCAATATTACTATTGTCCTCTAAGGGCCCAACATCAAATGGGACATTCAGATTTATTCATTTAACAAATCATTTTTTCAGTGCTGTTATGTGTTTGGCACTGGAGTTAGAATAGTGCACCAGGGATATAAGGCCTAAGGATCTTGATGAGACAGGTAAACAGTGTGGTATCCTTAGGGAAAGTTGGCAGGAGTGTGAGTTTGCTTCAGACACAGCAGTGAGGAAAGATCTCTCTGGAGTCACGAATGAAAGCTGAGATAAGTAATAAATGTTAACAACTTTATCAAATAAAGTAACACATGATTTAGACAGGATACTGAAGTCATGTAGTTTATAGGCAAATGACCCTTGATGCATTTCATAAAAATGCATCTTTATTTTGCTTACGGCCTCTGACCAATTCTAGCACTGAATGTTTATTTGGAGTTGTAAATTTTGGATGCATTGGACAATTAATTAGCAAACTTTTAAAACATAATGACATTCATTTAAGAGAAAGCATTTAATCCTTCATTAGAGATAAAACACTGTTAGGGACCTATATTTTTATTTTATGTTTGGATTATCAATAGATAGTTATTATTCCATATATCTCTTCTCTGTGTTTGTCAGGCCTAGGATTTTTGGGGTAAGGTACACAATATCAGTGCCATGCATATCATGGTGAAGCAGGATATTTCTGAGCCCTTTGCAAGACTTGCAACAGGGCTGCCTTGTTTATTCAGCTCGCCACTCTCAAATCCTTGAGGGAGGGAGTGCACACATGAGCAAGTATGGAAACTGAAGTAAATGAATGATGAAACTGGCTGGCCACTTTGGTGCTAATGGGATCAAACTCCACTAACTTAGACCTGCTGCATTCTACCCTTCATGAGAGGGAGTGCACAGTGGAGCAGGTGCAGGAACCAGCCAGATGCATTAGCACCACCAGGAACAAACTCCATGCAGGCACTGCGGCTGCCAGTGAGGACAAAAAGCCAGTTTGACAGCTTTTTGTATCTGCACTCATGGCTCCTGAGCTCTTGTCCAGCATCCAGGAAAAGTGAGGTCACACAAGGAATTGAAGGATGGTAAATGTGGGGGATTTTATTGCCTATAAAAGTGGCTCTCAGTGGGAAGGGGACAGCGTGTGTAGATAGTCTTCCCCTCAAGTCTGGCCATCACCAGTCAGATTCTTCTTTGAAGGTATTCCATCAAGTTGTCCCTCAGAAGTCAAGACATTTCTCTCCTGCATCTGGCTATAGTCCCATCTATAGGCTGAGTCTGGGGTTTTTAGAGGCACAGGATGGGATGGGCTGGGGCCATACGTGGTTTAGGAAAAGGCAACATTCGAGTGGGAAAACAGGGATATAATTTCACACTTTGGGCCCCAGATTTAGGCTTTTCAGCTTGAGGGTAGAGTTTCACTAGGGACCTGCCCATTTCTGTCTAGACTTTCTCTGCCGCCTGTCCCTATCAATGTGATTATTGTAATCAGAAACATTTTTAGTTCATTATGCTCTGGGGCAGAAGTAGATTAGTTAAATTACACAAAGTCTTTCAAAAATAAAATGTTTTAGAAAATTTGAAAACTGTACAAATGCCACTTTTCCAAAATTAAATAATGACTCCTTCTGCAGAAAACTGATTATAAATATTTAGGGACAGCTAGTTTATTGGGAAAGAGATTAATCAGTAGACTTACTAGGGACATGTGTTTTGGGTGATCAATGCTTTTGTTTAAAGGGTAAAATAAGGCAAAATGTGGGCCACTTATAGTCTGTTAATAAGGAAGACTAGGGCCAGGCGTGGTGGCTCATGCCTGTAATCCCAGCACTTTGAGAGGCCGAGGTGGATGGATCACCTGAGGTCAGGAGTTCAAGACCAGCCTGGCCAACATGGCAAAACCCCGTCTCTATTAAAAATACAAAAATTAGCCATGCATGGTGGCGGGCACCTGTAATCCTAGCTACTCACAAGACTGAGGTAGTAGAATCGCTTGAACCTGCGAGACGGAGGTTGCAGTGAGACTAGATTGTGCCACTGCACTTTATCCTGGGTAAGAGAGCAAGACTAGATCTCAAAAAAAAAGAAAAAAAGAAAAAAAGAAAAAGAAAAAGAAAGAAAAACCTTCTAGAGAATTGACTTTGAGTCAACATTCCCTACTCCTGTTGTTTTGAGAAGGTAAAATTTTTTTCTCTCTTAATGCAATTTTCTTAAGTTTGATAAAAGTTCACTGTATATTTTGTGCTTATATAGTTTTCTCCAGGCCCCCCAATTAAGCAATGATTTCTTCAATACTCATTTTCACTGGGTGCTCATGAGAGCCTACCAAGGGCATGGTGTATAACTTAATCCCTTTAATATTCCTTACATGTTTTTCAAAAGATGGGAAATGAATCATTTTTCAGAGATGCTTAACCAACTGAGAGAACAGACTGGATGGAACTCATTTCTTTAAAAAATATTGAGAATCGTAAATAGAAAATCTGAACCAGTCCAAAGAATTAACAAAGCATATGGTACTTCCAATCTCTATATAAAAGAGTACCACAAAGAGAGTCAAGAGACAGGTATTCAGGATTGGGCTCAGTATCATGAGGTATGACTTCACCTCACTGAGGCTCCCTACACTCATTTATAAAAGAAAACCAACCATTCAAAAGAGTTTCTTAGTCTAGATACTTCTGACAATTGGCAGGCAATTCTTTGTCGTAAGGTGCTGTGCTGTACTCTACATTAGATTGTAGAATGTTTAGTAGATTCATGGCCTCTCACATTAGATGCTGGTATCACTCCCACTCAACTGTGACACCCCAAAGTGCCTGCAGGCTTGGCCAGGTGTTTCCCGGGGAAATGGGGGCAAAGTCATACCTGCTTGAGACTACTAGGCAAATAATCTCTAAGCCACCTTCTGCTTCAAGGTTTTTGTAAATCTAAATAACTGGACCCCAGCACGAAGGCACCTGACAACATTTATTCAGAGCCTATTCTTCTCTTGAAAAATATGATGAGAAAATCACCAATATGTTCCAGTGCAGAATATTTTGGGGGCCAAAAAGGACTGTAAAAAAATGAATTTTCTATAAGAATCTGCAAAGGGGAAAAGAAATAATGCCTTCCCAATGGAGGTGTTTTCAGTTTTTGCAGAATTGGAAAAGCGAGTATAAAATTACAAGCACCTTTGCATCTGCTGACCTTTTCTGATACTCATCAGCCCTAGCAAATGCCTAGCAGGAAGAATACCTTTCCTCTTAGCCCTGCGGATGAGGAGTTCATTGAGACCCCAACTATCAGCTTCTCAGACCGTCTTTCAGGGTCCTTTGCATTCAGCACTCAATCACATTTACATACTTTTGACTTCCTCTTGGATTATTTCCCTGCTGTGTCTGAGAAGCAAATCAAACTATTCTAGTCTTTCCTGTATTTACATGCAGTGCTACCTTTGCATTTTCTTTAGCTGTGAATATTGTTTTCTTCTCCCTGGTGCTCTGATTACTTGATATATTCATGACATTGGTACTTGGATCTTTTCCCCCACTCAGGTATAAGGTGGAGAAGAGAGAAGGCACCGAATAGGGTCTTAGCAGACACTTTCTGGTTTCAACTTAGTTCATAAGCAGCTACTTTGTTCACCTCAGTTTCCTCCTTTAAAAAAAAATGATGCGTTCGGATTGAAAGATCTCAGTCTGCGATCACTGTGTGTCTGGGATTTTCTTGCATAACCCCTCATTTTTGTATTGTAATTGTGAACGTATATATGACAGACAGTGTATTCTAATTTTGAGACAGTAAAGCATGGTCAATATATCACTAATTTATCCATCTTATTTTCCAGGTCTAAAAAAATGTGACCCTTGGGAGGCCAGAAAGGTTTGGATATTATTCATGTTTTATTTTAAAACAAAGAGAAGCCATGACCTTCTTTGGAGGGAGAGCTGGGCTTTTTGTTTTGTTTGTTTGATCATTTCATTGTGTGGCAGCTATGATATTCATTATCATTGGCAGCTGTGATATTCATGAAAATGTTTTAGGCTCTAAGAAGAATTGGGATAGCGTTGCTGTTGTACCACTAAAGCTAATGGGATAGTGGTTATTGCTAGCCAATACTTGCCTGCAAATCCTACTAGATTCAAATGTGGAGGATTGAGGTCTGGAATGTTTCCATCTAGAGTCCATGTTTAGGAAACTCCCTTCTTTTGGACAAGACTTATTTTGTTGTTTTTAGTGGTAAAATCCATGTATAGTTAACCTATCTGTCTCCCACCCTAGGTAAGGGGATTAATCTGTTTAGTAGTAAATGGATGTCTTTATGGGAGCCAAGAAGTTTAGCCAATGGGTTCATTTTCCAGTTTTAATGATGAAATACAGATTCAGTGATTGAAGCCACCTAGTGACATTTTGGGGGCAAAGATCATTTTTCTTTTTAGAAAGAAAGAAATACCTATGCTACTGCTACTCTGCCGACTCCTGCCCCCCACCCCTGGTGAATGTTTTATTCATTTATCATGCTAGTAAACATATCTGTACAGCCTGTAGATAAAAGTGGAAACATCAATCTGTGTAGCTAATCTTTGCTTTCTTCCTAGTGGGAAAAATATCTTTTTCTCACTTTTATCAGCAACAGAACAACTCTGCTTCTCAATAACTTCCCAGTGCTTCTTTCTCTCCACCCTCCTCCTTGATAAATAGACTGAGTGTTGAACACAAGGCTTTTACACCTCTAATCTTGGCAGACTGTGGGGGATGCTGAAACATGCTGGGGGAAAAAAGGTGCCTTTTCATGTGGCCTTACAATGCAAACATCTTGGCAGTGTTCAATTCCTCTGTCACACTGAACTTATAGACATTCTTCCTGGAATTCCAATAGCTTTGTTTCCACAGGGACATTGATGTTTTAGTGCAGGACCTTGGTAAATGGTAAAAAACACATTTTAAGAGGTCCTGAAAGTGAGGAGAGACATTTGTTTTTTTCTAATTGGAGGTGAGGGGACCTCTGCTTTACAAGGTCCCCTTGTAAATTACTTGCTAATTCATTTCATAGAGGGCTATTATTTACAAAATGTAATTAAATATCATCACTGATATGGTTTGGCTGTATCCTCACCCAAATCTCATTTTGAATTCCCACGGGTTGTTGGAGAGACCTGGTGGGAAGTGGTTGAATCATGGAGACAATTCTTTCCTGTCCTGTTCTCGTGATAGTGAATGAGTCTCATAAGATCTGATGGTTTTAAAAAGGGGAGTTTCCCTGTACAAGCTCTCTTTCCTTGTCTGCCAGCATGTGAGATGTGCCTTTCACCTTCTTCCATGATTGTGAGGCCTCTCCAGCCATGTGGAACTGTAAGTCCATTAAACCTCTTTCTTTGGTAAATTGCCCAGTCGTGGGTATGTCTTTGTCAGCAGTGTGAGATGTCCTTAAACCAGAATTTCCAACATGTGCCACAACAGTAAGGTTAAGAAAAACATAATTTTTTTGGGAAAATCAATGAGGTTTTTAAAAACAAAATTATGAGAATTTTTATTAATTCAGGTAGTTAGATAATTTTGATCCAAACTAAAATTCTTTTGAAAATAGGAGGGAGCACTGTGAATTAATATGTTAAGAAAAGAGGTATAACCCGAAATAGCACCAGAATGACTAATTTGGTCAACAGGCCAGAAGGGCAGTCCCTCTTTGCAAGTGGTTAGTTGGAAAGCAATTTTAAGGCATAAGTTGAAGCTGAAGAAAAACAATATAAATTTTACCAGAATCTTTTTGTATTCTAGTTATTTTCTTTCTCTGAATAATATCAAACATACAATAAGACAAATTTAAAAAGCATAACACCCTTTAATTGTACAGAAGATTCTTCAACTGAGAGACTCACAAAAAATGTGGTAAAACTTTGTAAACTTTTAGACTTATTTCTTATGACTAAACACTGGCAAATCTCTTCAAAATCAGTTGTTTTTGTAGAAGAATAGCTTGCACTCCTAATCATGTCTTTTTCTGCATACTGTGCTTTGCTGGGTGAAAATGTAACCTGTCCTTAATGGCTACATTATGGAAAAAAAGTTAGGAAAGTAACCAGAGAGAGAGGCAAATTGAGGATATTCAAAGTCTAATAAGAAACCTAAGTATAAGAAAGTATGCTGATTCCAAATGTTATATGCAATAGTAGCATAGGAAAAAGAATTATTTCATCTGAGACAACTTGCCTCATAAAGTCTACTTGTATGTATAGACATCCTATTAAGTAATAAAATATTTTATCCTCTTAATTTTTACCTTACAAGAGACAGACCATTCATTCACCGTTCGTTTAACCAGTCATTATTTTCATAACTATCTCGTGAAACCTACAATGTACTTGAAACTTATTGAATATAGGTACACAATCCCTTACTTACAATTTTAAAATCTAAAACCCTCTAAATATAAAAGCTATTATAGCCTATGTGGGAACACAACGTGACCTGTCCTGTACTAATTTTGTGGCAAACTTGGCGAGAGTTGGAGACAAGAGTATTTTAAATCTTTGTCAGGCCTCCTTGGTATAGTCACATACTTTGATGCAGAATTATTAGTATGTTTTACTATCATCCAGCCCAGATCTTTCTGGGGTCTTTTATTTATTTATTTATTTTTTGAGACAGTCTTGCTTTGTCACCAGGTGCCAGGCTGGAGTGCAGTGGCGCGATCTCAGCTCACTGCAACCTCCGCCTCCCGGGTTCAAGCAATTCTCCTGCCTCAGCCTCCTGAGTAACTGGGACTACGGGTGCATGCCACCAAGCCCAGCTAATTTTTGTATTTTTAGTAGAGGCAGGGTTTCACCATGTTGGCCAGGATGGTCTCGATCTCTTGACCTCATGATCCACCCACCTTGGTCTCCCAAAGTGCTGGGATTACAGGTGTGAGCCACCGCGCCTGGCCTCTGGGGTCTTATATAATATGCAGTATATGCAATCTGAGAAACTCTGAATTCCAAAATACCTCTGACTTCAGGAGTTTTAGATAAGGATATGGATTTATAGCTTCCGTAATATTAGGACGATAAACAACTAGAACTCACATTTCACTCTTTAACAAGAAAAAATATCTGGAAAGCATGCCTCATTCAAAAGTTCTCACCCAGACATGTATCCCTATGAGATGTTGTCTGCATGTGTGTGGCTGACAATTTCTTGAGTCAAAAGAATCCAATTCTCTTTCTTTGAAGAGCAGTGGACCCCCGCTAAGAAGACACGGCAACATCCTGTCAAACAGTGGTGAACAGTCTCTGCCCATGTGGTCTAAAATAAAAATAATTGAAACATGGTGTTACTGAAGTTTCCAGTTTCCCTTCATAGTCAAAAAAAGGAAAAGGACAGAGTGAACCGGGCGGAGTTTCAGATTTCAGGCTTCCTGTATCTCAGACATGAACCAGCTAACAAGTCTAAAACTCAGACAAGCAAAACTAAAGGACTCAAGTGCTATCAAGTAGAGAAGAATGTGGTAGTTGATGGTTCATAAATGTATCATGAAGTGGTGCCTCATTCATACTTTGTTCTCTCTCTAGGATTCACCAACTTCTCACAGCCACTGGAGGGTCTCAGTTTGCTGAATTAATACACCAAAAGTCACAATTTGAATAGAAAATGAATGGCTCTATTGATTATATCCATCATGGCTGAAAATATCTTTAGAGTTCACAAGTTACAAACACATCCCTGTCTCAAACCATTGTACTACACATGAATCATCTTGTGTAATCTTGTCCAGTTTTTGCTTGTATATTTTCTAACTCAATTGGCAGAACAAGGAGAGACAGTGCATTTGAAGAACTGCATACACAGAACCACATGAAAGCCCCAAATGACATATGCAATGGTGCTATTCTAAATAAAAGATCAAAGCTGATTCTCTGGGACAAATTTTTGGTTCCAAAGGTAATAGCTAGGTGTGGATTTATAGAACTGCATCAGGGTAAGATGAGGGAATCTGGAATTCTTTTTACTGCAAACACTTTAGTGAAAGCACAGAAGCAGTTTAAGTGGCTTTGGAAAAAAAGACATCTTTCTTATAAATGGACTAATACAAGATATTTTTTTTAACTTTAAGTTCTGGGATACATGTGAAGGACATGCAGGTTTGTTACACAGGTATACACATGCCATGGTGGTTTCCTGCACCTATCAACCCATCATCAAGATGCATTAGGTATTTGTCCTAATGCTCTCCCCTCCCCCCTCGCCCTCCATCCCCCAACAGGCCCTGGTGTGTGGTGTTCCCCTCCCAGAGTACATATGTTCTCATTGTTCAACTCCCACTTATGAGTGAGAACAAATTTTTTTTTAGGTTTAGATTGAAGTGGTTTCAAATTAAAGAGCCTTCTAATACCCAAAGTGAAATGACAAGTAAGTCATTCCAACATGTGGATTACAATAAAGAGATGCAAAGCTGAAATAAAACAAGAAAGTGCTTTCCATGTTTTGTAATTTAATCATTCTCTTAAGTAATATTTAAAAAGTAATTAACTGCAATAAAGAAATCAGTTGAGATGGAAGAGAAGCAAAACGGCGACAAAGATTGATAAGACAACCCTTCATGGCAAGTAATTTGCTAGGACAGTTTGGATATTTTGTCTACCTGTGGAAAGCAATAGAAAATAATATGAACCAAACATAGTTGAGCTTGTGCTTGGTGTTCATGTGGATTTCAGTGTTAATGCAAGACTTCACACCTACAATATTATGTAACACTTCTAAAAGATAGTGCTCATGGTGTCGCAATAGAGAATTTGACATGTAACATTGTAGACACAGAGTTGAGTCTACACCAGCCGTGTGTGTTAGAGTTTTCCCAATACTGTTGATTAGATCGATGTGGACATAAACCTTAAATTATGCCTCTCTTGTTCCATCTTCTGGGAAACTGAGATTGACACCTAATGGCAGCCCATCCACTGAGCAGAGGAGATGCAAATCCAGGGGCTGTGAGAAAGAAAATAAGTCTAAACCAGGGCAGAAGAAGAGAAATGAGACAGAGAGAAGGCCAACACACAGGAGATGTTTTCTAGATTCCTGTTCCATCTCCAAGTTTGGCTACTTACCTGCCCTCGTGTTTTGTAAAACATTACTGTATCTTTACATTTCTCTTTTAGAAAAGTAACTGTCAATCAAGAGGCCATCATGGACCATCTCTGGGCCCAGATGAAAAGCCCTTCCCATTCTTGATACTCCCGGCAGCCTCAGTCCATTCACCTTGCCCACAGCCTATGCCCCAGTATTCTTTCCAAGGCAGTTATGAGAAACATTTGGTGCTTTTACTTTAGTGCTCAGTCTCCCAGTTTTTTGAAGGTTCCACTGGGTTCACCTTCACTGTTGGTAAATGGCATTGCACTGCCTCTAGAAGTAATTTTGGAAAAAGGTACAAAATATTTTAACCCAACAAAATGTTCCCACGTTATAACAGAACTGTTCTTTTTTGCCTTATTCCAGGAATCCCTGGGGCTTGAGACAGGGATTTTTGCAGCTCTGTTTCTGTATTTCCCAGGAGTTTTAACAATTACTCCGGAATGAGCAGTGAGAGAGTGGTTGAGGTGGCGGACATAGGGGAAGGGAACCCAATTAGTTCCACTGGTTACTTTCATACCTTACTACTTTCTTCTCCCAACTCACTGCCTCAGGTATCCTCAACTCTCTTTCCCTCTCCTGCCCAAAAATTCCATTTTAACCTCCTCTGGGGCACATATCCCCTGATCATTTGAATGCCATTATTTTTAAGAAAATGCTAACATTTACTGAAAGTTCTCTGTGTGTAAGGTACTAGCTAAGAGATTTTATTAATAATATAAATATTTTTTGAGGCAGGAGTTAGTGAATATTTTGTAGATGAGGAAACCAAGGCTTAGACTGATTAATAAAGACATGTATTTATAAAGTGAAGGAGGCCAGTCTGAAAGAAGAACTCTAACAAATCCTTTGTTATCGACTGATTTAAATAAAGTGAAGTAATTACCATTATTGCCACGTGTATTAGGCTGTTTTTGCACTGCTATAAAGAAATACCTGAGACTGGGTAATTTATAACTAAAGAGATTTAGTTGGCTTATAGTTCTGCAGGTTGTACAGGAAGCATAGTGGCCTCTGCTTGTGGGGGAGGCTTCAGGAAGCTTCCAATCATGGCAGTAGGCAAAGGGGGAGCAGGCACATCATGCAGAGAGAACTTGAGCAAGAGAGAGAGTGGTGAGGAGGTGCCACACACTTTAAAATGACCAGATCTTGTATAAACTTAAAGCAAGAGCTCACTTATCCCTAAGGGGGTGGACCAAGCCATTTGTGAGGAATCTGCCCCCCATGATCCAAACACCTCTCACCAGCCCCCACCTCCAACACTGGGGATCACAATTCAGCATGAGATTTGGGTGGGACAAATGTCCAAACTATATTAACTGAAATTATACTAATGTAAAACTTTACCTTTACAGTTAATTTGCTGATACGTTTCATCTACATCTCTCTCTCTCTTTAACTCTCTCTCTCGTTTTTTTGGAGACAGGGTCTTGCAGTAGCACAACCATGGTTCATTCCAACCTCCACCTCTCAGGCTCAAGTGATCCTCTCACTTCAGCCACCTAAGTAGTTGGAACTGCAGGTGTGGGCCAACACGTCTGGTTAATTTTCATATTTTGTTTTTTTGTAGAGACAGGGTTTTACCACATTCCCCAGGCTTGTCTCAAACTCCTGGGCTCAAGTGATCTGCCCACCTTGACCTCCCTAAGTGCTGGGATTACAGGTGTGAACCATTGTGCCCAGCCTCATTCTGTCTCTTATACTTAAACAGTTGCCTCTTATTTCCTGCCTCAGCCTTTTTGGGGTTCCTACAGCTGATTCCACTAATGGCTTCCATTGGCCAGTGTAGGTTTTTCTCATTTCTTTGCTCACATCTTAGAGTTTCCTTTCTGGGGTCTGTGGTCTTGTCATTGTCATATTCTCAGATACTGGATTCTTGTGTTTCTTTTATGTACTTATTTATATAGGCTTTCCTTGTTCTAGGGTTTGGTGCCTGTTAGGCAAACTAACTGAAAAACAATGTATCTCCAAAATTAAAATGCACTTTTCCAGTCCAGTCGACCCAAACAGAATTTTACCACCAAATTAGTTTTACTAGTTTTCTGGTTTCTTCAGTGAGGTCCAGTGTCCTGTCTTAAGCCTTAGTTCTTGCTGGTTCACTTACCCCAAGTTACAATTTTGTTATTGCATTATAACAGTCCCCAAATCTTAGTGGCTCAAAACAACAATCATTTTATTGTATTTCTGGGTTAGAAATAGGTAGGACTTGACTGGGCAATTCTTCTGCTCCACATGGTCTTGACTTGGCATTCAGCTGGCGGCTGAGCTAGCCTGGAGGGTCTAAGGTAGCATCATTTAGTTTCCAGGTGTATTGCCGGAGATGGCTCCCTGGCTGAATGACTGGGCTGTACCTCTTCCCCCCTCTATGTCATCTATGACCTTCCCACATGGTCTCCTTAGAGGAGTAATTAGATTTCCTACCTGGCAGCTTGGACTCCAAGAATAAAAGTCTTCTCAGAGTCAGGAAGTAAAAGCTACCAGTCTCTTAAGGCTGAGGCCTGGAACTGAGACGTCATTTGTGCTGTATTCTATCATTTGAAGTAGTTGGCCAGGCGCGGTGGCTCATGCCTCTAATCCCAGCACTTTGGGAGGCTGAGGCAGGCGGATCATGAGGTCAGGAGATTGAGACCATCCTGGCCAACATGATGAAACCCTGTCTCTACTAAAAATACACAAATTAGCTAGGTGTGGTGGTGTGTGCCTGTAATCCCAGCTACATGGGAGACAGGAGAATCACTTGAACCAGGGAGTCGGAGGTTGCAGTGAGCAAGATCACGCCACTGCACTGCAGCCTGGCGACAGAGTAAAACTCTGTCTCATAACAAACCAACCAACAAACAGAAAAAGGTAGTCAAAGAGCCTGCCCATATTCAAGAGGAAAAAAATATAGATCCCTCCTCTTAAAGGGAGGTATCTCAAATAATTTGTGGCCCTCTTTAATCTACCACACCCCAGCAAACTTCTATTCTTTGACAGCAGGATTTTTATGTAGAGTCACATTTTCAGTAACTATTGCTACTGCCTGCCTGTCTTCTGCATATTTCCTGGTTGCCTAGATTACTGTGTCACATGGAACTGATTAGGCCCCTTGCTGCTGTGTCTTACGTGGACAGCCACTGTAGCTCAGTCCCATCCCATACCTTGTTCCTCTCCTTCGCAATCAGAAAGTTATGTCTTTCACCAAGCCAGCTTCAGTTGTGACATCACACATTAAATGTGGGTAAAATGCTTACATCAATTGCATTGGCTCTTCGAGTTCAGAAATAACAGTGGCTTAAACAAGAGAGACATTTGTTTCTCTCTCATATAAAAATTCAAAAGAACACAGTCAAGATCAGGTATGGCGACTCCACATTCAAGCAACTTCTCATCTTTTCTATCATTCTTCAAACATGGCTTCAATCCTTACTGTTACTTTGTGGCTGTGGATCCGGCAACTCTCAAAACAGAATTCCAGGCAGAGACGCAGGAAGAGGATAACAAGAGGGGGGCAAAAATGCACAGACCATCTGTCCATTCACTTGAGGAGACTCCCTGCCTGGTTTCACCCAACGGCTTCTACTTGCTGCTTCTTGTCCAGCTGTTACTATAAGAGAGGCTGGAAAAGTAGGTTTTTATTTGGGCATATAATAACTAGTGAAAAGTTAAGGTACTTTTACTAAGGACAAAAAGTGGAATGAGTTTTAAGTTTTTATTTACAAAGCTCTAAATTGGGATAAGCCTTACCTATCCCAATAGGAATTACTATCCCAATAACTTCAGGTTTTAAGGAAAGCTCTCATTCCCCTATAATACTTCCCCATCTGTCTTACCAATTATCCAAGCTATGTACTAAAGAATTTGAAACTTTTAGCATAGACGTCAGGTTTTTATCAAACCCAATTCCTCTGGGCAGGATCATATTGGGAATTTAATCATTATTACACCTTTTGGTGAATTAGGTGGTCAAATTATCTTTTTCCCAGAGGAGTAACTGAGAATCAAAAGAACCTTGATACCTAAAGTAACATAAAGAGGAAAAAAGAAAGATTGATCATTATAGACACTTTTGTCTTAGTTATAATTTTGCTGAAGAGTGCCTCTGCATCTTGAAATAACATAATGCTAAGTTGATGTAATTCTTGTGATATGTAATCTCCTGTCCCTCCAATAGTTTTCAGTGTCTGTGGGATTTCAAAACTATTAACTTACAAAAACATACCTTTTATTTTCCCTGTCATACTATACCATTAATATTTGCATTCTGAAGATGTACAATGTCAATGATAACCAGGCTAAAAAAGATGCATTGAAGTTTTCCCAAACTAGTCACTGTTAGTCATTTATATACACTCTTATTTCCATCTCACAATATCGTATGATGTAGGAACTGGGGTCAAAAAAGGCTATACTATTCATAATAAGATTAGAAAGATAGTAAGTTTCAAAGTCAGGTTTCAAATCCCAAATCTGTCTGCTTTCACAATATATTTTCTTAACCACTAGACACAGTACAAACAGCAAATACAGTACCACTATAGTATATTGTTAAAACAATGATTGAATTGTAAGTAATGATTAGAACTAGTGATTACTGAGTTCTAGTACTTAACTCTGTTACTCAGTTAATTTCTCACAAAACCCTATGTGATTTGTAACAGTCTGATCATCTCTGTTTACTGTGGTAGATAATAAAGCTCAGAGAGGAGAGCCACTTCCTCAGGGACACAGAGTAAGTGAAGTGAGCCTGGAGCTGAGCCCAGGCAGTCTCAACCCAGAACCCAAGCTCTTAGTCATTATACCAGATCACCTGCCTTGGGACCTGTCTTATGCTTAATCTGAAAAAGAAAATTCCGTTTGACCCAGCAATCCCATTACCGGGCATATACCCAAAGAACTATAAATCGCTCTACTATAAAGACACATGCACATGTATATTCATTGCAGCCCTGTGTACAATAGCAAAGACCTGGAATCAACCCAAATGCCCATCAATGATAGACTGGACAAAGAAAATGTGGTACATATACACCATGGAATACTATGCAGCCATAAAAAATGACGAGTTTGTGTCCTTTGTAGGGACTTGGATGAATCTGGAAACCACCATTCTCAGCAAACTGACACAAGAACAGAAAACCAAACACCGCATGTTCTTGCTCATAGGCGGGTGTTGAACAATGAGAACACATGGACTGAGGGAGAGGAGCATCGAATACTGGGAGCAGTTGGGAGGGTTAGGGGAGGGGACAGCGGGGGTGGGGAGGATGGGGGAGGGATAAAATGAGGAGAAATGCCAGATATAGTCAAAGGGGGGAATAGAGACAGCAAACACCTAACTACGTATGCACCTATGCAACAACCCTGCATGACCTGCATGTGTACCCCAAAGCCTAAAGTAAAACTAAGAAAAAAAAAAAGAAAACGGAATTAAAACCTATTTCTTGTTATAATTTTTTTCTGGCTATTAAATGTATAATAAATGAGACCAATAAGCCCTTCTAAATGATTGCTGGTACTCACATAGTTAACGTTGTTTCTCTGCATATAATCTTTTAGCTCTGCATCTGAGCACAATCTAAAGACTCACAGTTCTATGAGGAGGCTGTCAAATCTTCCTTGTATTAACGGGTTTAGAACCAAATAATTATGCTGGCCCAGGCCCTGGCCCTGCCAACATTTCCTTTGGCCCCATTTCCTCCCTTAGGTAATGCATTTAAATATTGTCTTAGCTAAGATACTTTGAAGAGTGGAATTGAGCTGGGAAAAGAACCACAGAGGATAAAGGAGAGAAGTTTCACACTATAGTTCATCATCAGGTTAAGTTGCTTAACTTCTTCCTCAGGTTAAATTGTAACAGAACCAGGGCTACCACCCCTCCTACCTGCCCATAAGTATCCTTGCTCAGCACCTCACCTCTGGCAAGCTGTTTGCCAGGAAGTAATGGCCTAATTATATAATATCTACAGGCACCTTCATTCCCTTGATCCTTCCATCCTAACTCACAGTTCTTTGATTCAGTGCTTCTCATTGAAACTTTGCCTTCTCATGACATTTCAGGCTTTTGTGATCAGAGGCAGACAACAATGCTCTAAGAAGATTCAATAATTTTACTGGCGTTCCCTCTTTTCAAATAAAAAAGGATGAGGATAACAAAAATAACATTAATGATGAAAAGTTGTATAGAGGCAAAGCATCCATCAAAGATAAAATGGATGAAAAAGAAAGAAGAATGTACTCAGTTAACATTTATGAAGTGTCTTCTATGGGCCACGCACTGGACTGAGCCGACTTTATCCTTGGTATTTGCAGTACAAGAGGATGGATGGTTGGCTGCCTCTCTCTCCCCTCATATCCTCTTCTCTTCCATTCCCTAACTCTGCCCTAGGTTTCCACAGGGCTGGGCAGCAGCGGGGTCAGAGATGAGGGAAAAACACAAAAGGTCATACATGACTAGTACCATTTTAAGCTGTTGTCAGTGGGTGGTGGATGCTTTTGTGGGTTGCTGGTGTATCCCCATAGAAATCCTCCTGTTAGTTCTTTTGGCACAAGCCATGCATTTTCTGGATAGTCAATTTTCAGTGTCCCCACGCTGCTGGCCCTGGGGTTTTAGGGACCTGTCTTCTGTTATGATGAGGTTTCATTTGTCTTCGCTGGCGCTTATACCTGGTTTATTGGAAACATGGCCCTTGTTCAGCTGTCTTTGGATAACAGCTTCCTCTGGGGTAGCTTTTGCTCTTCAATATTCCAGTTATAACCAAGTTATTTTTTTAGATTTCTTCCAGCGATGGTCAGACACCAGCTTTCCCAGGGTTCACCAGCAAGGCATTCAAATTGATTGCCTTGACACCTGTTCACCTCTTTCTACTTCTCTCGGCTTAAGGTAAAGGAGAAGCACCTGTCTTCCCCACACCCCCAAGTGGCAGGTTACTGAAAGCGCATTAGTATTTTTCTCCCCCAGGTGGTCTTCTCTCTGTGGTCTATCAGCCTTTAAATGATACAGTGTTCACCCTTTATAACATCTGCAATATTGAAGATGAGAAAAGGCTGCAAAATCAGTTTTTAATAATGTAGGGTGGCCATATATCCTGGTTTTGTCCAAACTTAATTTTAATAATAAAATTAAAAGCTCCCTTCTCTGCCTGCATGAGCTAACACCTCACTTTGGAATGGTAACTACTTGGCATTTGTTGTTTTGTTTTTCAGACTATTTCCTGGGACAATAGGAAAAGTCACATTTGGCAACCTATTGTACGAGGAATTGTACTAAGACATGCCACTAAGGCAATATTCCATTTTCAAGTACATGCATGCCATATTCAATCATGAAGATCATAGTAACTCATGAGTAACTCCTAGTAATTCCTCATCACTAATGATGTAAAGAGAAGACAACTAGAGAAATGGCATGTTAAGGGAAAATAAAGATGAAAGAACAAGAGTACTCCTCTCTCCATTGCCTTCAAATCTCAGGGATTCACCAAGATAAAACTTGTTAAAATTAAACAAGCTAAACATAAACAACGCCTTTCAAAAGTGTATTAATACTCCATAGGACAGATTGGCTTACTTTGATGTCCCATTCCTGGAAGCTTCACTTGATAACCTGGTGACATCAGCATCGTTCTTAGATTCCAATGATGAGAGCTTGTTTGAAGGTTCTAGCAGGGGAGTGTAGCTACTTATATATCATTGACTGAAGACCAGCCGTCCTCTGTCAGTGATGGTCGTCCTGTTCGACCAAGCATGTGGCTTTGGGAGGGAAGAACATGGAGCAGTGAGGAAGGAAGGGAACACCTGCCTAACCAGCCAGATCAGCCAAAAACACCTTGGCAATCAATGGGGTGACATGTCACAGCCAGCTCTCCCTCACATCCTTACATTCTATTTAAAGGATGTTCCAAAGTCTTCTAATTAAGAACATTACTGAGTGAGTATTCCAGAACACAACATAATTGTACTTTATTAAAATATTTAATACTTTAACCTTTTTACTAATTTATACTGCTGATCTTCACTTCAAAATGGTAGCCACTGTTAGGCAATTGAGTTTTTACCTTAATTTTTTTTTTTCTTTCTAAAACTTTATCTTTTGAAACACTTATAGACTTAGAAATTGCAAAAAAAGAAGTATATAAAGTCCCATAGGCACATTTTAGTGTGAACATGATCATTGGAATAACAATATAGTAAAGATTTAATTTGGTGGAGTAAATAGAGTCAACATTATATTTTCAAAGTCATCAACATGTTAAAAACATTTAGAGCACTAAGGTTTATATAGTTTCTGCAATAAAGTCAATTTCAAATTATTCAGTTATCATTGAAGATCAAAGCTTCCTGCCTATTTACCACAAACTCATCAAGAGCATCAGGGATACTGACTGTTAAACAGGGAAAATCTTTAGGGTAGAAAAGTATCATATTAGTCCGTTTTCACACTGCTATAAAGAAATACCTGAGACTGGGTAATTGATAAAAGAAAGAAGTTTAATTGACTCACCGTTCTGCATGGCTGGGGAGACCTCAGGAAACTTACAATTATGACAGAAGGTGAAGAGAAGCACGTACTTTCTTCCTAATGTGGCACAGGAGAGAGTGTGCAGGGGAAACTACCATTTATAAAAGTTATTCACTATCATGAGAACAGCATGGTGGAAACTGCCCCTGTGATCCAATCTCCTCCTACCAGGTCCCTCCCTTGACACGTGGGGATTACAGTTTGAAATGAGATTTGGGTGGGGACACAGAACCAAATCATATCATGTATGATTGTAAGGAAATATCATGTGTGTAATAAATGTCTAAAAGTAAAACTTTACAAAATCTGTATTTTTGTAGATGATAAAACTCCCTGGTTTGAAAATTGTGACATTGGTAGATTAGTGGAGACTTGTATTACTATAATTTCATACATCTGGTTCCAATATTTGAAATGCTTTATTATATTAATTTCCCAAAATAAGTCAATAAACTTGGAGTAGCTATTATTATTCCCAATTTTGAAATGAAATAGAGCCTTAGAGAGTTTGGGTGATTCATTTTTGTTTATATAGCTGTTTCCTGCTCAGCTCAGATTACACTCTTCTGTACTACCTGTACTTTTTTTTCATGTGGTACACTAGCAGTAGGAATTTGCTAAACCAGGTGGATTAGATTGGTAGCTTTTATAACTTAATATCACTAGATTTTGGGGTTACCTTTGATAGACAACTTAATTCATAGAAATCTTGTCAAATATGACAGGGTTCCAAAATTAGCCTTGATTAATATTTCTATCTACATATGTTAATTCTTTCTTAAAAGATTAATTCAACAAGCATTGAAAAATATCAAGGCAGAAAAAGAGTTGATTCTCAAATAAATCATTATTAAATCCAAATGGAGTTAGGCAGGCTCTTTGAGTATTTGCATATTGGCTGATTATTTCTACAATATTGCCTGGATTCAATTAATACAAATAGTATATAAAGACCAGTATATTGTCTTTTTCTGGTATAGTAAGAGTCTAATTGCTGTACTTATGCTTCTTTTTTCCATTGTTAACTTAGACTACAAGATATTAACTTACAGCTACTGCTTACGAATGTTAATGCATAGCCATTTTGGAAAAGATTTAATATTTGCCTTCCCTTGGCATTCCATAGTCCTCTTTCTAAATAAGTATTACATTGAAAGCAATTTGGGAAAAGAGCTAAGCATCCTTCATTCTAGAATAAGTTTATCATGCTTATTGAAACTCATATAATGGTAACCTACTTTTTCCCCAAAAGTCGACCTTCAAGATTCAATTGGCCATTTGTAGAGCCTCTGGGGGACTGCTATTAGATTGCATTCAACAGACTGATGCAAATACTTGGTTGGAATATATAAATGCATATTGGTTCTACTAAACAGCAAAGGCAATTAAGTGGCCCAATTTTGTGTCTCTCTCAGCTTTCTTATCCTATGGCCAATGCCTTGCTAAAGAAACAGTTCCTTTGAAGGAGAAATGCAGTAAAAATTATCAAATACTAAACATTCACCTAGGGTACGTGCCTTCGCTGGAACATTATAACCCAACTCAGAGCAAAATGCTAAAGGGCTGTTGGCAAAGTGCTAAAGGATGGGCCACCCAGTGGTCAAATTTGGATGGTAAAAGGGAAAAAGTCAAATTTCTGTTCCCCCAAATCATCAATGATTACGTTTCCCGTGCTCTTGCTTACAACTGACCTCTTTTGCTCCCTAAACCACCCTGTACAATGTGTTCAAAGATACTTCTCTCAACTAGTCATATCATTCAACGAGTATACACAGTCCCCCAGTTATGGAAAAACACAGTGGAGAATACAAAGAAACACAGTACAAGCTCTCCAGTGTCCAAACATTTAGGTCGGTGTTTATGCAAAATTGGTGGCCCTCTTAACCCTGTTCCAATGTAGCATAACAAACAACTAGGACTGCCTCGCAGGAGAGAGGCAGTGCCACATGGACGTAATTTATAAGTTAATTAGCACAGTCTACTGGGCCAAGTAGTGACAGATGTGACACCTGCTTTCAGGGAAAAAATGAAAAAGAGGAAAGAACAGCAGAGGTAAACTCCCTCTCCAGGGAGGTGTGTGGTCACACACAGGTCATGTTAGCTGGCATATAAAACAGAATTTTAATAGACCAAAGTATCTTTTAAAGGCAAGCTATAAATATGAATGCAATTAAAAAACAGGCACTAAGTTCTCCAACTGAATGAATAGTTAAGTGTATGTACTAGGGGTAGGCATTTACATGCCAAGGGTTGTTCAGAACAGTGAAATGCTTTATATATATATATATATATATATATATATATATATTCTTAAAACCAACTATTTGCCTAATATATAATTTAAGAGTTTGCTATCAACTTTCCTTTTATAAACGAAAGAGAACTATTAAACTGGCCAAATTTTTGTGCAGTATAAAGTCAAGCAGTGGAGGGGAGTAGTTTAGTGATATGCTAAATTTATTTCCTTTTGTCAGGAGATACAATATGAGCAAAAATAATGCTACCATCTATTAGGTTGGTGCAAAAGTAATTGCTGTTTTGCCACTAATTTTAATGCCAGAATCGCAATTACTTTTGAACAAACCTAATAGAATTCTGACTTAGTCTGTTTTGACTCAAACTGGGATTATCTACAAACATGAGTTTATGTGGTGTTTTATTAAAACCAATTGCCACTTCTCAGAGTTGCAAAACTTTAGACTCTGCACAACGGTTAAAACTAACCAATGGGCCGGGTGCGGTGGCTCACGCCTGTAATCCCAGCTTTTTGGAAGGCTGAGGTGGGCGGATCACGAGGTCAAGATATCGAGATCATCCTGGCCAACATGGTGACACCCTGTCTCTACTAAAAATACAAAAATTAGCCAGGCGTGGTGGCACGCACCTGTGGTCCCAGCTACTCGGGAGGCTGAGGTGGAAGAATCTCTTGAACCCAGGAGGCGGAGGTTGCAGTAAGTCGCGATTGTGCCACTGCACTCCAGCCTAGCGACAGAGCAAGACTCCGTCTCAAAAAAATAAAAAAAATAAAAATAAAAACTAACCAATGAACACCCACAAAACTGACACCATCAATTCAAGTGTTGATCAGGTTTTATTCTCCAGTTAAGTGGCTGAGGTAGATATTTGCATGCAGGGATTTTATTGAGGTGTCCTCTTAAGAGTAATGCCTTTGGGGAAATGGAGAGCAGCAGGATTGGGTAGAGGAAAAAGTTGAAAAGCAAGGCAATTTCAGCATAGGCCCCATCTACCCCCATGGTAAACTCAGATCCTTGGTCAGCCTTGAGAGTTACACAAAATTGAGACTGAGCTACTGGGCTTTCGCTACCTATAGACTCCAACATATTCCAGCCACACATATATCTTTTTTTTCAAACTATAACCTATGAAAACTTAAACTCATTAAAACACCAAAATCAGTCTTTGTTTTTTAAATTAAAAGGCTTAGAACCAAATGATTCAACTAGGACAGTGGTTATTAAGGATCAGTCCTTGTATTAGCAGTATCAATATCACCTGCAAACTTGCTAGAAATGCAGCTACCTGGGTCCTACCCCAAAACTGATGAATCAGAAGCTCTAAGGTGGGGCCAGACAACACTCTAAAGTTTGGGAACCACTGACCTAGTACTTTGAAAACATAATTCAGTAGTGGAAAGGAAAAAAGCTACTCAAAATATTTCAGAATTATAGGACTGGGCTGGGAGTGAAAAATAACACGTGGAATCTCACCCATGATTAGAGTTTGGTTGATGTGGATTTTGCTCCACTCTTCCTTGTCTGTCCTGGTTTCTGCTATGCATTCAGGTGATGTCTGGCAGCATTGCACCTGTGACAACAACCCTATCTGTGGTTTATCCAACTATGTCCTAAGTATATGTTGAGCAGGTGAAATGTATCATTTCACTTACACTGATAGGAAGAAATAAGCCTTAAGAAAGATAAGGATTTCCACTTTAGCAAGCCTCAACAGGATCAGGAAATAGCTTGTCTGAGGTTTAACAATGATAATTCAGTCAAGATCTTCCCTGAATTTAAGATCATCCAAACAGTATTTCAGGATAGAAATTTTGTCCTATAGGTTTCCACCCAACCCTTTTCTTAAACTATTCTTACCTGTTTGCCATTTGAATGAGGCATCTTCTGGAATAACACAGCTGGAATAAAGTGAGCAGGGCTTAGTCACTCACTGCTACAAGAATACAGCATAGACGTGGGAAGATAGTGACTTTGCAATGCGGATACCTGGCAAACACACCTTATCCAAGTGATGAAGTTTATCATCATCAGTGTTAAGCCATGTTCATTAAACTTACCAAAGACTTTTGTCCACATAGCTATCTCCTTTCTAATCATTAGGGATCTGCTCAAATGTGACCTCCTTACAAAAAGCTTGGGGCTACCTTACCCAAAGTTATCATTTCCCTAACTTTTGTACCTTCTAACCGACTATTTGCTTCAGTATATGAAATTATTCCATTATGTGTGCTTGCATGTTTTGTTATTTGCTTTTTCTCCACTAGGTGAGGAATACCATGAAAGTAAGCAAATTGTTATGTCATTCTTCATTTTCTATCAAGGATTTAGAATAGTACCTATAACAGATTAGGCACAAAATCAATACATTAAAAAAAAATTTTCCTGGTATCTTTGAAGCCACACATATCAAAGACCAAAGTTGAACTCTGGTTTACTCAGCTGCTAAGCACATACAGAAAATGATCATTAGCACAGTCAGTAATAATAACTCACACTGACTGACTTACTATGCACTTGAGTGGTTTACATACAGTTGAATGCCAAGGATTTTAGTAGGAATTCAGGTATTTTCATCCCAGTTTTATAGATAAGAAAACTAAGGTTCGAAGGGAGTAATTTTTTCACATTCACAAAACAAGCAAGCTGCAAAATTGTCTGAATTGGACACTCAGGTTCTTAATCATTTTGTCAGCATTAGGTAAAATTTAGTTGCATCAGAATCTCCTGGGGAGGTGTCTTTCCAAATTCTAGATTCTCTGGCCCTGTTATCAGAAACTCAGATACAGTGGGCAGAGGCTGGGACTCAATTATTGGGTGTTCACCTCACCCAGATTTCTAAAGCAGGCAGTTCAAATACAGCATCTTGCTACAGATTTTGGTAGATCAGACTATACTCATGCCATATGATAACAGTCACAGGGAAAAGGATATAGAATTTTGGGATAATTCCTGCTAAAGTTATGCACAAGGAAAGTGCAGTTCAGGTAATGAGTCATAAGCAACAAGTATTCTTCTCCATAGTTTTTCCTCCAAGTTCAGATCAAGTCTGGCTCTGATTAATCTGTAAGGACAGATGAGATCAGGGTCCCCCTGTGTCTGGCTTCAAGGATATTACCATACTTCTCTGATGGAATGAATGGCTCTTGACTAAGAAAGGTGTTAAGAGATCCCCACCTTTCCTGATCGGTGACTCTGGGCTGCAGGAATAGAGGCCAACTTTTAATCTTAGTAGAGGAAGACTTGCCATTGACGTGCTTGACTTTTGACAGGAATACTGCAGCTGTTTGTACTCAATCCGTAAATTGGAGTGAGGGAAAGGCAGGGTCTGTCATTGGCTGATGATGGATTTTCATCAGCTCATAACAAAACGGAGTAGCTCAGACAGCCTGTTGAAATAAATTTAATCTTATTTTGAAAAAAAAGAAATAGATTCATTTTTGGCAGCTAAATTCAGTCCTGTGTGAAAGGAAAGCTAACATAATTTGAAGTGCCTCAAGAACCTTAAATCTCCCCCAGGATTTCTTTGCTTGCCTTTTCCTTTCTCTTTCCCATGCCTCTCTCTTTCTTCCTTCAAGGAGCCTGCTTTCCTATTTTATATGGCTTTAACCTCTTCCTTGAGTGTTTCCGCTTTCTCTGGGCACTAATGTAAGCTCCTCGTGGTTAGCATGTATTTGTGATTGTGACTCAGGAGGTCTTCTTTGGGATTTGATTCTGCTGCTTGGATGAATGATCAATTAAACACAAAGAGGGGGTTCCTTATTGGCTCAGGTCTTTCTGAATGAAAATCCTTAAAATGGCAGAAAAAGGGCACAGATATGTAATCATTCCTTTGGGGCAATATCTGATCTATCAAAATTATTTCTATTTCCTGATGAGCTAGTAATTTTGATGTCAGATGTTTGTCTTTTGCTCACCTCCCTTCCAAAAGAAACTAATAATCCAAAGGCATCCCCTGCATCAATATTAAAAATACCTTTGTTAACCCCAAATTTGTTATATTTATTGAAATGCTAGGAAAATATATATGAAGCCTAAAGGAAATAATAAATATAACTCATAATCTTACCACATTGGAGATGACTACTATTAACATTTTGGGATACATCTTTCTGGTTCTTTGTTCTATTTACGTGTTTATATTTGTACACATATATAAACAGAAACAGATTTTTACTTAAAAGACGTCATAGATTCTATCCTATTTTGTGAACTATCCTATTTTGTCATTTATTTAAATATTATAATACATTATTTTTTATGATTACATGTTATTCAATCTTAGCTACCTTATTCTCTTAATAAATCCTCTGTTTTTGAATGTTTATGCTATATCATTATTTTGTTCTATTAAAAAACTATGAAGACCATTCTTCTAAAACATCTCTATGTTTTTGTTAAAGTGTATGATTTTTGAAAAGCATATAGTTTCTCATTCTCCATGTTTTGCTTATTAGTGGCTCTCAAAGTGTGGTCCTAGAGTAGCATCAGCATCACCTGAGTATTTTTTAGCCAGACAAATTTTCAGGTCCCACCCAGACCTACTGAATCAGAAATTCTGGTGGTGAGGTCCAGAAACTTGAGTTGCAACAACAACTCCAGGTGATTCTGATACATGCTAATGAGTGCTAACTATGGATCTGGGTCATTTGTTGGTTAGCGGGGAACTGCCAGTCTAGCAGCCTCACTGTACAGTATTTGTAAGTCCTGAAGCAATGCTGGGATATATTTTCTAGGAAAATTCAACTATTTGTCTCCTATTTCAGATTTTTTTTTTGGCTGACTCTGAGAATGACAGTTCCGGCAAGTCTTCTGTGGTCTTTATGTTAGCAGCAGCAAATCCTTATGGGTCTGCAGCAACTCGATTCTTGCATCCTCAGAGGAAAGAATTCATCTGAGGGGCATAATGCACAGTGAAAGATAGAGGCAAGTTTTAGAGAAGCAGTGATAATTTATTAAAAAGTTTTACTGCAGGAACAAAAAGGAAATAAAGTACACTTGGAACAGGGCCAAGCAGGTGAATTGAGCAATTCAAGTGCCCTGACCTTAGACTTGCGGTTTTATACATCGGCATGCATCTGGAGTTTTGTATCTCTCTTCCCTTGGTTTTTCCCTGGGGCAGGCTGTCCGCCTGTGCAGTAGCCTGTCCACACTTGGGAGTGGGTGCACGTGTGGTGTGTTTACTGAAGTAGTGTGCATGTTCACGTGAGGTAATTTCCCCTTACCAGTTGAGTGTTTCTAGAGAAAAGTTGTATATGAGTTATACTCTGCCATTTTGCCTCTTAGTGCACATGCTTGAACGCAGTCACCCAAATCCTGAGATCTTATTGGAAACCCGCTGACCACCAGCTTCAGGTGTTTTCTATCTATTGGGAGACTGATTTTTTCCTTGATGCCAGATGTGGCCAATTATTTTAGAGAGACAGCTTAACAACTGCCTGACCATTACCTGATGGTTGCTTTGAGACAGTACTTGTTCCCTTGACCTTGACCCCCTTCGTGGGCAGGAACTGGAGTGGCTCGTTTCACTCAGCTTGTAGTCTATGGACAGGTAAGTGTTAACAGCTCAGTGAAGGGTCAGGCTGATTGCCTCCTGCACCTGTCCTTTATGACACCTGAGTTCTTGTTCAGTGTCCGGGAAGAATCAGGTCACAGGAACTGTTTAAAAGATGATGAATGCGGAAGACTTTATTTAGCAGTGGAAGTGGCTCTTGGTGAAAGGTGAGCTAGAAAGGGGATGTTGCAAGAAGAAGGTGATCTTTCCCTGAAGACCAGCTGTCTCTGGCTAGGCTCCCTTCCAAAACTGTGCCATCTGAAGTTAGCTGCATTACCTGTAGTCACTGACTCTCAGTTGCTTCTCTGCTTACCACTCATCTGCCTGTACCCTCAGCATTCAGCAGCTTGAATCCCTGATACTTAACAGCTTGCATCCCTGACCACTTGCATCAGCTGCTTGTGTTTTTACAGGCACAGGATAGCGGGTATGGAAGGCCAAAAGGCAATCATTTGGGTGAGAAAAATTGGGTCAGATGCTTTCATTTAGGACCAAGGTTCCAGGCTTGAGGGTAGAGTTTAGCTGGGAGCCCAGACCTTCAGTATCAGGGTCAGCTGTTTTCACTTAGGGCCGAGGTACCAGGCTTGAGTTTGGAGTTTAGCCCAGAGCCCAACAATTCTGTATTAGCCTGGCATTCCTTGGGGCGGGGGGGGACCCTCTCCTGCCATGCTCACATTTTCCTACTCTAACATTTATAGTTTTGCATTTAGAATAACTGTCCTTCATGATGTCTCATGTGAAGGACCACACTCACCTCCTGACTTTTCTTTCTGCTTTCTTTCTCCTTCCCACAAGCCCCTCGACTTTTTAAAATTAAAAGCTAAAATTTTATTTTAGCACTTAAAGATTATATGAAACATGGCTGATTACCCATACTTAAAAATTTATCAGTTATTTTTCTTGGTCTCTTGAATATAATATAAACTCATTAACATGGTATTTAAGACGTTTCCCAGACTTTCATCGAATTACTCTTTGGATTTGTAAAGGAGAAAGCAAATAATTTTCTCTCCATCATTCATATTTATTAGTTGTAATGAACCCCTTTAACAGAAGACAAGTTAACCACAGAATAACAAACAAGTTTAATGACATGTATACATTGGTGATATCCAGAGAAGTTAGTGAATTTCAGAGAAGCTGCTTTGAACTCAGGCTTATATTACCATTGTTCCCTGAAACAAAAAAAGAAGTGTATTTTGGGAGCTGGTATTGGGGAGGTGACCAGGAAAAGCAGAGCAAACAAGGGTGAAGTTGTTATGCAGATTTAAGAGCATTCTCCATTGGTAAGAGTCTCTAGTGATTTAGTCATTCTTCTTTCCTGGTACAGAGAGGAAGACATCCATGCAAACAGAGATTTCCTTTCTTAATGTAAATTTCTTTTACAAAAGAGTAACTTCTACTCTATTTTCAGAGCTTCTCCTGTCAGTAGTTTCTCAAAATAATCAATTCAAAATAAGCTTTAGGCCAAAGAGGTATATTTTGGGGTGGCAGAATCTGGTTTCCTGCCACTCCCTACTCATTTAAATGTATTCACTTTGAGTTTATTATATAAGTCATTCTCTTTCAGGAATTCATGCCTTAATACCACCAATTTTAAATATTCTTCCAAACCTTTATAACATAGGGAAATGTTATTCTTCCTCTAGGACTCAGCTTAAATATCACCTCATCTATGAAGGCTTCTGTTATTTCAATCCATTACAGTAATTTAAATGTTACTTTGTTTATACCTCAATATGAATTTCTTTTACTCTCTTGTAAATAATTTAGTACTTTTGTTTTAATGGCTTGTCATGCATGTAAGGACAAGATATTACCTATGAATATCCCAATACAGTACAATGGACTTACTAGGTATTCATTAAGTGTTAAATGCTTAAATGAATCATAAAATACAAAATTCATAAAATGTATGTTGTAATATCAAACATTTAAATTCCATACAAATTTAGTATTATTAAAAGTTTAGAAGAGAACTGATTATTAGTCCAAAGAGAAAGAAAATTGATAAATCGATCTCTCTAGATAACAGGATAACATATTTAAAATATTTTATTAAAATTATAAAAATGGTAGAAAATAATTTGACAACTCAAGGTAGAAGAAATATTTTTATCTTGTTTCATTGTTCTTATTTCCTTGAGGAAAAACAACCATCTAACATTATTTTGGCCTTGCTTTATTGGCTGGAAAGCAAAGTTGTGATAAATAATCTTGCCATGAAATAGAGATGATTACAATGGAACAATATTGTACTGCTGAAAATGGGTGTTTGTAAATGTTGTTGTTTTTTACAACCTTCTATTTTCTAAAGAAGGCCTTATTAGCTGCAGAATGCTTTAAATAAAGAGATGATTTCAGCATCCTACCTAAGCCAACAGTCCTACTCCCTTCCCTTTATTGTTGTTGATCAAGCTTTTATAGCCTCAGTAGGCAATTTCAGGGAAATCAGCTACGCCATTCCATCCAGAAATGTCTATTTCATCACCTTCCTCCATGACATCGTTGAAATGACTAATTTTCTGGGGCTCATTAAATCTCCATCTTTCATAGAAGAACACACATTCTACCTCCCATATTACCCAGTGATTTGGGGCAATAGACAGACATGCAGGAGTACTTGAAGCAGATTAACACTGAAAGAGCTTCTGACGCATCAAACAATCCTTCAAATGTCTCTTAGACAAGATTTTTCACATAAAATGCCTGCACTCAGTTCGAGAAGGAAGGATTTTATCACAACTGGAATGCCTGACAGATTGCAATAGTATGCCTTCCACTATGGAGTAAATTATGTTCTATCCAAATGTTTATGTTGAACCCTAATCCCTAAATATGGCTATATGTAGAGACAGGGTCTATAAGGAGGTAAATAAGATGAAATGAGGACAACAGGGTGGGACCAGTTTCAGTTAGATTAGCCACCTTAAAGAAGAGACACCCTAGAGCTCCTTTGCTTTCTTTACATGCATATGCACCAAGAAAAGGCCTGTGAGGACCAAGTGATAATGGGACCATCTGCAAGCCAGGAAGGAAGCTCTGGCCAGGAACCAACCTTGCTGGACCTCTTGTGGGGACTTGTAGCCTCCAGAACTATGAGTAAATAAAATACTGTTGTTTAAGGCACCCAATTTTACCTACAATAAGATAAAATTTTTCACATAAAATGCCTGCACTTTATGTGAAATGCAGCCCGAGCAGACTAATACGTTTCCACTGAGCATTATTCAAAGAGAATTACATTAATAATTAATATTTTAATGTCAAGAAAGACATTTGTATCTCAGACATACAAAAACACGCATTCAGTATGGTCTTTGGACAGCATGAGAAAAACTGCCCTTTTCTTTTAGGAAAGGTAAACAACCACATAAATCCCATCCCTTCAATTATTGACTTGCTTGAGGACGAAATCTAGGGCCCTAGAAAAGAGTACAAATATAAATGTGCATAGTGTGTTTACTCATTAAATATGTTAGTGCCCATTATTTATTCATTTAAATTATTCATTGGGGCCTGCCACGTACCCAGCACATCTGTGAGTGCTGGGTGAACGCTGGTGTGCAGCCAGCAAAATCCCCAGTCAGCATGGAGCCTGCATAACAGTTAATAATCGAGTAAACATACCATTGATATAATTTTCAGAGAGTAAAGGGCATAGAAAAAACAAAACCGGAAGATGAGACAATGAATGACTTGCTGGCAGCTATTCAGATTTCAGTGAAGAAGGCAGAGCCTACCCTCATGCAGCTTAAAATGAAATGATGGTAACACTTTAAGCAAGAACGTGAATGTGTTAAGATTGTGTGCACAGGTGGCTATTGGAACACAAAGGAACAAATGCCTTTTACAATTTTGGAAGGCCAGGAAAGTCAACCAGAGACAGTAGGAATAGTGGAGAGGAATGGTTAAATAATTCAGTATGGAAAGAGAGGTGTGGGCTGGAACTTGACTCTCTTGTGTGATGCTTGCTAGTGACTTTTATCGCTCTGATTCTTTTCTGTCTTGTAAAATGGGTCTCATAACACCCTCTTACAGGAAGAAGAGAAGGTTGGTGTTCAATACCCAGAATGAGAAATAGCCTGAAATAGTCCTGGAAATATAAGTAGTTCACAGAGAATGAGGCCATAAATGAAAAACATTAAGGCAGAGATTGTATCATAAAGGTTCATGCGAAGGAACTAAAAGTATATTTTGAGGCAAAGGGTATATCCCTTGACCATTCAATGGCTTCAAGAGGATTAAACTATTAATTTATAAATTCACAGAAGATTTTTAACTTTCATTTCATTTTATGTATATTTTCTAAATTTCTGACAATGAGTAGTACTTATACAAATTTTGAATTCTTAAAGCAATTGAAGAAAAAATAGAATTAGTCTATTTTTGACGAATTCTACTCAATAGAATTAGTCAAAAAAGGCAAAGTGCCCCAAACTGACAATATTCCTGAATAAACACGTGATATCAGTTTAATAACCTCCAAATTAGTGCGTTGCCCTGTGGGCTTTTGTATCTCAGGACTTTTTGACATAAAAATCGATAGTCCAGAGAGATGAACATCTTTTCTATAATCTTTGGGATTATCCTCATGTACATATTTTCTTGGTAAGAAGATTGAGCAGCAGAAACTTAAACATCCTATAAATTCTGCTACATCGCCCAATTTGGAAGTTTTCCTGGGCTAAATGGTCTCTTTCCAGAAGATATACTAATGCTGATCATAATCAAATTCTATAGCCCAGCAATTCCACCCCTAAGTATATATATGCCTATAAAAAATTTCCATAGATGGTCACCAAAAAAAAAAAGTGTGAGCAGCATGAATTGCAAACTCCCCCAAATGCTCATTAATAGTAAAATGAGATAAGTATATTTTGGTATATTTGCACCAAATGGAATAGGGTACAGCAGTAATAATAAAAATACTGCAACAACTCACAGTATGGATGACTCTCACAAATATTTGAGTGAAAAAGATCAAACAAGAAATGTAGATACTGTAAGATAGGTGTGTGTGTGTGTGTGTGTGTGTGTGTGTGTGTGTGTGTGTTTATGCATTTACCCTAAGAGAGTATAATAGATAATTTCATGTGTTGACTTGACTGGGACATGGGGTGCCATATATATGGTCCAACATTATTTGGGGTATTTCTATAAGAGTGGTTATGGATGAGATTAACATTTAAATCAGTAAGTTGAGTAAAGCAGATTGACCACCCTGAAGTGGGTGAGCCTCATCCAAACAGTTGAAAGCCTGAATTAAACAAACAAACAAACAAAAAGTCTGACCCTCCTCTGAGAAATAGTGAATTGCTCCTGCCTGACTTTGTTTGAACTGGGACACCAGCTTTGTCCTGTCTTGGGACTTAAAGTGAAACATCAGTTCTTCCTGGATCTGGAGACTGTTGGCCTTTGGCCTGAACTACACCAACAGCTCTCCTTGGTCTAAGAAGACTCAGCCTGAAGATCTTAGGACTTGTCAGCCTCCATAATTGCATGAACCAATTCCTTCAATAAATCTCCTTGTAAACGTAAAGGATGTACACACATCCTATTGTTTCTGTTTCTCTGGAGAACCCTAACTAAAACAGAGGATTTCCAGGGTGCTAGTAATGCTTTGTTTATTAATCGGAATTCAGAGAGCTACACACTCAACTATGGTAAATTTAGGTTGGGTACAAATATTAGCAATCACTTTTTTCAACCTTTCAGAAATTTCCAGTTAAAGGCAACTTTATGACTCCTCATCAGTTTAGAGGGTATCAAAATCTTAATGTCATATTAAAAAACAAAAAGTATGGAACATCTCATGATCATTGTCCACTTCCAAATGTTATAGTCTGTTTGCCTAAACTAGGCTCAGCTACAGGTCAGAGCATCTGGCATAAGCTACTCTGTTCCCTGGAGCTCTCCACGTTTCTGAGGCTGTAAATCAAGCTTTTCTTTACATGCATTCTAGTACAATGAAACCCTAGGATCAGAGAACCTATATTTGGCAGTTTTGATATAGAGTATATCATGATCTATACGAAAGCCACATCCCTAGAGATTTCCAAGTTACCCTGCAATGCAAGGGTGAAGTCCTGGGCAACCTGGGTCAGATCAGTGCAAATTTAAGAGACAGACCATTTATAGGGTTTTGTATATGACTTGCTCTTAAATGTGTTTAAAGTCATTTTTAGAGGCTCATCCCTATGAGACAGTGGAGCACTGGAGCTCTGTGGGAATTTCATAGTACCTGAATAAGATTGAATTAGTACTTAAAAGGTAGAATTGTACAAAAATGTTGCCTATATAGAGTACCAGACAATTATCATGTGCCTTCTAAAACAACAGTCTGAAACCCTTCCATCAAAACCACAAGTTTTACCATAAAATTTCTGCTTTTTTAAAAAGATAAAATGATAATTATAGATTTTATTTTAGCCAATAAATCAATAATAATTCTTGCTTTGCATGGACACCATACTTACATCACCCAGCCCCATCTAACCTGCATTTACCACAAACTCAGAAATATAAAACTATTACTGAATAGCAAGAAAAAGAACCTAAGAAAGTTTATGTATTTATCTATTGCCATCTATAAAAATAATATTTTAATAGATTAACAGTTTCTTCAATTTGGAGCTAGATCCAAAGGCAGCAAACAAATTATATTTCTTGTATAACTGGATTTTTACATTCACAAAGCTTCCTGTATTTTGCTGACACCATTATCAATCACAAAAATAAAGTAATCCGCCCCCATTCCATATGACTAATATTTCCTTGATACCTTTGAAACTGTTAACACATTTGGTAGCTCTTGTATGTCTTAAATACAAACTTTGGCACTTTTCTCTGAAAGCTAATTTGGAACTTTGCTCTAAAAACTCCCCTTTAGCAATCTGTCAAAAAACTACTCAGTCAAAAACTGAGCTCCTGAAATACTCAACAGTTTCTGTTTTGTTTTGTTTTGTTTTTTTCTTTTCTAGTTTTCTCAACCACTCTGTCCCTCTCCCAATCTGGCCACTTACCAGAAATCCTGGGACATTGAAGTCAAGCTTTCTAGTACTGAGTCATTTCCAATTCTCAGTCTACTCAATGTCAGCCAAAGCCCTAAACACTCACAAAAAGTGCCATGTCTTGATTAATCATTTGTTAATTTGAAGGCAAAGTGCTATATTTCCCGGTGGAGAAAACCAAAATAATCAGATGGCTTGCTTTTTTTTCCTCTCTCTATGTTGGCCCAAGGTCAGTGGGTTTGAGCAAAGCAGGAGTTCACAGTTTTAGAGACAGACTGTCAGTCTTAGGCCTGGATCCAGCACACAGGGAGGTATGACACACAGAGAAGTAAAAGCTTTAAAGTAGTTTTAAGAGGAGTTTAGATAAAAGAAAGATGGGAATTCCTTCTCAGACTAAAACGTTTTAGACAAATATTTTTAAATACAACTGGCAGCAACTGGCATTGGGTACACAATAGTAGGGCTCAGTCTGTTGGGTGCTTCATCAAAGTTGAGTAATTTAAAATCAAATCCTAGTAGAGTGTCTGAATTCTTGTGGCTGTTTGGAAAGAACAATTTCTTATTTACTAGTTCTTAAGGAAAAATTATTTTAAAGGCTAATTTTTATTGGAGATGGAGTCTTGCTCTGTCACCCAGGCTGGAGTGCAATGACCTGTTCTTGGCTCACTGCAACCTCCACCTCCCAGGTTTAAGCGATTCTCCTGCCTCAGCCTCCCTAGTAGCTGGGACTACAGATGTGTGCCACCAGGCCCGGCTAATTTTTGTATTTTTAGTAGAGATGGGGTTTCACCGTCTTGGTTAGGCTGGTCTAGAACTCCTGATCTCGTGATCGGGTCCGCCTCGGCCTGCCAAAGTGCTAGGATTACGGGCATGAGTCACTGTGTCCGGCCTTTTAATGCTAATTTTTCAAAGTTATGTGGAAATAATATTACTCTGATCTCTCTGTGTTGGTTTACGTTTTCATCTGCTTAGCATCTGTTTTCCATGAGCCATGCCATTAATAGTCTCCCAATCATAGCCTCACCCCTTCCTCTTAAGCCACAGGTATGGAGCAATGTTAGCCAATCATCCACCTGACAATAGCAATTGACTCAAGAAGTGAGCTCAAGAGCCAAGCAGGGCGTGAGGGCTTTACCTGGAGATAAATATGGACATCCAGGGGGCAAAAAGAAATACTATCTCCACTAGATTGTCATGCCTGGGCTTGCAGCAACCAAGTTCTCTACCACATGGAGAGATCTGAGATATGGTTAGACAAAATGAGTAGAGCACAGACAAGCAGAAACAAGAGCTGGGCAGGTGTCTTGTTTAGATTAACTTACAGTCTGAACTTACATGCAAGGACCTCTGAAAAGCAGTCTTTCCAAGTGGGCTTAAAATTTTAGTCATGAAAAATTGTATTTTCAGAGGCAGCACAGTGCATTTCTTATAGTTCTTGTTGTTCTTCTTTATTATCAAATAAAATTTGGCTCCCTGTAACTTGTACTTTGACCAGGTCTTCACTATCATGGAATGAATATATTCTATCTATATGCGAGTCTTTTACATATTGAAAGATAGCCTGTATTCCCTGTGCCTCATTTTTCCCCCCCAAGATAAAGTATCAGTTAGCTCCTGTAAGAGAAACGAAGTGGACTGGCATTAAACACAAATCTGATCCAACATGACAAATCTTTTGTTCCTATGAGGATTTTCTGCCAGGTCAACGGTAGTAACTAAATAGATAGCAGGCTCTTAGATACAGTTTGAGGGCAGAAGTGAAGCATAAGGTATCTCATGTAAAGCAGAACGTTAGATACTAGAGATAAAATGATCTGGTTTACAGAGCAGTATTCTGCTCTCTCTCCCTCTTTTTTTTTCTCCGGAAGCAAAAGTAGGTAGAATAAAACAATTGATCAAAGATTTAAAATTTCAGCCAAGTTCTGTCAGTGCCTAGGAAATGTTAGAAGTGAGCGGGAAAAAATTATTCAATATTAAATTAGAAATAACATGAAACACAAATGTGAAAAACAATGGTATTTCAGGATTTTTAAGTTCAGTTGACAGAAAATCCAACTTGTTCCGAAAAGAGTTAGTATACAGAAAAGACAATGATTACACCGAGAATAGCAAGATAATATTATAACATTTTGCTTTAGAATAGTTTAAAAAATGTTTTGTCAGGCACTGTGATTGTCCCTGGGAGTTGAATAATATGAAGTCTCTTTCCCTTGAAGGAGTTATGTTTAGGAACAGGTGGGCAAATAATTTCAGAGTTGTGTGTTGCATGGTTAGATCTATTTATAAGATATTTCAGACCATGTAGGAAGAGTTTTAGTCTTGTCCTGGGTTATGAAAACAGGGTATCTATAAAGGCTTTCTGGAGGATGTCAGACAGTTTAACTTTGTAGGAAGTTCAAGAATCAAGCAAAGAAATCCGTTCTAGGTAGACTAAAAGGGTTCAACAATGGTATCAAGGCAGGTAAAAATGTGACAGAGGAACTGTAAACTCTTTTATGATAAAAGATTAAAAGATAGTTTCAGAGATTTGTTCTTTCAGACTTTAGTGTTACAAGGGATTACCGTGCTTGACCATTTTTTCCCAGGGCAGAGAAAAAGAGGGAAAACATTTTAATTATTAAAGTCAACATACAAGATTATTTATTATTTTAAATATGTAACATCAATCCAGTTGAAATTATACAAAGAATGCCTGTTGTTTTAAAATATGTTTTGGCCTGTGTAACAATGTAACACACCAGGAAACTAAAATACTATTTATGGTTAATATTAAGAAAAATGCAAAACTATCATTACTTGTAGATGACAAGAATTTCTTTATGGAAAATATAAAAGAATCAAACTGTTAGAACTAAGATGTAAATTAAATTTATCTATATAAATAGTAAAGGTGCAAAACTCGACAAGTGTCTTATATCACCAACAGTTGGTGAATATAATATAGGAAAAGACTCCATTCATAACAGGAGCAAAAATTTAAATATTTGGAAGTAATCTCAAGAAGAATGCTTCTAAACTGAACTCATCTGAATGTTTTTGCTGAGAGATTCAAAGGAAGACTTAAAAATGGAGAGACATCTCAAGTCCACAGATGGGAAAACTGAATATGGTAAACCAAGTCTTCCTTTTTTAGATTTTATGCAAATTTAGTTAAAAATCATAGTATATATTTTTGAATTCAACAATATGAATTTATGACTGACTCCGACAATTATTGAGAACTGTAAAGAATACATTTTAAGTTTAAGAACTAGTGTATACTCAACTATACTATTTATCATCAGTTACATGGTGTTCTTTCTAGCAATTTTCTTTAGGAAAGTAAAAATCTGGAAAAATCATTTATTTTTTAAAAAAGTCTTCATCACATTATATTTAAACAGGCTTTTTACTTAGCCTTAGAGAATGATTACAAAGATAGTTCCCATACATCTTATATCTAGTTTTTGTATTATTAACATCTTAAATTAGTATTGTACATTTGTCACAATGAATGGACCAACACTGACATATTATTATAAACTAAAGTTCATACTTCATTCATTTTTTCTTAGTTTTTACCTAATGTCCCTTTTTCTGTTCCAGGATTCCATATTACATTTAGTTGTCATAGCTCCTTGTGTTCCTCTTAGCTCTGGTGGCTTCTTTGACTTATCTTGCTTTTGAATGACCTTGAATAGTTTGAGAAGTACTGGTCGGGAACTTTGTAGCATGAACATCAACTGGGATTTGTGTGATATTTTTGTAATGATGAGACCGGGTTTATTGGTTTTGTCCACAAAGGCTGAGTATCATTTTCTTCACATCATATCAAATGTGAACTCTATCAACATGACTTATCATTCTTGCTGTCAATCTTATTACCAGGCTGAGGTAGTTTTTTTTCCTTTTTTTTTTCAGGTTTTTCTACTTTTTACACATTTCTTCCTCCCTCTGAATACTGTATTCTTTGGAAGGAAGTCACCATATACAGCTCATACTTAAGGAATGAGAAACATTACTTTTGAAAACAGAAATTTATTAGCCTTAACTCCAGAAATACAAAACTGGTTAATTTTGGTATTTCTGTCATAGAGCTCATTATATAATCATTACAAATAACATTTTAAAAACTCAATTTTATGTCAGGGAAAATATTTATAATAAAACAAGTGAAAGAGGTACTGCATATGCAACATAAAACTCATTATTGCCAAAATATTCATATGTAAAACAAAACAGTATGAAAACAGTGTTTATAAGGTCAATTTAAACATCCTTTTATATTTCTGATTTTCCAAATTCACTACAACTTCTTATTTTATAATCAGAAATGTAATTTTCAAAAACTAAATGAAGGTACTTTTTCCACTAAAGGGATATGTTTACCAGATGGGCTGGACATATTTATGTTGGCTGGACAGTGTATTCACTCCTTGAAATGGGGCTGGAAGTTCACAGACAAATTTTTCTCTGTTCTCTTTGTTTTCCGTAATAAGTGACCTCCTATCACACACATTCCCAGACTCACACCTAAGTAAATACATGCTTTCTTCAAGATTCTTTAACAGCATAGAAGTACAACTTTAGAAATACTGATGCTGATCTTTTACTTAACTCCTAATTGAATTTTATGCTTTTGTTGATTATTCATCAATAGATATAGATTAAATAAGGGATCTCATCAATTGAAAACTGAAAAAAAATTTTTGGTTGCTAAGAAGATTAGTATATTATCAAATTCTAGATCAACTTCTTGCTGCCACAAAATTTAGTTAATCTTTTTATTTAGAGAACATTATCCATCCACATGCTGTTCTAAGAAATTATACATAATGATCCCTTAAACTCTTTATGCAGTTGTCCTGAATAGTAGCATCTGGCAAGATTATAGTGTAATATCACAACCAGAAGATTGACTTTGCTACAATCCACTCATCTTACGAAAATTTTCTCAGTTTTACTTGTACTCATTTGTGTGTGTGTGTGTGTGTGTGTGTGTGTGTGTGTGTGTGTGTGTGTATTTACTTCGAATTTTATCAGAGGTGTAGTTCTGTGTATCTACCACCGTAGTCAATATTGGAACAGTTCCATCACCACAAGGATATCTCAGGTTGACCTTTTATTACTGTACCCACTCCCTTCTGACCACCAGCTCCCCATATCCAATCCCTGGAAACCACTAATCTGTTCATTTCTATAATTTCATTATTTCAAAAATGCTATATAAATAGATTAATATAGTCTGTGATCTTTTGAGGTTAGTTTTTTCCCCCAACTCGGCCTACAGTTCCCTTGAGATTCATCTAAATTGTTGCATGTAATGATGGTATGATGGTTCCTTCCTTTTTATTGCTGGGTAGTATTTCATGGTATGAATGTACCACTGCTTGTTTAAATATTCATCCACTGAAAAATATCTGCGTTATTTTTGTTGTTTGCAGTTTTTTACTATTACAGGTAAAGCTGCTATTAACAGTTTATACAGGTTTTGATGTGAATACAGTTCTTTATTTCTACAGGATAAATACCCAAGAATGTTTCATTGCATGCTTTGTGTTCAAGGATTTGCCAAATATTTTCCTTTAACTGATCCTCCTACATATCCTATTAGAAAAGAAAAAATAGCAAAATATAACAGTAATGAAAAGGCTTGTTACAAATAGCCAGAACAGATATAGATACATGAATATTTTTAATTTAAATCGTATGGAAGCCTGGTATGCATTTTGAAGCATATGATTGTAAGTGTAGTTTAATGATTTTTCACAAAGTGAACACATCTATGTAATAGATGCACTCAGAGCAGGTTATAGAATATTATTGGAATCTCTGAAGACTGCTTAGACCCCTGCTAGTACTCTCCATGATGTACAACCCTAGGATAGCCACATTCCTGATTTTTGACACCATGGGGTGTTTTTGTCAACTTTTGAACTTTACATAAACAGATTTACAGAGTCTGTACTTTTGCATCTGGCTTCTTTTGTTTAACATTGTGTTTGTGAGATTAATACATAATTTAACATTTCATGGCATGTAGTGGAGTTCATGTTGTACAATATTTCATTGTATTAATCTATCAAATTAAGTCACCCATTATACTTTCTTTTCCTCTGGGTAGATACCCAGTAGTGGATTGCTGGATCAAATGATAGTTCTACTAATAGTTTCATTTAGTTCTGCTATGATTTTGTTTATTTCCTTTCTTCTGCTGGGTTTGGTTTGTTCTTGTTTCTCTAGTTCCTTGAGTTGTAGCCTTAGAATGTCAGTTTGTGCTCTTTTAGTCTTTTTTATGTAGGCCTTTAGGGCTATGAACCTTCCTCTTGGCACCACCTTTGCTGTATTCTAGAGGTTTTGATAAGTTGTGTCACTATTGTCATTAAATTTGAATAATTTTTTAATTTCCTTCTTGATTTCACTGTTGACCCAATGATCATTCAGGAGCAGGTTATTTAATATCCATGTATTTGCATGGTTTTGAAGGTTCCTTTTAGAGTTGATTTCCAATTTTATTCCACTGTGGTCTGAGAGACTGCTTAATATAATTTCAATTTTCTTAAATTTATTGAGGCTTGTTTTGTGGCCTGTCATATTGTTTATCTTGGAGAAAGTTCCATGTGCTGTTGAATAGAATGTGTATCTGCAGTTGTTGGATAGAATGTTCCATATATATCTTTTAAGTCCATTTGTTCTAAGGTATAGTTTAAATTCATGTTTCTTTGCTGAATTTCTGTCTTGATAACCTGTCTAGTGCTGCTAGTGAAGTACTGAAGTCCCCTACTCTTATTATGTTGCTCTCTCATTTCTTAGGTATAATAGTAATTGTTTTATAAATTTGGAAGCTTGAGTATTAGGCGCATATATGCTTAGTATTGTGATATTTTCCTGTTGGACAAGGCCTTTAACCATTATATAATGTCTCTCTTTGTCTTTTTCAACTGCTGTTGCTTTAAAGTTTGTTTTGTCTGATATAAGAATAACTACCCCGCCTCCCTTTTGGTGTCCATTTGCATGAAATGCATTTTTCCACCCCTTCACTTTCAGTTTATGTGAATCCTTATGTGTTAGGTAAGTCTCTTGAAGGCAGCAGATAACCGGTTGATGAATTCTTATCCATTCTGCAGTTCTGTATATTTTAAGTGAAGCGTTTAGGCCATTTACATTCAGTGTTAGTATTGAGATGTGAGGTACCATTTCATTCATCATGCTATTTTTTGCCTGTATGCCTTGGTTTCTCATTTTTTGCTTTTGCTTTTTAAATTATATTTATGTTTTGTAGGTTCTATGATATTTATGCTTTAAAGAGGTTCTGTTTTTATGTGATTCCAGGATCTGTTTCAAGATTTAGAGCTGCTTTTAGCAGTTCTTAGAGTGGTGGCTTGGTAGTGGCAAATTCTCTCAGCATTTGTTTGTCTGAAAAAGACTGTATCTTGCCTTCTTATATGATGTTTATTTTCATTGGATACAAAAGTCTTGGCTGGTAATTGTTTTATTTGAGGAGGCTGAAGATAGGGCCCCAATCCCTTCTAGCTTGTAGGATTTCTGCTGCGAAATCTGCTATTAATCTGATAGGATTTTCTTTTAGGTTACTCGGTGCTTTTGTCTCACAGCTCTTAAGATTCTTTACTTTGTCTTACTTTAGCTAACTGAAGACAATGTGCCTAGGTGACGATCCTTTTGTGATGAATTTCCCAGGTGTTCTTTGTGCTTCTTGTATTTGGATGTCTGGGTCTCTAGTAAGGCTGGGAAAGTTTTCCTCGATTATTTCCCCCAACTATAGTTTCCAAACCTTATTAGACTTCTCTTCTTCTTCAGGAGCAATGATTAATCTTAGGCTTGGTAGTTTAACATAATCCTAGGCTTCTTGGAGGCTTTGTTCATATTTTTTTTTTTCTTTTTTCTTTGGCTTTGTTGGACTGGGTAAACTCTAAGACTTTGTTTTTAAGCTCTGAATTTCTTTCTTCTACTTGTTCAATTCTGTTGCTGAAACTTTCCAGAGCATATTGCATTTCTATAAGTGTATCCAGTGTTTCCTGAAATTTTGATTGTTTTTTCTTTATACTATCTATTTCCTTGAATATTTCTCCCTTCACTTCTTGTATTGTTTTTTGGATTTCCTTGAATTGGGTTTCACCTTTCTCTGGTGCCTTCCTGATTAGCTTAGTAACTAACTTCCTGAATTATTTTTCAGGTAAATCAGGGATGTCTTCTCGGTTTGGATTCATTGCTGTTGAACTAGTGTGATTTTTTTTTATGGGTGTTAAAGCATCTTGTTTTGTCATATTACTAGAGTTGCTTTTCTGGTTCCTTCTCATTTGGGCAGTCTCTGTCAGAGGGAAGGTCTAGGGCTCAAGGCTATTGCTCAGACTCTTTTGTTCTGTAGGCTGTTCTCTTGATGTCATACTATCTCTCTTTCCCTATGGATGTGGCTTCCTGAGAGCTGAGCTGTAGAGATTTTAACTCTCTTCTGGGTCCAGCCACCCAGCAAGTCTTCCAAGCTCTGGACTGGCACTGGGGGTTGCCTGCACAGAGTCCTGTGATGTGAACTGTCTGTGGGTATCTCAGCTATGGATACTAGCACTTGTTCTGGTAGAGATGGCAGTGGGGTGAAATAGACTCTGTGAGGGTTCTTAGCTTTGGTTGTTTCATGCTCTATTTCTGTGCTGGTGGCACTTTCTAGGGAGCATCAGCTGTGGTAGTATGAAGAGGAAGTGGCAGTGGGTGAGGCCCTAGAACTCCCAAGAGTATATGCCCTTCATCTTAAGCTACCAAGGTGACTAGGGAGGAACCATTGGGTGCAGGCAGGGCTAGGTGTGTCTGAGCTCAGACTCTCCTTGGGCAGGTCTCCTCTTACTTTTGATCAACTGTAATAATGTGCCACGTACATCACTTCACTGAATACCTGTGTTTCCATATTTAACTTTTAACTATTCTTAGTTTAATATTTTGTCATCTACAATCTAGGATCTTTGAGAATTAATATATATTTCTTTCATATAGATCCTCCTTATCAATGTAGTTAAAGATCAATTAGAGTTTGTTAAATTTAATTGATATCTAACTATCTCAAGGTTAAAAGGATCAACTAATATTTAAATGAGATAGTAAACCAATTCAAAGTAAAGTAAAAAAACACAGAAAATTTTGAAGAAATCCAGCATACCCACAGTCTGAGATGGGAGACATATTGAATCCCAAAATATTGAGCAGAGCTAAATTTTATTTTGTAACATTTTAAAATTTGTCAATTTCAATAAATGTGGGCCAAATTAAAAAAAACTCAGATAACAAATTAAGTGAAATATATTACTTGAAAGAAATGTAAATTAAGAGTAATAAGTTGTATTCTAAATGTTGATTTTAGATGAGATTTGAAAAATAGATCAAGAATAATGAAATGAAATTATTCTCAATTATAAGGGCCACATAATGGAAATAGTTTTTTTATCTCTGGAAAGGAGAAGGTTTTCTTGAGTTCATATCTCTTTAGAGGGTACCTACTACATATATCAGAGTGTTTTAGATACTTTGATATGAATTAACAAATGGAAGAAGGAAGACATAATCTAAAGCCATTAGAAACTCAAAGAAAAGCACGGTCAATAATTGTATTAAAAGTTTAAGGACAATTAATATGGGATGACCTTGGCTTGAGGTTTTTAGGGCTTCTATTAAGTGTATAGAATAATATCCTATATTCTTGCATACAAATAGAATCTACAATTACAATATTTTAATTACAATATTTCACCACCAAAGCAATTCACATTTCTAATCTTATTTAATCCTATGATTATCTGTTATATAAAAGCAATTTGTATCAAGTCCACTTTGCAATGGAAAAACTGAATTTGCACCATGAGTAAGTGGTGAGATTAAACATAAAACATGATGATCTTGGCATGGATTATAAACAATAAATTTCTCCTTAGACTGTGACCAGTGAAAGAAAAAAAATCACTTAAGCAGGATTTCAGTATTTGACCTGAGGTCATCTTACTTGAACATTTACATTTCTCTATGTAATAATGAGGCTACTTGAATTATTTCTGTGACATTTAATTTTTTTTAGTGAAATATTAAAGGCAAGTGGCTGAAGAAAACAAGCAGATAATTGTATAATAAGCATGAATGGGTGCTAAACTTTTTGTGATCAAGGCAATCCAAATTATAATAATAAAACACAAGTTCCACCCATCAGATTGCCAAAATTAAAGGATTTATAAAACCTAATATTTGTAAACATCATCATTAGTGGAAATAGAATGGCTACCAAACTTTTCAAGAGTAATCAAAACATAAAATACACCTCTTTTCACTTAGTAATTTATTTCTAAAAATTTGTAACTTTAAAATATCTAATGAAGTGTATAATGATATGTATATGTGTTTGTGTTGTGTGTGTGTATGTATATGTGTATATAGGTATGTGTATATATTTATATATAAATGATTTCATATACATATCAGTATTATTTTAAACAGAAATCAATTGGAGAAAATGTAGAAAACCATTTTAATTTATTCTTGAATATTAAGTAGCCATTAATAATAACCACAGGCATTTATGTACTATCTTAGTGAATTCAGATTGCTAAATATAAAAAGCAAATTGCATCAAATATGTATAATATGACCTAATTTCCTATTTTGTAAATTAATAATATATAGAGTATACCTTATATATACAAAGTATAAAAATATATGTGTGTATGTGTATATATATCACAAGATTAAAAATCTTCATATAAAATATGTTTATTTATAATGTACATATATTTTACTCTTGTGATATGTTTATTTATAATATACATAAATTTTACTCGTGATATATACACATACACTCATATGTTTTTATACTTTGTATATATAAAGTATACTCTATATTAATTTACAAAATAGGAAATTAGGTCATATTATACATAATTTGCTCAACGTACTTTTTATATTTAGCAATCTGAATTCACTAAGGTGTACAAAAAGGCCTCCGGTTATTATTAATGGCCGTAAAATATTTATCTACTCTTGTGGTATGTATTACAAGAGTAAAAATCTGGGACTGAGGGAGCGGAGTGGTAAAAATCCACTTGGATGAAACAGAGAAAAGCAGCCCTGCTGTTGCATCAGGCTGGCTGGAAGGACAGGTGCATATAGAATCTGCTGCTAAGTTGCCAGGAAACATTGTTTCTCCCAAGGTCATGCAGCCTTGGCATTCATGTGGAAAATATCACAATGACTCCTCTTTGAGTGTCCTTTGCTTTCTTGTGATGCCCTCAGACCTGCCTGACCACCTTCTAGTGAAGATTCCCAATGGCAAACCCACTTTGCCTCTCAATAGCTTCTAGTGGCTGGTAAATCCCGCTTCTAACCTTGTCTCAGAGACAGTAATCAGCCTAGAACTGATCCCCAGCTTCCTTTAGAGCCTTGTCAGAATCCGTCAGTGGGAGCCCATGCTGATGGCTAGAGGCTCCCGCTCCCGTCTGGTCACGTGACATGCCATGGCTCCTCCAGAGTGCTGCCCTTATGGCTTTCAGTCAAGAAATTTGATTTTCTCAGAATGCTAGTTTATTTCTGCTGGTGTTTGGCCAGTTCCATTTCAACAACATGTGCATATATGTATACAGATTAGTGTATGTGTATGTATGTATGTATAAATTATCTATCTATCTATCATCCTATTAGGTAAAGCAGGAAAAGTTCTGGAAGGCACCTATCACATTTAAGCAGTTGTTACTCTGCCATATTTGAGTAGAAAAGGATTGCTGAAAACTCTTACTGATAAATTAAATTTTCAAATTATACTGTTTACAAGCACTATGTATTACAGTTTTTTTTTCTTTTCAGAGGGGAAATAAATGAATTTTAAAAATCAGTGTATCTCACAAATAAAATGTAAAGAAACATGCAAAAACAAAAAATCAGTGTATCTCAGCAACATCTCTCTCTTCTACACACACACACACACACACACACACACACACACCCCACACCACACTTACCCTTTTCTGGAAAGCTGAGCATATTGAGTTCAGATCCTAGAAATTAGGTACAGGAAGTTATTCTTTTCATTGTTTTCAATAATCCAAATCTGCATTTTAATTTTATTTCAATTTGAAATGTATTTTTTCTCAAAGGAAAACTATTAAAATGAGTAATAAAAAGACGATGTATTTGTGACATACAAGTAATTTTCATTGTTATTTACATATATATATTTTGTCTATATATAATATTGTATTATATACTTTCAATGCTTGATATCTATATTTGCATCTACCTATACCCTAACCTGTATGTATATTTAACAATTGGCTGCTTAAAGTAAACTGGGGCTAAGAATCAGAGTGAAGGTTTACTTGACCAGGATTCACTTAAACTACTTGCAAGGTGTGGTTCTCACATACATACCTGATAACAAAGAGCATATGGATTAAAAGGAGAATGAAACAGTGGATAGGTAATGGGCCATCTTTAGTCTTAATTAGCTTCCATTGCTGTTCCTGCTTCTCTAAAAGGGAAGACAGATGGAAATGTAATTAATGCATAAACTAATTAGTGATCTCATTTGCCAATTGTACATGATGAATAAACAGATTACAGAAAATACTCAGCAGGTTGAAGCAAGGTGAGGCCAGGAGGGTGAGATGAAGAGATACTTATGGTTGGATTGGCAATAAACCATAAAACTAATTATGCATTTTCTTGCATATAATTTTACTAAGGAGGGAAAAGAAAGGAAATCTCAGTTGTTGTTGTTGTTTTTTTAAATAAACATGTAACAAAGGACACTATACTATCTCACAAGTTTGATTTAGTACAAATAATTATTATGCCAAAATACAATTTTAAAAAGAATCCATCAAATCTATCAATATAAAAACATCTATGATTTTTTGTAGAATGGTAAATTTTGAACACTAATAGTTAATGTAAAAATTTCAGCATTTTGGGAGGCCAAGGCAGTGGATCCACCTGAGGTCAAAAGTTCGAGACCAGCCTGGCCAATATGGTGAATCCCCATCTCTACTAAAAATACAAAAATTATCTGGGCTTGGTGGTATCCTCCCGTAATCCCAGCTACATGGGAGGCTGAGGCAGGAGAATAGCTTGAACCTGGGAGGCAGAGATTGCAATGAGCTGATATCACGCCATTGCACTCCAGCCTGGGTGACAGAGCCAGACTCTGTCTCAAAAAACAACATCAACAACACAATTTTAAAGTTCTGTCCTCTCTTTGGAATCTTTTAGTCTGAATTCATTTTCATCAAATTAATATGTACTGCATAATTATTGTACAAGTCAGTGTTTAATACTGTAAATGGGATTTCCCTGAACTTCACTATACAAAGTTGCAGAAAATGAGATATTAAACCCAAGGTCTGGAGTAAATATCATCTGCTCAAAACCGCCTTCCCCTGAATATCAATTGCAGAGAGGCTAGCTGCTGAGCTTTCTTCATATTTAAATGAGAAAAGTTTAGAAACATGTGGAGGAAAACTCAAGATAATGAGTAACTGAAAGATACTGCATCCCATGAGGTGCAAGAGAGTAAGTAAGGGTATTAGCGGAAGAGATGATTTCAGACATTCTGCTGTCAATCCTCCATCTTATTTCTCATTTTAGGGATTCCTAGCAACATGGAGCCAGTAACCTGGTTATTTAATACTATGAATCCTAACTAAAAGTTGAAGCCAAAGCACATTGATTTCCAGGCCCATGACTTTTCTACTGACAAAGTATCAGAGAGTTCTCCTGTATAATCTGCTCCAATCGTAATTTTAAATTACCCTATTTGGTTTGTAGAGTAAATGTTACTGTACTCATTTACAAATGAGGAAACTGAGACCACAAAAAAAGGTTAATGTGGCAGATCTGGAACCATAACTCAGATGTTTAAACTTCTTTGAAAATCTAACAAAATATTAGCATGAGCTGTCATTTTGTCAGATTGAAGAAGGACTACAAACTGTATGTTAAAAATTTTAAAGTTCCACAACTGGGTGAAAGTTAATTAATATCATCCATTTTATAACAGCAGAAACAATGGCAAACATATGTACATGCACACCATGTATAGAATATGCAGTTCAAAAATATATCTCATTTAAACTTTAATAACAGCAATGCAATTAGTTAACATTTGTTAGGCTCTTAAAACGGGACAATAAATATGTGAAACACTTCCTAGGCATTACATGTTTTAATCCTGACAACAACTACATGGCTATTATCTTTGTACTTCGCAGGTGAGGAAACTGAAGCTCAGAAAGTTTTAATTTGTCCAAGTTTATTTAGTTAATAAAGAACTGCTCATCTAATTCTGGAGTAATAAAATGAACCACTTTTGGCCGAGTGCAGTGGCTCACGCCCGTAATCCTAGCCCTTTGGGAGGCCGAGGTGGGGGGATCACCTGAGGTCAGGAGTTTGAGACCAGCTGGTCAACCTGGTGAAACCCTGTCTCTACTAAAATTACAAAAATTAGCCAGACGTGGCGGTGCATGCCTGTAATCACAGCTACTCCAGAGGCTGAGGCAGGAGAATCACTTGAATCCAGGAGGCGGAGGTTGCAGTGAGCTGAGATCGCACCATTGCACTCCAGCCTGGGCAACAAGAGACAAACTCTATCACAAAAATAAAAAATAAAAAATAAATAACCACTATTCTATGGTAGTTCTCCATAGGAAAGCACTGCACATTATTAATATATTTAAATGCGTAATAGAGTCCTTCATATGGACCCTGAGGGAAACTTTGGAATGAGGTCCTAGTACAATAGTTGGCTACTTTCCTTGAGGCAACAGGAGATCAACAAATAAGAAAATTCAATGGCAATGAAAACAAATGGATATTCTATCAATTTAGCCATGAAATTCTATTTAATATCTACTTTGCTCTAAGCACTTTGGAGATGCAAATATTGGTCCAATCAGAATTCTGTTGTGAATGAGCTTCAGTTTTGTTGTCGGGGTTGAAGATGTAACAGGTGTGATCATGAGCCACCTGTATTGTCTTTATGTGGGTATGTTCCAGTTTAGCATAGTTGCAAAATTAAGAGGATACTGTTTATAGCTTAGGGCTCATGGAGATTTTTGTGTTTGTCAAGGTCATAATGTTTCAGAAAACAGTTATTATAAATGCACCGAAATAAGTGCATTGTTCCAGTTTTAGTATCTTTAATAACAACGTTTCTCTTCAGTCCAGTCTTTGGTTTTCATATTTATATCTTTAAACCCTACTACACTTCCCTCATTTCCTTCCACATTCTTCTATGCATTTCACTGTGAGAAAGTTGAATGAGAGAAAGGCAAGTTTAGCCTAACATGAAACTTCCCACTTAATAGAGGTCAGAGAAAAACAAGACATTTTTCTCTGGGTTTTCATGAGTGGACTGCAAGACTTCCTGGGGAATATCTCTTGAAATGCCAAACCAGAAGTAGTAAAATGTCTTCTATCCAGAGCTAAAACCTTGTCTCCTAAAACCTTTTAAAATTTAATGGCATAAATATATCATATTAATACCCAAACTGCTACATTAAAGTAACATTACGGTTCTTGACAACTTACATCCACCATGATTTAGCAAATTCTGGGAAGGTGTTTCTGTTCTTGGTTTGAGTATCAGCTTATGCAGTATGTAGGGTTTACCGAAGCGGACATTCCTCATGGGAAGTAATTTATATTCACCAATAGGCACTGACAGGTTAGGTCCAACAAGGTTATGTATTATATATTTCAACAATTGTCAAAAATATTTATTGAGACCCCATTTTGTGCAGATCTGTGAAGTTCATGTTCTGTGGGGGCACACAAAACCAAATAAATGATGTGGACCTTTACCCTCAACAATCTTAAGAGTTTTTAGAAGGGACTCATAAATCAAGTTGAAGATTGTATTAGATGACTTTTAACATTTTTTCCAACCTGAAATCTCTAAAAATCTTCCACAGTTTCCTCCATTTATGTATTCTAATTTAATTTTACCTCACAAAAAAAAAAAAATGATTTGATATGGTTTGTCATAAGGATTCTATTTAGTCTAGCAGACTAAAAAATAAGTAGGTAATTGTAACAGGAAGTTGACATAAGATAGTTACCTTAATTGGGCATTAAATTAGACAGACATACTTTTATTTATGGCAGTAATACCTGAAAGTCTTAACATTCTCTACACTGAGGGCAGGAGGAAGAAACAGAAAAAATAAACTTTCTGAGACTTTCTCACTAAAGCCAAACATTGTTTCAAGAAATACAGTTCAGAAACTTATGCCAGTCTGTGCAATTTGATTGTGACTTAAATCAGAAAAGAAAAATGTGTCCTACAAGTAAAAAAATTCTGTAAGCATTTTAATACTGGAGGGAAGAAGAGAAAATGTTTATGTCTACTTGTCATTCTAGATTTTTGTCATTTGTGTGACAGGATGCAGAAGGACAGTTGGGTTAAACAGCAAAGGTTAGACTGGAGAATATCTCTTTTAAAAGTTTTAAAATTTGTCTTATTTTTAATTATTGTGGGTACCAAATAGTTGTACATACTTATGGGATACACGTAATATTTTGATACAAGCAAACAATGATCAAATTAGGGTAATTGGAGTATCCATATCCTCAAGCATTTATCATTTCTTTGTGTTAGAAACATTTCAGTTTCTCTGTTTATTTTGAAATATACAATAAACTATATTGCTATACATCTATGTATCTAAGTATATATGTATGTATATATCTATCTATACTGACTTTACTACAGTCACTCTATTGTGTTATACATCTATCTATTATCTATCTATCTATCTGTCTGTCTGTCTATCTATGTATCAAGCTATCTAGATAGGTTGACTTAACTACAGTCACTCTATTGTGCCACTGAACACTAGATCTTGTTTTTTGTGTGTGTTTGAGGAGTCTCACTCTTGTCTCCCCAGGCTGGAGTGCAGTGGCACCATCTCAGCTCACTGCAACCTCTGTCTCCCCGGGTTCAAGCAATTCTCCTGCCTCATCATCCTAGCTGGTATTCCAGGCACCTGCCACCACGCCTGACTAATTTTTTATATACTTTTAGTAGAGATGGGGTTTCGCCATGTTGTCCAGGCTGGTCTCAAACACCTGACCTCAGGTGATCCTCCCACCTTGGCCTCCCAAAGTACTGGAGTTACAGGCGTGTGCCACTGCACCTGGCCAGGATTTCATTCTTTTCTTTTCTTTTTTTTTTTTTGTGGCTGAATAGTGTTCCATTGTATATATGTACCATGTTTTATTTATCCATCTATCTAGGTGCTGCAATCAACATGGAAGTGCATGTGTCTCTTTCGTATCCTGATTTTCTTTCTTTTCTATATATAACCAGATGTAGATTTGCTGGATCATTTGGTAGTTCTATTTTTAGTTACTTTAAGGAATCTTTATATTGTTCTCTATAGTGACTGTACTAATTTATATCCTCAACAACAGAGCATGAGGGTTCCCCTTTCTCTACATCCTGGCCAACATCCATTATTACGTTTCTTAGATAAAATCCATTTTAACTGGAGTAAGATTATATCTCATTATGGCTTTGATTTACATTTCTCTGTTGATTAGGGTTGTTAAACATTTTTATCATATACCTGTTGGACATTTGTGTGTCATCTTTTGAGGAACAGCTCTGGATATGCCAAACCAGAAGTAGTAAAATGTCTGTTACCCAGTGTTAAAACCTTTCTTTAGAAATTGTATTTACATAGAAAATACAGTGTTTTACATCAATTGTTTACATCAATATGCTGTACAAGATTTATAGAGACTCTTTTAGTCTTTAAATAATGTTGGGAAAACAAACATTTTCCATATTAATAACTGTTATCATGATTTTGTAGTGGAGTTGGTTTTCTAAGGGGAAGATAGAGGTTCTTGCATAAGGAGCAGGAAGTGAAGATACCCCCTGTCCACCCCTTGTGGCATCATCATCGTTAGATCATTCTCTTAATAGATAAAGAGAAGTATTTCAATCCTTCAGAGTAACCACTTTCTTGGCATTGATTTCTACACAAAATTTATAAGATGGACGTTAACTAAAGGTAGTTTGAGGGACATAATAGAAAATGTCTTCAACAGGGATTTTGCAAAAGATATAATGTATTTTCCATATGGTTGCTTTTGTGTTTCAGTGAGCCTCAAAAAGTGCTAACGATGAGATAACAAATTGCAGTTCAGCTAAAGAATATCTGTGCATTGCTTTTAAGTCTGGAAGAAAATTCAGAAAGCCCAGATAGATGATTCCTATTATCCCATAATCTGCAAGAATATATTGAGTCAACTTTTTTTTTTAATCATAAGAAAAAAAAAACCAGATTTTGTGAGTAGAGTACTGCTAGCTGTGCTGTATAATGGGTAAGATATTTTCTAATCCATCTTGTTTGATTTCATTTCATCAACAGATCAATCTGAGGAAAGTTCCACACTTTTCCTCTTTCAGGCACAGTTACAGATTCAGAGAAAATCAGCCAAGATCATAACATGAATAATACCTATGTCAGAGTTTGAACTCAAACCCACATGGCTTATTAAAATCCAGATACTTTCAACACAGAGTGGTTGATTTCATGATGACAAGTTTTTCATTTTTTCACTTCATTTCAGCTCTCCTATGACATCTGCCTTTAAATGTAATACAGGTTATATTTATCTTACTTCCTCATTATACATTGTAATCCCTTTTGAGAATAGATTGTACGTTATTCTCCTGTTTCCTTCTTTTACAATTTCTACCCCAGTAATGTGCATGTATAATAAAGCCCCTCTCCACTTGAAGGATTTGCCCTCTTTGCCAACTTAAGAAAATCAAGATAGACTTGTTAACATTTAACATTTACTTTTTGAAAACAATTTTACACAGAGAACTTGTACAGGAGCAATTATAAATCAATATGTCAACCAGTTTAAATTTAAAGTAGTTATAATTAGTTACTTTAGTGCTAAAGGAAGGACTTCATGAAATAAATACAGTACATGCCAGGTTTTGAAAATGGATTGCTGGGGAATGTGGGAATTCAATGTGTTTATTTCAGATTCAGTTCTGAAATTATAGAAGAACTGATTAATATTTTTTAAAAAATTAGGGACCATCTGCAAAGCTCACTTTGACAATCAGGAGAGATGTACCACTATTAAGGTTGGTCACAGCAGTTACTATTTACTGAATACCTTCTGTGTTTCAGAGGCTATGGTGTGCCCTTTGAAAATCAATTTTCACTTATCCCTCAAGAGGACACAAGAAGTTGATACTTTGTCCTCATTTACAGAAAAATTAAGGTCAAAGCCTACATTTTTCTGGCAAGAGTTTAATAATAAATGGCAATACACAGTTTAGAACTAGGTCTGTGTGACTTCAAGCTTTTATCTTAGAAGGCAATATACATAGTCAGCGAGAATTCTGGTTCTGTAGCAGACTGCCTGAATGTGAATTTCAGCACCATTTGTACAAGAGGTGCAACCTTGTCCAAATTACTCCAGCTCTTCAAGTTTTAGCTTTCTTGTTTTGGGAAGATAAACATGATTTAATATATGTTATATCCTGCCTAGCACAAATTAAAAGATCAATAAATACTACCTGTTGTAACAATAATGTCAACAATAAAATTAATGATTGTGATGAATTTATAAGCTTCATATTTGTATTTATTTTCCTAGCATTTTGCACAAAAGGTGGAATACTTTTTATTTCCTTTGCATAGAACAAGGCTAAGCACATAGCATATGCTCAATAGATATTTGCCAAATGAGTGCTGAGAAGGTTTAAGAAAGGTACGGAACTTGTTTATATTTCATTCTCACCTCTCTAGACAGTCATACTTGCAATCTGGAAATCTGCCTATAAACTAATTTTGGGTAGAAGTTCCATAAATGCTATTGTCTTTGTTTTGAAGGAAACTTTTCCAGATAGTGTAAAATTTGAAAAATCTCAGATCTTGAATATAGTGCCTCACCTTGGCTTGGAGCACATAATTTTCTTAAATTTCTATAAGAAATAAATGGAAAAGTAGTTTATTTGCTTTCATGGATAAACTTTTCCTTCAGATGTTTAGTTGGAAAGAAGAGAAGGGTACTGGGGAGGTAAGAGACAGAGAAAAGTGAAATCATTTATAGAATTTTTTCAGAAAGTTCATTTGGCACATCCATTAAGAAGAATTGTTGTCTTTTTAAATTCATTCCTGAGCTTTGGTAATAACTTTTCTTAATCCTATGTAACTTCATTAAAAACACCAGCTTCATAAGTGCTTTCAGTAGACCTTAAATTTTGTTTTGAGAATAAAAGCAGTGAAGAAGTTCAAGGTAAAGTCTGAGTATTTTTGCCAAGTATACTTGCATGTTTAAGATTAAACATTCTCCTTTTAATGCTGAAGTGATTTTAAAAGGACCCCACAGACTGACCCTTGACTAATTGCAGTGCTAACAGGGAACTCTAATAAAGTAGATAACAAATGGCTGTTTGCTGGGAATAAGGACAGTTTTTTAAATATGTGGATTGCTCTTAGTATCATTCCTTGTTTCCCTGAAGAGTTCCCCAGATGTCTAAATGCTGTGTAAATTTGCTTAATGACAATTTTAGTAGACAAAGCTATGTTTTTCTTATTTCCTTCTTTTCTTCCTCTATTAATCTCTCCCCCTTTCTCATCTTAGCCTTCCCCCACCTATCTCCCTTTTTCCCTCTTTCTAAAAATAATAAACACATATGAGCCCTTACTTTTCCCAAGATACTACAGATTTTGAGTAAACGAAGATGAGTATCACATAGTGCTGTTCTCATTGGCTTTATTCCCTGGAAAAGAAGACAGACAAGCAATTCAGAGAAGGGGAAATACCCTTCTCTCCCTAAAGAGAAAAAAGGCAATTCTAGAGGAAAACAGCTTTCTAAGGAGAGACAGAAGACAAGAAAAATCAGCTTACCTGTTGACAGAAATGCAAGACATTGCCAAAAGAAATTGGAAAAACCTGAAAAATCGAGCAAAATTATTATTGCTTTACATTGTCTTTTATAGTTTTATTTTGCTTCTGTGATCATGTAGAGACAGACTCAAGTGGAACATAATACAATTGCAGTATGTTCTATTTTTAACCTCTGTTCTCATAGTATTTAACCTCTTCATGCTTTTTGACATAGTGATCACTACCTCCTTTAAACACTTTTAAGACTGATTTACGGGGCAATACACTCTCCTGCTTCCATGCTACCTTACTGTGTTGGTCAAGATTCTCCAGAGAAACAAAACTAATATAGATTTATTCTAGGAATTGTTTCCGACAATTATGGAAGTTGAGAAGTCCTCTGATCTGCCATCTGCAAGCTGGAGAACCAGAAAAATTCAGTGGGTGTGTAATTCAGTTTATTAGAAAGCTTGAGATCCTGGGGTGAGGTATGATATCAGTCCTGGTCCAAGTTCAGAGGCCAAATGCCTGAGAATCACAGGCATTGAGGTGTGAGGGCAGGAGAAGATCGATGTCCTACTCAAATAGAGATAGGAAATTCACTCTTCCTTCATTTTTTTATAATACGATACTCGACAGATACAATGATGATCACCCACATTGGAAAGGGCTGATCTTCTTAACTCAAGTCTAGTCATACGAATGCTAATCTCTTCCAAAGACACCTTCACAAATGCAGCCAGAATGTTTCGCCAGCTATCTGGGACCCCTTGGTCCAGTCAAGTTGATACAAAAAATCAATTATCACTCTTACTTTTTTCCAATCTCTTTGCTCGATCCTCCTTATGAATTTTACATCTTAAATTTTTAAAAGCCCTGGAGATCATTTTTCAGGCCTATTTTTTCTATCTACCTTCCATAGCTTCTACACTTTCTTGGTGCTCTTATCCAGACTCAAGTTTAAAGATACTCTAGTTTGATATATCCAGTACAGACTTCTTTTCTGAAATCTCTCATACCTGCTTCATTTTTCCACTAAGCTTAATACTTTACAGCATACTATACAACAATTATTTTATTTCAATCTTAATCTTATTGAATGTAAGCTTTACAGAAGTAATTATTTATGTCAATTACTCACTGCTTATCCTAAGGCTGGAATATTGCTTGTTCAGAGCAGACAATAAATGTTTGGTTTTGTTTTCAGCAGCATGGGAAGAGTCAGGACTCTGTAAAACACACAAAGACAATTTCATCATAGTCTCGGAAGTCCACGAGTTATTCAAACACATTTCAAGGGCAATCAGTGTAGTTCATAGTCACAACTGCCACTAAGTCCACGATAAACTTGAAAGTCAAGAACTTCCTTTCTTAGATTTTTTTAAATGACTGTATTGTCTAATTCAAAATTACTTTTGGGGGAGGGCTCCCTGCGCTTTTACGAGCATCTGCTAGAATTGAGAAACTGGTCCTCTATTTCCTTTTTGCACGTTCATTTATTTCACATTTAGGAGTCACCATATGTTTAATCCACGATAACATTCTAGAATGTGAACTAAGACAGCAGATGTGTAGGCACCTCGGAGTGGCAAAGCTTTATTTTATTCTTTATGTTGCTTGGCTACTGTCATTATATATGATGCATAAGATGGTAATTTATACACAGACTCAGGATGGTATATGTGGACATGAGTAATGCCCTCTCTAATTGGTCCAGAATTCATTCACTTGCTTTTGCTTTAAGGAGTGCTGTTAACTAGAAGGGAGTACATTGCGTGCACAGAGAGTAGAGCAGCCCTGCCTCTAGCAGTTCAGAGTTTAGCCAGTGGGATTCCAGATTGTTTCTCAACCAGCAGCTGAACAAAGCAGAGTCGCTCCAGAGGTCCAGATGTGTGAGCTGTGCTTGTGTTCCTGCTTATTTTTCTTTCTTCTTTTTCTTCCTTTTTACATATATTACTATCATGAGCCATTCACGTAAAGTCTAGAGAATTAACAACTAGTTCTTATACTGAATAATAATAAAAAAAAAAAAGACTTGTAAAGTAGTTCAAATAATCATTCCCAGAATGCCTGGGTTCAATCTGTCACCTGAGTACCCACCCCTCCCCCATCACTACCAAAAGCAAAAGCAGAACAAACAAGAAAATAAACGGAAAACTTAAATGAATAAAGAGCTGCATTACTCTTGCGTTGTTTTACTTTCTTGCTTTTAACAGCCAGTCTATAACCCCCCTCACAGCATTTTCTATACCCTTTACGTAGAAGGAAATTATTTTTAATGTTGCATATTAAAGATGGTTGTAAATGTACTCCACTGTTGATAAGTTTTAAAACCACATTTCATACTGACTACCACAGTTATCTATTTGTAAATGATGGTTAAAAAAGCAAATCCTTAAATAATCCTCTTTGGAAAACTAGAAATTAATTGCCATGCTATTACTAGTTAAATGGAAATGAAGTAAATAAGAATAGAGAAATAATTGCTGCCTTTGGGTGATTTCATGCCAGCAACCCACCCTGACACTAAAAATTTTCTCTCAAATTGCCTTTTAAAGTTGTATCATACTGTGAAGTGTGTCTTTTAAAACGGTTAATCGCAAAACTTAATATGCAAAATCTTTGATCATATTCTCTTGTATATATTTCAATGGATCTTCAAATTCTGTTTTACCAAGCGTAATTACTCATCAAATTGTAATTTCTGTTTTATTGCTATTGTATACTTTTTCATATACTCAAAATTTTGAGACAAGTGTTTCACTCTTAAAAAGAGAGTTTGAATGAGTTTCACTCTTAAAAAGAGAGTTTGAATGTCTTTGGTTTACTGTTGATGTGCTTTTTGGGGCTATGCCATTCAATCCTTGCTCAACATCCTGTGTTACTTTGAGGATCTGACTTCAATTTCCTTGTAGCAAAGCCAAACACCAACTGGGAATAACAGTTGGAGCTATCTCTGTCAATTATACCTCTGAGGCAAGCGAACAAAAAGCTTTCAAGAATAAAATATCTTATATCTATCCTCCTACTCAGGGAGACGTTTCCTCAGCAGAGTTATACAATTTTTTTGTTGTTATTGTTTAAGAGTCTCACTCTGTCACCCAGGCAGGAGTGTAGTGGCGTGAAATCGGCTCACAGCAATCTCTGCCTCCCGTGTTCAAGTGATTCTCATGCTTCAGCCTCCCGAGTAACTGGGATTACAGGTGTTCACCATCATGCCCAGCTAATTTTAGTATTTCTAGTAGAGATGGGATTTCACCATGTTGGCCAGGATGATCTCAAACTCCTGACTTCAGGTAATATGACTGTCTTGGCCTCCCAAAGTACTGGGATTACAGGTGTGAGCCACCGTGCCCAGCCTATACCTCTTTTGGTGTTAATTCCCGCTAGAAGTTCTTTCCCTCTCCTCCATCCCCCAGGTTTTATCACATTTAGTTATTTCTTAAATGCTTCCTTCCTAGATTACAAAGTTCCTAGTTTAATGCCATGAACTATTATAAATACTGAATTTGGATTGAAATTCTACATGTTGCATTCAGTGGCCAGGCCTAGGGGAAAAATAGAACATATAAAAGATTTTTCCTATATTAAGACATTGTCTATTAGATACTTTCCTCTCAGTAAATAAAATAAAATAAAATATTGGCTCATTTAAAGTACATATTGATTTGATATATTCCAATTTCATAAATGTAAAGAAAAAAGTATGTTTTCAACAATAAAAATGCAGTAATTGTTGACAAACCTTGATTCATTATGCAACTTGAGGATACTTGATGAGATATATTTTTCTTGCTTTCTCCTCTTTTCCTTACCATGTGAATCATTTCTTATTTCACTATAACTGAAGCCCTGTCACTGAGTGTGGGGGAGGTATTTAAGTAAAGCTTGGACAAAGCTCACTCTCCACAACTTTTCTACTTTAGAGAAAAATTGAAAATTTCAAGATTTGTTGCTCTCCATCAAATACAATTCTCAGACACTAAGATATTATTTATGATGAAAAATAAAAGAAGAAAGATAAAAAAATAGACTTGAGAATTTGAGGTGAAGGCTATCCACCATAGAATTTACAGACTGGAACATACCTTAAAAAGAAACACTTTTATGGCCTTTGAGATTTATGATCTACTGGTACATTGAAAATAATTGGCCATGAGAATTCACAGGAAGCTACTTGTATAGCACCCATTGGGTGAGCTCATTTTATTCAAGCCATAAATTTCATTGAAAAAAAAATGACTGAAGGTTGATGAAAAACTTCATGCTCACAAAGAAAAGCAAAATCAAATCAAACAAAATTTGCCCAGAAAACCTGATCATCCCCGAGAAAGACAATGTTTCAGGATCACACAGACAAATGCCCTCATGCAGATATCAAGAAATGGGCGCTGAAGGCACATACCGGTTTTTCAAAGTCAAACCTTCAAGCCCAGCAAATTGAAACAAGAAACACAAAGGAGTCCCAAGAGATGGAAGTTTATATGTAGTTTCTTCAACTGGATTTTGAAATTCTTTGAAAATAATGGCATAATTGCCAGGAAAAAATACTTATCTATACTTACCTAACTGGCAATAATTCACTTTATTACTACATGATTGATTATTACTTGACTTTATTTCGTGATAGGTTCAGGTCAAAGTGCAGGTGTATATATAGACGCATGTATAATGCTGTAGAAACTGTTCTGTAAGCCTTTCCTTGTTCTTCTGCATCACAACATAGCCAAATTTCCCACATTGCAGCAGGAAATAATGCCCAGGGATACTTTGTGAATTAAATATCAATCGTTTTAAATCTGGATGATGAATGGCAATGTAGATGTTTAGCACCATACATGTTTCTAGCCATTACGAGCAGCCCTTGTAGATGAGTGAAAAGAAAACAAAAAACTAGTTTTACTTTATCTTGGTCAAAATCTAAACCTGGTTTATGAAGATTCAGTCTGAAGGTTGCTAACCCTTAGATATGGGTATTTTGCTTTAATCATATTTATCATTTTTCAGTCGCTCGGATTGGAAAAGGAATCTCCAGGAACATGTTTATTTCTTCTTTTCTCTCTTGCACTTCAGAAAACTTATCATTTGTACTCTTTCAGAGAGAGGAGAGAGAGACTCCTTATCTAATGAACCTTAACCTGGTTACATGCAATGAATAGGATTAGGTGATGTGTTCATAGCAGCAGTGTATGCTAATATAAAATTTTGTATTATACCTACTGCATTTTGTCTTCTCAAATTTAGTCACCATTTGGATAGAAATAAGCAATACAGAATATTTAAAAAGAAAAGCTGACATTAGGTTTTTGGATGTTTAGGTAGTTATTAAGCATCTTCTATGGTAAAGATCCAGCTCTATTCTGATTAAGAAGCGTTTGAATAACTTTTCTTAAAGAGAGAAAGTGGTGGGGGAAACAGAGTTGCATGGGTTTTTAATGACTCTCTCTGCAAAGCAATCTCTAAGTCTACCAAATGGCATGTCCTTGGGAAAGGGAAAGGAAGCACTCCAAAAGAGATTGTGGTTAAAGAGCAATAGAAGTAAGCATCCCATCAAAGGAAAAATGAACTGATGAAAGTTTTAGGCAGGAACACTGAATGAGAACATGAACTGTTTATGCAGATGTGCTTTCTTTTAGGAAGTCTCATGCGCCTCAGATGTGAATCCTCTTCCTTAGAAATAGCTTCTGGAGTTCAAGGATCATAAAGCACAGAACTAGTATTTATAAATGGCATCTCTCTCCATTTTCTCCATTTTTCTATGCAGACTAGCTAACAGATTGACACTCTGCTGATCGATCAAATAAACTGTTCACTTGAGTTAAAACCATAGAGCAATGAAACTGTTTTCTTGGTAGCAAAATAATTCAGATGAGAGCTTTGCTTCAAAGTAATTGACTTGCAACATACCAACTTACTCTAGTGACCAAAATATCTTTCCAAATTTTCATATGTTATGGACACTGTTTGCTATCATCCTTGATATTAAAATTATGCTAAAATTAAAGAGATGGAGACACAGTGTTTTACCTGGAGTTATTTGTCACATATTTAAGATGCTTAAATAATCACAAGTTAAAAACATACGTTTAAATAAATGTTACGTTTTAATGAAAAAGGGATCAGGGTTTTGAGTTAGGAGGTCAGGGTGTGGGAAACATTGTAGTCACACTAAGACAAAAGACAGAGAGATGTCATAGATAAGTTGTCTTGAACTTTGTATTGACATGGTTGATATTAGGTTAGAGAAGCACATTGTCACCACATTACGAAAGGACTTTCTATGTAATATTTTCTCACCTATAAAATGAAAGTATCACTTTTCTGTCCATACTTTATTACAATATCCTGAGACCTTAAAGAAAAAAATATATGGATAAATGCTTCACAAAATGAGAGTTATACCAATAGATCTAATACGTGAAAAAAATGTAAAAACGGTATGCAATTGATTGTAAAAATAAATAGTCCATAGAAATTCAACGTAGTGTAAGTTAAAGCCTTCATGAATGTGGGGAAGCGTGGACTGGGAGTTGAAAACGTGGACGGGGAAGGTTGTAGAAGGTGAATGAAGAGGATGGACTGGCTAGGATAGTTATGTGTAAGAAGCCTCCCAGGACCATGACACTTATTTATTTCATTGAATATCAGTCAGCAGCTTGTGCAGCATGGTGCAGATCTGTTCCAGCAATTTTCCTCGTAGACACACATAAGCATTGAAATGCTAATTTCCTCTCTGGTTTATACTGTAGAACGTAATTTCCTATAACCATATAACCATTTGACTCTCAGTAGGGAAGTGTAAACCCTATGTATTCACTAATGGATCAACTTTGCTCATAATTAACCACTAAAAACACCATTTCTCTTTTATTGACAACTGTATTTTTGTCTATTATCATTTACATATATCCATCTATTTCAGATTCTAAAATAGGTGCATAAGTTACTTTGCCCAATGTATATTTGATTCTGACTGCTATTTACTAGCTATTGAACCACGGATAAAATCAACTCCCTATGTCTTATCTTTTCTCTACAAAATGGAGATAATAACTCCTTCCTTTTTGATTACTGTAAGGATTGAGACAATTCTTTTAAATTTCTTAATATAGTGTCTGGATCATAGCAATCACTTAGAAAATGGTATCTGTTAGTATATATGATGGAAATTCTAATGGCATTTGCTCTAGATCTACTGTAGGTGATATTTTATACAAACTCTCTCATCTATAACTAGTACACCTCAGCACGATACTAATAAACCAAGTCTCCCTAAAGCAACTTCTCATCAAAGATATTCTCAATAGTCTGTCATATTGAAGGTGGATTCTTGTTAGAATGAACAATTAGAAAACTGTGAAAATGCCTAAAAATATTATACTGAATAGGATCTCACAGCGTCTTTTGTGAATTTGTTGGAGTAGAAAGTTTCTAGACTTACTGGCCTTTAAATTTGGGCTGGCTACTGTCTACTCACTATGTATGATAAAGTAAATTCTGATAAAATGATTCTGAGGATGTGAAAAGTAAACCAGAGGGACTGAAGAGCTTTGTGTTGTTTAACGTAACTTTCTTAACTTATTAATTGTGACTTCAAAATACAGATATTCAGGAAGATAATATAAACAAATACTATTCATAATGTTGGAAAGAGAGAAAGATTTTATAAGCAGGATGGGAAAAACGGAAACTTAACAGAAAATATTGGCAGGCTAATATACGTAAAAATGAAAACTTCAAATTAAATGTGTAATTATATATACAATTATTCTATCTAACATATAACTAGTTCCTATAAATACATATATTTACTATATATAAAATTATATATAAATATATATGTATTTAATATCAATTATATATAATTATACATATAATTATAAATATATTTTAAAGAAAAAAAAGTCTGGTTTTTACCTTACCTTGGTCAAAATCTAAACCTGGTGTTTATGAAGACTCAGTTTGTAAAGGCTGCTGAATCTTACAGGCATGGGTATTATGCTTTAACTATATTTATTATTTTTAGGTCACTCAGCCTGGAAAAGAAATCTCCAGAAATATGTTTATTATATGATATATAATTATATATAATATAAATTATATAACTATACTTGTATAATTATATATTATTAAAATATAAATATACATAATATATTATATATAATAAATATATATAAATATAAATATATATAGGAACTATTTATATATTACATGAAATAATCCTGACATGCATATATTTATTTATTTATTACATAAAATAATCCTGGCTTTGAGATACATATATTTTATGTAAGTCAGGATTATTTTATGTAATTTATAGTTTCTATAAATCAGTAAGCAATACAAAAATGAACCATAGATAATTTATAGAAAAAAATTAAAGTGATTAATCAACATAAGAAAAGATATTTAATGTTACTAATAACAAAAACTCAAAATATTATAAGATATACTGCTTTTTAAATTGGTAAGACTTAAAAAGAATAATAAAATCCAGTGCCATAGGAAATGGCCTTTAACAATCTTGTCTGTTTTCCTCTCTTCATTCCTAAGCTAAAGGTCTTGTATTTGCTACGGAGTACCAGTAAAGGTAGAAATGGGGCAATAAGGAATATACAAATTGTGTCATTTTTTTAAAAGTAATGTCTTATTAGGGATTTTTAAATCCTCATAAAAATGTTACCTAACAATGCTCTGACATCATAGGCTGAGTAAAGGGATGTCGGAAGTTACTGAAAAAACTTTCGAATAAAAATAAAAAAAAGTATCTTTTTTTTTTTGCAAAGTGAACATTATTTTTTCTCATTGAATGCATATTTTATTATTGTTTAACAAACAAAAACCAAACACTACAGAGAAATTTGGAGAAAAAAATAATCTTCACTCCCAGCATCCAGAGATAAACTTCAATCTTTCTCACCTTTTATCTTTTCAAATATAATGTACTTATATCTCTAAATAAATAAAATTAATTTGTTTTATATTATTTTATAACCAGTCTTTTATTTGACAATTCACTGTGAAAGTTTTATATGTCCATAACTATAGGTCTTCATAATTTTGATGATTGCATAGCATCCCATTATATGACCATAGCTCAACTTATTTACCTAAACTTCTATTGATGAATGTTTGAATTTATTCTCTAAAAATTAGACCTGACAGCCTTTCAAGGAAGTGAGCACTCCTTTAATGAAACAGATTTAAGAGAGAACAAATGAAAGTAATGGTAAGATAGCAGTGTGACTTGTTCAACTCTGAGATCCTTTTTCACCACAAGATTCATATTCTAAGTACCAGGTTAAAATAGTGTCCTACCCACCCACCTGCCACCACCAAATAATAATAATAATAATAATGATAATCATAATGCCCTAAAATCTGAGAATGTGACTGTATTTGGAAATAGGAGCTTTGCAAAAGTAAATAGTTAAGATTTGATCATACTGGCGTAGGGGGAGTTCTTAATGCATCATGACAGCTGTGCTTATAAGAAGAGGATAATACACACCTACACACAGACACATGAGGGCAGAACACCACATAAGGAGAGAGGCAAATGTTAGAGTCATCTCTGAGCCATGGAAAATCAGATTACAAGGAACACCAGATATCAGGAGAAAGGCATGGAACTGATTCTACCCCAGAGCCTTTGGAGAGGGTATGACCTTGTCAAAACCTGCATTCAGGTGTCTATCTTCCAGAACTGAGTGAACAGATTCCTGTTGTTTTAAGTCAACTGGTTTGTGGTAAGCTGTTACAGCAGCCTTAACAAACCAGAACACTCGGTTAATTTTTTGTAAATTGACTATGAAATGTGTGTGCACAGATCTCTCCCAGAATGATACACTTGAGGAATTCATATCCAGGTGAGGTCAACTGTGGGAACTGAATCCTAAGCAGAAAGGAATAAAATAAAGTTTTAGCTATAAAATTTTATTTGTTTATGGACACCGAAAATCTGGAGAAGAGTGGAGAATGGAAAAGAGGAGTACAAAATCAGAATAGGAGCTATCGTATAGTCAATTCACGGTCATCCTTGACTTGAAGCATCTTGAGAGTTATTTCATAAACCTTTCCTTCATGTGGAACCCTGCACCAGGTAACCACAATGTAGAATTACTCTTGTTTAAACTCTTTAAAAATTACATTTTTCTCTTCTTTAAGTTAATTAGATTGGAGCTCAATTAGGGTATCATTCTAGTTGCTAGTTTCTTGAAACTGCTTGCTATAGAGGGGTGGAACTCTAAAAGCCAATAAGCCATGCCGTTAGATGAGGTACCGTCAAGTAAAACACTTTAAGCTAATTGCATTAACTTTTAAAAAGCTATCCATCACCTCCCAAAGTTTTCCCCTACTCTCATTATTACAATTATTATTTTTTGTAAGAATGCTTAACATAAGATCTATTTTCTTGGCAAATTTTAAGTATATAATACAGTATTGCCTTTCATAACTGAAACTTTGTGCTCCTTGACCACCATCACTCCATTTCCCCTGATCCCTGGAGCTTGCTTACCACCATTCTACTCTCTACTTCTAAGAGTTGAATTATTTTAGATTTTATATATAAGTGAGATCATACAGTATTTGTCTTTCTGTAGATGACTTATTTCATTTAAAGTAATATCCTTGAAGTCCATCTATGTGGTTGCAAATGAAGGACATCCTTCTTTGGGAGACTAATATTTCATTGTGTGTGTGTACCACATTTTCTTTAAACATTCATTCCTTGATAAACATTTAGATTTTTTTCATATCTTGACTATTTGTTAGAACAGTTGGCCATCCATATCCATGGGTTTGTCATCCATGGATTCAACCAACCGCAGATGAAAAAAAATTGCATTTGTACTAAACATGTTCCAACTTTCATTTCTTGTCATTATTACCTAAACAATATAGTATAACAGCTACTTACAGGGCATTTACATTGTATTAGATATTATAAACAAGTTACAGATGACAAAGTATACGGGAAGATATATGTATGTTTCTATGCAAAGGCTATGCAATTTTATATCAGGTACTAAGTATCCATGGATCGTGATAACTGTGGGAAGTCCTAAAACAATACCCCATGGATACTGATGAATGACTATATTTTATTGAGGGGTATTGGCCTGCAATGTCCTTTTCTTATGGTGTCCTGGCCTGGCTTGGTGTTAGGATAATGTTGGCTTCTTCATGAAATGAGTTTGGAAGTATTCCCTCATCTTCAGTTTTTGAAATAGGTTAGGAAGAATGGATATTTATTCTTTTTAAAATTATAGAATTCACCAGTGAAGCCATCTGACCCTGAGTTTTTCTTTGTTGGAAAATTTTTGGTTATTGATTAAATCTCATACTCATTATTAATTTGTTTATATATTTTATTCCTTCCTGATTCAGTCTTGGTTGTTTGTATACTTCTAGGACTGCATCCATTTCTTCTAGGCTATCCACTTTTGTGGCATACAATTGTTATAGCAGTTTCTGATGGCCCTTTGTTTTACTGTAGTGTCACTTGTAATGTCCCCCTTTTCATTTATAATTTTATTCATTTGAGTCTTTGGTCTTATTTTTCTGTATTAGTCTAATTAAGGTATGTTAATTTTATCTTTACAAAAAACAACTCAGTTTTTTGGTTCTTTCTGTTCTTTTTAAGTTTTTATTTAATTTATTTCTGTTTTAATTTTCTTTTTCTTCTGCTAACTTTGGGCTTACTTTGCTCTATTTCTAGTTTCTTGAGATGCAATGTTAGTTTATTTGAGATCTTTCTTCTTTTTTAATGTAGGCATTTATTGCTTTAAAGTATCCTCTTAAAACTGCTTTTGCTATATTCCATAAGCTTTGGTATAGTCCGTTTCCATTTTCATTTGTTTCAAGATTTAAAAAAAATTACTTATAGTTGTTTCATTGACCAATTGGTTGTCTAGGACTATTTTATTTAATTTTCATGTATTTGTAAATTTTCTAAAATTCATTCTGTTATTTATTTCTACTTTGATGTTGTTGGAGAAAAATACTCAATATAATTTTAATCTTAAATTTGTTAAGGCTTGTTTTGTGCTCTAACATGTGATCTATCCTGTAGGATGTTTTGCATGCACTAAAAAATAATGTGTATACTGTTGATATTGCATGGAATGTTCCATATGTGTCTGTTAGATCCATTAGGTCTAAGGTGTCCAAGCCCAATGTTTTCTTAATTTTCTGTGTGAAATGATCTGCTTATTTATAAAAGTGAAGTACCAAATTTCTCTATTATTATTGTATTGCAATCTATCTCTCCTTGAAGATTCTTTAACATTTATTTTACATATGTAGATGCTCCAATATTGGGCAGAGATATACAATTGTTATATCATTTGATGAATTGGCCCTTTTATTATTACGTAATGTTCTTCTTAGTCTTTTTTACAGTTTTTGACTTAAAGTCTATTTTGTCTGATAAAAGTCTAACCACTTCTGCTCCCTTTTGGTCTCCATTTGCATAAAATATCCTTTTTCATCCCTTCACATTTAGTATATATATGTATATGTATACACTTTTAGTGTAAAACTGAGGTTATTCTCTTTTAGGCAGCATATAGTTGGGCCGATTTTTGAATCTGTTCATTACTTCTTTTTTTATTGGAGAATTTAATCCATTTATGTTCGAGGTAACTATTGATATGGAATAACTTAATATTGCCATTTTGTTAGTGTTTTCCTAGGAGTTATGTAGATCCTTTGTTTCCTTCCTCTTCTCTTGCTGTCTTCTTTTGTGCTTTGATGCTTTTCTGTAGTTGTATGCTTTGAATCCTTTCTATTTTCATTTTGGTGATTCTACTAAAGATTTTTGCTTTGTGGTTATCATGAGGCTTACATAGACCATCTTATAACAGCATATTTCTAGCAGATAACAATTTAATTTTGATTTCATACAACAACTCTACACTTTTATTTTTCCCAACACACACTTTATGTTTTTAATGGCAGAATTGCATCATTTTTAAAATGTGATCTCTTAACAATTTATTTTAGCTCTAGTTGTTATTCATAGTTTTCTCTTTTAACCCTTACACACCATCATTGCAGTTGTAGCATGTTCTGAATATGGCTCTGTTTTACTTATACCACTGAGTTTGTGCATTTGTATGTTTCATATTATTAATTAGGGACACATTTGAAAAAGTAGTCACCTCTTCCCAGTCTTTGCAAACTGGTTTTGCAGAAAAAGTCCTTTACCAATCAGCCCATCTAGAGATTCTGTATGGTCCAGGAGGTGGCAACCATGACTAAGCCTGCCGCCAGGTTTCCCAGGTAGGCTAGCTTGGTGCCTGGGTCCATAGTGACTTTCTTGTCACTGGGGTGCCCTGGAGCAAGACTGGACTTGGCTCACAGATTTTGGCCTAACCTGGGTCCACAAGAACAGTCTAGTACTCTGGACTACTGCTGGCAGCTTGAAACCCCAGTATGTGGGGCTTGGCATTGTAACTGAGTCCACCACTGCATGGGCCTGAAATCTGCATTTATATTGAATTCAGATGCTGACTTCATTATATTTTCCCAATGGGAGAGCACTGAGGCAGAAGGAATTCTTCTTGACACTGTGCTGCAGGTTTGGGGGGAGGCATGACTTGGGTAAAGTGTCACTGTCCTTCCTATCTTCTTCAATACATATTTTTTCATTATTTTCCTTACCCATGTGCTGTAATTTCTTACCATAATTCTGGAATTATAGTAAAGATATTTTTGTGTGTGAATGATTGTCAGATCAGTTTGCCTGTGAGAAGACCTGGACTGGAAACTCTTATTCTGCTATTTGCTGACATCACTTTTGGATGAACCCTTCTGAGAAGCTGTGACTGACAGAGACAGGGAGTTGGGAGCTAAGACATATTAGTGGTATAATCCTTATAGAGAAAGTCCATTAACTTACATGCTCTAATTCAGGCCTTGATACTTCCCTAGGTCCACTAATTCTCAGATTCTATGACCCAGTTTCTTATTCTCCCACTAAACATTCATTTTTGCTGAAGCTACCTTGAACTGGCCTATCTCTTATCTATTATAACACAATAACCGCAATGTCTCAGGAGTGAATCAGCACTTAATTACATTAGTGTAGGAGTATGCAAATTAGCCAAAGGTGAGATAATCTAAGTTGGACTTGACTATGGGGAGTTCATGTTTCTTCATGTTTCTTGGTCTCCTCCTGGGCTGAGCAGGCTAGTTGGGCATATTCTTCTCAAGGAAAATGCAGAGGAACAAGAGAACAAATTGAATAAGCAAGGCTTCCTGAAGTTTAGGCTGTGAGCCAGCATGCTGGCACTTCCTATTTTTATCAGCCAAAGGAAGTCCCCATGAGCAACGCAGAGGTGGGGAAAGTACACCCCGTACATAGTAAAAGGGTGCTACATTATTATATGGCAGATAACACAGATACTGTGAAGAATGAAGAACTGGGGTCAATAACACAATTAAAACAGTTAACTTCCTATTACTCCAACTAAAGCGTTTCTTAATGAATACAGACTCAGATCACATTCCATGGAACTTTGGCCTATTTTGTAGTTCTAGCTATCCAATATCTAAAGAAATCTTGAAAAATTTGAGAAAAACTGTGGAGTTTTTGTACTAATATATCTGCGTTGAGTGATGATTTGTTTTCTCTCTTCTCCACTGAAATGAAGAGATGAATCTTTTTTTTTCTACAAAATGTTTATTTTTAAGAAAAAAGAAAGAATTGTATTGCCAGTTAATCTTAGTTCTTCCCATAATTTCTTTTCAAACATTTGGAATTGGTTTGGCTAAAAGGAAAAATGAAGTTTGAAAATGCTAGCTGGCAGTGTTCTAACATCTTGTAAAACAAACAAAACCAAAGTCCAAGGGCCACCCATGCTGGGAGTTTGGCCTACGTGATTAGTCAAAAGCCTCTCTCCCAGGTATTCTGTATATTTTGTTGGAAAATCTGTGCATGGGGACAGTGAAGAAGCTGCATGTTGATATTTAGGCTTTGGGCACTATCTATATGGTCACTTCATATATCTATACAAGCTTTACAATAATTATTTCTTATTATTATTATTTGAGATGGAGTCTTGCTCTGTTGGCCAGGCTGAAGTGCAGTGGCGTGATCTTGGCTCACTGCAACCTCCACGTTCCAGGTTCAAGTCTCCCAAGTAGCTGGGACTACAGGCATGTGCCACCAAGCCAGGCTGAGTTTTTTGTATTTTTAGTAGAGACAGGGTTTCTCCATGTTGGTCAGGCTGCTCTTGAACTCCTGACCTCAGGTGATCCACCCACCTCAGCCTCCCAAAGTGCTGGGATTACAGGCATGAGCCACGGCGCCCAGCCAAGATACTTATAATTTTTTTAAAAAAAATTAACACTAAATGTTAAGGGAAAAGACTAAGTGCTTGTGTCTGAGAATCAGATAACATTTGGATCAAATTTTGTTTCTGCAATTTTCTGGCTGTATAACTATAGATAACTTGGCCTCCCTGAACTGAAGTTTCCTGGGAAATATAATTTATCACATCTACTTTATAGAGTTGTTGTTCTGAAAAATCAAGAAAAGATTATGCGCCAAACTCCTGGCATATAGGAAGCACTCAAGAAATGAACTTATTAGTAGGAAGTTTTATGTAGTCTATTAGTCAACTTTTGCTGACAACTATAAAGGTTTATTTTTTACTCACATTTCATGTTGTTCAAGGGCTAACATGGGCTGTGTTCCATATCGTTTCATGCTGGCATCTAGGGGTAAAGGAGAAGCATGTATATTTTTGCACAATGGCATTTCTGTGGCAAGGGAAAAATGAGAGATGGTGAAACCACATCACAATCTTTAAAACTTGTGCTGGGAAGTGACAAGAGTGAGTCTCATCACTTCCACTCACGTTACATTGTCCAAAGATAATCACGTGCCTGAACCTACCTCCATTTAAATAGAAAGTACAAGAATCTACCATAGGGACAGACTCAGTAGGGAGAAACTGGATGTGAATATTTTATAAACATGCAACATGCATCTGTGGGTTTGCCTATTTGTGAGATATCCAACATTTTTTATGAGAGTGGGAAACTACACAAGAAATGGAGACTGGAAATCTGACTTCTGATTGTGCCACTGAACTAACATTGTGTTCTTTGGAAATTTGTGTCACATCAAATTGTTTACTGCTCTAAAATCCAAATGGTAAAGTGAATGCATTTATTTTTGTGGATGGAGGATAGAATAAATTTTAATATGTGAATATAGGGCATAAGTTTCATTTAAAACTATGTGTTATGGCAAGGGACTATCACTGAATGAGTTTGTGCACAAGGAACAAACAGAGAGAGTGTCTGCAGTTGTTTATTTACTGAGCATACACTGGGTGCTGCTCTCTGCTTCCTTGATGCATTGAATAATAAAACTGGCCAAAATCCCTACCCTCCTAGAGCTAACATTCTAGTTGGAAATACAGACAATAACGTATATCAGGTAAATAGAGAGAGTAACAAATTTACTAGTCTTTAAAAAAATTAGGGGCTCAGGAGTATAAGAATGGAGACGCAAAGAACAAGGGCTTTCTTTTTAACTAGAATGATCCGTCAGAGTGAGCTGCATTGTAAAAACAACTTTTGAGCAAAGATTTTAAGGAGATGAGGAGAAAGTACGTTCCACATAATAGGAATAGTCAGAGAAAATACTGTGTGTCTATTGTATCTGAAGAACACCAAGAAAGCCAATATGGATTAAAGTAAGTGCCCAACAGGACAAATATGGCCATGAACTACATAGTGCCATTTTGATCAATGACAAACCAGTCTACCATGGTGATTCCATAAGATATAATGAAGCTAAAAAATCGCTATCTCCTGGTGACAGAGTAGCTATTCTAACATTATGATTTTATAAAACAAATTTAGTGTAGCTTACATATTAGTGTAGCTTTATTTTTTACATTCAGTACAGTGTTTATAAAATCTACAGTAGTGCACAGTAATTTCCTAGGTGTGCAAATTTACTCACCACTGTACTGACTGACTCATGCAGAGCGACTTCTTGTCTTGCAAACTCCATTCATGGAAAGGGCCCTACACGGATGTACCATATACTATATTTTTACTGTATATTTTCTATGCTTAGATACACAAATACTTACCATTGTATTACAATTGCCTAGAGTATTCAGTACCCTAACGTGGTGTACAGGTTTGAACAGGTTTGTAGCCTTGGAGCAATAGGCTATACCATACGGCCTGGGTGTGTAGTAGGCTGTAACATCTAGGATTGCATAAGCACAAGGCTGCTCAAGTATTTGTGGGGGACTGGTTCCAGGACTTTCCATGTAAAACCAAAATCCACAGAGGTTCAAGTTCCTGATATAAAATGGTGTAATATTTGCATATAATTGCATGTAACCTATGCACATTTTCCTGTATGCTTTAAATCATCTCTAGGTTATTTATAAAGACTAATACAATGTCAATGCTATGCAAATAGTTATACTGTATTGTTTATAATTACAAGAAAAAAGTCAGTACATGTTTAGTACAGACACAACTGCTTTTTAAAAAAACTTATAATCCATGGTTTGTTGAATCCATGGATGTGTAATCCATAGATACAGAGGGCTGACTGTACACACTGTGATGTTTGCACAAAGACAAAATCGCCTAAGGACACATTTCTCAGAATTATCCCCTCTTTGTTAAACAATGCACCAGTATAGGAGGAGATGAGTTCTAATAGATAAGGGGAGGAGGTGGTGTAGGCAAAAGGCCCAAACAGCCATTAAAAGCATTTAGCTTTTACTATCAATGAAGTAGTACCTTGGTTTATGGAAGATTTTTGAAAAAACGAGTGATGTGATTTCACTTGCTGTTTTGAGGGTCAGTTTAACTACTGTAAAAGTAATATACCATAGGCGTGACAAGTGGGAGTAGAAAGACCATTTGTGACTGTATTGCATGTCTTATACAGTGATGGTGGACGCTTGGACCAGGGTGCTAGCAGTGAAGGTGGGAAGAAATGGATGGAATCTGGAGGTATTTTGAGGGAAAGCCAGTAGTATTTGCTTACTGGGATTGCTAGAACATCGAAATTGGGGAGAAAGATAAAGAGTTAAATTATAGTCACCTAACATTTGAACTATTTATTGTACATGCAACTAGAAATTCTGAATAGGCAGTTGGATTTCCACTGAGGGAGGCATGTGATGTTTCCATTCTGCAACACTGGCAGTTCTAATATCTGGAATAGAAGGTGGTAAGACATGGATGGAATCCGGAGGTATTTTGATGGTAAAGCCAGTAGTATTTGCTTACAGTTCAGATTACTTTAATGGGGTTGCTAGAAGACCAAAATTGCGGGGAAAGATAAAGAGTTAAATTATGGTCACATAACATTTGAACTATTGCACATGCAACTAGAAATTCCGAATAGGCAGTTGGAGTTCAGAAGAGAGTCTGCCCTAAAGATACACATTTGGCAGTCATTGAAACATAGCTTAAAATGATGAGACTGGTTATGTTAGCAAGGGAGTGACTGATAGAAAAGAAGAACAGAGTTTGAGTCCTAGGCCCTGTACATATGGTTTTCAACTTATGGTAGTTCCACTCATAATTTCTCGACTTTATGAGGGTGTGAAAGGAATAGATATTCAATAAAAACCATACTTCAAGTACCTATACAACCATTCTTTAGTTTTTACATTCAGTACAGTATTCAATAAATTACATGAGATATTCAACATTTTATTCTAAAATAGGCTTTGTGTTAGATGATTCACTCAACCCTAAGCCAATGTAAGTGCTCTGAGTGCATTTAAGGTAAGCTAGGTTAAGCTATGATGTTTTGTAGGTTAGGTGGATTAAATGTAATTTTTTCTAAGATATTTTCATCTTACGATAGTTTTATTGAGAGGTAATCCCATTGTCAGTCAAGACACATCTGTATTGATTTTTCAGGCTCCCATAACAACGTGCCACAAATTGGGTGGCTTAAAAAAAAGGAAATTTGTTGTTATAGTTGTGGAAGCTCGAAGTCTAAAATCAAGGTGTTGGCAGGACCATACTCCTTCTAAAACCTGTAGTGTTCCACATGGCATCCCCCCTTCTGTGTCTCTCTGTGTCTTGTCTTTGCTTTAAGGACACCAGTCATATTGGATAAAGGGACTTCTCTTAATGACCATGCTTCCCAGTATGACCTTATCTTAACTAATTACCTCTGTAGTGACCCTGTTTTCAAATGAGGACACTTCACCATATCTTTTTAGAGGACATAGTTTAATCTATGATAGGGACTTTACATTTTAAGAGAAATAAGGTGTGCATTATTTTAAAATTATAAAGATACAGGCATCTTCCCATAGTTCTTCATCAACATTTAATTTATTTATTATGTTGACCAATACTAGAGCTTTCATTGTGCTATATGTGGTATCTCATGCAAAGTCAGCATTCAGTACATATTTGTCATTTCACCTTTTAATATTTGTTTCATCTTCCAAAGGACTCCGTAAATAAACCTTTGAATAGGAAGGGGAAAACAAAGTCCTAGTTTGTAATACTTGCAAGACAAAAAAAAAAAGAGAGAGAGAGAGAGAAACCACATTTGAAGAACTCTTACCCTGTGATTAGAAAACCACTGAACTCTCAAATAAGCCTTTAAACTGAAGAGATAAAGAAATGTCATCTTAACAATGGATGAGCAGCTTAAGGATATTACACATGGCCTCCTTGCTCCTCCACGAAGATAAAAGAAGCAGTTGCTCAAGTTGCCTCAGATAACGTTTCTGCATCTAATGAGCATCCCCGCTTCTCTTGAGTCAGTCTAGACAGCTGATGTGGAGTACTAATGTCAGAGCATGGTTTAGGGGGCACATCTTGTAGTAGACACTACTTGCAGACCTGGGATAATCTGCCCTTTGACTGGGACCCCAACACATGGCTGTTCTCACATTTACATATCTCTAGTCCCTACTGTCACTTCACCCTGTCAGGATGAAGACAAAAGGGCATTAGGTTATTTTTTTTTTTTTCTGTTGCCTATGCCTGAATCAGGATTTTTTATTTAATAGAGAAAGAGAAAATTATTAGAACATTAATATTTCTAGGTAGAGGTCAGTTTTAACAGACTTTATCCCTGATCTGTACTTTTCTTTTTCCTCCTCCTCTGCCTAACTGGTCACATTGCTCTTTGTAAGAAAGGAGATTGGCTGTGGTTTGGGCTCCGGTAGCGTGGCTCTAATCTAGATGTTCAGTGATGTAGGCATGAACAAGCTTCTTTCTCTTTGAATTGGGATTTTCTGCCTTCTTTTTATTCCTCCTCTATGTCTGTGTGTGTTTGTGTGAATGTTTGTGTGTGTGCATGTGTGTGTGTGTGTGTGCACAGTTTAATGAGGTTTTGACACCAAGGGAGGCATGTGATGTTTCCGTTCTGCAACGCTGGCAGTTCTAATATCTGGGGCTTCTCATTTAGAAGCCTTAATAAGTTATTTAAATTACCTGGTCAGGCTTAAGTCTGCAGCAAAGAGGGGAATTTTTTTTTCTTCTAAGGTGAGATTACATTTAAATGATAATAGTAAGTGCCAAAGTAATGTGAATGCACACGCCGAAAGGGGTGATGCCCTTCTTGGCTCACTGGGTTTCCAGTAGGTGCTTGTCATAACTTATCAGCTGTAATCCCCTTGTGGATTAGAGCAAAAGGACTCCCAAGTTGATAAGAGAACTCAGGAAGCCTTCCTGACGTAAGCCCTGGGTAATGAGCTGACCCACATGTGTAGTTTGGGGGTCTTTGTTCTGTTAGTCACTGCTGAGGTCCAGCTCAGGCCCATCAGGTTTTTTTGTAAATGGCATTGACTTTTGTCTAGTTTTACCTTTCTTCTCTCTGTGACCTCCCTTGTTTTCATTGTTTAAAGATGATTACCTCTTCAGGGTGGCTCCAAAGATGCTGCGATTCCTTTCCCTAAAAATAGGACGTCTGTTTTATATAAAATCCCTTTCCACGTAGCCTCACCCACACTTGCTTGTTTTCTTTAGCAAAGGCCAGATCTTAAAATAATTAGTCCAGGATGAGAAAATGGGGGATGTCCAGGAATGGTCAAGAAGACTTTGTAGAAAAAAAAATCTTACCACTTAATGTTAATATTTCTTATGTTTTTAAATTATAAGATGAGCTAAGAGGCAAGGGTAGTATCCACATGATTCACTCCAACTTTATCTGCCTGCTATCTGCACATGCAGACATATTTTTGAAATTATTAGGTTATTTCATGTATGTACACATACTGAGATATATACCTGGATGTTTGAAATGATTGAGGTGGAACATCAGTTGTGAATACATTTTATCCATTTCTGAGTGTTGAAAAGGAACACTGGAGATGTGTTTTGCACATGCTAGCTTTTAAAGAAGGTCAAAGTGTATTTATTATTTTATATGGTCAACGTGTTTACATTTTATTTTTAAAAACACTTTCTATTTACATCTTCATGAGCTTTAAAATTTTATTTTTCAATTGATTACTCTTAGTGAGTTCTCAACTTTCTTTCTTACATGAGGTTCACCTTGATAGATGGTATTAGAAACCCCTCTTTGAAATGGATATTGAGGCAGCCTAAGAATAGCAACATAGGGCTCCTCAAAAAAGGATGGGGCTGGGTGTGGTGGCTCATGCCTGTTATTCCAACACTTTGTGAGGTTGAGGCAAGCGGGTTGCTTGATCCCAAGAGTTCAAGCCTGCAGTGAGCTATGGTCACGCCATTGTATTCCAGTCTGGGCAGCAGCAACAGACCCTGTCTCTAAAAGGCAAAAAAAGAATGAACATCTGGCAATAGGTAAGCATCATGAAACGTGGATACTTCATCTTCCTTGCTTTTGAATTTTAAAGTATTTTACTTTTAGCAAGGTCATATGTCTATGTGATTCCAATAATATCAGAGGAGTCAAATTTCTTTTGGTCTAATTTGCAAAAGAAAATATGAAAATTATTATTTTAGGTCATCTTTAAAATCCAGTTTGAAACAGACTATCACCCAAAGTGATACAATGACTGAACAATTCTTTTCAGTAGAATCATTTACGCTTTGTATTTTAAAGTAAAAAAATAAAATAAAAAAAGCCTGTACAAAATTAGTTGAAACTTCAGGATGAAAGCCACCCAAGTTCAAGGAATATCTCTGGGAGTAATTTAAGACCATGGTATTCGAGTTCAGCAAACAAGATGAATCAGTCCACACTAGGAGTGTTTGCTTCTACCTTACTGATAAATAAACTCAGTCATAGAGCTAATAGATTCAATACTGATTTCATGGAAATTGGATTAATGATGAACAAGCATTAAAATTGTTTGTATTTCAAACTTGCTTCAGATAATCTGGCACATTTCCAGACCACATTTGAAACAAATGAGCAGGGTTATCCTCTAAAATCACGTAACCTCTGGAGGCTTTTCGTTTCAAAAGCAAATGACACTTCTCCTTCAGACCACTTTTTTTTTTCTGTGGCATTTGATATCTGTGGTTTTGCCTTCAGAACCACATGAAAATCAGAAACTTTAGAGATAGTTCCAAATCCTCAAAGTTTCTGATCTGGTTGGCCAGGGAACAGGCTCAGAGCAAGAAATTCATGTGTGGAAGATTTATTGGAAACTGCTCTTAGGAAAAGCACCTGTGAAAGGAAGAGACAAGAGCAGGAGTGGACAGCAGACCTGAGGTGATCCTTCAAAATTGGCTAGAATTGAGGCAGGGGTCTGGGTGTTTGTATCCCGACAAAGGGGATCCTCAGTTATTAGAAGCTGCTTGGTCCCCAAGGAAAAGTTCCCCTGGACTAAGACAAGTCCCAGGGAAAAAGAAAGGGTTCAACAGGTGAGCCATCAACAGCTTAGGGAATGAATGACTCAGTCCTAATGGGTGAGGTAAGGCATGTCACATCATTCATTTCAGCCCTCTTTTCCAAAAAGAGTGAGGTGTCCTGAGATGTCAGATATTTAATTTAGAATAGTCTAACCTTAGAAATTGAGGTGAGAAGAAGTCAGGCGAAAGGAAAACTTTAGGAGAAATTAAATTCTGTTTTCACATTTCAGAAATAATGTCTTCTTGCAAAAGGAAGAATTTTGGCTTGATAGAACTAGTATTCATGGGTAACATAAGGCCTAGCCTAAAGAATATAGAGCAAGGAATCCTAATGGCCAAACTGGAATTAAATTAGCCATCTTCTTCCCAAAATGCATCCATCCAAGTTGGCATCAATATAGGAAAAATAAGATTGGTTTAAGGAAAAAGAGAGAAATAGTAGACACCAAACCAGAGTAAGAGGAAGAAAATGAGGTGGAAAATTTTACTTGGAGTGATCTCCAAAGTCAATAGAGATAATCATAATAATGATACTGACCCTTTATCTTATTTGCTTTCTCTTTCCTCAAGGCTTTTGTTGGTTGGTTAGTTTGCTTTTTAACTTTCTCCCTTCTCTGCTCAAATTCATAAGTAAGATAAAATAGGGAACACAGACAGTTTTTGGATGATTAATGATATTATGCACTCTGCATACACTGGGATTGAATCAGGAGACACAGGAACATGTTTTTTATGATCCTAATTTATAATCTTAGAATCAGTTCACAAATGACAAAAAAATATAGCTGAATAGGAAGTGATGATCTAATTTAATTCTATCATTTTCAGATGAAGAAACAACTTCTAGAGGATTTATGTAAGTCAATTAAGATTGAGGTGATGACTAGTGATGGGCTAGATTGAGCTACTAGAGATACAGTGCATTGTCTACTTTGCCAGCTCCTACACGAGTGCTTATGCCAGTTACAAGCTGTGCAATTTTTAGCATCTTTCAGAAGGTAAGTTTTCCTCCCTGAGAAGTGGAGATTATAATAATATCTAACTCATAAGGTTGTTGTGAGAATTAGCTGAGTCCAGTGCAACTACTATGCAGAAAAAAGCACATAGCACAAAATAAACATCTTTTACCCTCATCCAGTGTCTACCTTTTAATTCACAGATAACTAGACTTTCCTTCCAAGGACAACTAAGTATGCTTTGACATTTTCTGATCACTTATAGAAAGTGAAAGCAACCAGTTGATCATCTCTCATTTTCCCAGAGCTTTTTGGGTAAGCAACTTTCTCCTTCATCACATGAAAATTGTAGATTGGTGGCTACCACCTCTCTTCTCTCTTCACATCTTCATGTTTTACACGTTGTTCTCAGATGAATTTCTCCAACTTAAAATACTAATTATAAAATTTCCCTGCTAAGAAAAGTTTCAGGGACCCCTGTACTACCTATAGATAAAATCCGTACTGTGTAGGTTGGCATTCAGAGTTTTTTACATCTTGGCCCAATCTATTCTTCCTATCCTATTATTCATTTTTTCTTCTTCCCTTCATTAAATGAATTATTCATAAGATACTACATAGCCAGGCACTAAAGATACACTGAAAACCAAGATCTACTTTTCTAAAATTTTTCAAACCAGTGAAAGACCTACTCCTTCCCCAGAAGCATATAATAATTGCTTACTTACCCACTTTAAATTATGTGACTTTCTCTGTCTGGAATGCCCTGCCTAGATTCAGTCTATATACACATGACTGAATCTTGTAATCTTGTTTACATTATCTCTTTCAATTGGGATTCTGTGATTCCCTACAGCTAGTGGACTTCCTTTTTACTTTTCATAGAGGCTGCAAAAATTATTTTTTTAATTATAGTTAACCATGTGCATTTATTAGTCTTTGCTAAACTGTAAGGTGCTTGAAGACAAGGTGTGTGTTTGAATGATATTTACTATTCAATAATGCCTGTCATCATTGCTCTGCAAATAGAACAAAAGAGAAAAAGAAAGAAAAGACTGTTGAATGGATATTTACATGAATTTCCTCCATTACTGGTATTGCCATTCAAAGATTTCTTACCAAAAAATTAACTTATGGCATAAAGATAAAATAGACCTGGGAAATATTAATAAGTGTGGAATGAAGTAGGAGTTTTGAGAGTTTCTATAGGAGTACTTTGTATTAACAAAAATTCTCTTTGACCAAACTCTAGTCAGTCTTTCCTGATCTCTTTCTCAACTAGGCCCCGACTTTTGGACTTCTTTGTTCATCTCTGCATTGCTCAGGTTTTGCAGGAATCCTGCAGAGTCAGTTTAGTGAAAATCCCTCCCCGCTTTGGTCTGACCACTCTCGATATCTGTTTGCTCAGGCCTGTCTTCAGCAAAAGGCCTACTAAGTCAGTTTAACAAAGAATTACTCTACCTGTTAGTAATTTTCCATCTACTAACTCCTAATCTTGTTCCTTGGTTATAAATTCTTTTTTTTTTTTAACTGTACTTGGTGTTGAGCTTGACTTCTCTTCCTTACTCTAAGACCCCATTGCAGCAACCCTCTTTGAAAAAAATCTTTCTGACCATTTTTGACAAGTGCTGCGAACCATTTTTCTTTTAACAGTAAATTAAACTTTGTATTTGATCTGATAAATGTTCTATTGCAGGAATCTGAGTAAACTTTGACATCACCATTAATATATTAAATATACTACTTATACATTTTAAAAATATTATTTAATATTATCAGTTTTCTCATTTAGTGACATCTCAAAAAATGGCTTCCAGTGTCTTTGCATTAGAGTAATATCTAGGAAGCATGACATGATTATGAGGTCAGAAAAGGAAAGTCTACTTCATAAATACAGTATAGCCACCATATCTTAGAAATTAAAGCTAAATCATATATCCAAAAGCACAAGTGATAAAAACCCAAGGCAGCTGAAAATTCAACCTTGCTAACTCCTTGTGAGATTATTTATGTCAACACATATAATAGCCAAAGCTCTTAGTTGGCAAATAGTTAATGGGAAAATCTTTTAGTTCAATAACAATCATGACCATAGACTTAAAAGAACAAAGAGAAAAACCATGTTTATCTGACTTAACTGTAAACTCAATACTGTAAAATGGAATTTAGATAAAAATGTATGAGTGAATGTATGACCATAACTTTAGGTGCTGTATATGTAGGTTTAAGATCAGAAGGAGTTGTTTTGGTTTTTAATGGATCTCAATTATTTCGAAGTTATTTTCTTTAAGTCATTTCAAATAATTTTCTTTTTAAATTCTGTACCTGTTCTACCTTGTGTAGTTCATGTGAACCATGTGAGACACTCTTAGCAGTTAATGGGAAAAACATCTGAGTTGCTTGAGTCTTTTTTGTTTTTTTTCCTTTCTTATCACTATTCAAGAATTCCGTAGTAAGTACTTTTGCTTATCTTTAAAGCCAGAGACTTGTTGGTACTACTACACAGTTGCAAAGGCAAACACTATCGGATACTTGTAAAAGCATTTCAATTTTAAACCCAGTAAGGACATTGTGAAGGAAAGCCATTCTAAACACTTAAAAATCAAACCCTTCCTTTAAAGGGTTTCTTAAGAGTGGGGAGAGAAGCAGCTTTATCGTGTTTATAATTAATTAGCTGATTACTTAAAAGACAATTGGATTTTTTAACTATAGGAAATAGTTGGGTTACATTTTAAATTCCTCCAATGTACAACTTCACTAAAGGAAACTAGAAAAAAAAATGAGTTTGCCTAAATTCTAAGCAATGTCTGGATCTATGCAGAGAGAAGGCTTGGTCATTTTTTTTTTTTTCCTGAAGGCCATGTGGTAATAACATTACAGCTTGCAAAGGCAGGGGTTGGGATGTTTGGAGAAAAGAAAACATTTGCTGTATCATGAGAGGAAACCATGCAGTCTGCTGGGGACAGGAATGAGGCTAAGGGTCAAAAGGCTTCTCCAGAATTGTTTGACCTTTAGAATGTCAATAAACTCCTCAGGGTAAAAGGTGTACATAAACATAAGACTTACTACCGTGACTTTCAATTCCCAACCTTCTATAGCTCAGAAGATCATTGTGAAAAGTGAAAGAACCAAGAGAAGGACAAAGCCTCTCCAAAGTTTCAAGACTCTGGAGAAGAATTATTTAATTAAAAATGACTTCCAATGCCTTTGCATTAGGGTAATATCTAGGAAGCATGACATGATTATGAGGTCAGAAAAAGAAAGTCTAGTTCATAAATATAGTCAGAGCTTTCAAATAACAAAGATTGTGTCTGGCTACATTGAGGAAACTACATGAGAAAACAGTATGGTGAACACAGAAGGGTCTCCTTTAGCCGATCTTTGTATTAAGTGAATCTGTTGCACGTGTATTTTTTGACCTTCGAAACTTGGAGAAGTATGGTTTAATACCACACTGTGCCAGTTCATTTGTTTTCAATGCATTAATGTAAAAATTGAACTAAGGGAATCATGTGACATTATTTGAACATTGATCTTTTTTTCCCCCAAAACCATAATAGAGCTTAGTTCAATTTAGAGAAGATAAAATTTCACAGCACTTAAGGAAACTGCTAATAAATAGAGGTAGCAGAATTTAAACCAAGTTCACTTGACTTCAGACACGGTACTTTTCAAAGAGCATGCTGGAGAATGGATCTAGAAAAATACACTTCATTATAGATAAACAACTAGCTGTAATACAGTATTTGTTGAAGTGTCAGAAACTCAATGTAAACAAAGAAAAAAATGGGACTATGGAAGAATTTTAGGGCTAAATTTGTCTTTAGGTAAGGCTGGATCCGGGGGCTTTTATGATATTATTAAGGCATTGCTTCTGTCTTTCTCACAGAGTCTATGATTGTGCTGTTATTTTTGCAAGGAAACTTTTTCTGTATGGAAGAAATATGGCATCTGGCAGCCTAGATTCACATCCCCTAGTTAGAGCGCCACAAAGAAAAAAGAAATTTCTCTCCCCCAGTGTCTATACATCAATACAATACATGACGCTTCAATTCCAATAGCTCATTCTTTGGCTCTAGAAGGAATGTGTAAGAAAATATCATGGACAACCAGGCCAGTTATCAATTTCTCCAAATCCTGCATACTTCATTACCTGCTCTTTGAAAATGGAGTTGAGCCCTTTAAATACATTTCCTTTGCCAGCTGGCTTTGTCAGTAGAAAGCAGGGAAGAAACACTGTAGGTGAAGGAGGCTATCTTTTCTTCTGTTTGCCAGCTCAGCAGGCTTCTGCAGCGTGCAGATTTTCTCAGCACTCAGATCTTGCCAACACATGCAGTTTCACTAGTTCTCAGCTCTTTCAGCACAGATAACTTTTCCAGCACCCAGGTCTGCAGTGCTCAGTGGTTGGGCATTTCTCTGAGTATTTTTCTTGGTAAGTTTTACTTTATTTCATTAGGCCTCAAAATCACTATTTGTAAATTGGTATAATGATATGACCCATCTTGCAGCTTTGAGAGGATCAACTTAATTTACACAGGCAAAAGACTTAGAACACATGGAAACCCCATTTGTGTTTGCTGCTTTAAGAACGTACGTCTCATAGAAAAGAAATACTTGAACTGAAATGAGGATCAAAGTCATATTAATCTGATTATTAGAAGAGGTAACATTTTTCCTGTTGTTACTCAAAGTCATAAAATGAAATATATCAGTTATCGCTTTATCCAAATCAAAGATACTTCATTACTTGTTCACGTGTAAAAGAATTTAGGCAAGCCCTGACCTACACTGAGTGCCTCCGTTTGACTAAGGAAACACAGCTAAGAATTCAAAATCCAAACTAGAAGTAGTGGGAAATAATTAAGAAATTCCTCCTTCTTCTGCCCAGTATGTCTAAGATAATATTTGCTTGTTTTTTCTTTTATGTGAAAAATGAATTCCAATCTTTAAAATGAAAAGTCAATCAATATTTTATCATGTATTTTGCCAGAGAATCTCTCTGTCTAATTGTGTTTTAAATTTCCTCAGTGTTTGGTGTTGAGTTCAACTTTGAAGTAAATTTGTCATTCAACTTGTCATCTTGGAAAGACGTAGCTCATTTATTTTCTTAACTTGTTTTTTTTTTTTTTATTTTAATATGAGAGATTACTGCTGCCTAAAGACCAAAATGACAGGCTAAAAAGATGAAAATTTAATGCTATTCAAAAGAAATGACTTCCATTTTCTGAAGGCAGAATAAGTTTCCTTCCGCAGCTTTGGCTGGAGAAAGTGTAAGAAGATGAAATCACCTTTTATGGACACAAGGATGCCTTGCTAGATACATAGCTGAAAAATAATGTAACTTCATACCTCACAAATCATAATCTAAAACAGCCACTATTTTAAACTGTCCATTAAAAAATTATGTTGGACTTAAGGAGCAGGTCACACCTCATTTTGGAGGAACTCCAGCATAGACAGGCTAAATGTTTGTTTAGTGAATACCTGTCTTTACAAAGCTAATAGCTTTCAACAGTTAAGACTGTGTGCTAGTGAGTATTTTTATTCACTTGAAATAGTTCAGACAATAATTTAAATTAAATTAATGAGGGGCTTATAATTTCCCTTCATTAATTATGAGTTAAGAAAAAAAGCATTTTTCCATAGAATTACAAATTTACAAAAAGATTGGTCAAATGTTTTGCTGCTCCTGTTTGCGGGTTCATCATCAAAATGACAGACTTAGATGACGATGAAAACTTAGAATCATCTAGGTTTGCACACTTCAGTTTTTTTCAGCCATAGAGATGTTTGTTTTTGCAAATGAAATCTTACTCACAGAAGATATTTGTATGTAACATAAAATCGTGGCCCTGTTGCATACTGCTGAGAAATCTGTTGTGGAAACCATTGACATACCACTACCTTACTGATTTTTTAGTTCTGGGCATCAGGGCTTGATGAGTTTCAGAGTTTTCCCACTAATTTTCTTAAATATTTCATTTCATTTCATCCATTTTAACTGCTAAGTTTGAAGCAGGGTAACTGCTTATACACTGAGCTCTGTAGAGCCAACAAAAGCCTCTTAAGAACAGGCTCTCTTTGCAATTGAAATTCAGTGTTGATGTTCATGACAAACATACGAGTTACTCCCTGAATTCTAAAATGCGCACAAGCTCTTGACATTTCTTAGTCAACCTTTGCATCATCCTTCGTGGGAGGGCCTGGATTTACCTTGGATGCACTTCTGTGGGAATCACCACACCAACACTGATGTCGCCAACTGAAGCAACCACTTCAAATAATGGAGAGCTTAATGCCTCCCTCTCTATTCCAGTATTAGGAGGAGGACATTCCAATGGGAGTGGTTAAAATGGCATAACTTTCCACTCTTTCAATACATTAGTTAGTATTTGTTTCACCACTTATTTGTCATTGACCCAGCAGGCATTTATAATATATCTTATTTGGTAGAGAATATTAAGCCAGCAGTTCTATGAATAAACTTGTATGCAAACTCCACAAGAAAGAGAGTAGATCTATTTCTAAAAACACTATTTTCCCAGGCACAGAACCTGAAATGTGATAAGCACTCAATAACTATTTATTGAACAAAGAAATGCATGTTTCAAGGAGGTAGGGTCTAGGGGAGCAGTAGCAGACACACATACAAATTTATGTATTTTGTCCCAAGGGAAAGTCTGTGCATTCAAATCTTATGTAATCCCCCCAGGAACCCTGTGAATTTGGAATTATTACCACTTTACCCATGAAGGAACTAAAGTTCATTACGTTTATGTGGCTTATCCACATTCACATACTAGCACAAGAACCCAAGTGGGTCTGAACAGAGAGATATGGTCCATCTTGTTTTAGCACAATTGTTCCTCAAATGCTTTGAAGGAAATATATCACTTATAATTGAAACAAACCAATATATAATAGAACACAAATTAACTTACAATTTTTAGAATACAACAGAAGACTTTAAATACATTTGGTATGCATTAGTTTCCTCCAGACTATATTCATAGATCTCCACCACTTAGTTTCTTTCTGTGGAACAATCTGATAGGCACTGAGTATACTCCACTGTCTCTTGTTAAGGTAAAATGTGAAAATATACCCTCTTGGGATTAAATCCAAGATACTCAGATCACGGAACTGAAGAGTTGCATACATGCACAACTTGCACTACCATTAAGGGCTAATCCTTCAGAGTCTGTTTAGGGAACATGTGGGGGAAGACTAGCCAGAGATTGTTCTTTCTACTCTCCAGGATCTCCCATATTCAGGTCAGGGTATGAGGAAAGACACTGAAATTAGGTTATCCCAATTCCTTCCTTCACAACCTACTTTGGATCCTGTCGTTCTGGTTATGCTGACTGCTTCTGCAACATTTTATTTAACAGAGTTCTGAGGGACTAGAGATGGGGCATGTAAACAGAACAAAAGACCATTAATGTAAATTATGCACAGTGGTATGCAACACATACCTAGATGTTCCCATAACCACAATGATGGATTAAAGCAATTTCGAAACAGTGTTCCATAATGAGTCATTTTTCTGTGAAGAAATCAACAATACAGTGAATGATACAGTTTGGCTGTGTCCTCACCCAAATCTCATCTTGAATTGTAGCTCTCATAATTCCCACATGTTGTGGGAGGGACTCAGTGGGAGATAATTGAATCATGGGGCGGTTTTCTCCATACTGTTTTCATGGTAGTGAATTAAGTCTCACAACATCTGATGCTTTTATAAGGAGAAATCCCTTTCATTTTGCTCTCATTCACTCTCTTGCTTGCTGCCAATGTAAGATGTGCCTTTCACCTTCTGCCATGGTTGTGAGGCTTCCCCAACCATGAGGAACTGTGAGTCCATTGAATCTCTTTTTCTTTATAAATTACTCAGTCTCAGGTATGTCTTTATCAGCAGTGTGAAAACAAACTAATATAGTAAATTGATACTGGTAGAGTGGGGTGCTGCTGTAAAGATACCCAAAAATGTGGAAGCGACTTTGGAACTGGGTAACAGGCATAGGTTGGAACAATTTGGAGGGCTCAGAGAACAGACAGGAAGATGTGGGAAAGTTTGGAACTTCCTGGAGACTTGTTGAATGGCTTTGAAAAAAATGCTGATAGTGATATAAACAATAAGGTCCAGGATGAGGTGGTCTCAGATGGAGATAAGGAACCTGTTGAGAAGTGGTATAAAGGCCACTCTTGCTATGCAAAGAGACTGGCAGCATTTTCCCTTGCCCTAGAGATCTGTGGAACTTTGAACTTGACAATGATGATTTTAGGTATCTGGCAGAAGAAATTTTTAAGCAGCAAAGGGTTCAAGAGAAAATCGAGCATAAAAGTTTGAAAATTTTGCAGCCTGAAGATGCTGTAGAAGGGAAAAGCCCCTTTCCTGTGGAGAAATTCAAGCCAGCTCCAGAAATTTGCATAAATAAAAAGGAGTCAAATGTTAATCACCAAGACAGTAATAAAAATGTCTACCAGGCATGTTAGAGACCTTTGCGGCAGACCCTCCTATCACAGGCCCAGAGAACTAGGAGGAAAATGTGGTTTCATGGGCTAGGCCCAGGACCCTCCCTGATGTGTGCAGCCTGAGGACTACACTGCATCTCAGCTGCTGCAGCCATGGCTACAAAGGACCAAGGTAAAGTTCAGGTTGTTGCTCCAGAGGATGCAAGCCCCAAGCCTTGGCAGCTTCCATGTGGTGATGAACATGTGAGTGCCCAGAAGTCAAGAATGGAAGGCTGGAAACCTCCGCTACCTCTGCCTATATTTCAGAAGATGTAGGGAAATGCCTGGATGTCCAGGCAGAAGTTTGCTGCAGGGGTGAGGCCGTCATGGAGAATCTCTAGTAGGGCAGTGCAGAAGGGAAATGTGGGGTGCAATTCCCCACACCGAGTCCCGACTGGACCCCTCCCTAGTGAAGATGTTAGAAGAGGGCCACTGTCTTTCAGATATCAGAATGGTAGATCCACTGACCACTTGTACTGTGTTCCTAGAAAAGCCACAGACATTTAACACCAGCCCGTGAAAGCAGCTTGGAGGGAGGGTATACCCTGCAAAGCAACAGAGGCAGAGCTTGCCAAGACCATGAGAACCCAGGTTTTTCATCAGCATGACCTGGATGTGAGACATGGAGTCAAAGGAGATCATTTTGGAGCTTTAAGTTTTGACAGCCCTTACTGCATTTCAGAATTGCATGGGGGTTTTAGCACCTTTGTTTTGGCCAATGTATCCCATTCGGAATGGGTATATTTATCCAATACCTGTACCCCAATTGTATCTAGGAAGTAACTAGCTTGCTTTTGATTCTACAGCCTCATAAGTAGAAGGGACTTGCTTTGTCTCAGATGAGACTTTGGACTGTGGACTGTTGGGTTAATGCTGAAATGAGTTAAGGCTTTGGGGGACTGTTGAGAATGCATGTTAACTTTGAAATGTGAGACATGAGATTTGGGAGGGGCCAGGGGCAAAATGTATGGTTTGGCTGTGTCCCCACCCAAATCTCGTCTTGAGTTTTAGCTCCCATAATTATCCTACATTGTGGGAGAGACCCAGTTGAATCATAGTGGCAGTTCCCTCATACTGTTCTCATGGTAGTGAATAAGTCTCACAAGAGCTGATGGTTTTATAAGGGGAAACCCCTTTCACTTGGCTTTCATTCTCTCTCTCTTGCTTGCTGCCAATGTGAGACATACCTTTCACCTTCCGCCATGATTGTGAAGCCTCCCCTAGCCATGTGGAACAGTGAGTCCATTAAACCTCTTTTTCTTTATTAATTACACAGTCTTAGGTGGGTCTTTATCAGCAGCATGAAAACAGATTCATACAGAGAAGATCCATGACCACTTCTCTCAGTTTGTGAACCTCCATCAACTCAGCAGACAGTCCAACCTTCATCTACTTCAATGACAAACAACGTAAATCTCATGTTGAACAGGATGGAAGCCTGACTCATAAAGGAAAGCACTATATTAGGAGCTGGTTTGTGCTGTAGGATCTTGTGTAGCACCTCAAAATTGAAACACCCTGAACTCAGCCACAGAAAGTCTTGTGGAACAGGTTTTGCATCAGTTGAAGACAATTGATAAGAGAAGATTTATGTTTCTATTCATGTAGAAAGATACTTTTGTGTGTTGATACTGCTTATGTAAAGGTTGATGCCATGGCAGGAAAGCAAAGGTTATGATCTGTGCTGCCCAATATGGCAGCTACCAGCCACATATGTCTATTGAGGACCTGAAATGTGATTAGTACGACATATTCAAAAGATAAAGACTCTGGGTACACTGGGTTAAATACAACATGTTATTGCAATTTATTTTACCTATTTCATTTTACCTTTTAAAATGTGATTTCTAGTGAATTTCAAATTGCACTTGTGATTCATAGTGTATCTCTAGTGAACAGGGATGCTCTAAATTATAAAGTATGTGTGTGTGATTGTGGCACTTGGTAAGTTAGAAGCTAAAGCCATCACTGGAGAATTGAGCCAGCTACATAACATGCTTTCCAAATTTTGAGTACAAAAGGAGGACTGTTAGAAACTATGCCAGAACAATAGGCATAAATTAGGATTTGGGGTTCCATTCTGTTCCACATAAGATAAAAATTTTGACATCCTAATTGTACAGACTGTCTCTGTCAATCTGGGGCATTTGCTTCCCATCCATAAGTCAAGCTTACAAATAAATGTTAACTTTCCAAACCAAGAGAACTAATTGACATCAAGGTATGATCAATTCTATTTTTTTCACCATTGTACTCCTAGCACACTGCTGAATGAATGTTAACTGAATTAGTGATTAAATGGACACAATTAGTTCATTTTCCAGGCATTTAATGAGGTGAGTTTGTTTTGTTATGTTCTCATTTTTGCATTTAAAAGATGTTTTTCAAGGGTTTACTTTGTTTTTAAAATTATTATGTGATTTAATAAAGTGATTTTTGTTTTAAAAAGCAGGTCTTTCAAAAATGTTTATGTTCAGTTTAATTTTGGGGGGGGATTTTATTTCTAAGCCTATCAAGTAATAGCAATGACTTAGAAAAACTCTAAACCTTATTAATTTGTAAATATGGTGATTCTTATGTTCTTTTAAATGTTTTAATATTGGGTATGAAATTAACATAATGACATCAAGCCTGAATTAATTTTTTAACTAAAATCACAAGGCTGTCTTTGAACTCTTACAGGTGAAAATGTCTTGAATATTATACATATTTAAATTATCCAGTATGCAAGTTGCTTATACATTTTCATCATCTTAGCAATTGCTATACTTGTTTCTAAATCTTCCCAGGCCTGAAAGTTACTTACTGTTAAGGAAATTATTATGTCATTGTAAAGGATTTTGAGGAATACTTTTTCAAACTAATTCTGTAATGATGGAGATGTCAGCTGGGTTGCTGACTGATTTCTTTCAAACAGCATTGATGGGACACATTGGCCTTACAGAGAGTCAATGGAGTGGATCCTTCTGTGCCAAAGGGTGTTGATATCATTGTCCTCATGGTTGTGTAGTTCACCCTTAGAATTGGCTAAAAAATTGTGGAACCCAGTCCAAAATAAAAATATGGGACCTCTTTTCAAAACGTCCTAAAAATTTCAAGATCATGACAGCAGAATGTTATTTTATTTTATTTTCATTTATTTTATTTTATGTATGTATGTATTTATTTTAAGACGGGGTCTTACACCCAGGTTGGAGTGTAGTGGTATTATCTCAACTCCTTGCAACTTCTACCTCCCAGGCTCAAGCGATCCTCCCTCCTCATCCTCCTGAGTAGCTGGGGCCAGAAGCACATGCCACCGTGCCTGACTAAACTTTTGTATTTTTGGTAGAATGGGGTTTTACCACATTTACTAGGCTGGTCTTGAACTTCTGAGCTCAATCAGCCCGCCTCAGCCTCCCAAAGTGTAGGGATTACAGGAGTGACCCATGGCACCTGGCCAACAGCAGAACTTCAAATCAATGCAATGCCCTACCAAGTATGGGGCAGTGCTCTACTAAACATGGGGTCTTGTGTAACTGCATAGATACAGGCTCTGTTCATGTTCTTGTCCAGATTAAAATTCTGCAGTCAACGTGTTAGCTGCTTGATTAAGTTTCATATTTAATTGGTTCCTAAGTGACTCAAGTGTATTTTCACTGATCCCTAAAAACCTTTGATTATGAGAGAATATTGATTTTCTTTTGTTTTGTTTAGGTAACATTTTCTCTGGTCTCACCACACATAATTTCCAACTATAAAGCTATCTGAGTATTATGTGTTTTTCATTTTTTTCTCACTATATGGTCCATTTTAATGTCATTTTTTTCAGAGGACTGGCATCTCTCATTGTTTCAGGCTGTCATTGCATCCAAAGCTCTGAAGAAAGTCTCAGAAATGGTTGACCTTGCCCCTGAATTTAATTGCCTTTTTTCTTCACCTCCTTCCCTTACTGTCTCTGTTCTTTTCTTATTTTTCTTCATGCCTTTCTGCAAATGTGCATTGAATATACCCTACCTTACAAGTACTGTGCAAGGTACTATATGGAAATTTTTACCTTTGAGAGCTGATTCAAATATTTAGTACATGCAATTTTGTGGATATTTCTTTACCTTTTAACTATAACATTTCTAAAAGTTCTCAGTAAAGAAAACACCTTTTCAAACTCCCAAAGTGGAATTTAGAATACATTCTATTCTCTCTTGATGAGTAGAACTTAATACAAAAACTTAGGCTTGCAAAATATTTAAAAACATAAGTAAATGCTTTAATGCTACCTCCTATATTTCCAAAACCTGTTTTCAGAGAAATGGACTATTCTTTCTTAAAGAGCAGAGTTGGACACTGTGGTATCCCCCAAGTCCAGGGAAGAAGTAGCATCTCATGGTTGGAAAGAAAAGAAAATGATTGGAGAGAATCATTATTGTCTTACTGATAATCTGCAGCAATTTGTGGAATTCGCAACAGTCACATTGGGTAAGAAGATGGACAGTCACTTTACAAATACCAAGGCAGCAAACTAGAGTAAAATCAAATTGTCCAAACCAGCAGTCTTCAAGCCATTCTACAGGGCTGGTAGGTGGTATTTGACCTAACTAGAGATTGTCTGCTTAAATACTTTGATGTGTATCAGGCAAAGGACAATTTTCCTGGGCAAAAATAATGCAGAGTTGCAAGCCAGACACATTCTTCCATTCCAAATATAGCACTGGGATCTACAATATCATTAGATATTAGAATCTCCCAGCTTTCACTGAAAAGCTGTAATTTCAAGTGACCAAATAAAATATCTCATTTCAAAATGATATTTGTTGGGAGAAACCTAGGCCTTATCCTAAGTTGATGTCACAGGGATTTTTTCAGAGAACTATTATATTCCAAACACATTTTATGTACACATGGTATATGATTTGGACACTGAACTTAAAACCAAGTAATGGAATTAGATCTGTTTGTCTGTCATTGCTATGTTTATTATTATTTATATGAAGCTGAATTATAGGTATTGATTTTTTTTTTCTTTGAGACAGAGTCTTGCTCTGTCACCCAGGCTGGAATGCAATGATGCAATCTCGGCTCACTCACTGTCTCCTGGATTCAAGTGATTCTCCTGCCTCAACCTCCCAAGTAGCTGGGATTACAGGCGCCCACCAAAACACCCAGCTAATTTTTGTATTTTTAGTAGAGATGGCATTTCGCCATGTTGGGCAGGCTGGTCTTCAGCTCCTGACCTCATGTGATCTGCTTGCCTTGCCCTCCCAGAAGTGCTGGGATTACAGGCGTGAGCCACTGTGCCTGGCCAGTATTGATTTTTTTTTTTAACTTTCAAATCCTACTAAGTTAGGATAACATCAGGTGAGTTTATGGAGCCTATCTAGGTGAATTCCTAATTCTTCTCAGTAATTAGTGAGTAACTATTCTCACATGCATATTTATAGAGAGATTAAAGGCTTGTTATACTACACAAGGAGGTGCAGTAAACTGACAATCTCTGTTCTTTATTTATAATCTTAATCCTCATTGGATATTTTTTTATTTTGCTATTAAACAGAGATAACACCTTGTATTACTTAAAGAACAGTTAATTAAATTAAAAACAAAACTAAAATAATAAGATTGCTTTTTAAAAGTCAATTTTAGTAATTAGACTCAAGCATCTCCAATACTTTACCATTCTCACATTTGAATTGTGACAGAGTTACTACCGGATGATTTATGGTATTAGGTGTTCTCTTAAGTAGAAACTCATCCATATACTGTTGTGATTCAAGGGATGGAATCAGATTTGCTCTACAACATTATTTTAGTAACCTCAGTAACTAGAAGAGGGCACAAATTCATGTGCAAAATGTTGGTGGGAAATGGGGATGACAGTTGTAGTTATAAGTGTTTGCCAACATTATGTCCCGTAAAGTCCCATTGATCTACTCTCACATTGTTTTTAAAAAATGGAAGAATTTGGATTATTAACTAAATAATGTAATTAATCATACTGTTCTGCATCATCCTGTCAGGTAGGAAGTATAACTTATATCTTTCATTCATTTGAAAATGAATATTTTTTCTAATTCATATTTATGTTAAAAACCAATTTAGGGAAGACATGTTGTTTTTTAAATATGTCATCAGGCTGTAGCAGGGTAAGTTGAGTCCACCTGTCACAGCTTGTCTGGAAGACAATTGGGTGAGATCTTGCAGCAAGAATGAAATTCATCTTGTCACCATTGGTGAAGTCTATCAAAGTCCTCCATTTGTTTCACTATATCCTTGTCTGATTGAATCCACTTAAATCTAAAATTTTCTAATTCCAAGGAATGACATGATGACAGGAAACAGCTGGTAAAAAGCCCCAAGATGCCTTATGCTCTTTCATGTAATTACAGGCAGTTTTCTAAGAATATTCAAAGGGATTACTTACAATTATAGTTCATTATGATATCATAGATTTTTCCTCCCAGAGTGGATAGTCAAAATTTATAACATTCTGATTGTAGAGACATTAATACCAAGTTTTTTGCAGAAACGAATTACAAAAACATGAAAGCAGCATACATTTAACTCTTAGTCTCATTTTTTCATGTGTTCAGTAAAAAATTATTATAAAGCTGTGATCGAATGTATGAAAATTGAGAAACTCAGAGCCTACCACCATGACACATACCCAATCAGTCAAAAGTATTTTTCTTTTCTACAAATGACCTCTCATGTTATATATTACTTCCTGTGATTTTTACATCATCCATATAGGGTGGCACTGATTGATATTTTATTTGATAAAACTGAATCATAGCCTTTTAAAGTTATTTTCCCATGGTAACAGATATGGTCGGTAGAAATAAAGCCAGATTTTCTCAAATGAAATTCAATTTCTTATTTTTTTTTTGTCTTTAACAAAAAACAGAAAAATAATCGTTGTTAAAGGGTCACCTTTGTGGTAGTAGAATGCCCTTTAGTGCTTTGCGTGAAGTGGCTTATTATGTGTTTCTGGTGAAGGGATTTTGTAAATAATTTTATTAAAATGTAGTCTTACTGTTATCTTTACAAACCATGACAAACTTATAAAAAGTTCAATGTAGAAGAAAAGATATATCACCTTACCTTAATTCAATGTTATCTAAGACTAGATGTAGATGAACAAAATAGAATAGACCTTTGCCTAATTGTTGTTAGGTATTTCATACTCTAATAAGATGAGTGTTGCTTTTTGAAGGCAGCACTATATCTTCTATTGATATAAAAGTCACCTTTTTTAGTGTCTTAACTCATTGAGCATTGTCTGTTATTAAATGGATATATGTAGCATCTTGAGAAAGGCAGAAATGTATTATATTTTGGCACAATGTTTAATATTTGAGTGTCAGGTATTCTAGAAGCTTAGCTTCCATTATTATGTAATATACCCATGTAACAATATGCAAATGTACCCCTGAATCTAATTTAAAACAAATTTTTTTTTGAGCTACCAAAAGGAATGAATTATGTGTACCTGAATTAAGAAAAAAATTCACATAGAAAACAAATGGTGAGATTGTATAATGCTTAAATGTTATCAATAACATTAGAAGAGAATATTTTAATAATACTAGAAATAGCTCTTAATCAAAGGCATTTAGTTCAAAGTAACAAAGTAACTCAAAGTAGCTTATGCTAAAAAGGGAGAAAATATTAGAATGCATGGAGCTTGTCTTATACAATCATAGGTCAGGAAATATACACTGCCATTTTTAAAAGGCAAAATTCCTGACTTTCATCATCATTTTATATTTCCTAGCTTTCCCTTATTGACCAGTTTTTCTCTGCCTCTCTGTAGACATGACTGCAAAAGAGCCACTGATATTAAGCAACCAGAAAAGTGTAAGTGATATTTCTGATCCTCATTTTAAAAGTACTTATAGAAATAATATTACTGGACAAACTTAGCAGTGTTTTCTTTTCCCCATTATCTAACAGGAAATTTTAAAATTGCATATAAAGAACATGATGAATGACCATGTGTTGTTCCCGTGGTACAGAGAAAAGAGATTTCCAAAGGTATTTATGGAATAGGCAGACATCCCGCAAAGTATGTATCATTACATAGTATTCTCCAAATTGCAAAATTACTCTGGGCCAATTGTCTCTCCTACTTTCAAGGAAAGTATATTTTTACTCAAGCTCAAATTTAATGCCACTGAAGACAGAAAGTGTTTTATTGCTGTTTTTCTTTGTTTCATTTATTTGTTTATTTAGTACCTTCACTTGAGAATACCAATCTGTACTACATTTAAAAAACTGTACAAAAGCCAGTCAGCAGTTAGCTCATTTAGTAAAAAATAACATTTTAATGCCAAGGAATTACAGAGCGTTTTTTTAAAAAAGATTCAGGCAAGGATTTTTTATCCTCCAAATATTTGTTCACTCCAAGTGATGTTATCTTAGAAACATACTAGACATGATTGACTCAATGCTCACGCTTGTCATTTACACCCTGTGTATGATAAGTCATTTGCACTGGAGACAGCTAGTTAGCTCTCCAGTATTCCATCTTCCCTTCATCCTGAGGAACAGGATTTGATATTGTTGGAGGTGCCAATGAGTCTACCTGAAATATTGCCTTCTGTGCCTCCCTTGCAGATAGGGATGGCCAATGATACGGGAGCACAAGTTAGAGGTGGTATTTCTGGGAAGGCTCTTTTAAAAGAGGCCTCACTGGGGCTACCATTCTGGTCAGGCCTAAGTAACTGATTCTGAACTTGCCCTCTCACTACCCCAGACTGTGAAACTCACTACCCCAAATTGATAACATTACAAAATGTGTCAGTCAGCTTTTATAACATATTGGACAACAGGGGAAGCAGGTTTGTAATTTTGAAACAGAAGACATAGGAAGTGGCTGTTTCATTTTCCCAAGCTCTCTGAATGGGGGCAGTATTTTACTGTGGTGCAGAGAGTTGGAGCTCCAGTAGCACGGTAGTGTCACTGATTTGAGGGAGATAGAGATGAGAATTTCAGTCTCATGTAGTGCTCAATTTGGTGGGCCAGGATATCAGAAAGGAGAGAGCTCCAGAGCGGAGCAGGCCACCATGTCATTATGGAAATTCAACGTAGGCCCATGGCCCAGGTCTTGGCCCCACATCAACAAAACCTAACAGAGAATAGAATCCATGGAACTGTGAACAGATAAGAGATACTAGAGATAGCACAGGACTGAGAGGTTTGAGAATTCTAGCCCTCCAGAGTGCAGAAGGCTTGCTGAGACCTTGGGCATTCAAGGAGGCCATGCATTTGCATGAAGAAACACTGTCTAGACTAGAATAAGAGCCATGCCCTGGAACTAAGAACAGATCAGCCCTACAGAATAAACCAGGCCTGACCGGACTACAGGTGCCCGAAAGTAATTTAACTGCCCATAAAATACAAACAAACAAACAAAAACAAAAACTAAACCTTTTAAAGACTATCAGCATAATCCCAACTCCCTACAAAGAATTATCCATAATATACAGTACAAAATAAAAAAAGTTCTAAATCTGTGAAGAAGCAGGAAAATGTATCCCATAATGGAAAATTAAAAAATTGAAGATAAAGAAAAAAATAATTAAGAAAAGACAAAATTTGTTTTTTAAATGGTTAGTATTATTATGAAATCCTAGCAACGTAGATAAATGAGGGAGAGAAAGAGAGAACAAATTACCAATACTAGGGATGAAAGATACTGTTTTAGACTCTAGAGACATTAAAATGGCAGTAAGGAACTATGAATAACTTTATGGCAATCAACAACATAGGTGAAATGAATAAAATTCTTGAAGATTAAAACCTGCTCAAATTCACAAAGACAAAAATAAAAAGCCTAAATGTACTTATAATTATTAAATACATTTAATTTGTACTTAAAAGCCTTCTAGCAAACTCCTCCAGGCTCCGATGACGTTAATGATAAATTTTAGCAAACTTTTAAGGAAAAATAATGCCAGTCTTAAACACACTTGATATGGTTTGGCTCAGTGTCCTGACCCAAATCTCATCTTGAATTATACTCCCATAATTCCCATGTGTTGTGGGAGGGACTCTGTGAGAGATAACTTGAATCATGGGGGTGATTGCCCCCATACTGTTCTTGTGGTAGTGAATAAGTCTCACGAGATCCAATGGGTTTATCGGGGTTTCAGCTTTTGCTTCCTCCTCACTTTCTCTTGTTGCTGCCAGGTAGAAAGTGCTTTTCACCTCCCCACCGTGATTCCGAGGCCTCTCCAGCCATGTGGAACTGTAAGTCTAATTAAACCTCTTTTCCTTCCCAGTCTATGGTATGCCTTTATCAGCAGTGTGAAAACGGACAAATACAACACTCTTTAAGAATATTAAGGCAGGAAAATATATTTCCAGCATTTCAACAAAAGAAAACTACAAAACCAATATCCTTCATGAATATCTATACATTTGACAAACTATATCCACAATTTCCCTGCATGGAAAAACTACACGTATTGCTGACAGAAATTTTTAAAGCTTTAAAGAAATTGAGATATGTGCTATATTAGTAGATTGGAAAATTTAATATTTTTAAGAGGTCAGCACCTCCCAAACTGATATCCAGATTCAGCTAAATCTTGATAAAATCCCAGCAGACTTTTGTTAAAAAAAAAAAAAAAAGTAGTACTTGATGAATTAATTCTAAAATAGAGAAATACAGAGTCCAAAATTTTGATAGAAAACCTAGAATAATTTTATTACTTTGTGATGAGCCAAGATTGTTTAAGAGAAACATATTAGCCTTAAAAAATTTACTTGAACATTATAAAATTTAAAGATATCATTAAAAAATTAAAAAATGAACCAAGGACTTGTGAAAATATTGGAAACATTCATATCTAAGACTTCTCTCTAGACTACATAAATAGCCAAAACAAATTCATACATAAATATACAATTGCCCAATTTGTAAAAAATGGAGAAAAAACTAAAAAGCACCTCACAAAAAGTATATGGCTGTTTAATATTCGTCATCAGAAAAAGGCAAATTTAGATCACAATGGGATGCAGCAGAATAAGTAAAATTTTAAGACTTGCCAGTCCGAAGGTCAACAAGGATGTGGCACAATGGGAATATTGTGGGTGGGAGTACAAATTAATGCTGCCCCTTTGGAATATTCTGGCAGTTTTTATAAAGTTAAACATGTGGTACTTAGCAATTTCACTCTTAGGTATTTACCCAAATGTCCAGAAGAAGATTTGTTGATGAATACTTGTAACACCTTTATTCATAATGTCCCCAAACAGAAAATAATCCAAATGTCTATTATTATAATAGATTAATAGATTAACATTATAGTATGTTTATATAATGTAAAACTACTCAGTGATTTAAAAGCAATGTATTGATAATAAATGTGACAACATAGACAAATATCAAACACATATGCACTGTATAATTTAATTTATATGAAGTTCAAAAACAGATGAAATAAATTCTAGCATGAGAAGAAGAGTGTTGTCTATCTCATGTAAGGATTGATAGCATGAGGGAAGTTTCTGGAGTGATAAAAATAATCTATTTTTTATTGGAGGTGATGGTTTCACACATGTATGCATGTTTCAAATCTCATAAAAATTGTACATTTGAAATCTATGCAATTTCATTTCAAGTAATTTTTACATCAAATTAAAAATAAATTAAGTGGCAGGAACTTTATTTTCCATTTTGTCTCCACTTTTTCTTCTTCCTTCCTGGAATGCCGACCTTCCTGGATTGCTGGAGGTCCAGCAACTATCTTGGACCTTAAGATAATGTTGAATATGTAAGCGCTAAGGATAATTTAGTAGAAAAAGACAGAAAGTTTAGGCCTCCATTAGCCATGCTTTCATATTTTTAACAGTGCTTATTTCAAACATTTTTTAAATAAAAAGTCTTGTTTATTATTTGGATTTTTTCTTACATGCAGCTGGGCATATTCTTAATACTGGACAAAGAGAGAGGAAATAGTATATGCAGTTGACCTTTGAATAACACAGGTTTCAACAGTGTGGGTCCACTTCTGCATAAATTTTCTTCCACCTCTGCTGCTCCTGAGACAGCAAGACCAACTTCCCCTCTTCCTCCTCCTCAACCTCCTCAACGTGAAGATAATGAGGATGAAGACCTTTATGGTGATTCACCCCACTTAGTGAATGGTAAATATATTTTCTCTTCCTTATCATTTTCTTAATAGCATTTTCTTTTTTTCTAGCTTATTTTATTGTAAGAATATAGTATATAATACATATAACACCCAAAATACGTGTTAACGGACTGTTTATGTTACCATTTAAGGCTTCAGGTCAATAACTGGCTATTTGTAGCTAAGTTTTGGGATAATCAAAAGTTACATATAAATTTTTGACTGCTCAGGGAGTCAAGGCCTGGAAACTTTGCATTGAGGATATATACATATACAATGAGATACATACATATCCTCAATGCAAAGTTTCCGGGCATCCTATATATAGGAGATATATGTATATATATCCTATCTCAAATATATACATCTCAGACATCAATAACACTATATCTATTTATAGATTGGACAAAAATATGCATGAGTTCATCTCATCTGTCCACCTCTATTTGGACAAGACTACATATCAAATGTTGCAGAATGACAATCTTCTTAAACCATCAATAAACATAAAAATCCATACTCAGTCAGTTATGTGTTTTAATATCCTCCGTTAGAATGGTCAAGATCTCATCTGCTGTAATTTAAGGTCATATTGGGAGGTGGAACCTAGAGTTCTTGGTGGAAATACAGAACTCACATGAGTCCATATTTACTATGAACATTTTAAATGATATTTTCATGTCACAGGAAAAGTACCAAGAAATATTCAAAGTATGTTTAATTAACATTTCTTTCTCTTCCTTTCTTTTCTTTCTTTCCCCTTCCCCCTTCTGTCCCTCCCCCCTCTATTTTCCTTTCCTGTTCTCCTTTCCACTCCCCTTCATTCTCCTGTCCTCCATCTTTCTCCCGTCTTCTCTTTTCATCTCCCTTCTTCTCTCTTCCTTAAATTTCTTTTTCATTCCTGTTTTACCATAATGTATATTTTACTATAATACTAAATACCCTATTTTAAGTAGGTGATTTAACATAAATATTTAGAGAACACAGAATTTAACTATTCTGTGGGCTTGAATCCTGGTCTTCAAACAGTACAAGCCAGAGACACCTGTATGTGAGGTGAGCTTGGTGCAGGAGCCACCACGCATATGTCCCTTTGACTGCATAAATAGCACAAGTTTAGAAAATATTATCTGAAGTTTAGTCCAACATGATACTGCCTGCTATCATTTATGTTGAACTCCCTTATAAATCAAAGGAATAAACACTGTGAAGATGTCACTGTTTGAATTCAGGATCCATGGTGAATTGTATGAAGAATTGGCTATTTGTGATTACAGATCAGTATTTAATTCTTGATTGCAGAAAAAAAAATGTCCTTTAACACTTCAGCCTTCATATTTTGGCACTCTTTTGTGTAAATTTACTCATTGATTATTCTAGTTATTTCTACTAAACACCCCCACAGCCTTGTTTTTGTGGCACTGAAGGTTCTTGAACTGTTTGATATCCCTCGTTGTGACTGGACCTGACAGAGTAAAAGTAATGGAGGCAATAAAGGCACAGCCTTCACTTGGGGGTGATGGAAGGCCTGTTATTAAATGGAGGCCATCTTTTCCTCTGTCTTTCATGTTCACCTATAGTGCAAAAATAAGGCAAAAGTATTTCTGGTATGCTCCATGACAAATAAGTAAAATTGAAGAATTATATCTTATTTTTAATAAGTAATCTATTTGATCCCCTGAGAAACTTCTGAGTCATTAATTTTATTTGAACATTTCATTTAAAGATTTTAAATTAAATTGAGCTTGCTAGTCAAGGAGAACCTGGTTCAAAAGATTTAGTATTTTTTTTTCTTGTGCTAAAGTTATCTTCATTTTTTAATATCAGTAGTTATAAGAGATTATAAAAATAGAGAAAATCCTCAAACATGTGAATAAGTAATAGAGATGTTTACAATGGTGGCATGGAAGTTTCCATTAATACTTCAGATTTTCCCCATCAATTTAACCACAAATTTCACATCAATTTTTGAGAGATTTTTTAAAGGATATTTAAATTAGCTAATGTAACGAATTTATGTATTCATTCACTAGGTATATTTGGAGTGCATGCTGTTATGCTAAAGTAACTATTAGAAAGAATACATTAAAACAAAAATATGTGTGGAGAAATTATTAAAGCCATCTAAATGCTCTGAATGAATTCAACTTGCTAAGTGAATTTAAATAACAATCTATAGTGTGGGGGAGGATTTGCAGATGTAACATTGTGTCCTCACTGATTCTTTAGTGATTGTGGAAAAGTAGAGAGGCATTAGTAAGCTAAAGACATGCAAATATATTAGTGATATTTGTGAGATAGAAACTAGTTAGATGTAAAACTATATGCCAGAGACCCTCATATTAATCCCTTGAGAGATATTAAAAAGTTATGTATGTATATTCTTAAAGACTAATTGTAAACACATAGTGACAAAAGCTATGGATATTGGGGACCAGCAGGGATTTAGTAAGAAAAAAAACAGTCCAAAACAAATTCATTTTTAAAAAGTGTGTTAGAACAGCAAAGGAATTCTGTAGTTATAAGGTACCTCTTTTTATAAAGTCATTTACTATTTTTCACAAAATACGTCCATGGCTGTGTAAAAGAAGTGAGGTCTGCAGAAAAACAACTAGAGAAATGTATAGGTTTGCCTAGACATTCCAAATAGTGCAACTGGTCAGTATCAATTGGAAGGGAAAGTTAATTATTGTAAGTCTCTTTCATCAGCAAGTCCCAGCCCTAATTATAATTTTGTCATTTTATGAACTTTGATGAAGTTCATAAAACTGTGTTGACATCCTGAACATCGAAGTGAAAAGTAACATTGTGTGAGATATTTACAATAATTTAAAGAAGTCATTGCAAGCTATACATCAGAATCAAATGTAATAAAAAGTCCTGCCGGGTCCTTCACAATAGCTCACAAGGTGCAGAAGAGCCTGAAGAACTTGAAGACGGTGTAAAGTTGTTATTTGATAGCAAGCTCAAATTGAACCTCTGACATCATGCATACTAATGGTTAACATGGAACTAGAGTAAACTGATACAATGCAGCTCATATGACAAGGTGACTAATAATCCCAATATTTGTTCTATTGATTAATGTATCTTGTAAATTTTCAGTTCAATTTGATATCCAAACTTAATTACATATTTTAAATCTTCAAGCACTATCATTTGACAAGATATGACAGGAATAGATGGAAGACAAAAGCCCAATGTAAAGAAAATTGAAAAAAAAATAGGTATGTTTGCCATAGAAGATGAGGAGAGTTGGAAGGAATATGGATGACAGTCTTTACTAGTTCAAGTGTTGTAATATAAAATAAATTAGAATGTGTTTTATATAGCATCAGTGGGTAGAAAAAAGTTAATGGATATAAGAAATGCAGAGTCATTTAATTTAATAATAATAAAAAAACAAGGACTTAAAGGTAAATAGAGCTATGTAATAATTAGGTATATTGCCTCATGTGTAAGAGAATTCTTGATCTGTAATGGATTTACGCAAATTTATTCGTTTTGCTATTCATTATTCAACTCCATATATTTCTAGGTCTTTTCTAGGCACTGTGCTAAATTGTGGAGATCCACAGATTCACCTAATATTAATATCTATGTCTTCCTTTAAATATAGATGCATTCATTTATTACTGTTTAACACTTATCCTAACCTTAGTAACTTAAAACAACGATCGTAATTATTCTGTGTGTCAGGAATTCAGCCAGAACACTGCAGGGATGCTTTTCTATATTCACCATTGTCTGGGGTTTTAGCTAGAGGACTGAACAGCCAAGGGCTTAACTCACATGAAGGCTTACTTAATTCACATGTTTGGCTGTTAGCTGAGACTTTAGTTGGCGCTATCTGCATCATCCACATATATCTTGTCTGTATGCTCTGGGCTTTCTTACAAAATAGTATCTGGTGTGTAAGGAAAGCATCACAAGAAGGAGAGAGAATCTTGAAGTTCCACTTTTTTAAATTACTTAGTATTGGATGAAGTTACATAGTTTCTTCCGTTCCTTATTTCATTGGTTGGAGCAAATAATTATGTGGCAGTCTCTAAAATGCGTAAATACTAAAATAAGTCAAAGCTAATTTTAATAAGGGTCCTCATTATGTAGAAAAATAAAAAATATAGCTAAAAAATTACAGTTTGATGTAATCACTGACATTTAAATATATTAATAAGGTAAAATAAAACATGTTTTATTTTACCAGAACATGTTTTACCAAATCAAAGCTCTTTTCCTCTGAAAACAATCTCCATCTCCAAAAGAAATTCAGAGTGTGGTGGTAAAATATACGGGTTGAACACCTGACACCCTGTTAGTATCATGAGATTCTACTCCTTTAGCTAAAGCTGATGGGAGCAGAGATAAACCTTGACTAAGAAAGAAGAATCAATTGGTTGGTCAGTTGTCGAATAGATTGTCTATGGCTTATGAGAACTTGCACACAGAGACAGAAGGAATTGCAAGGTGGGGCAAGATCCTAAAAAAAATGTTCACGAATTTTTGCTAAGGTTGTACTCAGAGCTTCCCTGATTTCCATCTTTCCTGAAACCAAGGTATTCACATTTTCTTTAGATAACACAACTGTGTGTGTGTGTGTGTGTGTGTGTGTGTGTGTGAAGAGAGAGAGAGAGAGAGAGATATGGCTTAGTATATGTGTGTATCTGTGTGTGAATGTATGTATTTGCCGGTTGGTTTTCTGTTTCTTGAAAGAAAAAAAATTGCCTTTGATCATCCCTAGCAAAAGTTCTTCTAGTCCATTAAAAAAAAAATCAGTCTTTAGCCCTTTAGTGCTTACATGTAAGCTAATTAATATTTAAATTTTAAAATGTATGAACTATATTTTCCATTTATTATTATTGTAATATTAAAAATACTTGCTTTAATATGTTTTAAATGACTGTTTATCAAACTCATTTTTTAAATAAAAATAGTTGTTCTATATGTAGAATTGTAGGATCATAGTTCTTCCAGAAAGTGAAGTAGAGTTGTCTTTGACATTTACAAGAATAGCTCACATATATTAAGATATATATTCAATTTCTTTGGATAGAATACTAATGCAAGTATTGACTTTGTTCAGAATAAAATTTCATTTATCAATTCATTAAATTGAGGATGGGAAGACACAAGGAAGACAAAAGATGATTCTTTTAATATTTCCAATCTGTTACTTATGGTTTAAACTTTTATGCCTTCATCCCTTTAAAATTTAAAATTTGAATGTCAAATACTGCATCTTGCAAATCACAAGTCTTTCCTTATGAATAATATCTCTACTTTGAGTATTTTGGAATATAGATCTAAAAATATAATGGTTTTTTTTTTTCGGTCCTCTTAAAAGAAATTCCAAAGATGAAGTTCACATGAGTATAAATAGAGCAGGCAATAAGAAAGTGCTAAGGGAAAACCTGGTTAATTCTAAATTTTGATTCACTGAAAAAATATGTATTTCCACATAGGCTATTTCAAAACATATATTCTTTTTTTATTCCTTGTCCATGAGCTTAATTAACAATGATCTACTCCAAGTGATGAATTCATTCAGATTTTGCTTATAGGGTGGAGAATAAGACCCATTAATACTCACACATGATACTATGCCTCTTTGGCCTTATAACTATAGCACATATTAACTAAGACCAATTAAATTTGTTGAGTTATTTGTAGTTTCTGCTAATAAAGTGTGATTTGAGAGGTTCATGACTGATAATAATTTATAACTGAAATATGGCACAAATTTTAACCAAGTGTTTTGAAAGGCCGATGAGTAATGCAGTTAATGAATGAGCCTGGCCGACTACATTGCAACCACACCTCAAGGAAGTATTGCTATTCCCTATTTTACTTTATGTAATACCTTGTATAAAGTAACAAAACAAAGCCTTATTTTTTTTGAAAATGTCTTTTAAAAGAAAGCCGTTGTTAGTGCTTGTTAAAGAAATGAGAAAGAAGTCAAATACAATGATGGTTCTTAGCAAAAAAGGAGATATTTTGCATTAGGAATATTCCTCTGCCCTTAATATTTCCTGTAAATTGGTTGGTGAATCTTGAGGCATAATCATATTGAGGTTTGATTTTTTTGGCAAGACTGTTTCATAGATGGTGTTGTGTCTTTCATCAAGCGGCACGTAATGTCTGGTTGTCTCTCCTATGGAATGTTAGAACCATTGATGTTCAAAACAAGGGATTGTGAATGGTATTATTTCTTCTTTTCATTTGTGACCAATTAGTAAAGTCATAACCAATGAGTACATGTGAAGAAGTTTCCATCAGCTATACATAGAGATATTAGTTACATCAGTTATACATACAGTACCTGTGAGGAAGTTTCTATGTATAACTGATACAAACTTCCTCACATTCAAGAATTGGTCATGAGTTGTGTGATTTGCATAGGAAAGATGTAATAAATGCTGGATTCTTTTCCTTCATTTATCACTTTCAACATAAAGAGTGTGTTCCATAGCATCGTCCAAAAGGGATCCACTATATTTTGTTGGGCAGAAGTAGGTATTTTTATGAATAAATGGAATTTAAACAGAATTGGTGAGTTCAAATATGTTAAAATTACTATCACTACTGATACTCATTTAATTCCATTTTATACCAGTGGGAACACCTTAAGATGACTCCAAAGTCATTTTGACATGACTTTAATAGTATCTGATAACTTCGTTGTAATCTTGTTAAGAAAGATGACTCAAGATCATCTTGCATATTTCATGACCCAGACTTAATGTTACTAACTGCTCTATAAAATCCTAGCTTGTTTTAGTTTAACATGATTTTTCAAGACAATCACTAGATTCATAGTAAGGTTGTCTATTTCTACTGACTTGATTATTATTTCTACGTCTTTTCTGGGACTGTGCTATAGTTCACCTTGGGAATACAATAAGCAAAATCCAAATCATGAAAACTATAGGATACTTATATTTTTTTTTCAACAAATAAACTGCAAGGTAAAATAATACCATATATAGTAAAAGAGATTTAAAGTATATATTTAAAGAATAGGCAAAACCAAAACATAAAGATTCATACTTGGTGACAAAACTGTAAAAAGAAGCAAAAGAATGACCCTATCAAAGTCAGAAAAGTAACTTAGGAGAAAAGAATTTTGTTTTTTTGGAAGGCGACATGAGGAAGGCACACAGGATGGTTGCCGAGGTTCTATCTCCTGATGTATAATGATAGAAAGGTTTCTCCTTTTTGAATTATTTATAAAGCTAAAAATTTATCATATGTGTGCATTAGGATTTTCCAATACAACCAATAGGATATATATGTATACATATACACATATATATGTACATACACACATACATATGTCTATAAATATGATTATTATAAGTTATTGGCTCATGTGATTATGGAGACCAAGGAATCCCACCATGTGACGTCTGCAAGTTGAAGACTCAGGAAAACTGGTGGTGTAGTTACAATGCCTGAGAGCCAGAAAGCCAATGTATATAGCAGTTCTTGTCAGAAAGCTTGAGAACCAGGAATGTAGAGGAAAGAGATCAATGCCTCAGCTCAAGCAGTCAGGCAGAGAGGAAATTCAGCCTCTCTCCAATTTTTTTTATTCAGACCCTCAACAAATAGGATGATGCCAACTCACACTGGGAAGAACAATGTTCCTTACTCAGTCTACCAATTCAAATGCCAATCTCTTTCTGAATCACCATCACAGGCACACCCATAAACATTGTTTAGCCAGATATCAGTATCCCATGGCCCAGTCAAGTTGAGCCATAAAATTAATTATCACAATATAGTTTTTCTATTTTGTGAAATATTTAACCAAAAACCCCAGGTAATTTTAACAGTGAAGAATGAGTCAGATAAAACAAGACTGGAAAAATATTGGTATCTGTTAGAGCTAAATATACAAAGGGGAGCTATAGTATACCGAACTATATTTTTATATATGATTTTAAAATTCCAAAACAAAAAATTTAAAAGTGATAAAAATTGTGACAGTTCTTAAGGCAAATATATACCAGCTATTCAGAAATTAAAAATCTTGAACTTGGTTGAAACTTGGGTCTATAAACTGCTCATTATTCCGATATAGCATGTAGAGAACTAAGGAAAAAACACTTATGAAATTGTTTCAGTGATGTTTCTGCTAGTGGAAAAAATTACAATTATAGATAAATAATATAATTAATAACATGGTTAATTGCATACAATTTAGTTTTCTTATCTACTTTTTCTCTATTTGGCATGACTGCTTCACATTCTTATTTATAATTCTGAAAAATATATACTTTTTCAGAGAATCTCAAGAGTGCACAGTGCAACACATTATATGGAAGATTTAATTATGTGCTATTATTATTTCTTTTGAAATTTCTACTCCATTTTTATCCTTTTGTATGAAGAAGGAAATATTTGCGGGCGATCCTTTTATGTTCTTGTGCTAATTCTCCCTCTGGTGTACTCTTCCACATGATATTTCATATCTTAATGAGATAGTCACCTTTTTTACATTAATGGGAGTTCTGCAATCAAGGATTCCCTTAATGTAGGTAATTATGATTAAACACAAGCTTTATGAAATTAAGAATTTTTCAGATATACCTATTTATTATTTATGATTCCATTTCTTATTAAGACTCATTCTTTAATTTTACTCTTTGCATTGACATAACATTGGCCCACTTTTTTGTTATATGACCTTTTATTTCGTAGACCTAGTTTGTAAAATGCTTGCAAAATGTACTTTTTTTTTTTTAACTATGTCTTTATGTCAAAATCCTCATTCTTGAACTGGGTGTTAGTCGTCTGAGAATCAGCCTTTCTTCCTCTGACTCTCAAGACTTGGTTCAAGTCAGTATTTGTTTTTCCCTGTTAAGCATAATCTGAGCCTAATTTTCAAATTTTATATCTCAGCTTTCCAGAACAACCTGAGAAATATTTATGTGGTACATCTATCACGGAATGTCTGTGCAATGTGGTTACACAAGCGTTTCTGTTCACGGTATTCCACTGACATTATCTCACAGAGTAGCTGTGTGAAATTTCCATCCAGAGCAAAACTGTATTCGATCAACAACAATACCAATAATTATAACCAATGCACTTCAATATTTTTCAACTATTACCACTTTTTAGTCCTGCTTCTTACTTTGGATTTTAATGTTCTTTTTCAAGATTAAAATAAGAAAGTTTAGTAAGATTATTCTGCCTCGTTTTTGATGCTTCTGTTTGAAATGTTTATTTCATTTTCCCTCTGGTTTCTAAAAACTAATGTTCCAGATCTATTTTCAATGTAGCAAAATAAAATTCAATCACATGTGGAATGGCAATAAGTGTTTCTACCATGGACTAACCTCTAAACATAGACTTAACAAGCATGGTGCACTAATGTTTAAGATCTGTTCAAACTTAGTCCTCTCAATAGATGAAGCATTAGAATATACAGCCTGGAAGTGTATTTCGCCTGGAAGTGTATTGTGTCGTACTTAATGCTTTAGAAAGCATACAATAAAGTGTATCATTAGGTAAAATTTAGATGTTATCATCCCTTCACTAATATTATTAAAGGATGGTTTTGTTCTATTGCGTGTGTGGCAACCTGTTTAATGTTGACCACGGCATAAGTTTAGATAGCACTGGTATTCTACAATTTTTGTGATTACTACAAAATAATTTCTCACTCTGAATTGGTACAATTTATTTTTACAAATTAGGCACTTTAAGAGAAAATATAAAATGTAAATATATAATTAAAAACTAAGTTGTTTTTACTCTTTCAGAATCATCTTTTAATACTACAGCAAACACTACGGGTCCTCTTTCCTCTGTTGTATGACCCTGTTTAATTTGGACATGAACTGGGGAGAGTTAGTATACGTATCTGTGGATTCTGTGTCTGTATATCTGAGAATGTTTTCTGATCTCTGCACCCTGCAAGGCCAGTGCAAGGGACTGTCAGTTTCCAGGGAGCTAACACCCTAGAAGCTGTCCTTCACCAATGAGAGATAGGAGCAGATACCAGTTTCTTTGCCTCTTGGTGGATAACCTATGCCTTAAACTATTTTTTTTAACCATAAGAATGTGTTTATTTTGCAAGTGATTTTTAATTTTTTGGCCACAACTTCCTCACATTCTTACATTATCAAATTATTTTTAAATACTTTTTAAATATTAGATATAGACTTTGTTAGAAGTTAAAAGAGAAAAACATGTTCCTTCTGTTGAATAATACTGCATTATATTTAACTTAAGAGTTATTACCCTTTTGAATATCAAGAATTGAAACTACTAGAAGTCACATTTATTTGTAGGTCCCAAAATAGCCTTAAGCTTAGAAAAGGAAAATACCTTTGTAAACTGTAACCAAACTCTCACTTCAAAGTAAAACACCATAAAATTTACACAATTATACATGTATTCAATATCCTTAAAATATCCAGAAACCTACTATATTTTTAGGAATGACAATGAGAACAGGTTTACATTCAGAAAACTGAACTTATACCAAGACAACATAACTTGAAACCCAGTACACTGTGCAGAAGTCTGCTCAACCTTAAAACATCATAAAAGACATTGCTAAAAACACACATTCTCAGACAACCAGTAAATGAAAAGCAGAAAAAAAATTCCAGTGAAATTAGCTTTCACTGTTCATTTAAATGGAGTGCAATATTCAAATTCCTTAGGATACCCCAAAGGCTCTCAGGATTGCTGATAACATTTCTGCGTCTGTAGTATCCTTTTATGTTTTCCATCAATAGTATCCATAGTTGTGCAGTTCTAAATCAGCTCCAAGAAATTCTGCTCAAAAACTGATTTTAGAGTGCTCTACTACTACTTCCCAAAACTTCATAGAGTGTCGGATCAACACAGGCCACTCCTCTACGTGGAATGGTCAGCTTTATTTTTTTTTTTCCTTCCTACATTTAAAAAAATAATTTAAAAATGATACATTATGACAAAACTATTTCTCTCAAAACCAAATTGGATTAGCATGAATTAGAGTATCTAATACTTAGGAAGACGTGGGGAAATCTCAGAGCTTCCTAATGGCAAGACATTGATTCTATGGTTAACTGGTGCCAGATTTCAAGGGATTCAGCCCCCACACTGTGGCCATGGTGGAATGTCTGGTGGAGTTCTCTAAGGGAGGGGTACTCTTGAGTCTGATCCCCTCCAAGCAGACCCTGCATGTCAGAGGCAGAGAGATGGCCCACAGCAGACTGAAGAAGTTCTATATGAGCATCCTGCATAAACACCTCCTTTCAGTAAAAAGACCTGAGTTATTACAACTCTAGCCATGTTATGTGCCACATTGAACACAATGCTCTCAATAGGTCCTCAGGCTGTGCGATTCCACTAAACACACATCACTGAAGCAGGTCCCATCTGACATTCCCTAAAAGCCACAGTGAAACCACAGTAGCACTCACCTTTGTGAGCACAAATCCTAATCTTTCTGTCCATTTGTGTGGTTTTCTGTCTTTCTGTGGGAGAGCCAAAACAACCACTCCTGTTGGTTATGCAATTCTGGGAATTTAAAAATCACTCTTACGAGTTACGCAATTACCACAAAAGGTCTTATGACTTGAGTACACATTCTTCTTTGCTCAGATCCTTGCTAGATTGCACTAGATTGTTGTTCTGAAGAAATCGATCAGTATAAAATCTTATCTCCTTCTGATGTCACACACAAAAATCCTTAGACTCCAAACCATAAAGTCATAAATATTGTACACTCATTTCCCTAATGATACCCCACTTCAAAGTTGTCTATGTCGTGTTTTCTCTTGGTGCAGTAAGTAAATAAAACTCTATTTGTTTATGTTATGTAGCTGGATTCTTTATTTCAGGAGATATTTTTTATGCCAACATAAATTCTTCACCAAATCTTTGTTCCCACATTCTTCTCTCAGTATCTGCTTTTGGGGAAACTAAAAGTAAAAAAAAGTATATAGAAAAATACATCAACAAAAGATTACATGTCAATTACACTTGTACAGTATATATTTTAGTGCTTGTGGAATGTATTCTTATTTGACTGTACCCATGAAAACATGCATTTTTACAGGAGCCAGCTGAAAGAAATTATGAAATCCATGACTTAATAATGGAGATACTGTTTTTCTTGAACATAAACAATCTCGATGTTTGCCACTTGCAATTGACTGAATTATGTCTCCCCCAGATTTATGTGCTGAAGTGCTAACCCCAACGTGACTCTATCTGGCGACAGGCTTTTTAAAATGTAATTAAGGTTAAATGAGATCATAAGGATGGGCTCTAATCTGATAAAACTGTGGCCTTATAAGAAAAGAAACATCTTTCTCTTTTTTCCTCTTGCTCTGACTCTCTGTCTCTTTCCACTAAATGAGGACACAGTGAGTGAGAAGGTGGCCATCTACAAATGAGGGAAAGAGCTCTTGTCAGACCTCAACCACACTGGCATTCTGATTTCAGACTTCCAGCCACCCAAACTGTGAGAAAAGAAATTTCTGTTATTTAAGACATACAGACTATGGTATTTTGTTATAGCTGACTAATATCAAACTGAATAATCCTGAGCTGAATAATACTCAACTTCTAGGCCTAGTTCATAAAAAATGAATAAATAATGCTCAACTTCTAGGCCAACTTCTAGGCCTAGTTCATAAAAGCATGTCATGCCTAATTGGGTTCTTTCCTTGGAAACTGTGTGTGGAAGCTAACAGAATCCTGGAATCACTCCCTGAAGGAGAAATACATATTACTCATAATCATCTGTTTTGAAATTTAGGAGATGCATTGACTTTTACTTATTAATCCACTTAGATTCTGGGGTGTATCTATTATAGTACCTAGGGTACTTCACAGCGAAATTAGTACCTACAAGTAGTGGAATATTGCCATAACAACAAACTTAAAATAGTGTCCCTAACTCAGTGGTTAGGTGACAAAAGAGGGGACATTGATTTCGGAGTCTGAAAAGATGAACAGCCATGGCAGGTTGTGTCAAAACACAAGATATTAATATTTATAAAAAAAATTATTTATCTATGAGTCAATGTTCTTAGATATAGGGTTGGAAGGTGTCTTTTTTATATTGTTTTTATTTTATTTTTGCTTATAGCAAGGTATTACTAAAAATGCTAATCCAAAAAAGAATTGACCAGAGGTAAAGAGTGTAGAGTGAATCTAGAAATTTAGGGCCTCAACAGGTTGGATAAATGAATCCCTTCTAGACCCCAAATAGTAGGATATAAAGACTTTGACAAATGCCCCCAGTAACTTCTCAGATTTTTTTTCCCTTAGAAAAACTCAAATTAAATGCATAGGCCTCTTACCTGTTACTTCAGGTAGTCTCCAGCTACCTATATTACACCAAATAAAATGTTCATGAAGATGAAAGAAAGAAAGAAAGAAAAGGAGGGAACAAAGGAACGAGAGGGAAAGAAGAAAGAAAAGGAGAGAAGGAAAAAGGGAAGGAAGAAAGGAAGGAAGGAAAGAAGGAAGGAATGAATGAAGGAAAGAAGGAAGGGAGGAAGGAGGAAAGAAGGAAGGGAGGAAGGAAGAAGGAAGGAAGGAAAGAAGGGAGGGAGGAAGGAAGAAGGAAGGAAAGAAGGGCGGGAGGAAGGGAGGGAGAAAGGGAGGAAGAGAGGGAGGGAAGGAGGAAGCACTCAGAAAAAAATATATAGGAAAAATTTGGGTTTAGTCACTGGCATAAGTTACCAAGTAGAAACAAATAGATAGGAAGTCTGTTTCTTAAAGGTATTTCCATAAGCTCCATGAACCTAAGTTAAAGAATTAGGGAATCTATTGACTGATTCATCATTAAAACAACTTTTACATTCCCAGACTTACAGTATTGAGAAGTCAACTGTGAAAACTCCAGATCACCAAAAGGAGAGACACTTATAAACACCCACCTCAGGAATAGGCATATAGGAGAATGGAGGAAAAAGAACTTTCTGGAGAGTGAGATCATGGGCCACAAAGAACAAAAGGCAGGAGAGTTATTTCCAGGGAGCAAGATCAGGATCAACTCAGGACCTTCCTCCACCATGAGGGCACAGGCACCTCATGATGCCTGCCTGATACAGTTTCATTCATCTTGTTGTGCGTTAATGTCACTATGTGTCTCCCATAATGCTGTTTTTCAGATGGATGTATCAATTATACTTACCTTGTCTTTTTCTACCATTTGCCATAATAGAGTGGAAAGGTAGAGTAACTTGCTTTCTTGTAAACTGGGTTGTAAGGAGTCACATCTGAGTTTGATGAAGCAGTGTGTGGTACCCAGAGGTCCAGACTTTGAGTAGAAGGTAGTGAATGGATGGGAATTTGATTTATCTCATTTGGGGAAAAGGTGTGCATATAGAAGAAGGGTAAACCTATTTGGTGACTAAGAGGGCAGACTATACCAGCGATTGGGTTGATATTCATGAAATCCATTTCCTCATTCAACTGGGAACTCAGGCAAACTACATTTTCTAGCTTGCAATTCATTAGCAAGCAATTCCTTACAATTAGTTGCCTTTTCTTAGTGGATTCTGGTCAGTAGAATACGTAAGACCAGGCCAAGGACAAGACATGCTTCTCAGACAGGATTCTGCATCATTTAATTTCATTTTCTGTACCTCACTTTAACCCCTAACTACAACCTGTTACCAGGATAATACAAGATTAAGCTATATCAAACACTCAAAGTCCTATTTCTGCACATTTGAATTGTATATATGAATTTAATCCCACAGTATCTAAATGTTATGGGATATCATGCATTAGAGAGATCTGTTTAACTCATCAACTCATTTTCCTGACCATCAAATTCTGTTTTCATATAATACTTATTAGCATCCACAGAAATAGTGTGCTGTATGAATATAGTTCAGAAATTGGTCTATGGGTTAAGAATACTTATGATTCCATACGAAGAGGGTAACACCTCCTTCATTAGAAGACTCTCTTAGTAAGCGTGAGTGTACTAAGTCTTCCTTGCATCAGGCTATTCTTCTCTGAATTTGCATTTAGCTCAGGTCCAAATGTTCCAAAGTATTCTTCTAATATGGAACCCAATTCTGAACTCTTAAAAATAGGAAGGAGATTATTATGTCACAGTTATTAACTGAATGTTTGTGTCTCCCCCAATATTCATACATTGAAACCTAATCCCCCGTGTGACGGTATTGGAAATGAGTCCTTTGGGAAACAATTGTGCCATGAGGGTTGAGCCCCCTTGATGAAATTAGTGCCTTCATAAGAGACAGGAAAGAGCTAGCTTGCTCTCTTTCTCTGCTCCTTGCCATGTGATGAGGCAAAGAAAAAAGATTATCATTTTTAAACTATGATGAAAGTCCTCACCAGACATCAATCTGCTGACACCTTGATCCTGGATTTCCCCACCTCCAGAACTGAGAAATAGATGTTTGTCATTTAAGCTGCTCAGTCTATTTTCTTATTGCAACCCAAACAGACTAAGGCAGTTACCTCCATCCCTTAAGCCCCTTCCCTCCTCAGTATTCCACTTCACTTTTATGTCCCTTGCATTAACTCTGGTAAAATCCAAATTTCTTGTCACAGGCAGACTATTTAATGCTATTATCATATGAGTGTCTTCTCTTTGGGTATTCGAGAACAACTCCAAGTTGCAAATGAGGAAACGTCTAGCCTGATCCTCAAGGCATCTGGAGGCTTCTTAGAGACAGGACTATGCTGGAGAGATTCAGAAGCAGTATCAAGAGTAGGGTCAAGTATGTATATATGTAGATATGGACACAAGACATAGGCAGGATAATGGTCTCTTCCACTTAAATGTACAGCCTTCTCAGGGGAGTCATTCGTAGTAGTTGGTTAAGATGATTTACTTTATCACACTTCCTGGTGACACAAAGAGTGTCCCACAGAAGCAGTACCTTTTCTTGTTCCCTTCCCAGGGACATTGGTGGTTACAAGTTGAGAGTAGGCTCATTCTGGGGCCCAGATATCTGAATCCTGACCCGTCCCTTCAGTTCTCCTTCTCCATCTCTATTTCAATTAATTCTCTCTTTAACTTCATTAACAAAAAGTTTAATGTTCTCTTTTTCTCACACAAAAATATTCATAAAGAGAAAGAAATTCTAGTATTTGTAACATGAACACTTACACTGTCTCTGGGTAATAATATTTTACTCTTAGGAGTACTAAGAAAGTACTGTATTTCGAAACTGTTTTAGTCAGGGTTCTCTAGAGTGACAGAACGAAGAAACACACACATAGACACAAACACACACACACACACACACACACACATATATGTAGCAGTTTATTAAGGAGTATTAATTCACACCAGCCCAAGGTGCCACAATAGGCTGTCTGCAAGTTAAGGAACAAGGAAGCCAGTCCGAGTCTCAAAGCTGAAGAACTTGGAGTCTGACATTTGAGGGCAAAAAGCATCCAGCATGTTGCGTCGGAGGCCTCTGTTCTGTTCCATTGGTCTATATCTCTGTTTTGGTACCAGTACCATGCTGTTTTGATTACTGTAGCTTTGTAGTATAGTTTGAAGTCCGGGAGTGTGATGCCTCCAGCTTTGTTCTTTTGCTTAGAATTGACTTGGCTATATGGGCTCTCTTTGGTTCCATATGAAGTTTAAGGTGGTTTTTTCCAGTTCTTCGAAGAAGGTCATTGGTAGCTTGATAGGGATAGCATTGAATCTGTAAATTACTTTGGGCAGTATGGCCATTTTGACAATATTGATTCTTCCTAGCCATGAACATGGAATATTTCTCCATCTGTTTGTGTCCTCTCTTATTTCATTGAGCAGTGGTTTGTAGTTCTCCTTGAAGAGGTCCTTTATGTTCCTTGTTAGTTGTATTCCTAGGTATTTTATTCTCTTTGTAGTGATTGTGAATGGCAGTTGGTTCTTGATTTGGCTGTTTTTAAGTCTGTTATTGGTGTATAGGAATGCTTGATTTTTGCACATTGATTTTATATCCTGAGACTTTGCTGAAGTTGCTTATCAGTTTCAGGAGATTTTGGGCTGAGACGATGGGGTCTTCTAGATATACAATCATATCACCTGCAAATAGAGACAATTTGACTTCCTCCTTTCCTATTTGAATACCCTTTATTTCTTTTTCTTGCCTGATTGCTCTGGCTAGAACTTCCAGTACTATATTGAATAGGAGTGGTGAGAGAGGACATCCTTGTCTAGTGCCAGATTTCAAAGGGAATGCTTCTAGTTTTTGCCCATTCAGTATGATATTGGCTGTTGGTTTGTCGTAAATAGCTTTTATCATTTTGAGATACGTTCCATCAATACCTAGTTTATTGAGAGTTTTTAGCATAAAGGGCTGTTGAATTTTGTCAAAGGCCTTCTCTGCATCAGTTGAGATTATCATGTGGTTTTTGTCTTTGGTTCTGTTTATGTGGTGGATTATGTTTATAGATTTGCGTATGTTGAACCAGCCTTGCATCCCTGGGATGAAGCCTACTTGATCATGGTGGATAAGCTTTTTGATGTGCTGTTGCAATCGGTTTGCCAGTATTTTATTGAAGATTTTTGCATCTATGTTCATCATGGATATTGGCCTGAAGTTTTCTTTTCTTGCTGAGTCTCTGCCAGGTTTTGGTATCAGGATGATGTTGGTCTCATAAAATGATTTAGGAAGGATTCCCCTCTTTTGGATTGTTTGGAATAGTTTCAGAAGGAATGGTACCAGATCCTCTTTGTATGTCTGGTAGAATTCGGCTGTGAACCCACAACACATCTACAACCACCCGATCTTTGACAAACCTGACAAAAACAAACAATGTGGAAGCGAGTCCCTGTTTAATAAATGGTGTTGGGAAAACTGGCTAGTCATGTGCAGAAAGCAGAAGCTGGACCCCTTCCTGACACCTTACACTAAAATTAACTCCAGATGGATTAAAGACTTAAACATAAGACCTAACACCATAAAAACCCTAGAAGAAAATCTAGGCAAAACCATTCAGGACATAGGTGTAGGCAAGGACTTCATGACCAAAACACCAAAAGCAGTGGCAACAAAAGCCAAAATAGACAAATGTGACCTAATCAAACTCCACAGCTTCTGCACAGCAAAAGAAACAGTCATTAGAGTGAATCGGCAACCAACAGAATGGGAAAAAATTTTTGCAGTCTACCCATCTGACAAAGGGCTGATAACCAGAATCTACAAAGAACTGAAACAGATTTACAAGAAAAAACAAACAAGCCCATTCAAAAGTGGGCGAAGGATATGAACAGACACTTTACAAAAGAAGACATACGTGAAGCCAACAAACATATGAAAAAATGCTCATCATCACTGGTCATTAGAGAAATGCAAATCAAAACTACATTGAGATACCATCTCATGCCAGTTAGAATGGCGATCATTAAAAAATCTGGAGACAACAGATGCTGGAGAGGATGTGGAGAAATAGGAACGCTTTTACACTGTTGGTGGGAGTGTAAATTAGTTCAACCATTGTGGAAGACGGTGTGGCGATTCCTCAAGGACCTAGAAATAGAAATTCCATTTGATCCAGCAATCCCATTACTGGGTATATATCCAAAAGACTATAAATCGTTCTACTATAAGGACACATGCACACGAATGTTCATTGCAGCAGTTTACAATAGCAAAGACCTGGAACCAACCCAAATGCCCATCAATGATAGACTGGACAGGGAAAATGTGGCACATATACACCATGGAATATTATGCAGCCATCAAAAACGATGAGTTCGTGTCCTTTGTAGGGACATGGATGAACCTGGAAACCATCATTCTCAGCAAACTGACACAAGAACAGAAAATCAAACACCGCATGTTCTCACTCATAGGCGGGTGTTGAACAATGCGAACACACGGACACAGGGAGGGGAGTATCACACATTGGGGTCTGTTGGGGGAAAAAGGGGAGGGACAGTGGGGGGTGGGGAGTTAGGGAGGGACAGCATGGGGAGAAATGCCAGATATAGGTGATGGGGGAGGAAGGCAGCAAATCACACTGCCATGTGTGTACCTATGCAACAATCTTCCATGTTCTTCACATGTACCCCCAAACCTAAAATGCAATAAAAAATATATATATAAAAAAATAAAAATAAATAAATAAATAGTAAAAAAAAAAAAAAAAAGCATTCAGCATGGGAGAAAGATGTAGGTTGCGAGGCTAAGCCAGTCTAGCCTTTTCACATTTTTCTGCCTCCTTTTATATTCTGGCTGCACTAGCAGCTGATTAGATGATGCCCACCAGATTAAGGTTAGGGCTGCCTTCCTCAGCCCACTGACTCCAATGTTAATCACCTTTGGCAACACCCTCACAGACACACCCAGGATCAATACTTGGCGTCCTTCAATCCCATCAAGTTGACAATAGTAACCATCACAGAAACAAAGAGAAGAACTCCTCTGTTTGGAAACGAAGAGAAGCAAGTAGAAGAAACACTTTCATCCCCCACTTGATGGCTCATTCTCTGTTTTGGGTTGAATTGCGCCCCCTCCTCCCACCATCAATTCCTGTGTTGAAGTCTTATCCCACAGCATTCCAGAAAGTGACTATATTTGGAGATAGTGTCTTTATAGAGGTAGTCAAATTAAAATGTCATTAGGGTGGCCCTTGATTGATTGATTCATTCAATATGACTGGTGTGCTTGTAAAAAAGGGAAAACTACAGATAGAAAAGTACATAGGGAGAACATCACCTGAAGATGAAGGCAGAATTTGGAGCAATGTTTCTACAAGGCAAGAACCACCAATGACTGCCAGCAAACCACCAGCAGCTAGAGGAGAGGCATGACACAGATTCTTTCTCACAGCTCTCAGGAGACATCTTGATCTGGGAATTCCAGCCTTCAGAAATGTGAGACAATACATGTTTTTTGCTCAAACCACTCAGCTTGTGTTTGTTATGACAGTTCTAGGAAACGAATAAATGCTCCTTCAGGGACAGACTAAAGAACTTCTTGTTGACCTGACATCATCAATACCCACGTGACACACACTGAGTTCTCATGTTCTGCAGCCCAGAGCTCCTGCTCTTGCATCCTACCAACCCTTCTTTCTGGGTTTATTAGTTCTCTCTCACCTTTTCTTTTGATCAACTTGGCTTCTTGCTCCCTAACTATGATGGTGGGAGCTACAGACGTGGGGGAGTGTTGGTGGTGGGAGAGGTCAGGGAAAGGTGGGGAATTTGGGGAAAGGGATCATTGTTCCATTCCTGCAGGGAGACTTTTTTCCCCTGTCTGCAGATTAGCTCATACTGAACTCTTACTAAGGCTACAGTATTTCGGAAACAAAGAAAATGAGTTTCATTTAGAGATGTCAGTTTGCAGCTTATAGTACAAATCTGGAAACAGAAGACAAGATGTAAGATAGAGCTATTGACCTGAGAATCAGTGAAATCCTGAAAGTTGGTGAGAATATATAGATATTCTCTATATTCAATAAGGAAGACAGCTGAAGGAAGAACTCAATAAACCAAGAGAGGGCAAGAAGGAGAATAAAATACAAATATAAGCTGACATTTATTACTCTCCTATTAAGTGATAGGCACTGTAACAGTAATAAGATCTAACACATTCAGTGCTTACTAGATATCAGACACCATTTAAATACTTTTTTTTTTTTTTTGAGACAGAGTCTTGCTCTGTGCCAGGCACCAGGCTGGAGCACAGTGTCGCAATCTCGGCTCACTGCAATTTCCGCCTCTTGGGTTCAAGCAATTCTCCTGCCTCAGCCTCCAGAGTAGCTGGGACTACAGGCCTGCGCCACCATGCCCAGCTGATTTTTGTACTTTTTAGTAGAGACGGGGTTTCACCATGTTGGCTCTTGTGATCTGCCCGCCTTGGCCTCCCAAAGTGCTGGGGTTACAGGCGTGAGCCACCTTGCTCAGCCATTTAAATACTTTTGAAATATTATCTAACCATCTGGCAAAAACCATAATCGTACAAGTGCTATTTTATCCCCCATTTCCCCAGTGAAGACACTGAGGGTCTTAGCGATTACCAACTAGGCAGTAGAGAGCTGGTATGCTCTTCCTGACCACAGAACACTGCTGGCAAGTCAACAGCTATAAGGTTATAACCAATAATAGGTGAGGTGTATGTGAATTTATGTTTGGAGCCTCTTATAATCTTCAGACAATATGAGGTGGGTGCTGATGAATGATTTCTATTTTGAAGACTGAGGCTCAGACAGGGTAAGTATATTGTCTATAGGCACCAAAACAGTAAATGGCAGTGTTTGGAATGTATGTCAAAACTGGTGGAATACAAATGAGGTCTGTAGTTGTGTTGATATCAATTTCCTGGTTTTGAGTATTGTATTACGGTTTTAAAAGATATCATCTTTGGAGAAAGTTGGATAAAGAGTGTATGGAACTTCCTCATATTCTTTTTGTAACTTATTGAGAGTCTTCAGTTATTGCAAAAAAATGTTAAAAGAAGTATAATTTTCTAAAAGTAGGAACTCAGTTGTTTCTGGTTCTGAAGTGCACACACTTGTCATGGATGACAGACTTATATTTTAAAATACTCAAAAATAAGCAACAGAGCAGGACAATCAAAAGTGAAGAGAGAGAGAAAGAGAGAGAAAGGATAAATAATAAATAAAACATATGCAAGCCTATACGCAATGTCACTGTGCAATTAGTCATTTTAAATGCATTCTCAGTGCATTCACAGTGACTCTTCAAGGACGGTATCAAAAATGTTTTTATACTTTGGGAAAGTTCAAGCTTAGGGAAATTAAGTCACGCCACAGGTCATTAGTGTCAGTACCAAGAATAACCTTTAGGACTCTCAAAACACTGACTCCACAGTTTCTGCCATTTCTATTACACAAAGCTGCCTGGCAGCTCAGGAGTCTTGGTAGCAGACATTTCAGGGTTAGAACAGATACTCAACATAGGCAGGCAAATGTTGCCTTTGGCTTAAAAAGTTAACAGCTCTCATAGGCAAAACCTTTCACAGCATCACAGAGGCTCAAGGCACTTCTGCAGTTTGAAAGGTCAAAAAAGTGGTGAAGGTATGGGAAGATGCATTGTAATCCCTTTTTCAAAAAATTTAAAAGGCAAAAACTAGTAGATAGAGTTAAAGGAAGGGTCAAGGAAGACTGGCAAGGTAGGAGACAACAGAAAAGACTTGAACACGTGTCTGTTCTGTAAAAGGGAGCTTATGGCTATTCAGAGTTGTAGCACCTTAGACTCTAAGCTGCTTACAGGCATGATTGCTATTCAATTGCCCTTTGCATGGGGGGGGCAGCCTACCTCAGTACCAGGCACATTGACATACCAGGAACAAATACATGAATTTGGGATGACTCTTTTAACTGCTCTAAATGTCATCACCCAATCCCAATTAATATAACCTCACCATAACCTTAAACCTTGCACAAAAAGAGCTCTGCCTTGAAGAAGTCTGCAGAAATTCAGCAGGGAGGGCTTCAATTTGAGTGCTGATCAGACTCAGCTTTGCAAGCTCTGGCAGGACCTGAAGAGATAGCTGCACACAGCCATTGAAGCTTTAGGTTGCCTGCTGTTTCTTCTAGACAGCTGTCAAGGCTGATAAAACCTGTCATGCTTTCCCTGGCAGTGCAGCCATTTGATAGCAAAAAGACATCACCATAGGAAGCACAGTCAAGAGACATAACGTTTTTGGAGATGGATGGATGGATGCTTTGTTGTGTGTCTCCTTACAACAACTTAAATGTTGATCCATTCCTTGGAGGAGTCCTCATCTACCACCCAGGAATTACTCTGGAGCTTAAAAACAAGTCCAGAGTGTTTGATAGGCATTGTGCCCTTAGCACACAGAGAGATAAAAAAAAAAACAGGAGGTCAGGTGTGGAAATGTAAGGCAGTGTATTAGGTAAGATTTAACAGCAGGGCAGTTCAGAATGCTCAAATGTACTTACATTTCTGGGCTTGTCATAAAAAGTGTTTTATTTCCTTTCAAATGTCAAAAATAATAATAATTTCACAAACAGCTTGAACTACAGAGCCAATGGCTAGTTTGATTAAGGTGCCTGGAACAGGATGGAGTAAAATCAGACAATGCTGTGCTGCCAGCAAGTTCATATTGCTTTGGAATGAGAAAAATCTTGTTTATCAAAAAGTTGTGCAATTGTATGTTTTTCAAGTTTTTATTTTTCAAAGAGGACAAGGCCTAATAAATAATTTAATGAGCTCTCATGGAAAACATCTAACATGAAAGAAGACATCTAACTAACCTTTAATTATCTTTAAGCTTATTCCACTTATGAAACTTCTAATATATTTCACAAACTGGATAAGTTAATTAAAGTTTTAAAAGTTATAAAAATAGATGTTTGGAGAAATAGTTTTGAAGCCAGACACAGACATCTCTTGCCGGACTGCTCTATTATTCAACATGTTCATACAGTCTTTCTCTCTCTGTTAATCTGTGTATGTACTTTCATGCCTCCCCCAACTCTTTAACTCTTCTTCAGTTTTACTATTATATAAATAGATGTAGATTGCCTTTTATTTATATTGCTTAGGATTTATTGTGCTTCTTGAATGTAAGGATTCATGGATTTTATCACTTTTGAGAAGTCATCATCCATTATCTTCTTAAAACTTATATTTTCTATGTTCCCTCTCTTCTCTCCAGGCAGAATTCTGATTAGATATGACATAGCTTTTCGAATCTCTTCACTTTCATCTTTTTCATTTCTTTGACCCACTGTAAAGCATACCACATCATTTTTTCCAAGTTTGATCTTACAGTTCACTAACTGCTTCTTTAACTGTTTAATCTCAACTCTGCAAAACATGTTTTCCTATTTGTATTGTAATTTAGCAACGTGAACTCATGTTTGGTGGGGCTTAACATGAGAATCGTGTGAGACAAACACTGAGATTCTTCCTCTAGATAGAATTTGCTTTTGCTTTTCCAACAGTGCCTTACATTTTGTTATACTGAGATTCTGAATATTCAGGAAGATTTTTTTTCCTGTCATCCAGATCGCAGGTTGTGACAGAAAACATTAATTTTCTTCAGTGGCTCATTTTGCATACAGAAGAATGTTTTTTAACATTATTTTACTCATGGTTTAGTATTTCAAGGACCCTGGCTTTTTGTGTGTGTTTTGTGGAGGATTGGGTTATACTAGCTCTAATTCTATATATATTTTGTTTAGATCCAAGGCATCTATTATATCCTTTATATAAACATTAACACCCAATCTCAATTTGCCAAAATTGACAGGTACCCTCGAAAACTCATAACTTCAGCCTTTGCTTGTTGTGTGTGTGTATGTGTGTGTGTGTGTATTCTTCATTTATGAAAACCTGAGGATTTTCCTTTTTGTGACAGCTCCTATATGATTTAATGAAAAAACATGCTTACTTGTGAACCTACACATGCTTTAAAAATAAATTATATTAAAAAATGTTTGTCCAGCATGGTGCTGGTACAAAAACAGACAGATGGACCAATGAACAGAATAGAGAACTCAGAAATAAAACTACACACCTACAACCATCTTATCTTCAACAAACCCGAAAAAAACAAACAAGCGATGTGGAAAATGTTCCTTTTTAATACATGGTCCTAAGAGAACTGGCTAGCCATATGCAGAAAATTGAACGGGACATTTTCCTTACACTTTACACAAAAGTTAACTCAGGATGGATTGAAGACTTATGTAAACCCCAAACTATAAAAAAAAAATTCTAGAAGAAAGTCTAGGCCATACGATTCAGGACTTACACACAGGCAAAGATTTCATGATGAAAAATGTCGAAAACAATTGCAACAAAAGCAAAAATTGACAAATGGCATCAAATTAAACTCAACAGCTTCTACACAACAAAAGAAACTATCATTAGAGTGAGCCAACAACCTACAGAATGGAAGAAAATTTTTGCAATCTACCTATCTGACAAAGGTCTGCTATCCAGAATCTACAAGGAACTTAAATATACTTACAAGAAAAAAAAACAACCCCATTAAAAAGTACGCAAAGGACAGAAACAGACACTTTACAAAATAAAAGATGCATGAGGTCAAAAAACATGAAAAAAAAAAGCTCAACATCACTGTTCATTAGAGAAATGCAAATCAAAATCACAATAAGATAACATCTCATGCCAGGCAGAATGGTGATTATTAGAGTCAAGAAACAACAGATGCTGGTGAGGTTGCAGAGAAAAAGGAACACTTTTACACCATTGGTGGGAGTGCAAATTAGTTCAACCATTGTGGAAGACAGTGTGGTGATTTCTCAGAGACCCAGAAGCAGAAATACCATTTGACCCAGCAATCCCATTTACTAGGTATACATCCAAAGAAATATAAATCATTTTAATATAAAGATACATGCATGTGTATCTTCATTACAGCACTATTCACAATAGCAAAGACATGGAATCAATCCAAATGCCCATCAACTGGATAAAGAAAATGTGGTACATATATATCATGGGATACTATACAGCCATAAAAAGAAACAAGATCATGTCCTTTGCAAGGAAATGGATGGAGCTGGAAGCTGTTATCCTTAGCAAACCAACACAGGAACAGAAAACCAAACATTGCATCGTCTCATTTATAAACAGGAGCTGAACGATGAGAACATATGTACCTATGGAGAGAAACAACACACACTGGGGCCTGTGGGGGGTGGATGGGGAGAGGGAGAGGATCAGGAAGAACAGCTAATGCATGTGGGGCTTAATACCTAGGTGATAGGTTGATCTGTACAGCAAACCACCATAGTACACATTTACCTATGAAACAAACCTGCATATCCTATACATGTACCCTAGAACTTAAAATAAAAGTTGAAAAAACAATGTTTGTCTAAATTTTATCCAGAACATTTAGATTATGTGTATATGTGTGAAATAGAATTTGTTGTAGAATGCTATTTCTCACAATAATAAGTTAGAGACATTACTAGAAATAGAATTCCTTTAAAAGTTTTTTTTTGAGACAGAAAAAAAAATTCTTTCAGAAGTTTTTAAATTTCCCTTTAAATGTTTTTTTTTTTTTTTTTTTTTTTGTTTTTGTTTTTGCTCTCTTGCCAACCTGGAGTGCAATGACGCTATCTTGGCTCACTGCAATCTCCGCCTCCCAGGTTCAAGTGATTCTCCTGCCTCAGCCTCCCAAGTAGCTGGGACTCCAGGCGTGTGCCACCAAACCAGGCTAATTTTTGTATTTTTAGTAGAGATGGGATTTCACCATGTTGGCCAGGATGGTCTTGATCTCTTGACCTCACCTGCATACCCTGGAACCTTACCCAAGGTACGTGATTTGCCCACTTGGGCCTCCCAAAGTGCTGAGATTACAGGTGTGAGCCACCACACCTGGCCTCCTTGAAATATTTTAAAGAAAAAACAAATAGAAATTTCCAAACAAGATACAAAAGAAAAACTAGAATGACTGGGGAGGCCAAGGCAGGCAGATCACTTGAGGTCAGGAGTTCCAGATCTGCCTGGCCAACATGGTGAAACCCAATCTCTACAAAAAGGCAAAAATACAAAAATTAGCCGGGCTTGTTGGCATGCACCTTTAATCCCAGCTACTCAGGAGGTTGAGGCAGGAGAATCACTTGAACCCAAGAGGTGCAGGTTGCAGTAAGCTGAGACCGCGTCACTGCACTCCAGGCTGCGCTGCAAGCGCAAAACTCCATTTCAAAAAAAAAAAAGAGAAAAGAAAGAAAAAAAAAAACACAACAAAACGTAGAATGAATAAGAAGTCCACTAATTTTTGTTTATCAAGAATTGACAATTGCTGTGGTAGATTTTAAACCAAAAGAATGCATAGATATTATAATTATTGAATAATTTGTTGTCATCGGAATGTTGATAAAAATTTATCTAAATTATCCACATTTTTACATTTATCTTGCTGTTTTAATTTAAATGTTAAAATGGTGTGTGAGATAGGTGAACTACCTTTGACCATCTTAGTGTTTATAGCAGAAACCTGTCCTAGTTTTTATCTTTCCTTAGTATATGACATCTCATTTTGAGTTCAGGAAAGTGTTTTCTTTTTTTCTTTCATTTTTTTTTCCTTCACCAAATAAGATTTCAAGGGGAAAAAACATAAAAACAAATCTGAAGCCTTATTAGGTTCTACATATACCTTTCCTTCGAATATCTTCTTTATTAAAAAAATAAAACAACTAAACCAGAATTAATAAATATCTGTCCATTTCTATTTTGCAACCTGTGACTAATCCAGGATAAATTGTGTTGTAAGAGATAAAGCATGAGAGAAATTTCCCTTGAGGCATTGAGTTAATTACCGTAATTCACTGGCTGGGTGTGACATCTACCACTTCAAAAAAGACTTTTGAACCAATGCCATGTTAGAGAATTACCTTATTTTAATTTCTTTTCACCACATTGTAACATCTGTGTTTAGTATTTTTAATGGTGGAATAACAGCTTTTTGTAAATTATTCTGCTCCAAATCCAGTAATATATGGTATTCTAGAGATTATTTGATTCTAATAATAATGAGTGAAAATTTTAGGATAGACTACATTACCCTTAACATTCCTCTTTAATCTAACCACTCATTTATGTATTCATCTAAAAACTTTTTAATACTTTCTTTAGATCAGCAAGTGTTCAAAAACAAAAGAAACTGTAAGAATTTCACTCATGGGAGTAAATGAATTTTGAATTTACAGTCCAATGTTTTATACAACATATGGGAGCATTTGTATATGTCTGGGTGTTGCACTGGCACTTTATCTAATTAACCTACGATTTTGAGTTTAGAATAGGGTTTTTCTTACCCCCCCATAAGAAGTTATTTCCTGTGTATTAATCAAATTGGGATAGGCTACGTCACAGAGAAAATCACTCAACTAGTATAAACTTTGCATGATCATTAATGTAACTTACTGTGTGAAGCAAGTGAGTTTGGGGAACTATTTAGAAAGGGCTTGTGCTTGTTCTTCAGTAGCCGTAGTATCTATCTCACCTTCCTACTTCACAGTGTTATGTACTGTAGTGATTGAAACAGGCCTTTCTGGGTTCAAATCCTGCTTCTTTCACTTCAGCAAATTACTGAACTTCTCTGTGTTTCAGTTTATTTTTCAATGGCATAAAAATATTCTCCAGCACATACAGTTGGGGTGAGGCTAAAGGAGTTAATCGATTCCAGTATCGGGAATGCAGTAAAAGTTAAACAAATGTTAACTATTATAACACCACCCTGTTCCATTTTATTTTCATGGTTTTCTGGCCCATTTGGCATTCAAATTTGGGATACATATCTTTAGAATTATACAATTTAAAAAGACATAAAATAGTGGGAACAGGGAAGATGGTAAATACAGAAGTGACAATAAAAGTTGTAAATAGAATATTATGAGAACACAAAAGAGGCCCTTTCACTTCCTGCTGAGAAATTATGGTGTGTTTAATAAAAAGAAGTGACAAGAAGACACACTTTAAAGTATAGAGAGAACATTCTAGATCTGTAAAACATTTCAAATAGAAACAACATGGCCTAATAACAGAATTCTTGGTTTCTTTTTCTTTGGAAAACAATTCTTGAATGTCTTTAAGATGCTGCATTTTTGGGGATATAAAGTCAAATTAGAAAGTTTCTCCACAATTTTTCAGTTCATAGCACAGGAGTGTGGGGAGAGCTGGATTATACATAAACGAAGAATCATACATAATATAGTAAAGGAGAACCAGGAAAAGAGTGCTCAAGTCCTGATAGGAGAAGTCCAGTCTTAGAGGGTTCTCAAATGGAGTTGACAGGAGATCTGGGTCTTTGGAGATAAGTAGGAATTACATGGGTAAAAAACATGGAGAAAAGTAAGAATAATCCAAACAGAGAAAAGAACATTCAAAACAGTTTTAGATTTATGAAAACTGTGATAAATTCTGCAACGAAAGTAGTTATGTGAATTATGTGAATCAGAGACAATTCCTTACATTTATGTATGGCAAATTTAGACTTCATACATCATTTTACATGCTTTACTGTTTTTATTTTTTAAAGTTTTTATGGCTGCCTAATGTGGCAGTAGAAATATTATCCTATTGCTCAGATGAGGACAATGAGGTTTAGAGAATGGTTCACATTATTTATAAATAGTAGAAAGATTTAGAATTATTTTTTAAAAATACAGGAGGTATACACAATATGAAGAGGCTGATTTGGTCCAGATTACATGTCATGTTAACAAAGTTGGATAAGAATATGAAAGAAATTTCTCCTGAGTGAGATCAATGTAAATGAAATAGGAAGAGCGGCCATTTGCTTAAGGTATCAGAGATGCTTTGAACAGCTAATCAGTTTCACTACCTCAGGTATCTTTTGAAACTATCTTCTCAATATTTTCCAAAAGTCTGTGGACCTTGGTAGAGCACTCATTCTATACAAGGCTCAATGTTAAAATGAAAGAGGTAGAATTCACTACAAATGCATATTGTTTTATAAATTCCTTCTAATGAAAACTAATGAAAGTGCAGAATACCTTCAGAAAGCTGACCAGATCCTTTCCTTTCAATCTTCTCTCCCCTGTATATCTTAATATAAATATTTATTTTAATTTTTCCTTAAAGTTAAAAATATAATTTAAGTTAAAAGGTAAAACATTTCTATCACCTAAACATTATCCACTCTAACTTTTACTTGAGTATAGCTTTTAAAGCAGATTAAATATGCTTTATAAAATTTAGTTACATTATATTAAAAACATTTTAAAACATTTGGAAAAATAGTTGAATTTAAGCATCCTTCACCACTCCCCATATCTAGTAAAACAGAACTCCATCTTAATTCTTTTTCTCACATATCATTTTATGTACTTAGAAGAAATGTCTGTTAACTTAAATGAATTTGACAAATGGATTCAGCAGATGAACAGATGCATTTAAAATATAACAGATGGGTCTCCATTTTCTTAGGTGAGGTGATCTATATCCATTTTATCAAATTACAAGGATGCAAGAATATGAGGCTCAAATGATACACAAAGAATTAAAAAATATTGATGGCATCATGCCATATATTAAGCAGACCTTAACATTTTATTAAATTTAAAATATGCATTTGGGGATATCTGAAAAAAATTTTTTTGTTAGTAAGAATCATATTAAATAGGAAAGAATAAGCAAGCATTCCAAAGCACTTGGAACTTCCAAAAATTTCTTAAATTATGATCAGAAAAATTTAGATTCCATAACCTTCTTTAAGGCTGTGTGACCTTTGTAGGGTTAGGAGAGAACTATTTTAGAAAACATAAGATTAAGGAGCCTTACTCATTAGAAAATGGAGGTGAAAATGGCGAAGTAACCTGCTGAAAAGGAAACAATGGCAGAGCTAGGACTGTAACCAAGTTCTTGTTAATTACTTTTGAATGTTAACCCTTTCTTTATTCATTCTTTCTACAGAATTAGTTCCAGTAAAAAGGACTATTGATAGCTTAAGTAGGAATGAACAGTACATATGGAACTTTACTTACAGTACCTGGGGTACTGGAAAGCCAGTTCTCCATACCCCTTCCCTCTCTCGACATTACTTGTCAAATCATGAAATTGATAAAATAAAAAGCTTGCTTTTTATTTTTATATGGTTTTGAGGATTTTTAAGTATTTTAAGTAATAATGTCACTATCCAAAATATAATACTAATTTGAGATCTAGAAACTCAGTTCCAAAAGTATGACCAGCAATGATAATAAATAGGTGGGATTTGAAGATTTGCCACAATAACATTTTTCTGTTTAATTTAAACTGAAGTTATTTGAAGTATCTTGGGATTACAGGAAGTGTAGTTTTTGTTTCTTTGTTTTCTTTTTCTTTTCTTTTCTTTTCTTTCTTTTTTTTTTTTTTTTTTTGAGATAGAGTCTCACTCTGATGCCCAGGCTGGAATGCAATAGCGCAGTCTCGGCTCACTGCAACCTCTACCTCCTGGGTTCAAGCGATTCTCTTCCCTCAGCCTCTCAAGTAGCTGGGATTACAGGCACCTGCCACCATGCCCAGCTAATTTTTGTATCTTTAGTAAACATGGGGTTGTACCATTTGTTCAGGCTGGTCTCGAACTCCTGGCCACCCGCCTCGACCTCCCAAAGTGCTGGGATTACAGGTGTGGGCCCTGCTCCAGCCCTGAAAGTTTAGTTTTTACCATCGCCTTAAATAAAATATAGCCGTTCCTTGGATTATGATGAGACTATATACTAATAAACCCATCATAAGTCAAAAATATCATAAGCCAAAAATGCATTTAGCACCTCATTAAACCCATCATAAAGTCAAAAAATTATAAGTTGAATCATGGTGAGTTGGGAACATTTGTATTTAAAATTTATAAAAATATATTGGCTGGGTGCAGTGTCTCACACCTGTAATCCCAGCACTTTAGGAGGCTGAGACAGGTGAATCACGTGAGGTTAGGAGTTCGAGACCATCCTGGCCAACATGGTGAAACCCCATCTCTACAAAAATACAAAAATTAGCTGGGTGTGTTGGCGCACACCTGAGGCAGAAGAATCGTTTGAACCCGGGAGGCAAAGGTTGCAGTGAGCCAAGATCATGTCACTGCACTCCAGCCTGAGCAACAAATTGAGACTCTGTCTCAAAATATAATAAAAAAATAAAATAAAATGTATAATCTATATGAATATTGCTATCTATATTACATAATTATCTTATCTATTAAAAAAACTTCACTTTGGAGGCTGAGACAGGGGAATTTCTTGAACCTGGGAGGTGGAGGTTGCACTCCGGCCTGGCAACAGAGCAATATTCCATCTCAAAAAACAAAACAAAACAACAACAACAAAAAAAAAACAGAACACAGAAAAAGCCACATACGAATATGCTCAACAGATTGTTGACACTGGTAGAAAGTAATTCGATGTAGAAAGGACAGCTTTTTCAACAAATGATGCTGAAATAACTGGACATTCATAAGATGAAAAATAAACCTTGATCTAAAACTCATGCCTTATACAAAAATCAACTCAAAGTGAATCACAGACTTAAATATAAAACACAAAGCTATAAAATACTGAGAAAAAAAAAAAAGAGCGTCTTTAAAACCAAAAGTTAGGAGAAGAGTTTTTAGACTTGACACCAAAAGTATGATTTATAAAAGAAAAATGTTATAAATTTGGTCTCATTAAAATTAAAAACATTTGGTTTGCAAAAGCCTGAAAAAAGAAGAAAAGACAATCTAGACACTGGGAAAAAACATTTGCAAATCATATATCTAACAAAGGTCTAGTGTCTAGAATATATAAAGAACTATCCAAACAGACATTTTTCTGAAAAGGATGTACAGATGGCAAAGAAGCACTTGAAAAGTGTTCAATATTATTAGCCATCGGGGAAATGCAAATTGAAACCACAAAGAGATATCACTACATATCTATCAGAATGATTAAAATAAAACATAGTGACAACATCAAATCCTGGCAAAAATGCAGAGAATCTGCCACACTCATAAATTGCTGGTGGAAAGGTAAAATGGTATAGCCATTCTAAAAAGTATTGCGTATTCTTTAAAAAACTAAACACCAAATTACTGTATTCCTCAGCTATTGCACACTAGGGCATTCATTTCAGATAAATGAAAACTTACATTCACACAAAAATCTGTACAAGAATGTTCATAGCAGCTTTATCAGAATAACTAAAAAACTGAAAACAAAACAGATGTCCTTCAGCAGGTGACTGGCCAAACTCTATCCACACCACAGAATACTACTGAGCAATAAAAGGATCTACTGAAGCACACCAACATGGATGTATCTCCAGAGAATTATGCTGAGTGGAAATGTCACTGCCAAAATGTGACTTTCTGTACAATTCCATTGACAAAACAGTCTTAAAATGACAAAAATATAGAAATAGGAAACAGATTAGTGGTTGCCAGAGCCTGGGGATAAAGTTGAGAGAGGGGAGGTGATTGTTTCAGAAAAGGGCAACATGCGGCAATGCTTGTGGCTATGAAACTGTTCTGAACGTCAACTGTGCTGCTGGATACCTGAATCTGTAAAATAAGATTGCATACAACTAAACACAGACACACAGAGTAATAGATGTAAAACTGATGCAATCTGGATAATATTGTTTGTTTATATTGACGTTAATGTCCTGCTGTCGATAAACCCTAATCTTATAAAATGTTGCCATTGGGAGAAATGGGAAAATGTACAAGGAATTTCCTTGTATAGTTTCTTACAACTGCATGTGTATCTACACATGGGGAGAGCTGGGAAGAGATTAGGAAGCAATCTAGGACCAAAAGTTTCTTTCCTAATTTTGTGCAGTTCAAAGTTCTCATCGACATGCGTAATGGGGAGAATCTCTTCCAATGGTAACTTAGGCTTCTTCCTTC